>CM055121.1:176265608-177465608 GCA_029206835.1 Rana muscosa
TAATTTTTAATTTTATATCCATTTTTTGCTAGAAGCTAACCACTTTCTTTAACTCTGACATCATTTTTTGTTGCATGGCTCGGAATTTGCTCCTATGCAAATTGTCACCAAACAACACCCTGTATAATTCTCATAGAGCAGCACAGTGGCTGAATGGTTATCACTTTATCCTAGCAGCATCTGGGTGCCAAGTTTGAAGTCTACTTAAAGTGGTTGTAAACCCTCTCTGACCACTTACACCTACAGGTAAGCCTAGATTTAGGCTTACCTGTAGGTGCAAGAAATATCTCCTTAACCTACACAGTTAAGGAGATATTTGCAGAAAGGACTGTACCGATGTCTACGGCGCATGCGCGCCGTAGACAACGGCGTAGGCGCACTGAGCGTGCCGGTTTTATCAATGGGATAATGCCGGAACTGCGCGCATGCGCGGGGATCGTGCCGGTCCTGCGCGCATGCGCGGGAGTGACGTCATCGCCGCTCCTGCCAGTCACAGCGCCGGAGCGGCGATACACGGAAGGGACTCGTAGGCAAGATGGCGGCGGCCGCGGAGGGGAACAAAAAGCGCTTCGGGGGCTTCGATCTCAGGTAAGTCATTCATAATGAGCTAGTATGCTATGCATACTAGCTCATTATGCCTTTCTCTTGCAGGGTTTTTTTTTTCAGAAAAAAAAAGAGGTTTTACTTCCTCTTTAAGACACTATCTGCATGGAGTTGCATGATCTGCCTGTGCGTGTGCGGGTTCCCTCCCAAAGACCTGCTGGTAGTTTAATTGGCTCCCTTTGAAATTGGCCCTGGTATACATGTAAGATAGGTACCTTAGATTGCAATCTTTTTGAGGGCAGGGACTGATGTTAATGTAAAGCGCTGTAAAAAATTTCAGTGCTATATAAATACCTATGGTAATATTCAGGGCTTTTTTTTAGCGGGAACGCAGGGGAACGGAGTTCAGGCACCTCCAGCACTGAATGTATGTAATGGCAAGGGGTGCTGGGATGTGCTGGAGGGTCAATTTATGCTGGCTGCTGGGGGATCTAATGTTGCTGGGGGGATCTATTGTTTAGGAAGACATCTATTGTTGCTGGGGGGGTCAATTGTTGCTGGGAAAAATCAAATGTTGAGAGAAGGGTCTATTGTTGCTAGAGGGTCTATTAATGCTGGCTGTGGGGGGATATATTGTTGCTGGGGGAACTATTATTTAGGGACGGGGTCTATTGTTTCTGGAGGGTCAATTGTTGCTGGGAGGAATCTACTGTTAAGGGAGGGGTCTATTGTTGCTGGCAGCTGGAGGATCTATTAATGCTGGCTGCTGGGAGATCTATTATTGCTGGGGGGACTATGGTTTAGGGAGGGGGTTTATTGTTGCTGGGGGATCTTGCATTGCTAAGGGGGGGTCAATAGTTGCTGGGAGGAATCTACTGTTGAGGGAGGGGTATATTGTTGCTGGCTGCTGGGAGATTTATTGTTGATGGTAGGGGTCTATTATTCCTGGGGTATATTTGTTGTTGCTCAGGGGGGTTAACTTGTTGCAGGGGTTATTTTGTTGCAGGGTTATTTGTTGTTGCTGGGGGGGGTCTGTTGTTGCTTGGAGGGCTATTGTTGCTGGCTGCAGGGGATCTATTTTACTGCTTTTCTTGTTATCATTAAAGCGGTTGTATACCCCAAAACTATATATTTTTTTAAACCTGCAAGGCAAAGGCATAATGAGCTAGTAGACATTGGTGCTCGCTTTTCTGCAAATATCTCCTTAACTATGTAGGTTAAGGAGATATTGCAAGCACCTACAGGTAAGCCTTAATGTAGGCTTACCTGTAGGTGCATGTATCACAAGAGGGTATACAACCACTTTAACAAATTCCATACAAATTAGGGGGGGGTTGAACAAAAGGACTGTGCTTGGAGGCAAGGGGTGACTTGAAAGAGGGGAATACCTGCACCTATTTTATGAGACAAAAAGCCCTGGTAATATTAATATTAGGTGGAGGTTACACAAAATCACATTAGTAGAGGCTGCCGCAGTTCATGTAAATTCACTACCATGGGTTTACATCCATTGTGTTCCCAAAAAAGGGTCAGGTGCAGAATCTTGTGCACCGGGGTGCATTGGCAGCCCATTCAAAATGCATGGGCTGCTGTACTGCAATGCACATTACTTGCAACATAAAGTGCATTATTTTGTGTGTGTCAATGCATGGCACTGGTGTGCAGCTGGGCTCAAAGAACTGTAGAAGCTGTGGCCAAAAAAGCAAGCAGAAAGCAAAGCACTGGTCACCATTATTGTCAGTAGGGTCCCTGCTACTAATCTTTTTCCACATTACTGACTTACCATGCCTTGTTCTACTTGTTCTACACCAGGGGTCTTCAAACTACGGCCCTCCAGGTGTTTAGGAACTACAATTCCCATCATGCCTAGTCATGTCTGTGAATGTCAGAGTTTTGCAATGCCTCATGGGATTTGTAGTTCCGCAACAGCTGGAGGGCCGTAGTTTGAAGATCGCTGTTCTACACCATGGCTCTGTGTAAATTCAGCCATATTTAGACCTGCATTTGGTCTGCTTCAAGCGGGTTTTGCACTTCTATAGTCTTTTATGGGTATGTAAAGTCAATGACATCTTTCAGGTTCCCTAGCTGGTATGTCCACATTTAGAAGTGGGCCAGGTAGCTGTCATTTGCAATGGGAGTAATGACGGCTCATTGGGGTGCCATTTATCATGATGGTTGTTGGATGTACGTCTCTGAACAAAAATGTTATTGACATTGGATTTACGCTGGGAAGGAATGAAATAGGACTATTTCATGTTGTCTATATTTCTGTTTACTATTACTATTTACTACTTTGTTTGTTACTAATTAATATACATCAAATACCGATGTCCAAAAGGGTACAATTCTTGATCATGCCCACCAAAGATGTAGTAGAGTATTTGGCACCTCCAGCATTTTTTTTTACTTTTGAGGAAATATCCTATGCAATTTAGCCAGATATTGGTACCATTTTGATATTAGTTTAAAATTTTCCCACATAAACGCTTTCATAATGTCTTCCTAAGGAATTTTACTCCCAAATTCCCTTTCCCACTCTACTATATACTATGGCACTTTTGGAGTTGAGGAAGACGGCAAATAAGAATAGATGGTTGAAATTAGGGCGAGATAGCGTGTGAGTTCCTAAACATACAGTACATTTTCAAAAGGTGTAAAGGATCTATGTTCTGGGCCCTTCTTTAATAGGTTCATATACAGTGGGGCAAAAAAGTATTTAGTCAGCCACAAATTGCGCCATTTCTCCCACTTAAAAAGATGAGAGAGGCCTGTAATTGTCATCATAGGTATACCTCAACTATGAGAGACAAAATGTGGAAACAAATCCAGACAATCACATTGTCTGATTTGGAAATAATTTATTTGCAAATTATGATGGAAAATAAGTATTTGGTCACCTACAAACAAGCAAGATTTCTGGCTCTCACAGACCTGTATCTTCTTCTTTAAGAGGCTCCTCTGTCCTCCACTCATTACCTGTATTAATGGCACCTGTTTGAACTTGTTATCAGTATAAAATACACCTGTCCACAACCTCAAACAGTCGCACTCCAAACTCCACTATGGTGAAGACCAAAGAGCTGTCGAAGGACACCAGAAACAAAATTGTAGACCTGCACCAGGCTGCAAAGACTGAATCTGCAATAGGCAAGCAGCTTGGTGTGAAGAAATCAACTGTGGGAGCAATAATTAGAAAATGGAAGACATACAAAACCACTGATAATCTCCCTCGATCTGGGGCTCCACGCAAGATCTCACCCGTGGGGTCAAAATGATCACAAGAACGGTGAGCAAAAATCCCAAAACCACACGGGGGGACATAGTAAATGACCTGCAGAGAGCTGGGACCAACGTAACAAAGGCTACCATCAGTAACACACTACGCCGCCAGGGACTCAGATCCTGCAGTGCCAGACGTGTCCCCCTGCTTAAGCCAGTACATGTCCGGGCCCGTCTGAGATTTGCTAGAGAGCATTTGGATGATCCAGAAGAGGATTGGGAGAATGTCATATGGTCAGATGAAACCAAAGTAGAACTGTTTGGTAGAAACACAACTCGTCGTGTTTGGAGGAGAGAGAATGCTGAGTTGCAACCAAAGAACACCATACCTACTGTGAAGCATGGGGGTGGCAACATCATGCTTTGGGGCTGTTTCTCTGCAAAGGGAACAGGATGACAGATCCATGTACATAAAAGAATTAATGGGTCCATGTATCGTGAGATTTTGAGTGCAAACCTCCTCCCATCAGCAAGGGCATTGAAGATGAAACGTGGCTCGGTCTTTCAACATGACAATGATCCCAAACCCCCCCTCGGGCAACGAAGGAGTGGCTTCGTAAGAAGCATTTCAAGGTCCTGGAGTGGCCTAGCCAGTCTCCAGATCTCAACTCCATAGAAAACCTTTGGAGGGAGTTGAAAGTCTGTGTTGCCTAGCAACAGCCCCAAAACATCACTGCTCTAGAGGAGATCTGCATGGAGGAATGGGCCAACATACCAGCAACAGTGTGTGACGACTTTGTGAAGACTTACAGAAAACGTTTAACCTCTGTCATTGCCAACAAAGGATATACAGTGGGTACGGAAAGTATTCAGACCCCCTTACATTTTTCACTCTTTGTTATATTGCAGCCATTTGCTAAAATCATTTAAGTTCATTTTTTCCCTCATTAATGTACACACAGCATCCCATATTGACAGAAAAACACAGAATTGTTGACATTTTTGCAGATTTTTCAAAAAAGAAAAACTGAAATATCACATGGTGCTAAGTATTCAAACCCTTTGCTGTGACACTCATATATTTAACTCAGGTGCTGTCCATTTTTTCTGATAATCCTTGAGATGGTTCTACACCTTCATTTGAGTCCAGCTGTGTTTGATTATACTGATTGGACTTGATTAGGAAAGGCACACGCCTGTCTATATAAGACCTTACAGCTCACAGTGCATGTCAGAGCAAATGAGAATCATGAGGTCAAAGGAACTGCCTGAAGAGCTCAGAGACAGAATTGTGGCAAGGCACATATCTGGCCAAGGTTACAAAAAAATGTCTGCTGCACTTAAGGTTCCTAAGAGCACAGTGGCCTCCATAATCCTTAAATGGAATACGTTTGGGACGACCAGAACCCTTCCTAGAGCTGGCCGTCCGGCCAAACTGAGCTATTGGGGGTTGAGGCTTGGTGAGAGAGGTAAAGAAGAACCCAAAGATCACTGTGGCTGAGCTCCATAGATGCAGTCGGGAGATGGGAGAAAGTTGTAGAAAGTCAACCATCACTGCAGCCCTCCACCAGTCGGGGCTTTATGGCAGAGTGGCCCGACAGAAGCCTCTCCTCAGTGCAAGACACATGAAAGCCTTCATGGAGTTTGCTAAAAAACACCGGAAGGACTCCAAGATGGTGAGAAATAAGATTCTCTGGTCTGATGAGACCAAGATAGAACTTTTTGGCCTTACTTCTAAGCGGTATGTGTGGAGAAAACCAGGCACTGCTCATCACCTGTCCAATACAGTCCCAACAGTAAAGCATGGTGGTGGCAGCATCATGCTGTGGGGATGTTTTTCAGCTGCAGGGAGAGGACGACTGGTTGCAATCAAGGGAAAGATGAATGCGGCCAAGTACAGGGATATCCTGGACGAAAACCTTCTCCAGAGTGCTCAGGACCTCAGACTGGGCCGAAGGTTTACCTTCCAACAAGACAATGACCCTAAGCACACAGCTAAAATAACGAAGGAGTGGCTTCACAACAACTCTGTGACTGTTCTTGAATGACCCAGCCAGAGCCCTGACTTAAACCCAATTAAGCATCTCTGGAGAGACCTAAAAATGTGTGTCCACCATTGTTTACCATCCAACCTGACAGAACTGTATAACAAAGTATTGAGATGAGCTTTTGATATTGACCAAATACTTATTTTCCACCATAATGTGCAAATAAATTCTTTCCAAATCAGACAATGTGATTGTCTGGATTTGTTTCCACATTTTGTCTCTCATAGTTAAGGGTATACCTATGATGACAATTACAGGCCTCTCTCATCTTTTTAAGTGGGAGAACTTGCACAATTGGTGGCTGACTAAATACTTTTTTGCCCCACTGTAAAAAGTCCTAAGTTGGAAATACAACAGCCAGCTTTCCTGTGCCTGATCTGTAACCTCAATAAATTCCCCTAAGGGTTTATATTATTCTCCAAAAGGGCATTAATCATAGGTGAAATTGAGAGAGGAGTCCACTTGAACAATCCGTGTCTGGACTATCCTGGTGGAAAATCACAAAATTGGGGTCATTGGTCCTGCATACGATGAATGAATATAGTTTTTATTAATTGATCCCAAATTTTGAGGAGGTAGTAAAAAGGGTGAATCTGTTTTTATTGGGCATGTCTTAGGGAGTATCGATGGTAAAGACAAAGCTGGTGAGGGGCATATAAGCCTTTAAATTATATATGCCTGTTACGTACCTAGTAGGTGAGCCCGAATTGCAGAGGAAGGCCTCTCTTACACCTCCGCCTCGAGGCCCCTGATAGAGTAAACAGGAGGCACAGGAGTGAGGAGTGGTACGAGTGGCTCGCTGGATCAACAGCAAAATGTCAGTCCAAAAGGTCAAGAGATTCCTTGCAGGAGGTAGAGGACAGGAACTGGAACAACAGGCTGGTACCTGGAGCAGGCTGGATGAGTAGGCAGGTGCAGCAGGCAGGAACTAGACAGCAGATTGGAACCTGAAACAAGCTGGATCAGCAGACAGGCACAACAGGCTGGAACTGGAACAGTGGACTGGAACCAAGAACAAGCTGAATCAGCAGACAGGCACAGCAGGCTGGAACTGGAACAGCGGACTGGAACCAGGAACAAGCTGGATAGGAACTTTACGAAGGTCAGGAATGCCAGGTCGGTTATCAGGAGGACAGCAGAAGGACCAGAGGAGCAGGCAGAAGAGTAGTTCAGATAGGCTGGGGGTCAGGTGAAGGTGGATAGCAGGGATGGTCAAAGACAAGCCGGGTAAACACAGGAACAGACTTCAGATAACAAGGAACACACTGAACACTGTAGAACAGACACCAAAGTCCAGATGTGTCAGTCAGGTTTAAATAGCCCGCCTGACACTAATGGGTGTGAGCGCGCGTCCCCATGCGCGCGTGTGTGTGCACGTGCATGCATATTGGTGCCTGCGATCACGCACCAGCAGGTCTGGATCGCCTGTTGTTGGCAGGATCTTCCTGACAATGACATTTATGAGTCTAGCCATAAGAACTGCTTTGTGATAAAGTGCTAAATCTGGTAGTCCCAGTCAGCTTAAACAATTTTTTTGCAGTGGTACATGTACCCAATGACACTGCCCAACTACCCATGCCCTTTGTACCAAAAGCTTGCAAATTAGCCTTGAAAAAGGTAAGAAGAAAAAAAATAAGATTTGTCTGCCATAGACTTTAGTGGAGTTTTTAGCGCTATGTTCATGGTTTGCAGCAAACGTCCAGCCAACCAAACTTTGCTAGGTTTACTCATCCCTGGTGGTAAAAATTCTAAAAATGCTGGTGAGGATATACAAAGCAGCGTCAAACCCAGCTAGTGTTATTGCTTTGATAGCTTTGTCTGCACAGATGGTATCCAAGTAAAATAGAAAAGCATTGATAGAACTGCATCAATGCTTTTCACCAAAATCACAGAGACACATGCAGTGGAACATGTCATCTTATTGGACAACTGTATGTTTCAGGCGTAAGGGATGAAACACTTATTTTTAACTATTGGTACCCAGAAAAGAAATCCAAGGCCTCATTCACACAGGTTCTGTGGCCGGTACAGCATGAATGAGCGATTTGTTTATGCATATGAAACTACCTGGAGCTATGTACAGGTAGCTAATGTTACTCTATGGGGGTGCACAAGCTGTACAGATACACCTGCACGTCTTAATTTGACAGGTGTGCCAGAGCGGTATAGTTAGATGTAAGGGTACAAAGTTCTGTAAAGGACACAAAAGCAGTTTATGACAGCATGCTACATACCTTTTTGTCTAAATGCAAAAGGATGGGGGGAATTGCAGCAGGACAGAAAGACAGAGACAAGCAGAGATTACATATTCAAAAACCATGCAAATAATTTCTGAACCCACACTGTGAACACACACCATAATGTGTAATGGGATGCAATTTTTTTAATCCAAGTCTACTTTGGTCTATCACTTCACTTACAAGATGGTGGTGCTCAGCAGCAGGCCCAGGCCTTTTGGATGTCTACTAAAGGAAGTTTTTTTTTTTTTTTTTTATAGGTATATTAAATAACATGCATATAATATGTCAACTGCACTATAAATGTATATTTAGATTGTTGTTGAAATAAATAATCTGCCAACAGGGTCTCTTTAATATAATGCAGCTTACCTGTCCTTAGATGTGGTGGCTGAATTCATTTTCACATGTTCAGTGCTGTCCTTTTTGTGTGGAATTCTGCAGTAAAAAATATTTTTTATAAATGAAAGGCACGACCATGCACGGGGAACAAAAAAAGGATGGAATTCAAATAAACATACACACAAAGATTTCACAAATGATTTAGCACTTTTGGAAGTCTACGGTAAATAAAGACACATTAGTTTTCAGTATTAATGGGACTTGCCTTGTTTATAGACTGGGACTGGCTGGGTGCAGGCTGTTAAATTGCTGATAGGACTTTTTGCCCTGCAAAGTTTTAGATGCATCATACATTGCACCAGTTCCGTAAGTGCAGTTTAAAATTAATAATAAAGGTTATAAAGCAATTTCACACTATTTGCTACTGTGTACTTTCTTTCTTGAGAGGTGTCTGTAAGGTCTAAAAAAAGAGTTGCAAAAAATACTCCTAAATATAAAGCTAGATGTACATGGCTTCATTGAGTTGGGTGGAAAATTGTTGGTTGAAAAGTGATTGCATCCTAACAGTGTGGAGTCCCCCTCATAATGTGCAACCCCCTCACCCCAGTCCATACCAGGCCACATGCCTTCAACATGGAGAGGCCAAAATCACTGTATTCATAAGGGCCAAGGGTGGGATTTTTGGAATTTGAACTTTAAAATAAGGATGCCCTCAGATACTAGACCCACGCTTAAGTGAGCATGGGGTATATAGCACTCCTGGTTACTCATTCACAAAAAAGATAAATAAACTCACAACACAGTACAAAAGTCATTTAATAAATAAACAATAAAATGTCTCACAATGTCAAAAAATTATGTACCACAGTGTCCAAAAAAATGAGAAGTTCAAACTCACCACCACTTAAAGACTGGAACCCCTAGGGTAGTGGGGTTCCCTGTAGCCAGCAATGTACACCTTAGGCTGTGTATGTTGGTGCCAGCATTTAGCACTTTCAAATGTGAGTGGGCATTGTTACATCTACCTGCATTTATCCCTGTTACTAAGCTTATCACGCTATGATCGTTCCTATGTTTGTTCCGAGTTTGATTGCCTAAAAGTTTTCTGAGAATAAGGAACCATCATCTCCTACATTGCTGGCTACAGGGAACCTCACTGTCCTTTAGGGGTTCCAGTCTATTAGTGGTGGTGAGTTTGAATATCTCATGCAGGGTTTTGAGGTGGATCTCCATTTGCTTAATTTCTACCATTACCTATCCCAATAGATTGGTAGCATCTTCTTTATCATGGTGATTGGACTTTCCTTGGTTTGTGCAAGATTTATTTAAATTGTACACTTTTTTATGATGTATTGGTTGAAGGATTTAAACCATTGATTTTAGTAGGTGAGCACATTAATTATTCATATATGAGATGAATGAATGAGTAACTTGTATAGCACTACAAATGCAAACTTAATTGCCTCAAGGTGCTTTTTGCAGTCAGTGTCCGCCTGGCTAGTGCAGTCATTTACTCCGTAGGATCTTGACGCGCTTGGGACACACATTCATACACTGGGCCAATTTGGACATGATCCAATTAACCTACCAGCATGTCTTTGGAGTGTGGGAGAAAACCTACGCAGACACAGGGAGAACATGCAAACTCCAGGCAGATGGTGTCGTGGTTGGGATTTGAACCAGCGACCCTTTTGCTGCTAACCACTACACCACTGTGTTGCCACAGATAGCATCACACATTTTTTGCATACACTCTCATCATTGTAAAGTGGTTTACTCACTTTTAAAGGGACAGCTTCACTCATTTATTACTTAGTTACTAGTTGGTGCCATTCCTTGTCACTTTATAGAACATATTATTATTATTATTGTCAACTAAGAGGAGATAGTATTTATCACGTGATTAGAATTTTTAGGTTTAAGGAGATCTATTTATTTTAACTAACACGAATAAAGTATTATTTCCCAAAAAGACAAAATTAGGTGGGGCTCAGGTAGAGAGGTAAAGTACAACTAGACCACTGTGAGTGCAGGCAGGGACAGGGAGCTTGTCCTAGCTCCAAGCTGCAGCAATGTCAAAGGAAAAGATCCATAAACCACACATCATGAAGCAGACCCATGTGCATGGAGTGAGATGAATGGCAGCCTCAACCCGGACTCCAGCCAGGCCACGCCCCAACATGCTTCACTCAGCCCCTTGGAGTCATGGGGATAAATAAAGTATTGTATAACATAATTTATGAAACTTGTGCATTATGTCATTTGTACCAGAAAAAGTACATAGAAACCTTGTGTAGACAATTAGAGATGCCACTGTTGGTAGTAAAAGTGCTTTCTAGAGCTGTAGTTCTGAGAGATATGTCTGTGTCAGTAGGAAATGATGTCAGGCATCCTGCTGATCCCTCCTCCCAGCAGTTGCCCCTGCAAAAATTTTACAAACCTGGTGATGACATCACAGGGAATAACAAATGCAATTACTTGCTACAGGAACAAGGTAAAATGTAAAATGAAAGCTAGGGCATGCTCTAGAAGCGGTAGGTTTGCAAGTAAACGTGGGTCATGCCTATACAGTACAAATTCTTTAATGGTGTAATGGCATTATAATGTTTGGTAGTAGCATGGAAGGATGAGAGGTTAAGAAAGATGTCTAGCCTAGAGCACCAACATAGTCAGTAAGGGCCCTGTTTAACACACCGTGAAAGTCACGTAACAAAAGATAGCCATTTCCTTAAATCATGAGGACAAAGAAAATATTCTTCTGCTTCACTTCCCTAAGAGAATCATATTATTTAACAGATTTTGCTATGGCCCTATTTATTTGCAGTTTTGGCCCCTATCCCAGAAACCAGCTTCCCAAATACTACAAAACATCAATAAGCTTCGAATTAGATTACATGTTCTGCAAAATGTAGTTATGGAGCAGTCAAGAAAAATCATATTGCAATGCTGTGTGCTTATGAATAACACAAATATAAATTAGCCATCTGTTAAGATGATTCTTCATATATGCAGATATTTTCAAATAACAGATACTACAGGGTCACTAGCTAATAAGAAAAGAAAGACAGTTCTTAGTTCTACAGATTTGGGTGCTAAAATACATTTGGCAGTTCTTTTTTTTGTTTTTGTTCCTAGTAGTAATTATCATGTACCAGTCCAGTATGTACCATTAATACTGTTAGCAGCTTGTACCATTAGTGAAAGGTACAGACTGCTAATCTTCATTTGGAGAATGAGCGAAAATTATTACAAGGGCACTGGGTTCCAAATTACTGTCTGTGAAATTCAAATACATATATTTTATTTTCTTGAAACATGCTTAAGAGGAACTTTTTGCAACACACATTATGTATAATATTTAGTATTATTACATTTTTGAGTATAGTATATAAGGTATATTGAGTATCGTCAAAGAACAACTTCAGGCGAATTAAGAAGAAGAATATTGTTTTACAATAAGGAGCTATTAAAATCATGAAACACATTTACTTAAATGAAAACTCAACTTCTTCACGTTAAACTGCAGCCACATGCAATCTTCTGCAACTGCCAAAAAATTCACATGTTTCTTCTTTTCAAGCAATGCAACATGGTTTAGTTTGTATGGAAAAGAAAACAAATAATTGACGGCACACATAACAATCCCTTTAATAAAAAAAAGCAAAAAACGGTGTAAATCAATTTAGAAATAAAAAAAAAAATGCACATAGCGATATGGACTATTGTTCAATCTTAAATAATCAATAAACTCACCAGTTTGTATAACTCAGTACTCTAGGTGTAATTCCACCACCTACTTTAATGGAGTTGACCACATCAAAATGGCCACATGTTTAAAGGTAAGTAAAAAAAAGTACTTGGTTATCTTCTCTTTGAGGAATCAAACTTGCTTCACATTATGATTTTGAATGCTATATAGATGAATACCCCACTGACAAATCAGCATGTTCTTGTCATCAGGGAACCCTCACATGACATAGAAGTGCATCCAACTCAGTTGGATAATTCCATGCATATACAGAGCTTAAGTTAGATAGTAACAGAGTGTCTCATTCAATATCGGGTGTGTTGCAAAATGTCTCCAAGGGCTGATGCGTTTCATCAGCTGGACTTCATCAGATGCCTCTGATGAAGTCCAGGTGGTGAAATGCATTAGTTGGGGCTTGAAGACACATTGGTCGTATACTGAGTGAGACACTCTTACTATCTCATTGAAGCTTTGCATACACATAGGATTATCCAACTGAGATGGATGCACTTATGTCATGTGAGTGTTTCCTGCTGTTTTAACCTTGTTTTTTTTTGTTTGTTTTTTGTAATAAGCCTATTAAACCATGAGAAGCCTCTGTTCTCTTCCCTGAGAATTTCATACTTATATGCTTGTACAAGAACATGCTGATTTGTCTGTGGGATATACATCTATATAGAGTTCAAAACTATAAAGGGATGCAAGTTTAATTCTTTGGATAAGAGATTATGAAGTGCTTTTTTACTGCTTAAACCAAAGAAGAAGTAAAGCCTAAATGTCCTTAAAATTTACCTGTTAGCTTATTTAAAAAAGTATTACAGACAGTGTTCAACTAACTGTGTTGTTGCAAATGTACTAATATGGCTACAATCACCTTAAACATCTGTGGTTAGGAAAAAAAAAAAGCACATTGTTGTTAATATTTTATTAAATCTTTCCGTGTGACAACACTGAATAAATTACACTTTGCTACAATGTAAAGTAGTGAGTGTACATCTTGTATAACAGTGTAAATTTGCTGTCCCCTCAAAATAACTCAACACACAGCCATTAATGTCTAAACCGCGGGCAACAAAAGTTAGTACACCCCTAAGTGAAAATGTCCAAATTGGGCCCAAAGTGTTAATATTTTGTGTGGCCACCATTATTTTCCAGCACTGCCTTAACCCTCTTGAGCATGGAGTTCACCAGAGTTTCACAGGTTGCCACGGGAGTCCTCTTCCACTCCTCCATGGCGACATCACGGAGCTGGTGGATGTTATAGACCTTGAGCTCCTCCACCGTCTGTTTGAGGATGCCCCACAGATGCTCAATAGGGTTTAGGTCTGGAGACATGCTTGGCCAGTCCATCGGCTTTACCCTCAGCTTCTTTAGCAAGGCAGTGGTCGTCTTGAAGGTGTGTTTGTGGTCTTTATCATGTTGGAATACTGCTCTGTGGTTCATTCTACAAATGGAAGGGATCATGCTCTGCTTCAGTATGTCACAGTACGTGTTGGCATTCATGGTTCCCTCAATGAACTGTGGCTCCACAGTGCCGGCAGCACTCATGCAGCCCCAGACCATGACACTCCCACCACCATGCATCACCATGCTTGACTGAAGGCAAGACACACTTGTCTTTGTACTCCTCACCTGGTTGCCGCCACACACGCTTGATACCATCTGAACAAAATATGTTTATCTTGGTCTCATCAGACCACAGGACATGGTTCCAGTAATCCATGTCCTTAGTCTGCTTGTCTTCAGCAAACTGTTTGCGGGCATTCTTGTGCATCATCTTTAGAAGAGGCTTCATTCTGGGATGACAGCCATGCAGACCAATTTGATGCAGTGTGATCTGAGCACTGACAGGCTGACCCCCCACCCCTTAAACCTCTGCAGCAATGCTGACAGCACTCATACTTCTATTTACCAAAGACAACCTCTGGATATAATGCTAAGCACGTGCAATCAACTTCTTTGGTCGACCATGGCCTGTCCTGAGTGGAACCTGTCCTGTTAAACCGCTGTATGGTCTTGGCCACCGTTCTGCAGCTCAGTTTTAGGGGCTTGGCAATCTTCTTATAGCCTATGCCATCTTTATGTAGAGCAACAATTATTTTTTTCAGATCCTCAGAGAGTTCTTTGCCATGAGGTCCCAGTTACCAGTAAGTGAGAGCGATAACACCAAATTTAACATTTGGGATTGCCTACGATGTAAACCATGTTCTGAATCTTGGGGAGCAGGCCCTTATATTTATATTTATTTTTGATTAGATTTACACACTATGGGGGGCTCGATATCTCCACCTGAGGTTTGTAGCCTCATGGAGGATCCCTTTTAAGGCCTCTGTTTTCTATTCCAACGTACTTTACTGAATGTGAGTGAATTTGTTTATTCAGAAACGCTCCTCGCGTCTTCCTGATGGAGGAGTTTTTCTGTTAGTTTAGCTTGTTTCAGGTTCTATTGTTATTTCCACCTGAGGTTTGTAGCCTTATGAAGAATCCCCTTTGAGGCCCTTGTTTTCTATTCTGACATACATTGTTGAGTGTGGGTGAGTTAGTGTATCCAGAAACGCTCCTTGCATCTTCCTGATGGAGGAGTTATTCTGTCAGTTTATTTTGTTCGTTCAATTCAGGCTTTATCGAATTTGGCTCATTTGCCTGTTTTTTGGTTTAGTATTAATAAATTTTATTGGGTTATCCAATGACCAATCAATTCAGTACCATATAGATGTTTTGGTCTCTGTCCATTAATTAGCTTCCATTTTATTGGGGTTGGCCATGATCAATATTTTTATTGATTGTGGATGTATGGGTCCTATATCCAATAATAAATATCGAGAAACCTAGAAAGACTGATACGACCCTAACGGGTTGCGTTTGTGCTTCATATGGAGTTCCTGCCTCTATCTGTGTCGGTATTTTCATTATTCTAGGTTTTGGCTCAATATGTATCCATTGTTTTAGGATGTCCAGGGGTGGCACTGTTTGCCTGTGTTTGGCACTTATTACAATTGGTATGGATGTGTCCTTTTACATACATATTATATTTTTATATCCCATTCACCTCTCTAAGTACTTACGCCAGTTTGGTTAGTGAGGCCATTGCTCTATGACTATATTTATTTAATTTGGGATTGTTATGTATTTTATTTCAGGTTTTAGCCCTTGTTCCATTAGCTATAATGGCGCCATGAGTGTTATTACCTTTGACTTAGAGTAGGGTGCCCTTCTGGGTTTGATCTCCGCCTCTATTGCCAGAGGCGGCTCTCTAATTAGGCAGATTAGGCGACGGCCTTAGGCCTCGCAAGAGTCACAAATTCCAGGGGCCCTGCATGGCCGCCTAATTAATCACTAGTCATCTTGTGCGGGCTATTTTCATTCTTGCACGCCGCCCGCAAGCTCCACTTTTTATTGCGGAGAGATCCGAGTCAGCCGACATCTCTCCCCGCAGTCCCCGGCTGCCTGACACACACACAATCATTGCAGACTGCAGAGAGCCGTGGAGAACTGAACCCGCCCCCTCCTTCTCCTGCTCTGTGTGATGTTTCCTGTGTACACAGAGGGGGAGGAGGAGGCTCTCCATGCTGCCGAGAAAACTCTGCTCGTCTGACATTTACTGCCTGAACTAATGCAAAGTAAGTCTTCCAGAGGAGAGGAGGGGGGAACAAGCCTACAGTTCACTTTTTAGTGATTTGGGGGGAGTGGATATGTTCTATGGGGCACTTTAGGACTTGTGCTACAAGGGGGCTTGGATATGAAATCCACCCCTTAGCACATATCCCCCCCCAAATTAAAGAGATGCTGTCTGCCACAGAGGGGGTGGCCCTTGGCACCCCACAAGTGATGTGCAAAATTGCTCCAGGTGCCCAAACTAGTGCCCCCCCCCCCTGCAGGCAAGTTAGTGCAGCAAAGTGAAAAACACAGGAACATGCTGTGTAATCTGTGCAATGCACATGTGACCCGGGTGCAATTTCAGCCCAATTATGTCCGCACACTCTCTGACCATCTCCTGTATCATGTATGCAGCCTCTGATCATCTTCTGTAGTATTTCTGCAGTCTCTAACCATCTCTTGTATCATGCATGCAGTCTATGACCATCTCTTGTATCATGTATGCAGTCTATGACCATCTCTTGTATCATGTATGCAGTCTCTGACCATCTCTTGTATCATGTATGCAGTCTCTGACCATCTCTTGTATCATGTATGCAGTCTCTGACCATCTCCTGTATCATGTATTCAGTCTCTGACTATCTCCTGTAGTATTTCTGCAGTCTCTGACCATCTCCTGTATCATGTCCGCACACTCTCTGACCATCTCTTGTATCATGTATTCAGTCCCTGACCATCTTCTGTAGTATGTCTGCAGTCTCTAACCATCTCTTGTATAATGCATGCAGTCTATGACCATCTCTTGTATCATGTATGCAGTCTATGACCATCTCTTGTATCATGTATGCAGTCTATGACCATCTCTTGTATCATGTATGCAGTCTCTGACCATCTCCTGTATCATGTATGCAGTCTCTGACCATCTCCTGTATCATGTATGCAGTCTCTGACCATCTCCTGTAGTATTTCTGCAGTCTCTGACCATCTCCTGTATCATGTCCGCACACTCTCTGACCATCTCTTGTATCATGTATGCAGTCTCTGATCATCTTCTTTAGTATGTCTGCAGTCTCTAACCATCTCTAGTATCATGCATGCAGTCTATGACCATCTCTTGTATCATGTATGCAGTCTATGACCATCTCTTGTATCATGTATGCAGTCTCTGACCATCTCCTGTATCATGTATGCAGTCTCTGATCATCTTCTGTAGTATGTCTGCAGTCTCTGACCATCTATTGTATCATGTATGCAGTCTATGACCATCTCCTGTATCATGTATGCAGTCTCTGACCATCTCCTGTAGTATTTCTGCAGTCTCTGACCATCTCCTGTATCATGTCCACACACTCTCTGACCATCTCTTGTATTATGTATGCAGTCTCTGACCATCTTCTGTAGTATGTCTGCAGTCTCTAACCATCTCTTGTATCATGTATGCAGTCTATGACCATCTCTTGTATCATGTATGCAGTCTCTGACCATCTCCTGTATCATGTATGCAGTCTCTGACCATCTCCTGTAGTATTTGTGCAGTCTCTGACCATCTCCTGTATCATGTCCGCACACTCTCTGACCATCTCTTGTATCATGTATGCAGTCTCTGACCAGCTCCTGTAGTATGTATGCAGTCTCTGACCAGCTCCTGTAGTATGTATGCAGTCTCTGACCGTCTCCTGTAGTATGTCTGCAGTCTCTGACCGTCTCCTGTAGTATGTCTGCAGTCTCTGACCGTCTCCTGTAATATGTCTGCAGTCTCTGACCATCTCCTGTATCAGGTATGCAGTCTATGACCATCTCTTGTATCATGTATGCACACTCTCTGACCATCTCTTGTATCATGTATGCACACTCTCTGACCATCTCTTGTATCATGTATGCCCACTCTCTGACCATCTCTTGCATCACGTATGCAGTCTCTGACTGTCTCCTGTAGTATGTCTGTCTGCCGTCTCTAACCATCTCTTGTATCATGTATGCAGTCTCTGACCATCTCTTGTATCACGTATGCAGTCTCTGACCATCTCCCGTATCATGTCCACACACTATGTGACTATCTCCTGTAGTATTTCTGCAGGGTCTGACCATCTCATTTATCATGTCCTCACAGTCTCGTAGTGTAATATAGGATGAAACGAGAGCCATCAAGCTGGAGCCCAGAGAGGACCATCTGACTGAGTCCTGCATGGTGCACCTGAGTGGTGGTCAGTAACAGCGTAGCAAGGCCTGTCTGAAGGGGGGGGTCACTGATTTAGGGGGCATTGAATACAGTAAGGTAAGGAGGCACTGATATAAAGGTTCCCTCTTATATCAGTACCCCCCCCCCCCTTACCTTAGTGCATTCACTTTGCGAAAGGTGCTCTATGGTGACCAGAGTCCTCCCCACATTAAAGTTTCCATTTTAAATGCAAGTTGGAACTCTGTTGATAATGACAAAAAGGGGAACTCTGATATAAGGTGATCTCTTCACCAGAGCCCCCCCTTACATCAGAGTTCCCCCTTACACGAAAGTCTGCAACATTCCCCCTTACATCAAATTTTCCCTTGCACTGTAAGGGGGAACTCTGTGTTGGGTTATATTAACCTGACCTTCATGTAAATGGAGAAATATGGTTTTGACTCTTGTTATACCTTAAACATATTGCTAGTAACAGCTGCACAAATGTTATCTATATTTGTGTGCATGTAATATTTATATTTGTAATATAATATATATGTAGTATATACTGTATATTTGATTAAAGAAGAATTGGTTAGAGAAAGTTCTAGAAACTGTAAATTCATAGTTCATAGGATTTAAGGCTCTTTATATATGCAATTTATACCGTTAATTTCTATTGCTTGAATTATTTTTCCCATTATGGGAGTGAGTGGGGCCTCATGTCTAAGGTTTGCCTAAGGCCTCACCAAGCCTAGAGCCGCGTCTGTCTATTGCCATTAGTTAAAATGGCGCTTGAAGCCAGCTACTTACGATTCAGAACGAGCTGTGGTTTCCATGTACAGAGTATATCTAGCGGTGCGTCAGTACGCCGCCTGTGCCCCAGGACGACGTCAGATTAGTGACACAATGAGTCGGGAGGAGCAACGTGCTGACATCACCGCGCGATACGTCCCATTTGTTAGATTGCACGGGCTTGTGTACTGTAGACGGCCGGCCGCAGAAATTTTTATTTGCAATTGGAATTTTCTATGCTTGTCGGTAATTTGCCTTTTAGTTTTTATAATAAACAAACCAACCAGGTTTTACATATGGAGAGTTTTGTATGTTGTTTTTCTGAGACATATTGCTACCCCTGAGCCATCATCCAGATGGTGGAGGAGGATTGATCAGCTGTGACCACGCACAGACGGCCCTGCTAGTGGAGTGACCGGAATACTCCCTGGAATCGCTGCGAGGAAAAGACCCTGGCTGGGTGTAAGCTACAGGCTATACTGGTCTGTGCAGCTGGTAAGCGCAGACTTCTTTTGGTGGTGGATTCATGGTGTTTAAGAGTCACACAAAGTTTGATATATGCACTTATTGATTCACCCTTATATTGAGTTTTCCTGCAAATGAACTTGTATCTCGGACTTACTTGGATTCCTTTTTTGAAAAGACCTTGTGCCTTGGATATCTCTTTTTTGCAGGATTTGTTCACAGGACTATAATATATATCACATATTTTTTATTTTGCGTGGAATCACCTATATTTCACTATTTTGGACTTCCTTTTTTATTCAAAGGTTTATTTATAATTTATTTCACAAGATTATATATCACATATTTATGTGTGGAGATTTAATCATTTATTTATTCATTGATTTACTTATGTGGTAGGCATTCACTATCTACTCATTAATTAATTAATTAGAGCACAACCATTATTTATTTTTCTATTGCTTTTGTGTTGCTGCTTGCCTTGCAGTTCCTTGCAGGTATTTCTAGCGCAGTTTTTTCCATTCCAAATTTAACACACCTGCTCCCCATTCACACCTTGTAACACTAACATGACACCGGGGATGGAAAATGGCTAATTGGGCCCAATTTAGACATTTTCACTTAGGAGTGTACTCACTTTCGTTTCCAAATTTACACTGTTATAAAAGCTGTACACTCACTACTTTACTTTGTAGCAAAGTGTAATTTCTTCAGTGTTGTCACATGAAAAGATATAATAAAATATTTACAAAAATGTGAGGGGTGTACTCACTTTTGTGAGATACTGTATATATTGTTTGGGGCAGGCTGGCCCTAATTAACTATTTATTTTACTAATACTGTACATGTGCCTGCTGTCAGTTGTCAGCACCAGGGGTATCCAACCTGCGACCCACGGGCCACATGCGGCACAAGTTGGCTATGAATGTGGCCTAAAACAAAATCATAAACATACTTAAAAATGTTGAATTTTTCTTTGGAATTTTTTGTAAAAATGCTTTTACACTTAGCAAACACATGCGGTCAAAGACACATTTGACAGTGTATCTTTACTGGACTTTTATAAGTTTTATCTTGCCAAAGATAAATAGCCCACTCTTCAAAATCTCGCCTTATTTATGTCAACAGTTTTTGTTAAGAACCTATATTTGTGCATAACTATTTCCAAAGATGAAGCACACGAAGGGCAAAATTAGAACCAAAATATCTGATAAGCCCCTTGAGAATTCAATGAGAATTGCTACTATAACCATCGAACCAGATATTGATGGGTTTCGTTTATCAAAAACAGTGTCAACTATCACATTAGTTTTAGGTTGCCCTCTTTTACTTGTATAATAAAAATCATAGAAAACTAAAATGACATTTTATTACTCAGATAGGTATTATTATATATATTAGTGATCGTTAACTTGTAATCTGCCTGACTTTTTCTGCTCATCCTTATTGTTAGTGTATTTTATGTGTGATCCAAAACAATTCCTCCACTTCTAATGTGGCCCAAGAAGGTCAAAAGGTTGTACACCTGGTATACAATATATGTAGCATCAGCTACATATAATATGCAGTGCTGTGTTCTGGCAGTGGTACAGGGACTTCCCATCTCCTGTCCAAACAAAATTTCTCAGCCATTAACAGGGAGCCTTTTATGTTATATCTCAGGAGTCTCCAAACTTTCTAAACAAAAGGGCAGTTTACTGTCCTTCAGACCTTAGGGGGGCCCCACAGGAGTAGAAAATGTCCTTGCGTAAACAATGGCCTTCTCAACAGCTCACAAAAGAGGTTCCACACAGGTCTGCCAGTATACACATTTTTCCAAGCTTAAGCTTGGCTACGCTACTGCTCTGGGGCTACATTGTGGACAGAATACCTCTGCCCAGCCCACGCACCAGTTTTTTAGCCGGTGCACACTTCCCGGCGTTTTTGGCTAAATATACCTGAAGGGAACACTTTTTTTTCTGCTTACCAGCAGACTGTGCTTCGTCTATTACCCTGTTGTTGACTAACATGATTTCTACTAACCCAACTGGCTATCTATTTTAGATATACTGCTAGTTTATTGGTATCCAGGTCCGTGTTACACTACTCAATACAACCTGCTTACTATTATGCTCCTGAAGAAGCGTCACGATACGCAAAACATGTAGAGCAGAGCAAGACTACGTTTCTGCATACTGGTCCCATGATTAAGGCTATCCACTTCCCACGCATACCGTTCAACGAATTCTTTGTCTGTTGGATATGTATCTCTTATAATTTCGAGTTTATCTATGTTACTGTAGTTTTTGGAAGTGAGAATAGAGCACTATTCAGGGTCATGTATTAATGATTAGTATGATGACATTGTCAAATGTATTAATGTACTTTTACAGTTTTTCTACCAATAAAAACCCCTAGATTTTTTACACGATTTACCTATGTGCCGCCAAAAGTCCATCTTTTAGTTCTATCAGTGTTTCATTGTTTTGCTCATGGTTCTCATTACATTGGGACTGATTATGAGAGTACAGTAAAGGCAAAACCTCTCCACTAAGACCTCACTTTGAAACTGTACCTGACAACTTCCTGCTTCTACTTCATTAAAGTATAACTAAACTTCAGCTCCAGCAATGCAATATCTGTGAGGTCCCTTACCGGGTCTTCGGCCATCTTGATTGGCTAGTTCGTTCATCTCTGCATTGAGGCACTAATGCCATGAATATAAGCTGAGCTGTGCAGCCTAATGTACATTTTAAAGCAGGCTGCAAATAGGCAGATGTGTTTGTTTTATTGCAGAAAAAAACAAATCATGCAATAAATAGCATCTCTAATAAATAAAGTGCCTATTTGCAGTTTTTTTTTTAACACTTTAGTTCCAGTGTAATTCTGTTGATCTGTGGTTTGTGAACCTCTTCTGCTGCTTCATGAATATTTCCCCACCAGTTATCATGGAATTGCTCTTACACGAGGAAGTAAAGCCCTGCTCCTCGACTAAGTTGGCCAACCCCACAAAGAATTTCAGAAAAGAACAAGGCAAGTTATGTCAATAATAGTGATGGGCCAAACAGCTCTGTGTTCAGTTCAGCAGGATTCACCGAACTTCAAAGAAGTTCAAATGCCGAACCAAATCCCACTGAAATTAATGGGAGTCAAATGTGTCAAATTAAAAATGCCTGTTTTCTGGGCTAATATGCAAAGGGGTGTCAAAAAATAGCACAGGGAGGTGGAACTTGTACAAAAGCAGTAATTTTTTTAACATTGGAAATTCCAAAGGAAAGCATTTTAAAATTGCCAGCAAATAACGTTGACAGCTGTCATTGTCAGCTTCTTAAAAAAAAACAAAAAAAAAAACAGACCCCTCCAAGGGTTTCAACAAAAAAAAAAAGCAGGCAATGAATTTAATTTGCTGTTAATTTCAACAAATTCATTTTTTCTTGTGTAGCGGCCTCACCCCGTCCTCTTTAGCTAGGGGTATGTCACACGACAGGGTGAGGTGTGCTACAGCCCATGTCCTCCCCATAGCTGTGGGTGAGGTGAAGGCCAGTATCAGTATCTTCCTCGGGCCAAATGTGCGTTGGTTGTGAAACTCAGTCCTGCTATGCTGGAATCTCCCTTGCTCCCATTAACAGAGTCCATACACCGATCACAGTCCAACTCTCAGTTTTATTTCGTAGCTCCACAACAAACAATGTAATGGCAAGATACGGTGGGATGAGCAGGTCGAGGCACTGTCCTGATTTTAGTCTCTAAACCCCTGTACTTTGACCAAGGGTTGTAGCAACCTTGATTAGAATACCTTCGCTGCGCTGCGGCCCCTATTAGGGGAAGATGTTCCTCCAAGGGAGTTACCGGAGGCCCATCCGTCACCGGGTTGACGCTGCTCCGGAATCTTCGGACGGGTGACCTCCCCAGCCTCCTTACCTCAGATGCGGGTCCCCTCGCAAGGGGCACCCTGGAATCACTTCACCCTCGCGGGACCCAGTCAAAGTCACTGGGCCCCAGGCCTACGACATAGTACCTCACCCCAGGCTGAAGGTGCCTGGGATGGACTCCAACTCCATTCCGGTCAGGCCTAGGGCGCCTGAGCCGGAACCTCGAACCGCCCGCGCCCAGGCCTAAGGTGCCTGGGCACGTGAAGAGAAGATCCTCGAAGACCTTGTGGTGAGGGCGTCTCCCCCTTTTATCTCCTCCCATCGACACCACGGCGGGTTCCCCGCCCCAGCCGTACCATCTCCGGAAAGGGCAAAAAGGGTAGCACTGTGGTAGTGATTCTACCTCGAGCCTGTAGGTACCCCGCCACCCACAGGCCAAGGAGAATAATGCACCACCCAATCCTCCACGAATCACAAAGGGGTCTAAACCCTGTCATAATTACACACCTGGGTCACACTACCCCCAGGTGTACCCCAACTAAATCTGAAGACCCCGCTACACACTCCCCCCTGTGATTTGACACTGGTCCCCAGCGTCAGGTGCACACCCATGTCTCCCAAGGAGTGGTGACATGAAGCGAGCCCCAGAGGTTGTCCCTCAAATTTTGGATACTGTGTGTGCCAAGACCTGCTCAAAAGGAAAGGGAACTATAAAACGATAAACTCTTGTATAAAACATCTGTCATGTACACATATACAATCCCTCCCGCGCCTGTCTAAGAACCACCCCATACTCAGCAGTCTTGACCGACGAATCTCCTGCAGAAGGGAAACAAAAAAACAACATCCTAATATCTTGTGCAATTTTGGAATGAATGGGTCTATCAGCCGAGAGACCCACTCGTTACAACGAGTGTGGTGTAAAAGTGTGCAGAAGAAAAAAAAACAAAACAAACGTTGCACAACACCGCCACCTGGTGACGATGCCGCGGTAATGGCACTTGGTGAGATCTTCACTCTTTCTGTTCTTCCTACACTGACTCTACCCCCAAAGTCTCTGCCTTTTGGCACATGAAGAGAAGGGAGAAAAAAAAAACAGCTCCCAAGTCTCCTGTGAGTAAAGAAAAAAACCCAAATCAAAACAAAACTAGGGCACTGTTCTGAGCGTCTGGGAATGTTCCGTCCAGAGAGTTCAATAAGCAGACAAAAATAGGAGTTCTCTTCTCCTATAAATAAAATCTTGGATCTGGCAAAAACAGGGGCTTTAAGTGCTTGTCAAACACTTTAACTGAATATTTGACATCCTCTCCCTCCTTTCTGCAGATAAGCACTTTATCATCATGAATATGGCGCCCCAGCTTCCAATCAGCTCTGCAGTCTCTGAACTTCTTAGACACAGGTGGCGAACATGACAAATATCGCTGGGCATGAAGCACTTTGAGCTTTTCCCAGACAAATTTGTCGTACCACCGTTGTCGCAGGACCTCGACTTCATAAAGCAAGTCCTGAGGCAAGTAGGGGTACTCCCACCCATATTCACGGGCGACTCTCTGGGAGAAAAGTCATTGCAATCTGGCCAAAGGAGGCATGACATCTCGCTCACCTTCTCCTGGTTGTACGATGGCCTCCGGGTGCCGAGGTACCTTCACTATCTCGGGTGGCTTTGCCTTTGGTGCCCGCAATGAAGCGCGCTGCATCCCCACTATCAGAGCGGGTGATGTAGTGGAATGTGGAAGGTTGGTCGGAGGACTAGACTTCCTTGGAAACTCCGGGGCCTGCGCCCGGAGCGTACTGTCTTCTATGGACATAGGGGAATCCTGCGGTTCACACAGCACAGGTAGCGGGCGTTTGTCCCAGCCCTTCCGATGAAACAGTTAGTCTATTTCTCTGTCATCCCCACAGTCTGACAGCGACTCTAGGTCGGAGGTGTCATACATCTCGGCGGGAAGTTAGTCTTTAGTAGACGGAGAACTACACTCCCTTGCGGGCTCCACCGACTGTGGACTCCCGACACCTCCAACTAACACCACAGTCCCAGCCCCTTGCTCACCTGGCCCTTCTGAAGAACTGGGATGTCCGGGACTCTCTTCTCTACCGGCGCCATCTAGGCCAGGCAAGTGGCAGGGTGAAGCTCGACCACGACCACAGGAGGCCTGCACCCGGCCTATCTTCCTCTTTGGAGGTGTCAGCAGGGAGTCTGTGGTGACCAAAGCAGCGTCCTCTGATTTTTCTCTCTCAGTCTCTGGTTGGGTAGTCCCGTCGCCCTGGTCAGCGCGTACGGGGACCTCCGCAAAGGCCTGGATCTCTCCCTCCGGAGTGGCGGTTCCTGTGATGCAGTTGAGGCGAAGGGCCCGGGGCCTTACTGTGGATGGTTCAACCTCAAACAGAAATTCTTTACACGCTTTACAACGCCCAAATGGCTTTAGTTGGACCACCAGTCCCGAGCATCCGGGACAGATCACACCGAGGGCCTCCGTGTCTCTGCATGAATACAAAGCCAACTGTCCTTGGGGCCTGAGTCTTATCCCCGTGTCTGTCAGAGGAGCAGCAAAAGCAGTCATCTTCGTGGGGTAAGGTACCGGAATCTACGGGGAGCTTGAGGCCATCCCGACCACCTGCTGCTCCATCACGCGCTGACCACGCGCCGGAGTCTCCACGTGTATCTCCACACATGGCCAGACTCCTCCCACGACTTGCACGTTTTCGCGGGCTTCCACCAGCCTCCGCCCATGAATTGCGCAGTCACGGGGTGCCTCATGGCGCAGTGCAGCAAAAGTTCCCACATGTAGTACGTCACACGGCTGGACTCCTCCCTCTTCCCGCTCTTTCTGCATGGGCCTTTCCCGGTTTTTCAGAGAAATTTCCACGACTTCGAGCACAGGGACGCACTTTGGCCAATCACATGGCCGACCTGCTCGGACCTCCTCCGGGCAGCAAAGTCCAGACACAGCCATTCCAAACCTCAGGGTTAACACACATTTCATCCCGGACTCACGAGCCCCCACGTGTAGCGGCCTCACCCTGTCCTCTTTAGCTAGGGGTATGTCACACGACAGGGTGAGGTGCGCTATGGCCCATGTCCTCCCCATAGCTGTGGGTGAGGTGAAGGCCAGTATCAGTATCTTCCTCGGGCCAAATGTGCGTTGGTTGTGAAACTCAGTCCTGCTATGCTGGAATCTCCCTTGCTCCCATTAACAGAGTCCATACACCGATCACAGTCCAACTCTCAGTTTTATTTCGTAGCTCCACAACAAACAATGTAATGGCAAGATACGGTGGGATGAGCAGGTCGAGGCACTGTCCTGATTTTAGTCTCTAAACCCCTGTACTTTGACCAAGGGTTGTAGCAACCTTGATTAGAATACCTTCGCTGCGCTGCGGCCCCTATCAGGGGAAGATGTTCCTCCAAGGGAGTTACCGGAGGCCCATCCGTCACCGGGTTGACGCTGCTCCGGAATCTTCGGACGGGTGACCTCCCCAGCCTCCTCACCTCAGATGCGGGTCCCCTCGCAAGGGGCACCCTGGAATCACTTCACCCTCGCGGGACCCAGACAAAGTCACTGGGCCCCAGGCCTACGACATAGTACCTCACCCCAGGCTGAAGGTGCCTGGGATGGACTCCAACTCCATTCCGGTCAGGCCTAGGGCGCCTGAGCCGGAACCTCGAACCGCCCACGCCCAGGCCTAAGGTGCCTGGGCGCGTGAAGAGAAGATCCTCGAAGACCTCGTGGTGAGGGCGTCTCCCCCTTTTATCTCCTCCCATCGACACCACGGCGGGTTCCCCGCCCCAGCCGTACCATCTCCGGAAAGGGACAAAAAGGGTAGCACTGTGGTAGTGATTCTACCTCGAGCCTGTAGGTACCCCGCCACCCACAGGCCAAGGAGAATAATGCACCACCCAATCCTCCACGAATCACAAAGGAGTCTAAACCCTGTCATAATTACACACCTGGGTCACACTACCCCCAGGTGTACCCCAACTAAATCTGAAGACCCCGCTACACTTGGAAACCTTATTTTTTTTCTGTAGTGCATGCAGCAGCGAGAATGAGTGTGAGGTCCAACTAAAAATCCATACCAGACCCTTAATCCAAACATTATTTCATTACAACTGACAAGACCCATACCAGACCTTTAATCCAAGCATTCTTACGTCACAATCCAAGCGTTTTGTCACAACTGATATCATCGGGGTGCCCTGACGACATCAGTTGTGAGGAAATGCATAGGGCGGAGCCATTTCTCTTGACGTCACCATGCAATCTAAAACCAGGAAGTTGATTCCCAGGACTGGCTCTTATTTATTAATGAACGCTTGTCATATTTTATCCCTTCGTGGGTTCCTATTGATTTATTTTACTAAAATTTCTATAATGCAGTTTCCCACTATGTGGCTTTTCTGGCTTTTTTCTTCCTCATGATTCCACTATGTTTGTCTATGGCACTGGCGGTGCGTCCATAAAGGGCGCACAGGCACTGCCCCCTCTCTCCTGCCACCTGTCTATCACCATAGATAGATTCCTGCATTGGTATTTTTGGAAGCACCTGATTAGAGCCATAGGCTCTAATAGGCGTCCAAAAAGGTGAACAGCGGTCGCCATGCTGGGCGCTCGCCGTTCACTCAGTGTTGTGTTAGGAAAGTAAATGAATATTCGCTTTCCTAACACTGAACCGCCTTCCAGCCAATCAGGTGCTCGGGTCTGAATTGACAGGAGCTGTGACTGGACGCCTGTGACAGGGGTCACTTTGGGCACAGGGTGAGCAAGAAAATAATGGACATTAAGAATATGTCTTGAATTGCTTTAAAATGGGACAGTGATATTTTTCCACAATATTCCCCAGGATATCTGTAAAGAACTATTTACTGTTTGATTATGAACTCAACAGGTTAACTGAAAAGTGACTCCTTCATGATGTTGGGACACATACTGTTAGATGCTAATGTCACCACATCCAGTCCCCACCTGTGTCTGCTAAGATGTCAGATGTGTATTGGGAGACAGTGAGGCTAGCCTAAAGGTCATGTGTCTGAGTCATCACTGTAGTTAATTAGCTCATGTAAATTAGGTCTGGTCAAAGGTGTATTGTCTGAGGAGAATGTAAGAACCTCCTCTCTGTGTGTATAAAACTGGGAGTTTGTCATTAAAGATTGTCAGTCCAGTTGGAAACTTCATACAGAGTGTTTGTCTCGTATGTTTGGAAGGATTAATCTTAAGGGAAGCGGTCGCCTGACTGTGGAGGATCGGCAGTGGATGTGTGTCCAGAGAGGGAATATCCTAAACGGTGTTAACCCCTTTCATACATTGGGGTGCCTTTACATTGGTTGGCAGCAGTGGGATTTTCCCTCCAGTTACTGGGACACTCCAAACCACCACAGTGAATGACCAGCTATGCAGCCTGCAGGAAAGCCACGCTGAAAGACTTACTTGAGAGCCGTGGAGGGACCGGTGGGACAAAGAACAAGGCCACCTTGATCAGGGAGCTAGCCGAGATGGATCAGAGGGATAGTGATGCAGGACCCCGGTCAGTTGAAGACTTGTTTCAGCAACGAGTTCGAGAGCGGTTGGCATTATATGGGGCTAACCCATCAGAGACCGCCATACAGAATGCCATTAGAGACATCCAGGTGCAGGATGAGTGACAAGAGAGAGAACTGGAGCGACAAGAGAGAGAACTAGAGCGGCAACATGAGCGGAGAATGGCGGAAATACGGCAATTGGAGACAACGCCTAAAGATGCAGCGCCTGTCCGTAAGTTGCCCTTTCGGGCGTTCAAACTATTTAAGGAAGGAGAGGAGGAAATTGAAGCGTTCCTGCAGGACTTTGAGAGACTATGCCAGATACATGAAGTACTGCCCCGAGATTGGGTCGCCTTACTGGCAAGTAATTTAACTGGCAGAGCGGCGGATGCGTATCGGGCCCTGGAGGATGAGGACGCTAAAAGACTATGACCGGGTAAAAGAAGCTCTGCTAGCCCGATTTTCCATTACACCCGAAGCCAGCCGGATTAAGTTTCGAGAATACCGGAAACAAACCCACATAACATACGTGGAGTGGGCACATCGTCTGCAGCGAAACCTTAAGGGCTGGTTTCAGGGAAGTCGCGCTCATACCATAGAGGACATCACCCAGCTAGTACTCTTAGAACAGTTCTTTAACCACACCCCTCTGGTATTACAGGATTGGGTGCGAGATAAGCGACCACGGACTGTACAGCAAGCGGCTACTTTGGCCGATGAATATCTGGACTCTCGAAGGTCAGGCGGAAGCGAGCGATATCCACTATCTCAGTTTACCAGCCTCTAACCCAACTTCAGCACCACCTCCAGCGGCCACTTATCTTCAGCAGCCCAGGTTCAACTCCCAGGACTACTCACAACCCATCAGGTTGGGCACAGGGTGAGCAAGAAAATAATGGACATTAAGAATATGTCTTGGATTGCTTTAAAATGGGACAGTGATATTTTTCCACAATATTCCCCAGGATATCTGTAAAGAACTATTTACTGTTTGATTATGAACTCAACAGGTTAACTGAAAAGTGACTCCTTCATGATGTTGGGACACATACTGTTAGATGCTAATGTCACCACATCCAGCCCCCACCTGTGTCTGCTAAGATGTCAGATGTGTATTGGGAGACAGTGAGGCTAGCCTCAAGGTCATGTGTCTGAGTCATCACTGTAGTTAATTAGCTCATGTAAATTAGGTCTGGTCAAAGGTGTATTGTCTGAGGAGAATGTAAGAACCTCCTCTCTGTCTGTATAAAACTGGGAGTTTGTCATTAAAGATTGTCAGTCCAGTTGGAAACTTCATACAGAGTGTTTGTCTCGTATGTTTGGAAGGATTAATCCTATGGGAAGCGGTCGCCTGACTGTGGAGGATCGGCAGTGTATGTGTGTCCAGAGAGGGAATATCCTAAATGGCGTTAACCCCTTTCATACCTTTCATACATTGGGGTGCCGTTACAACGCCTATCAGGCGTCCAATCATAGCAGAGGACGGGAATAGAGGATGGAAGAAGACATCGAGGAGTGTGGAGGACATCGCCGCCATGACCTGCTGCCCCACTGAGACAGGTAAGTGCTGGGCAGGCGGGGGATGCACACTGGCAGCATTTAATGGGCACAGTAGCAGAAATATATGGGCCCACTGACAGCAATTGATGGGCACAGTAGCGGCAATTGATGGGCACACTGGCAGCAATTGATGGGAACAGTGTCAGCAATTGATGGGCACACTGGCAGCAATTGATGGGCACAGTAGCGGCAATTGATAAGCACACTGGCAGCAATTGATGGGCACAGTAGCGGCAATTGATGGGCACACTAGCAGCAATTGATGGGCACAGTAGCGGCAATTGATAGACACACTGGCAGCAATTGATGGGCACACTGGCAGCAATTTATGGGCACAGTAGCAGCAATTGATGAGCACGCTGGCAGCAGTTGATGGGCACAGTAGCGGCAATTGATGGGCACAGTGGCAGCAATTGATGGGCAAACTGGTAGCAATTGATGGGCACAGTAGCGGCAATTGATGGGCACACTGGCAGCAATTGATGGGCACAGTGGTGGCAATTGATGGGCACACTGACAGCAATTGATGGGCACACTGACAGCAATTGATGGGCACAGTGGCAGCAATTGATGGGCACACTGGCAGCAATTGATGGGTACAGTAGCTGCATTTGATGGCACAGTGGTGGCAATTTATGGGTACAGTAGCTGCATTTGATGGCACAGTGGCAGCAATTTATGGATACAGTGGTTGCGTTTGATGGGCACAGTGGCTGCATTTGATGGCACAGTGGCGGCAATTGATTGCACAGTGGCTGCGTTTGATGGGCACAGTGGCTGCGTTTGATGGCTGCGTTTGATGGGTACAGTGGCTGCATTTGATGGGTACAGTGGCTGAATTTGATGGGCACAGTGGCTAAGTTTTATAGCACAGTGGCAGCAATTGATGGGCACAGTAGCTGCATTTGATGGGCACAGTGGCTACAATTGATGTTTTTTTTCTTTCAGTTTGTTTGCGCCCCCCCTAAAAAAAATTGAGCACCGACCGCCACTGGTCTGTGGATGTCATATATGTGAGGTTGTAACAGAATCCAGTGGAGCCTTCTAATCCTGAGCAGGAGACCAGTTTAACACACAAACGCATTTGACTCTTTCTTTTATAAAGAGTGCATTTGCTCTGGTAAGAGCTTTAAGGCACCATAGGTGGCGGAATACATGAGGTGTCGGTGCTTTCAACTATTATTATCACTGAGTCTGTGGCATTCATCTTTCGGATTCAGTGTAATTTGCACCATTTGGGACTGTTTATGTCACTTGCACATTTATTTGGAATTTCCTTTTTTTCACTTAATTTATCTACATTATGATTTACTATTCATCATTTACATGTTAATTTTTAGCGCTGCACTTTTTGAAGTGATTGTAATTTCCCCTGTTGTATCATTGGTCAGTGTACACCTCCCCCTTCCTCATTACATTGGTAGTTAGTGTAAATGCTGCCATTACACTGGTGGTCGGTGTAAATGTCCCCTAACATTGGTGGTCAGTGTAAATGCCCCTGTTACATTGGTGGTTTGGTGGTTAGTGTAAATACCCCCTTACATTGGTGGTCAGTGTAAATGCCCCTGTTTCCCAGGTGGTCAGTGTAAATTTCCCATTTTACTGTTGGTCAGTGTAAAGATCACTGTTTTACCAATAGTGAGTGTAACTCCCCTGTTTCACTGGTATTCAGTGTACATTCCCTTATTACTTTGGTGATTGGTGTAAATGCTTTCATTTTATTAATGTTCAGTTGCAAAAGGGCCATTGGTGGTCAGTGAAGTGCCTCAAATCTTTGGCGTTTGGAGGGAGAAGAGCCTATTGCATTGGTGTCAGAGAAAAAGGGGCCCCCATTTATTGATGGTCAGTGGTCACTTACCTGAAACAGGTGCACCTCTGGACATGCTGATTGCATGAGCTTACTGTCAGGCAGCAAACAAGGACCTAGAAGCCAGCCAGGGTAATTTCATTCACTGTAAGAGCCCTGGCTGTCTTCTGACCACTGAGCTTCTGGAGCCCTTTAAAAAGCAGGGGCAGCCCCTATCTTTAATGGACCACAGGATCCCAGAGGCTCCTGTGCACCTGTGTGAGCTGCACAGCGGATGTCCATCACCATCAGTGACCTAATCCTTGAATTTTGGAAGATGCTATACAATGCGATGTTGGCCCATTATCTGGTAGCCCATTATTTCCGTAAGCTTCTGGTGGCCCCAGTTTAGAGTCCCTGCAGTCCTCTTATTAGGCAAGAATAGAACACAGGAATTTCTAATGATCAAGCACACATATCATCATAGTGGAACTATACTGAACCTATGATTGTCTGAGTTAAAAATGCTGTGGCTGCTAAGCAAAGCATCACAGCTGGGGGTATGTGTACATCCCTGTGTACACACCTGTGTACAGGCTGTTGTATTAGAATTATGGGAGGTGGGAGTTATATAACCATGACTCAGCTGCCTTTTTTTTACTGCCTCCTGACTTAACCTTAATATCATTATGAGATTACTGACACGGAACAAACATTGAGATTCTGTAATTTCCAGAAAATAATTAAACAAATCAGTGCTTGTGAAATAAAACAGTTAATACTTCCTTGGCCCTCTTCCTTTACCACAGTTCTTCTCTCTCTTGCAGAACTACTGCTGTCTGAAGAATTGTATGCATCTAACACTTACATGACACAGTGGTGGTCAGTGGAGGGAACCAAATCACTTGGTGGTAGACAAGGCATCAGAAGCACATGGTCTTGGCAATGGAGGAGTCTCATGCCTTGTACACACGATCGGAATTTCCGCCGAAAAAAGTCTGACAGAATTTTTTCATCGGATATTCCGACCATGTGTGGTCCCCATCTGACTTTTTTCCGTCGGAGTTTAGAAATAGAACATGTTTTATTTTTTTCTGATGGAAATTCCGATCGTCTGTGTGGAACTCAGACGGAGAAAAAAACATGCATGCTCAGAATCAAGTCCACGCATGCTCGGAAGCATTGAACCTTATTTTTATCGGCTCGTCGTAGTGTTGTACGTCACCGCGTTCTTGAAGATCGGAATTTGGTCGGACAGTCTGTATGCAAGACAGCTTGAATGGAATTCCGACTGAAAATTCCATCGGATTTTATCACATCGGACATACTGATCTTGTGTGCAGGGCATTAGACCAGTGTTACAGCGGAGTTCCATCCGCAATTTTTTTTTGTTAAAATCAGCAGCTACAAACACTGTAGCTGCTGATTTTTAATAAGGACACTTACCTGTCCAGGGAGCCCGCGATGTTGCCCAACCCCAGGCCGATCTGTCCATCAGATCAGGTTCAGGCGCTGCCATTCTAACTAAGGGAAACCGGCAGTGGAGCCTTGCGGCTTCACTGCCCGTTTCCTACTGCGCATGCGCGAGTCGCGCAGCGCTTTGTGAATGGCTAGCTGTCTTCTGGGACACACACAGGTCCCAAAAGAGAGTGGGGGGCTCGCCGCACAAAATGGATATGACGTACACTATGTACTTCATAAAAAGGCACGATAGAAGAAAAAAATATATATTTTAATATCTAAAAACTAGGGGTGGAGAGATGGTCTTTCGTTTAAGACCACCTCTCAAAAGTGGGTGGAACTCCACTTTAAAAGCAGTGGTAAGTTTTACCTGTGTACGTTTACACGCATTGCTTTGTTTATTTATGTATGTATGTATTTTATTTATTTTTTTGTGCATTTTCATTAGCAACAGAGTTATTTTAGCTATGTATTTGAACATCCAAAATTCCAATTTGTCTACTCACCCAAAAATACATGGTACTAGCACACAAAACACATTTACTCAGAAGTAGGAGAGGTGCATAAGACATTGGGGCTAGCTGAAGTCGGAAAGATTTGCTTTGGTCAGCATAGTTGTTCCTTAACAATTTCAACAAAGTCCTTATATATTGTTTAAAAAATTGCGTTCCAAATGACTATGACAATTATTCATTGGCTAATAAGGCTCTAAGATGACCAATACATATTGTGCTGCTTTGCAGAAGGCTCTCCCCACTATAATCCAGGAGTTAAAGTCAGACTGTGAGTGATGGTGAATTGTTAATTGCATTTTTACATTTGCACAGCCTCTTTCTTTCCAGTTGCCCAGCTTCAGGTAGTTTATTTAAAGTTTTATTTCTGACAAGAGCCTGACTTTAGTTACTTTTCACGCAGAAATGAATGGCATTGGCTGCAACAATATCAATATTTCATTGGATCTTTGTTCAGCCCTGTTTTAGCTTTTCTTAATGGTGCACTTTACCAGCCAGTTTTGTCATACATCATTAAACAGAAGCTATAGTACTCCTGCCCTGTTCCTGATTTACTGTAGACAGTAATGTTTAAGATCGCATTAAACACCACACATACTTTCAGCTATTTGAGCAACATCATAGTAATGAACAGTCAATAGTCATTCTAAATTAGTACCCTTTGGAGCTTTTATTACTGAATCAAATAAGTATCTTTTGTACTTTCAGTGGCGGAAGCCCTAATGTCATATAATGAATTTAGAATCTAATCTAAACTTCAAAGGTTTTTTTTTTTATCCATTGACTCCTAAGACGAACTGTGTAAAATGTAAAATACCTCTGAAAAATCAGAATATTTAGAGTCTATCATTTAATAAGAGTCGAAAATGAATCTTTGCTAAGGCCCCAAGCTTTGAAAGATTTACTTGGAAACAATAGATATGAAGTGTCACAGTGACACCGCACTGACGCCCCGTTAATGTATCTCTCAGTTTGAATATTGTATAGGCTCAAGAGTCTCCTAGCAAGTCTTCTAAAACCACATATTAAATAAATGGCTAGCTATGAGGAATCTGCAGATAGCTTGGAGGCATTGCAATGGTAAAAAGAAAATCAATTTTATAAATCAAGTTTTACACAAGCTGAATATTTAAAAGTAGAAGTAAAACATTAATGTTCCTGTACAAAAAAACAAGCACTATTAGGCTATACATCTTTGCCATATTGTTTCATGGACCACACAATATGCCTACTGCTGGACAGAGGTTGAGCACAGCTGGACTTACCCAATTCATCCTTGCTACTTAGACTGCTTTCACACTGAAAGCACCGGCCGTTAGCGCTAAAGCGCTGCTTTTCGGCTGCTAACGGGGCTCTTTTAACCCCCAAAAAAGGGTTAAATACTCCAGTTTTGCAACGCTTTTAAATCGCTTTTCAGGTACTTTGAAAGCACTGCCCATTCATTCCAATGGGCAGGGCATTTTGGGGGCTAAATACAGCGCTCCCAACCTGCCCCAAAGATGCTGCTTGCAGGTTTTTTCGGAACGTCCCGCAAGCGCACCGCCCGAGTGTGAAAAGTCACACTGGAATGAATGGGAGGCGGTTTTCAGGCTCTTATTAGAGGCCATTTCCATCGCTAAATCGCCTGAAAACCGCTCCAGTGTGAAACGGGTCTAAGAGTGACCCCTTAACCACTTGCTTACTGGGCACTTAAACCCCCCTCCTGCCCAGACCAATTTTTAGCTTTCAGTGCTGTCGCAATTTGAATGACAATTGCGCGGTCATACAACACTGTACCCAAATGAAATTTTTATCATTGTTTAAAGACAAATAGAGCTTTCTTTTGGCGGTATTTTATCACCTCTGCGGTTTTTCTTTTTTGTTAAAAAAAATTAAAAAGACAGATTTCTTTTAAAAAAAATTATATTTTTTATATTTTGTTGTAAAATTTTGCAAACGGGTAATTTTTCTCCTTCATTGATGTACGCTGATGAGGCTGTACTGATGGGCTGCACTTATGGGCCCTGATGGGCTGCACTGATGGGCACTGCTGGGCTGCACTGCTGGGCTGCATTGATGGGCACCGATAAGGCGGCACTGGTGGGCACTGATAGGCAGCACTGAGAGGTGACACTGATGGGTGGCACTGAAGGGCATTGATAGGTGGCACTGGTGGGCACTGAGAAGTGGCACTAATAGGTGGCATTGATAGGTGGCACTGATAGCTGCTAGTGATGGGCACTGATAGGTGGCAGTAATGGGCACTGATGAGTGGCGGTGATGGGCACTGATGAGTGGCAATAATGAACACTGATCGGTTACACTGATAGGCAGCATTACTAGGTGGCACTGATTGGCATCACAGGTGGGCATTGATAGGTGGCACTTGTGGGCATTGATAGGTGGCACTGTGGGCATTGATAGGTGGCACTGCGGGCATTGATAGTGGGCACTGGCAGGTGGCAATGGCAGGTGGCACTGGCAGGCGGTATTTTTGGGCACAGAGGAGGCAGATGTGCCTCCTTCTTCTTCGGAACCGATGTCCCTTGTAAACAAGCCAGTGATCGGCTTTTTTTTCTCCTCATGCTGTCAGCATGAGGAGAAAAAAAAACTGATTACCGATCCTTTGTTTACATCATGTGATCAGCTGTCATTGGCTGACAGCTGATCACGTGGTAAGGGGCCGGGACCGGCCCCTTACACGGATCTGTGATCCACTGAGTCTCAGTGATTCAGTGATCACAGGGCGTGCGTTGCGCGTGCCAAGGGGAGGACGTCTATTGACGGCCTCCCAGATTTTCAGGCCTGTGCTGTAGCTGTCATTTGACTATAGCGCGGGCCTCTAGTGGTTAATAAGCAATTGCTTAGGTGGGTAATGACATTGCTAGATGGCATCAATATAAAGAGAGATTCTCCCTTTCTCTCCCTTTTCCTCCTCTAACTAATATTTTGTATAACCCAGCTGTACCATATAGCCTCTCTATCACTAATATGTTACCTTGGGTTCAAGCAGGGTTGTTCCAACTCAGACATGTTGGACATTTGAGGACTTACGTACTAGGAATTACTTTCCAAAAGTTCTCTTGTATTTTTATTTGCAAATCAGAAATTTATTTTCCACTGGCTGTCCCTTCCTTAAAGTAGAACTTGAGGATGTTACTTACTAATCTTAAAGTTGCTCTCTCCTTCCTCCTAACACCCATACTAAGAAACCTGTGAAAGAAAGATGCTTATACTTACCCATTCTTAGTTCACTCCGGTCCAGTCACATGATCCCCTGTGTCAGCCAGTACTGGCTACAGGGAAAGAAGAGAGTGCTCAACAATGGCTGGAATGCCTAAGCAGTGATGTCACCAAAAGGATTAATACGGGCCGTTCATTGTCAGCGCTCCCTTCTCCCCCTGAAGTGGCTGCAGGTTAGCTAGTATAGGTATTAGGAGAGTGGATGGAGCAGTTTTAGGATGGGTTAGGGATATCCTGGAATTCTACTTTATGTTGGAGCATTCTACACTTTTGGAGGCAGTATGGCCCAGTATGTCCCAAATCCCAAATGATTACTGACTTGTCCAAATTGATCCAAGTTGCTTCTATATTGACAGTGGATTAGCTTGTGTATACAGTGGAACCTTGGATTGCGAGCAACGTGGTTAACGAGCGTTTTGCAATACGAGCACTGTATTTTAAAAAATCGTGACTCGGTTTGCAAAAGTTGTCTCGCAAAACGAGCACGATTCAGGCCAATTCGGTGTGCAGTACCGCTTTTGGCCTGAGGTGGGGGGGGTGCCGGAGCCGAGCAGAGCCGAACGTCGCCGATCTGCGACGTTCGAGAAATGCACGGAAAGGCCCAAGGACAGCACGGCTCTCGGGTAGGAAGTCTTTCCGAGGTTTGCCGAGGTCAGCTGAAGTGTCCTCGGGCCTTTTCGTACATTTCCGAGGCTCTCCGGTGCCCCCCGCCTCTGGCCGCATGCGGTATTGCATCCCATTGAAGTCAATGCAAAACTAATTATTTTCATTTCCATTGACTTCAATGGGGAAACTCGCTTTGATATGCGAGTACTTTGGATTACGAACATTCACCTGGAACGGCTGAAGCTCGTAATCCGAGGTTCTACTGTACAAGAAAATGGGAACAAGCTTTCCAAAGTTTGATCCCCCTACCTTTATGGGATAGAATTTGAGAGGCTGCTTAAAAGTCCTTTCTTTGTATTATTCATAAAGATAATGTATACACAATCCTTATGGTTTGGTATAAAACTAAAGTATTGCATTCTTATAATCATTAAAGAGTAACTCCACTTTTTTTGATAAAACATTCCCCTTTATTGCAGATTCCTACCTTTTGTTATTCTGAAAAAATAGCTGTTTGTGTCCATGTGCAAAAGGAATGTGAAATGGAGTGATTTTTATAATTATCAATCAGCTGCTGCACTTGCAGGGTTCCAATGAGGAAGGTTGCAGGGTCTGCATCCCATTGGAATTATCACATCAAAAATGACATTTGTGTTGCAGGGGATGCCCAAAATCAGAGTCGTATCTTAGTGCCGACTTGTGGGAAAATCAGTAAGCCAATCACGCAAGCAGAAAATTACATTTCTGGGGGGAATTCTGTACACCATCTGTGTACAGAACGCCTAAGAGTTGCCAAATTGGATTGCATTTACAGAAGATTAAAGCACTACAGTTTAAAAAGGAAAGGCCGTTTTTAATACCATTTAATTACAATACTACTTGTTATACAATTTATTTATTTGCTATCTATTTTTTATTTTTTTTACCTTAAAAGTGTAATTGCCCTTTAAACTTCTAGGATTTGTTGAAGATATGGTTGACCAGCCAGTACGTTCCTTGCCATATTTTAGCACTGTCTATTAACACGGCCATACCAGAGGGTGGCTATCTCACTACAGCATGTCTTAGAAGTGATGCTGCCTCCAGACCAGGGGTCAGCAACCTTTTTCCACTTAAGGGCCAGATTCAATGTATGTAAATTCATGGAGGGCCGCATTCACCTGCTAATAAATGAACATAATAATAATCCTAACATAGTAATAATAACAATACAGGTTTACCTCACTTTAAGATGCCTCACTATTACAAAGCCAGTTCCCCTTGAGGAAGCATGTAGCTGTTGATTCAGATTTTACTGCCCTCTTCCCCATCCTGGCACCCAAGGGTGGCTGATGCTAGCCCTGCCAGTCAGCATGGTCTGGAGATGGGTTTTATGTCCCTAGGGAAAATGGGGTTCCTGCCCTTAGGGGAGATGGGATCCCCGTCCCTAGGGGAGATGGGGTCCCTGTCCCTAGGGAAGATTGGGGCCCCATCCCCAGGGGTGATGGGGTCCCTATCCCCAAGTGAGAAGGGGTCCCTGTCCCCAGGGGGGATGGGGTCCCTGTCCCCAGGTGAGAAGGGGTTCCTGTCCCCATGGGTGATGGGGTCCCTGTCCCCAGGGGAGAAGGGGTCCCTAATAGGGTTCCCCCTACTGCAGTGTCCTCTGTCCCCAAGTGAGAAGGGCCCCTTTCACCAGGGGAGGAGGGGTCCCTGTCCCCAAGTGAGAAGGGGTCCCTGGCCTCAGGGTAGATGGGGTCCCTGTCCCCAGGGGTGATGGGGCCCCTGTCCCCAGGTGAGAAGGGGCCCCTGTCCCCAAGGTGTACAGCAGAGAAGAGATCGGCATCACAGGTCTGGATGGGGGAGGGAATTGCTCAAGTTACCTTTTCATATTAAGAGGCTGCTGAATGGTTGCTAGGTTCACCCCGCAACTAATCACCTGCTGTTTAATGTAAAAAGTTAACACCAGCGGTTCCTGCCCCCATTCAGCCCTGTAATACTGGTCACTCGCCGTTGTCCAATGAAGAGGACAGTGGTGAATATGTCCGTGGGCCGGATGCCTGTGAATTAATCATGGGCACTGACGGGCCAGCCGGTGGGGGGGGCGGGCCACGGTTTGCCGACCTCTGCTCTAGACCTTATCCATTTCCTCCTAGGGGTTCCATTTCCTGCTATGTATAAAACTTCTAAGAAACTGAAAGCAGCCAGGAGGCTTTTTTCCCTCCAATGACAGCTTTTTTTTTTCATCTCAGACACTCTACTGGAAGCAGTGATGGAAGTTACAGGGTTGAAGAATCTAATGGCTGGGATTTGGGATAGATTGGAAAGATTTCTATAGGTATAGGCAATATGGGACCTACCCTTAATTGACCTTTCCCATTTTCTCCATTTTTGATGATATGTACTAAAGGTGGAACTTGATCTGTTAAATATTCTGATGACTTTGACATAATCTGTAATATTGTTTGGGCTTGTTCTGTTTTTTCCCTAGTTATTTTCCCTTATACCCTTCCTTCCACCCTGCACCTCCGTCCACTCCCCTTTTTCAAATTAAAGGAGTATGAGTACTAACGCAGGTTTTCTCAGCAAATACATCCTACAGCTGAAATTTGGACTTTCATTAACATTATAATGGACCATTATAGGTTTCTTCAAATTGTTACTTACCTGCAGACTGTATACTTTACCTTTGTTCAGCTTGTATTGTACCTTCATGTTGATCTACTATGATCATTATTGTCTTTCTTAAAATGATCTTGTAAACTTGTGTCTTTGTTAAATGTTGTAAACGTTAATAAAAATTAATTTGTAAAAACAAGCTATAATAATCCATTGCTCTGTACCATATAGCACAGGTCACATAGTGATTCACTGTAATCACTCTGACATCCTGTGTTTAAAGCTGAACTCAAGGCACCAGGACCTCATACATAGCTTGTGGCACTACTTCAAGCAGGAATAAACTCATGCCTTAGATACCCAGGGTTCACAAGGTGCTAGTATCCCACCCTATAACTAAGCCCTGACGAAACACATCCGAGGGCGTGGCTTAATGGAGACCCGCAGGCTGAGGCTCTCTTTCACTTTTGGGTTACATGGGCTGTTTGGGTTAAGCGGTGATCCTCACACAGATACATTTATTGCTCAAGCCACTAGGAGTTCTATGGTCTCAGCCTGTGCTTTAATTTTATACCATCAGCATTGTAATAGCAATACAAACAATAGTTATTTTTGACAATCCAAGATTACTTGAAACATCTTTCATGTTGTAATTGCTGCATGTCTGCTATATGTCACAGGGCATAGTGAATATATGTCACAGAATTCAAGGAAGTAAATGTGTGGTGATCTTCACAAAGTAAGAAAAAAAGGTGCTTGTGCGCTTACCACTCAGTAAAAATAGAAACACTAAAGTGCAAATATTGCTGAACAAATTAAATATTAAGAGACAACTAGCAGCTAACTTCTATAATGTGACCAACATACAATAAAATAGTTTATATAGTGAAGCAGCGCTAAATGTCAATAGAAAGTGCTAATATTAAAAGTGCTATTAATAAAGTCTAACTTCTCATAAATTAAATAAATGGGGTGACAAAATCAACAATAATAAAATAAAATTAAAATGTCCAAACAGTGACTATGTAAATAAAGTGCTAAATAGCCAAAATGGCAGTCCAAATAGCAACAGCTAATTGCAGGGAGAGAAGCAAGGATGGGTGTGGGAATACACCTTGTCTCATCAGAAACACACTGGATCAGATGAACAAATGATGCATAAATAATCCTCCCCCATAGACACCAGCCTCTCACCTCTCTGGTGGACCCCACGGGGTCAGTAATAACCACAAAGATCTCCACTGCTCACAATGAGAACTTCCAGTCCTTTTGCGTGACCCGAAACCACTGTAGGGATCTCCACAGCTTACCAGTGTTCTTCCTTAAAGCAAATCTTCCTGATGGACCCCACGAGGTCAATAATGGCCACAAAGATCTCCACTGCTCACAATGAGAACTTCCAGTCCTTTTGAGTGACCCGGAACCACTGTAAGAATCTCCACAGCTTACCAATGTTCTTCCTTAAAACGAATCTTACTCCATAATATTCAGAAAAAAACAAAAAGGGACTCCATAGTGAAGCATGTAAAGGAAAGCCCCAAGAAAAGGCGTTTATTCAAATAAAAACAGCTAAAAAACACGTTAAAAACCAAGGGGTAAAAAACGCCAAACAAAATGTTCATAAAATACTAACTTCCGGTTTACGGCCGCAAACCGGAAGTGGACGTCACTTAGGAGGAGGAGCCTAAGTGACGTCCACTTCCGGTTTGCGGCCGTAAACCGGAAGTTAGTATTTTATGAACATTTTGTTTGGCGTTTTTTACCCCTTGGTTTTTAACGTGTTTTTTAGCTGTTTTTATTTGAATAAACGCCTTTTCTTGGGGCTTTCCTTTACATGCTTCACTATGGAGTCCCTTTTTGTTTTTTTCTGAATATTATGGAGTAAGATTCGTTTTAAGGAAGAACATTGGTAAGCTGTGGAGATTCTTACAGTGGTTCCGGGTCACTCAAAAGGACTGGAAGTTCTCATTGTGAGCAGTGGAGATCTTTGTGGTTATTACTGACCCCGTGGGGTCCACCAGAGAGGTGAGAGGCTGGTGTCTATGGGGGAGGATTATTTATGCATCATTTGTTCATCTGATCCAGTGTGTTTCTGATGAGACAAGGTGTATTCCCACACCCATCCTTGCTTCTCTCCCTGCAATTAGCTGTTGCTATTTGGACTGCCATTTTGGCTATTTAGCACTTTATTTACATAGTCACTGTTTGGACATTTTAATTTAATTTTATTATTGTTGATTTTGTCACCCCATTTATTTAATTTATGAGAAGTTAGACTTTATTAATAGCACTTTTAATATTAGCACTTTCTATTGACATTTAGCACTGCTTCACTATATAAACTACTTCACAAAGTAAGGCCGGCCATACATGGTTTGAATCTCTGCCAGTTCAGCAAGAACCAGCCAAGATCTGAACTGTTAATGGACAGGCTAAGAGTACCAAGTTGATTGATCAATCAACTTGGGTACAACCAGCCTGCCGGATTCCCTTGCCATGAGCACTAACGGTTGCATAGCCGCTAACGATAATCACTGTCTTCTCTCGACCGCACCCCGCTGGCAGAAGACAATTGCTGATTCCCCTATCAGCACCGTGAGGAAAGAAATTTGCACCCTAAGTTTGCAAACTGCAAGATCATTCAGATTAATAGGTAACTGGCTAGAAATAATTGAAATATAATGTGAAAATAATTATGATTTTACACTTTGGCCATGGATTCGCCCTAATATATGTAATATATGTATTTTTTGATGCAAACAGTGTATTTTCTACCTTTCTTATGTAATTTTTAATTACAGAGCAAACCTATTCTCATTGAGCAGCTGGCCAGATGACATTTACCATTCTCGTGGTTCAGATAAACAGACATGTGGACATTCCAACAAATCGAAAGCTCAGCATTCACCAGTACGGCGCTAGACTGGACAACCTGTTTGTACATCTGCAAAAACAACAGATGTTGTCTTTTCTTTATATATTTCACCTTTATTTCTTTCCCCTACATATTTTACCAATAAACAGTGAAACAAAAGACCCAACTTGTGATGCACAATATGTGTTCTTCAGTTTTCCATTTTGTTTATCATAGCCTTTGGGTTGTTTTCATTGTATAATATGCTGTCACTTTTTGCATATTCTGATTTAGTTGCTTTTACTCCTCTGCATCATACTGAGCTGGTGTTATTCATGATCAACTCCGGAAGCTATAAAAGGATGAGTGTGTTGTAAAATTAACATAACTGACACCATTAGGTAACTTTCTTTTTTTTTTCTTTTAGTTTTAAGTTTTATGAGCAAGCAAAGGTGACCTAATTACAAAACTTGTCTATAGTCTGACCTTGATAAGAATCATTATTAGGCTTTGAAAATATATATTTTTTTTAAATAAATGTATTGCTCTATTTCGTATGAAATCCATGTTGATTACAGCCATTGCCTCTTGAATGGACAAGCCCGACTGTATGACATTTAACTCAAAGCCGAAACAAAGCAGGTTGGTTAAATGTTACTGAAGTCAGTGGGATTTCTCTAGAGCATTAATTAATCTGGTCTATTATTAATATTACCGCTGCTAATTACCGTGCAATAAAAACTATAATAATTACCATCACAACTTAACTATTTTAAAGCTGCTTAGTTTAGTACATCTATAGCCCTTTGTACACATATTTGTACAAAATGTTGTCTGTAATTTTAAAGATTCCAGCCTCAGGGAGGTTTCATTTTTCTATTGAAGTCCCCTTGATTTACAGTATGCAATATGTTACAGCTTCCTTATTTGCTCTTTTGGGACGGTTCCTGACAGTAAATCTCTATTAAAATATTCTTCCATATGGTTGCATGAAAATTTTATTGCACTGTGCCTAGGGCTGAAGGTCACAGATGAGTAGCTGCAGTTAAGTATTGCAGTCTATGAACTTGGAGGTACATCTGCTGTGGGAGATGAAGAAAAATTTAAATTTTACTGTCAATATCAGTACTTAGGAACATGCTACATTTGTTTGCTGCAAAAAGATGATATTGAGGCTTATGGGGTTATTATTTGTAAGATTTATCATAGAGTGTCTGAAGCTGCAGATTTTTAGCTCTGGTTACTTTGACCATAAAATATGATTGAATCCTTAGGTCACTTGAGAGCCTCCCCTAATGTATTTTTCATTTATGAAACATGAAAAATTGATATTCTCCCGAACAGTTGCACGGCCGCTAAGTTATATGATTTCTGACATGTTCCTTTTTGTTCTTCAAAGTGTTTTCTGGACATTACATCAGACACTTGTAAGTGATACACGCTCCGAAAGGCCTGCAACAGCATAGAAGAGCGTTTTATATAAATGATTAACTTTTGTGAACCACAGGGGCCTTGGAGAACACTACATCCAAAGTTGGCTTATCCTGCTATTAATGGCCGTAGCAAATGTTATCCAAATATTTTGAAACAGGATTTCTTTTCCTATGTAAACTGTTAAGCTGGTGTCTGAATGGTTAATAAAGTTAAATAATGTATAATAGGTTCATTTCAGCAGTTATATAGGAATACTTCCTCTCCTTGTCTAGTCTCCGTTCCGCTGGATTACGATCATCACCGGCTAAAATAAGCCCGTTTTGGTCCACTTTTGAGCAAAGCCGCAAATGGATTTTGCATCAGTTTCAGACAGAAAGACCGCAAGTGAAAGCCTCATAATATTTCTATTGAAGCATTTCCATGGTAGAAAGAAAAAACAAACTTAAAGAACAGGCATATCTCTTTACTCGTATTTGGTTTACTGTTCACCGTATAGTTCCACAGCCTACCAAAACCTCAAACGGCTGTTTAAGATGGAGCAAGAAAGGAAATAGAATTCCCCAGAGAGACATTATGGGTATCACAGAAAACAGAAAATTAAAGATGTAATACAAAATAAAATAAAAAAATCATGCAAAAATTATATTTTAAACACAAAAACAGAAACAGACAAGGGGAATAAAATAACCAAAACATCATAGACAAAACCTTTTCCACAATTTGTGTAATGAGTTTGGAGCATTGCAAACCAAACTAACCACATAATTACTAATCTGTAAAAAGTTAAAAATAAATAGATAAACTCACTGATTGTAGCATGCATTACTGCAGTCAAACCACAGTCATCTGATATTTGTGCTCTCATCAACTGTCAGTTTACAGCTACTGTAAGATGTAGAGATGCAAGGAAAATAATCTTTTAACCACTTCACATCCCGCCCATCGTCAAATGACCTCCTCAGATGGGATCTCCCATCCTGGGTTGACGTCATATGACGTCCTGGGCTTCCCGGCCATCTAGGGGGCGTGCGCGCGCCCGCAGCATCGCTCGGGACCCGGTGCGCGTGCCCGGCGGCCGTGATGTTTGCCGGGCACCCGCGATTGCTCGCAATCATGGCAGGACCGTGGATCTGTGTGTGTAAACACACAGATTCATGTCCTGTCAGAGGTGAGGAGACTGATGTGTGTTCCCAGTACAGAGGAACACAGATCGGTCTCCTCCCCTTGTGAGTCCCCCTACAGTTATAATACTCACTAGGGAACATATTTAACCCCTTTAGCGTCCCCTAGTGTTAACCTCTTCCCTGCCCATCACATTTATACAGTAATCAGTGCAGTTTTATAGCACTAATCGCTGTATAAATGTGAATGGTCCCAAAAATGGGTCAAAAGTGTCCGATATGTCCGTCGCAATGTCACGGTAAATAAATAAAAATCGCAGATCGCCGCCATTACTAGTAAAAAAATTACAAATGCAATAAATCTATCCCGTATTTTGTAGACGCTATAACTTTTGTGCAAACCAATCAATATACGCTTATTGCGATTTTTTTTTACCAAAAACATGTAGTAGAATACGTATCGGCCTAAACTGTGGAAAAATTTGTTTTTTTATAGATTTTTGGGGGATATTTATTATAGCAAAAAGTAAAAAGTATTGCATTTTTTTCAAAATTGTCACTCTATTTTTGTTTATAGCGCAAAAAATAAAAACCGCAGAGGTGATCAAATAACACCAAAAGAAAGCCCTATTTGTGGGAAAAAAAAAGGACATCAATTTTGTTTAGGAGCCACGTCGCACGACCGCGCAATTGTCAGTTAAAACAACGCAGTGCTGAATCGCAAAAAGTGCTCTGGTAAGGAAGGGGGTAAATACTTCCGGGGCTGAAGTGGTTAAAAAAACACAATAGCAATGAATTTTGGAAACTTAAAGTGGACTTTTCAGTAACTTTACAAGCTCGGTTGAATATATTCCTGAGATGTCACCATAAACAGCAGCAGTATCACTTCCAGACCGCCCTCTGTATATATACGTCGGCACTTTAAAGATGGATATCTTGGTTATGGCAGCAGCTGCTGCCTTAACCGAGGTATCCATCTTTTCAGAGGGCGGTCTGGTTTACGATAATGGTGGTCTCTGCGGCGGATTCGCCATGAGATCACCGTTATTGGCAGCGGGAGAGGGGCCGCCCTCCCGCCGCTCTCCCTCGCCCTTCAGTGCTAACCGGAGCCATCGGTAGCGGCAGAGGCGATCGGGTCTTTCTCCTTCTTGGGTATGGATACGAGTGAGGGCAAGATGGCCCCCACCCGTCTCCATACCATAGCAGGGCGGAAGCGACGTCAAAACGTCACTTCCGCCCATAGCTCTTAAAGGGCAATTTTTTTTGTCATTTTTTCAAATGACAACATTTTATTTTTTCTTTTTTTATTGCATTTTAGTGTAAATATGAGATCTGAGGTATTTTTGACCCCAGATCTCATATTTAAGAGGACCTGTCATGTTTTTTTTCTATTACAAGGGATGTTTACATTCCTTGTAATAGGAATAAAAGGTACCCAAAATGAAAAAAAAACTGTTTTAAAATCAATTAATTAAAGTAAAATAAATAAGATTTTTTTTTTTTTTTTAAAGCGCCCGTCCCAACGAGCTCGCACGCAGAAGCAAACGCATACGTGAGTAGGCCCTCATATGAAAACGGTATTCAAACCACACATGTGAGGTATCACCGCGATTGTTAGAGCGAGAGCAATAATTCTACCCCTAGACCTCCTCTGTAACTCAAAACATGCAACCTGTAGAATTTTTTAAATGTAGCCTATGGAGATTTTTGAGGGCAAAAGTTTGACGCCATTCCCCGAGCGGGTACAATTTTGAAGCGTGACATGTTGGGTATCAATTTACTCGGCGTAACATTATCTTTCACAATATAAAAAAGAATTGGGCTAACTTTACTGTTGTCTTATTTTTTAATTCAAAAAAGTTATTTTTTTTCCAAAAAAGTGCGCAAATACGGTGTGACAAAAAGTATTGCAATGACCGCAATTTTATTCTCTAGGGTTTTAGAAAAAAATGTATAATGTTTGGGGGTTCTAAGTAATTTTTTAGCAAAAAAAAAAAAAATTTAACTTGTAAACACAGAGTCTGAAAAACAGGCTAGGTCCTTAACCCTTTCCATACAGGGCTTTTTTATTACCACTTCCATACCGGGCCTATTCTGGCACTTATCTCCTACATGTACAAATTATCATTCTTTTGCTAGAAAATTACTCAGAAGCCCCAAACATTATATATGTTTTTTTTTGGCAGACACCCTAGGGAATAAAATGACGGTTGTTGCAACTTTTTATCTTGCACGGTATTTGCGCAATAATTTTTCAAACGCCTTTTTTTGGGGAATAAAATGGTTTCATTAATTAAAAAATAACAAAACAGTAAAGTTAGCCCAATTTTTTTGTAAAATATGAAAGCTTATGTTACGCCGAGTAAAAAGATACCTAACATGTCACGCTTTAAAATTGCGCACACTCATGGAATGGTGCCAAACTTCGATACTTAAAAATCTCCAAAGGCGATGCTTTGAAAATGTTTACAGGTTACCAGGTTAGAGTTACAGAGGAGGTCCAGTGCTAGAATTGTTGCACGCGCTCTAACGCACGCGGCGATACCTCACATATGTGGTTTGAACGGCGTTTACATATGCGGGCGGGACTTACGTGTGCGTTCGCTTCTAAGCGCAAACTATTGGAGACGGGCGTTTAAAAAAAAAAATTATTATTTTATTTATTTTTTTTACTTATTTTTTTTATTTTTATTCCTATTACAAGGAATGCAAACATCCCTTGTAATAGGAATGTGTGTGACAGCCTGACAGGTCCTCTTTATGGAGAGATGCGGGGTCAATAAGACATCTCTCCTCCAGGCTGAAAAGCATGAGATCGTGAAAAAAAATTCACTGATCTCATACTTACAGCCACAATGGCCTCAACATTTGAGGACCCGGGCGTGACGTCATCACATCGCGTCCGGGCCTCCAACGGTCATAGAGATGACTGGTGACCATCTGGTCACCAGTCATCTCTATGCTCGTCACGTGACCCACCACCGGCGCCCAACGATTCTCTCCGGGTCCCCGATGGCACGTGAGAGCCCGGAGAAGCACCGGATGGCGGCGGGAGGGGGGATGTCCCCTCCCGCCGCCTATAAGAACGATCAAGCGGTGGAACCGCCGCTATGATCTTTCTTATGGTGCGCAGGATCGCCGGCTGAAAACAAGGATATCTGAATGATGCCTCTAGCTGCAGTTTCTATGCAGAACTTCACCAGATTTTTCATTCTCCAGTTTTTGTAAATCAACACCTGTTACCCCAACAAAACAGCCCCTAGGATGGTTTCAAATGCATTTCACATTCATTATGCTGTGATAACTATCCCACATTGTGGTGGGCTATGTTAGAAAAAAAATAATGCATGCACTTTTTAGATGCATTTTAGTGCATTTAGCAGCCCATTCAAATTAACACATCTGCAGACATTGTGAATCCAGCCTTAGTGCTTAGTGCAGATGTTACACAAATCTGATACAAAGGTAATTTTTCTATGTTGAATTTTAATTGAATGGATAGTTTTATTTTATTTATGTAGTTTTAATTAGTTCTATTTGGTGCTAATGGCTGCTATTGTCAATTTTGTTGTGTTTTGTATCTTGTTCTGTTCATTGTTGTGATCTTGTGTTGTCTTTGTTAGGTGTGTCCGTGTCGCAACAATTCCCCAATTTCCCTTGGGGATTAATAAAGTATTCTGTATTCTGTAATTTAGATATTACTAGTTGCTATAAAAATAAATAAATAAATAAATATTGAATTACTTCTAAATGACTACATATGTGCATTAATTGGTGTCTTTTCATATTTGCTTAGAACTTCAGTTTTAAATTATTTTCCAAGAACAAAATAAATGCAGATTATTAAAACAAACTTTTATATATTTATTCTTCTTTTAAAAGTATCAAACACAAGTTTAAGTAAATAATGCAAAGCATGTGACTGTAGTGAGAATCGCGGAAGCAACTGAAATATTTATTAAACATATTTCTGCTTGTATCTTAGCTGCCTCTGAATAATCTAAGCTTTTTCTGTCCAAGAAACAGAAACTTTCTTTCCATCAGAGTGCTATTATTACAGATGTTTGGGAGGCCAAAAGAATTTTATTTCAGTCCAGATTTAAATTGGCAGTTGTTAACACTCCTGGTCGATATTTCCAGCGGGAACTCTCACACCATTCTATGTTGTGTGAAGTAGTATTTGGTTTTACTGAAATGAAAGATTTAACAAATTTAAAAAAAACCCTGAACTTACATATTTTTCATTGTATTCACCATGTTGGTGTGATTATTTGTGAGCTATCTAACTTTTTAACCACTTGCCGACCAGTGCACGCACATTTACGTCGTCAGAATGGCACGGACAGGCAAATGGGCGTCCCTTTAAATTTGCCGCCGTGTGGGCGCCCGCGCACGTGCCCCTGCCGCGAGCTCCGTGACCGTGCCTACGGGACCCGCGGACTTGATGTTCGCTGGTGTCCCACGATTGTGTCACAGAGCTGCAGAACGGGAGGATTCCTGCGTAAACAAGGCATCTCCCTGTTCTGCCTAGTGACACGACACTAATCATCTGCTTCCTGTCATCAGGAGCGGCGATCAGTGTCATGTCACAGTAAGCCCAGCCCCCACACAGTTAGAATCACTCCCTAGGACACACTTAACCCCTTCCCCACCCCCTACTGGTTAATCCCCTTCACTGCCAGTGTCATTTACACAGTAATCAGTGCATTTTTTTGGGCACTGATCGCTGTATAAATGACAATGGTCCCAAAATAGCATCAAAAGTGTCCGATGTGTCTGCCATAATTTCGCAACCACAATAAAAATCGGTGATCGCCGCCATTACTAGTAAAAAAAAAATTTTTATAAAAATGCCATAAAACTATCCCCTATTTTGTAGACACTATAACTTTTGCACAAACCAATCAATAAACGCTTATTGCAATTTACCAAAAATATGTAGAAGAATACGTATCATCCTAAACTGAGGGAAAAAAAAGTTTGGGGATATTTATTATAGCAAAAAGTCAAAAAATATAGCTTTTTTTCTAAATTTGTCGCTCTATTTTTGTTTATAGCGCAAAAAATAAAAACCACAGAGGTGATCAAATACCACCAAAAGAAAGCTCTACTTGTGGGAAAAAAATGACGTCAATTTTGTTTGGGAGCCACGTCGCACGACCGCGCAATTGTCAGTTAAAACCCGGTCATTTGGCAGCCAAATCCTCCGGTGTTGAAGTGGTTAAAGACCCTTTTTCCACCCTACTTGCCTATACACTGCTTAAAGCCAAAATCCACTTTATACAAATAAAAAAAAAGAAATAAACAAATGCAGATTAACTTATTTTTTGGTGCTATCCACTGCAGACTTATCCATTCTGGAAACCAACATCATTCAACTTCCTGTAAGTGCAAGGTGTCATGGGCCAACCTTCTGGGGGTGCACCACTATAATACCCTGTATTTGCAGTAGATTGATGCAGAGTATGGCGCTAATGTCATCACATATGCAAACATTCTGCATCACTGAGGATCTCCCAATTCTGGAGAAAACGTGACGAGGACCCTGTTGCCTCATGTGACTGGCCTGAAGAAATTGGAAAAAGATAAGTATAAAAAAATACATGCTGCCGGTATCCCGGGGTAAGGGGGTGGACTTTAACCACTAATGGTCCTGTGATTGGTCCTGGACTACATGAGAACCATATTTGCTATCTAATCCAATGGTGGTGCTGCACTGTCAGGAAATAATACAATAAAGGTGTAATCAAACAATGTATACAAATGTGCTTCTCAATAAGTGGTAAATGCAAATGTGCTTGAATGGCTGATGAATGTCTCTCTGTAAGGATCCGTGTGTTTCCATCCGTCTCTAAGGGCCCTGCTTGGCCCGACTTGTGGATCTCTAAGATGGATACTGCTTCCTGGGTATTTCCCCCGATAGCCTCCGTAGTGGTGGTGTGTGAGAAAAGAAGCCTCCAATAGTGAATTAATGTATGGGATATTTATTGATAAAAACAGCTGATACGGTACCAATTATTGAGAGTAACTGTCACAAACATAAACTCTACGAGCAGTGAGCTCGTACTTCAGCGTCACTTCCGGTAGGCCTGACACTTAGTCCCGACGCGTATCGTCACGCCCATGTCAAGGCACCAAGTCACTTTATTCACAACGATGAACTGAAAAAGGCACTTACAGTATCATCACATTGCACTTTAATTCATTAGACCATCAGTGTTTTGTTTTTTGGACTTTTTCTATTTTCACTATATGTTTGGTTTAATACCACACCAATTGCTGTACTGATATGAAGTTGTCAGTTGATTTTTATGCATAACCAGCATGGACTTTTGGCATTTTTCATTGTGGGAATTTATTATTATTGTTTATTTGTATACTTCCTGAGAAGCACATTTGCATTTAACACTTATTGAGAAGCATATTTGTATACATTGTTTTATTACACCTTTATTGCATTATTACCTGACAGTGCAGCACCCCCATTGCACTAAATTTCACACCACATTAGCCACGGATCAGCTAACCGACACTTGCAGCAGTCAGTCCCTCTCCATTCAGTTTTTAAGTGATAGCGTTACCTTTTTTTATCCATAATTGCTATCTGCCTTTATCAGAGCATTGCCTTAATAGAAGTTGGCAATCCTTGTACAGATGATAGGTCTTATGTTTCATGTAGGTACCTACCCAAAAGTCTCACACCACAATTATGCCACAATGAAGGTTCTAAATCAGTTATAGATAATATGTTATATATAACATTAAATGTCATTAGTGATTACACACATCATTAGAGTAGTAAAACAAAATTAAACAAGTTCACCTTTGGGAGCATGTTACATACAGTATTGGGGTGTAATGTGTAAAATGCTCCAGCAATCCCCCCCCCATACCCCCAATCCTCCCCCTTGCGACAGCGGGTGGGGGTTCTTCTCCCCGTTCCTGCCAACACTTTTCAAAAACAGCATGGCTGTGCTAGGCTCCGACTACACAGCAGCGTCATTCATTCAGTGAGACAGGGCCGTTTGAAGGAATTTGAGGGCCCGGGGGGGGGATGGGTGCTGCCGTGGGACATTGACACGTCATTCGTGGGAGGAGGGGCGTTCGTGGGAAGGGGGGGCATTCGCGGGAGGGAGGGCCCGTTCGCGGGAGGGGGGGCCATCGCATAGTATTACAGTGGAAATGCGGGGGGGGATGTCTTACCTCCTCCACCTGTGCTGCCTCCTCGAGTCCTCTGGCTGTGCTGCCCTCTGCTGCCCTCTGCTGGGGCCCCAGTACAAGTCGGGGCCCCAAGCAGCTGCTTGGTTTGCCTGTCCTGTTCCAACGGGCCTGCACAGAGATCTGTGAATGTATGAACTAGAAGCCCCATCTGCCACCTTGGTAGAAGACTTTTAGATTTCAACTACTGGTGAGCTCTCTCTCAGTTTATTCTCTCCTCCATCGTTTAACAGTCTCATATGATGGACAATCCTCTCCAAACACAGCTGTCATGTTTCCTGGACTTTAGTAACTGTCTGCTCATATGGGAGGTACAGGCAGTCTGCAAGAGACTAACATTGCTCCGCAGACTCCTGTAGCAAAAAATAATACAGGCACATTTTTTTTCTGCAGAAATATGTGCATTTAATTATTTTTCCCAAAAGATGAACTTAACATTTAACATTACAAACCTGACATTCATATTAATGTCCAGTTGACATGAATAGTGTGTTGGAAGTAGGTAGAAACATTAGACAGCAGTGTCTAATGATATTATTAACAGGAATGTATAGTGGTTTTGTACATATTTGCCATCTTTGTTTATTAGTATCAGAACTACAAAACTGCAATTTAAAAAAAAATCCTATTTTAAATTCTGTAAATGTGAAATACTGCATAATAAAGTAGCCGTGTCACCACAAGATCACTCATGGTAATCAGGGCAAATTCAAGTCTTTGCGGAGTTACATTTTGCCCATTTTTAAGGCAAACTACTGTCATAAAATGGCATGGAAAACTTGGCACTGCCAGAGGGAAAAGTACCAATGCAAAAAAAAATAAAAAATAAAAAAATTATAGGAATAACATACAGCAGGGAAAATTATGTAGTAATGTCTTGCCTTGAGTGCAACATTAACCTCTTCCAGACCAGCCGCCGCAGTTTTACTGCGGCATGTTGGCTCCCTTAGGGCGAACCGTCATAGCTATACGTCGGCTCGTCTTTTGCCCGCGATGACCGCCGGGCACCCGCGATCGCTCCACACAGAGACAGATAGGCAATCTGTCAATGTAAACAGACAGATCTCCGTGCTGTCAGGGGTGAGGAGAGCGATCAGTTGTTCATACTAAGTATGAACAACTAATCGCTCTCCTCACCCAGGCAGTCCCATCCCCCCACAATTAGAATCACTCCCTATGGAACACATTTAACCCCTTGATCGCCCCTTACTGTTAACCCCTTCCCTGCCAGTGACATTTACACAGTAATCAGTGCATTTTTATAGCACTGATCGCTGTATAAATGCCAATGGTCCCAAAAATGTGTCAAAAGTGTCCGATCTGTCCGCCATAATGTTGCAGTCCCGTTAAAAATCGCTGATCACCGCCATTACTGCCATCATCTTCGTCCATGATTGAGGCACGAATGGGGACTGTGTCTGAGTCCATCGGGAGACCACAGTTTACTATAATCTTTCTAATGAATATTATTTGTGCTTTATGAACTTTTATGCATACACAACGTTTATTTTTCTTTATTTGTACCTGTGTATCTATGGTGTCTTTGATAAACTTAATAAAAAACTATTGAAATAAAAAAAAAAAAAAATGCCATAAATCTTTCCCCTATTTTGTAGACGCTATAAATTTTGCGCAAACCAATCGATATATGCTTATTGCTGTTTTTATTACCAAAAATATGTAGAAGAAAACATATCGGCCTAAACTGAGGAAAAAAAATGGGGATATTTATTATAGCAAAAAGTACAAAAGGGATGCCTTAAATCTGTATGCAGTGTTACAGAACAGTATGATTTTTACAGCCAGTGTCAGTGACAGTGTTCTCAGGCAGCGTATATTTGGCTTTGGGATTATTATTTTTATTTTACAGTTAGCTTGACTTACATACAGAAGCACTAGAATCTGATTAATCCCAGTTACGAAAAAAAAGGAAAAACATGTTTTATTTCAGGTAACTTTAGCAGAAATACATGCTTTTTCATCAAACAGTAATAGACCTGCTTTGACCTGCAGACAGTAATTGGCCAGTAGTTCGCTTTGGCTATCCCTGTTTTCGCTGATGCAAAACTGTCCTGTTGATGGCTAATTTCTATTGAACACACATTAGGAATTAAGAGACCACAGATGATACAGCTGTGAAAATTGCTTGGCAGCAAGACATTTTAAATAAGGGGATTTGGACAAAATATACCAGAGAAAAAGAGTACACACTGGTGATTTATTACAAGAATTAAAAGACTACAGATGACACAGCAGTGTAAAATTGGCCAGCAGCATGACCATTTTAAATAGCAATGCTAGGTCCAAATTTACAAGAGACAAAGAGCACTGGCTGGAACTTTACTACAAGAATTAATATATTGCAGAGGATACAGCAGTATAAACTTGACCTTCATCAGGACATTTTTAATTAGTGATATTAGGCCTAATTGATGTTTGCCTAAGTTTTATTTTATCAATGATGATAGGAGGGTGTGTTAAATGTGAGTGATATAATGTGAGTCGCTGGTCCCCCTAATGGAAAAAGCCCTGGGCCTGACAGATTCACCAATGCATATTACAAAAATGATTTCATGTTCTAGCAGGGCTCTTTTGTAGATATCTTAAATCTATTACCCCAGATTATCCCCTCCCCAAAGAGTCATTGTTAGCACACCTTAGAAAACCTTACGGAAATTATACCCCTGAGGAAGACACATGACCCTGTGTCGACACACGTATGGGAGGGACCAGGACGGTGACGACATATGCATCCAGCGTGGAGCTGTGAGTCGGATTGTTGTCTGTGATGCTTGTATGGAGAGAGCGGTGTGTTCAAAACACAGATTTTAATGCTTGTCAGAGCCTGGTGCGCTGGAAGCACCTGAGCAATGTGAGTAAACTGTACTTATTTAGTACATAGAAATTTTATGGAGGATATAAGCACTATTCGTTCTTTTTCTTAATATATGCTCTTTGGATACTACGAATCACGATGAGTCACATCTGAGAGGACAACAGCATGGGATTTCAAGTAAAACATTACTGGATGGACTGTTGTCTTTATTCAACCTTACCAACTATGTAACTATGTAATTATGTAACAGAATGTGAAGTCCCCTTAAACATTAGCTTTTACAGAGGCCAAAAATCCGTAATGCATAATTTTTGTAATCAAGGGACAGGGTTTTGGGGAAGACAAAATGATTTGTCTTATTCATTGTGGATCTAAAATCAGCTATGTGTATTTTTGTTAAAGTGGTTGTAAAAAGTGAGAATGTTTTTTTATCTGAAAGCTGGATACACACTATCCAATTTTCTGTAGATTTTTTTCCTTCAGATTTACCAAAAACCATATAACATGAGGTCAAACCTTAGGAGTATCAATTTGTATGCATTTAGACAGGCCCTTGCACTACATGGTTTTGGTAAATCTGAGAACAAAAGGTGGATAGTGAATATGGGGTTTAATGAATTCTATGCATTAACCTCCCTGGCTGTGTGATTATGTCAGATTTTTGATGCTAAAAGCGGTACCATTATTTTGCATGGAAATTTGGCATTTTATATTGTAGGCCTGTAATTCTTAGGAATAACTCACTTAAAGCGGAGGTGCACCCAGTTTTTTTTTTTTTTTTTTTAAAAGTCAGCAGCTACTAACAGTGTAGCTGCTGACTTTTAATAAGGACACTTACCTGTCCTACTCGCCCGCGATGTTGGTCCCCCAACGGCGATGCTGGCAGGTCCCGGCTCCTCCATTCTGACTAAGGGATACAGGCAGTGAAGCCTTACGGCTTCACTGCTCGTTTCCTACTGCGCATGCGCCACTCGCACACCGCTTTGTGAATGGGCGGCTTGCCTCCTGGGATACACACAGTTCCCAGAAGTCAGCGCGCCCCATTCACAAGAAGAGGAAATGAAAGTTCTCAATCCGAGGATAAGGAAGAGGCACATTAGAGGCAGATTAGGGGACTTCCGCATAGCAACGGGCATTTTGGGTGATTATAATTTTTTTTTTTCTATTAATTTTTTTCTTTTTTTTTTAAATGAATTTTAGTGTAAAAAAAATTTCAGGGTGGACCTCCGCTTTAAATCTGTCCAAACAAGAGTCTAGTAGACATCCCGGGTATGATAAAGTTTGAAACACAAAATCATAAATTATAATATAATAAATAACTATAAATAATTACAACAAATAATAATATAATAATAATAAATGTTATTCAATATTGTAATCAAATCAAAAACACAGAAATTTGCTCAGTTGCAGAATTGTCGCTGTCATTACTTTCAGTGTTTGATGACGAATTTCCCCACAAATCACTATCACTCTATTCTGCAAGTGATTCTAATTTATATCGCTGTTTTCTAGCTGGTCTAAAACCACTTTTGATGTAAAGGACACTTTTTGGTTGCTATGGACAATCTCCAGTTTCCAGGCAGAAAGGACAGTTTTTATAATATAAAACTACATGCAGGACACTGGACAAAGCACTAGAGACAAAGGGGATGTGTAATTATTTTATACAGTACTGTAATCTGTAAGATTACAGTGTACTGTATGTATTGTGTGCTTTAAATTTTTTGAATTTTGCGCCGTGCTCTGTCCCCGTGCGTCGCAACGCTCGGGAACGGAGCTTGGCACTCGGACACTGTGTGAATCGAGAGGAGGAGGAGACAGCTCGCACACACAGCGGGGAGACATCGCAGGATCCAGGGGACAAGGTGAGTAACTTTCCCTGTATCCTGCAATGCAATCCTGAGTCTGGCTCGGGGTTACCACTTTTGGTAGTAAAAACTCACCCCGAGTCTGAGTCGGGAATACCGCCAGGGAGGTTAAGATAAAAAGCCTTCTGTGTACAGCTCCCCCCCCCCTAATACTTACCTGAGCCCTATTTTTGTCCAAGAGTGTTTCAGCCATCTGAGACTCACCTTCCTGATTGACTGAGACACAGCAGCAGTGCCATTGGCTTCTGCGGCTGTCAATCAAATTTAGTTAGCAGAACCGCAGCTCCGTGTCTGAATGGACACACAGAGCTGTAGCTTGGCTTGGGTGCCCCCATAGCAAGCTGCTTGCTGTGGGGGCACTCAGCAGGAGGGAGGGGCCAGGAGCACCGAAGAGGAACCAGAGAAGAGGAGGATTCAGGCTGCTCTGTGCAAATCCACGGCAACAGAGGAGGTAAGTATAACATGTTTGTTATTTTCATAGAAAAAATAGACAAGACTTTACAATCACTTTAAGTGCATGCAGGTACTGTATATGTTATCTCCTAAAAAAAAATACTGTACTACTCCTGAAAATGCCTTCGTTGGCTTTTCTGTCTCAGCACCATCTTCATTCAGTTATTATTTAGAATCAGCATTTATTTACTAGAGGTGATATCATAAAGACTACACAATCATGTAAATCCTGGGACCTGTGCAGTTCTTAGTTGTGTTTACAAATGTCTGACATGGACCAGCCCTCTGCTGCAGCCTCTCATCTTGTAGCTTTATAAAAACAATATATGCTGCAGGGGGAGAAGAGGCTGGGGAAATGCCTCCTCCTGCCTGCAGACTGATTACTTCTTAGCCTATGAAAAGACACTTTTTTTCTTTCAAAATTATACAGTTACTGTATTTCAGGAGTCTATTAATGCATACTTGTAAAGTTAATGAGAGGTCTGCTTTAACACTTTTATCACTTTCCATATCTTTCCTTTACACTAAACAATAATAGAGAAGCAACTACTGTATATTAGACATGTGCATTAGTTTTCGTCCGAATGCATTTTCGTCTGAATTTCGGGTATTTTCGTTATCGTTTTAACAAACGAAAAAGAACGAGCAGAATCCGAAATCCGAAAGATCCGACATAAAAAAATTTTTATTTTAGTTTTCGTTGCTACAACAGTTCGATATAGATAGGAGATTCGACATGACGCTGACAATGGCGATCTGTGTCTATCTAACCTGTGGTCAAATGTTCCTAACCTTAACTCTATTAGTCCACGATTATTCTACATAGAGAGGAAAGATTTGACATTATAGAGACAGTGTTGGGGTAGGCCATTCGACATGAACGACGAAGATTCGATGAAGCAACGAAAAACATACAAACGTTGAATCTGTCATTGAAGGCTTATGGTGTCTGTCGAAAGTTCTAAGAAGATTCGGCAAGCAGCTAAATTGTACGACGCCGCAATCGTACATTTCCGGTCAAATGCTCTGCCCATAGGCTATAGAAGAATTCTAATGTTGGTTGGCTAGTAATAATAATTTATAAATATAATTATTACTAGTGTCATACAACATTAGAATTCTTCTATAGCTTGTAGGCGGAACATTCGACTGGAAATGTACAGTTTAGCTGCTCCGTCAAATCTTCTTAGAACATTCGACAGACACCATAAGCCTTCAATGACAGATTCAACCTTAATTAATTCGGATTTTCGGACGAATGCATTTTTTAACGAAACAAAATAAATAAAAACGAATTTCGGGAATAACTAATTACATTTATTTTTCGGAGGAAAACTAAATGCCGAAACAAAATATTTCAGTGTGCACATGTCTACTGTATATGCAACCTATCTGATAAATTTTTTTATTGATTTTGGTGACTTGCTGGCAATGTTACTGCATGTTGGTATTTCTCGATGACAGGCATAATTACCACCTCAGGTTCTCAACCTTAGGTATTCATCAATCAGTGTTAATTTAGGTATAGCTTAAACCAAAACTTTTCATTAAACAGATTAGGGACTGGCTAGGGACTGACTTTGGGGAGACCTTCCGTCACTTACTGTCACATAAAATGAGAGATTTTTCTTCTCTTCCTGTTTCTGTGACAAATCAAAATTTTGGATTTTTCATCTTTACAGAATACAGTGCCTTGAAAAAGTATTCATACCCCTTGAAATTTTCCACTTTTTATCATGTTACAACCAAAAACATAAATGGATTTCATTGGGATTTTATGTGATAGACCAACACAAAGTGAAGTGGAAAGAAAATGATAAATGGTTTTCAAAATGTTTTACAAATAAATATGTGAAAAGTGTGCATTTATATTCAGCCCCCCTGAGTCAATACTTTGTAGAACCACCTTTCGCTGCATTTACATCTGCAAGTCTTTTTGGGGATGTCTCTACCAGCTTTGCACATCTAGAGAGTGACATTTTTTCTCATTCTTTGTTGCAAATTAGCTCAAGCTCAGTCAGATGTGATAGAGATCATCTGTGAACAGCAAATTCTTACCACAGATTCTCAATTGGATTTAGGTCTGGACTTTGACTGGGCCATTCTAACACATGAATATGCTTTTAACCTCCATAGCGGTAATCCAGAGTCTGGCTCGGGGTGAGTCTTTACTACCAAAAGCGGTAACCCCGAGCCAGACTCGGGCTGCATCGCAGTATTCAGGGAGAGTTAAGCACCGTACACACGGTCGGACTTCCATCGGACTTTTCTGTGGTTTTTTGTCCGAACGGAGTTGGTCGGGAACACCCATAGCATACACACGCTCGGACTTTTCTGCAAACTTTCCCAAAACTTTTTGCAACATCACGTGGTTTTTCTGCTCTTTTCTGCTCTTTACCGCCACCCTTAGGTCAACTTCTGCTATTGTTGGATGATTTTAACATTAGTTGTTTTGTCCATCGGACAAAAGTCCGATGGTTTTCTGTACACACGGTTGGACTTTGCTCCATCTGACTTTTGTTGGGCAAAAGTTTGTCCATTTGCAGACCCAACTTTTGTCCGATGAAAACAAGAAAAAAGCAAAAAAAGTTTGTCCGATGAAGCTTACACTCGGTTGGATTGTTGGTCCAACTTGCTCAAAATGAAGTTTGTTGGCCAAAAGTCCGACCGTGTGTACGGGGCTTAAGATTGCCCTGTATTTGGCTCCATCCATCTTCCCATCAACTCTGACCAGCTTTCCTGCCTCTGCTGAAGAAAAGCATCCCGACAACATGATGCTGCCACCATCATGTTTCACAGTTGGGATTGTGTGTTCAGGGTGATGTACAGTGTTAGTTTTCCACCAATTGTGGTCTCACCCGACCAGAGCACCTTCTTCCAGGTTTTCTGTGTCCCCCACATGGCTTCTCGCAAACTGCAAGTGGGACTTCTTATGGCTTTTTTTCAACAATGGCTTTCTTCTTTCCACTCTTCTATAAAGGCCAGATTTGTGGAGTGCACGACTTATGCCGCGTACACACGATCGGAAATTCCGACAAGAAAAGTCCGATGTGAGCTTTTGGATGGAAATTCCGATCGTGTGTATGCTCCATCGGACTTTTGCTGTCGGAATTTCCGTCAACAAAAGATTGAGAGCAGGTTCTCTATTTTTCCTGCCGGAAAAAAAATTCCGATCATCTGTATGCAATTTTGACGCGCAAAAAAAACACGCATGCTCAGAATCAAGCAGAAGAGCCGAACTGCCTATCGAACTTCATTGATCTCGGCTCGTCGTACGTCTTGTACGTCACTGCGTTCTTGACGGTCAGAATATCCAACAAGATTTGTGTGACCATGTGTATGCAACACAAGTTTGAGTCAACATTCCGTCAGAAAAAATCTGCGGTTTTCTTGTCGGAATTTCCGATCGTGTGTACGTGGCATAATAGTTGTCCTGTAGACAGATTCCCCCACCTAAGCTGTGGATCTCTGCAGCTCCTTCAGAGTTACCATGGACCTCTTGGCTGCTTCTCTGATTAATGCCCAGCCTGTCAGTTTAGGGGGACGGCCATGTCTTGGTAGGTTTGCAGTTGTGCCATACTCTTTCCATTTTCGGATGATGAATTGAACAGTGCTCTGTGAGATAATCAAAGCTTGGGATATTTTTTATACCCTAACCCTGCATTAAATGTCTCCACAACTTTATCCCTGATCTGTCTGGTGTGTTCCTTGGCTTCCGTGATGCTGTTTGTTCACTAAGGATCTCTAACAAGCCTCTGAGGGCTTCACAGAACAGCTGCATTTATACTGAGATTAAAAACACACAGGTGGACTCCATTTACTAATTAGGTGATTCTGAAAGCAATAGATTTTAGTTAGGGGTATTAGATTAAAGGGGGCTGAATACAAATACACGGTACACTTTTCAAATATTTATTTGTTAAAAATCTTGAAAACCATTTATCATTTTCCTTCCACTTCACAATTATGTGCCACTTTGTGTTGGTCTATCACATACAATCCCAATAAAATACATTTACGTTTTTTGGTTGTAACATGACAAAATGTGGAAAATTTCAAAGGGGTGTGAATCAATTTTCAAGCCACTATATCTAGAGATTCTGAACCTCACCAGTGAGACAGCAATAATAACCCGAAAGGGGAACCCTAAAAAAAATAAAAAATAAAATACATTTAATTGGGGCCTCTGACCTAACCAAAGTCCCTTAAATAATGTTCAGTATAGAGTAAGTAATGCTAAAGTGCACTGTCTAAGAGCACAGACATACTAGATGAAATAATGGTTGGAAACTGTAGACATGATACAAGTTAGGTTGGAGACTGGAACATATTGCAGATGACTGCAGAGAGATGGGACCTTTTATTTGAGGCTAGTAGAAATCACTGATATTTCCCATTGATCGCCCCTGATTTTAACCCCTTCCTAGCCAGTGTCATTAGTACAGTGACAGCACATATTTTTAGCACTGATCACTGCATTAGTGTCGCTGGTTCCCAAAAAAGTGTCAAAAGTGTCAGTAAGGTGTCTGATTTGTCCGCCGCAATATCGCAGTCCCGCTATAAGTCACTGATCGCCGCCATTACTAGTAAAAAATAAAAAATTCCTTAAATATATCCTATAGTTTGTAGACGCTATAACTTTTCCGCAAACCAATCAATATACGCTTATTGGGATTTTTTTACCAAAAGTTTGTAGCAGAATACATATTGATCTAAACTGATGAATAAATTAGATTTTTTAAAGTAACGCAGTGCCACATCTCAAAAAATGGCCTAGTCAGAAAGGGGGGTGGGGTAAATCTTTGTGAGGTGAAGTGAATATAAAACATTTAGATATCCATATAATTCAGATTTTTTTTTTTTTTTTAACAATTCTTAATTTGAATTATTCACTAGAAATGCAGGCTTGAGTTTACAGCTGCATCTTTGTAATTTACCACAAGTATATTATAATAGATTGCAATATGTCTTCTGAGTTCTATCTTCAAACTATTTTTAATTGATGAAATGACATGATTACATTATCCCAAGCAATGTGCTAATGAAAAACAAAGGCAAACATAATAATAAACTGTAATTGCATTAAACATCTGGTTTCAAACTCCTTGGTGAATTCACCACCTGATGACTTGTAGTGATGGGCTTAGATATGGGCAATGCCTCTGGCTTCCTAATCATCTGGCAGGTACGACAAAACACATTGAGCACCAACTTCCTTTCATTAATTGGCTTGCTAGTACTGGCACCAAGAATGTTTCTTGAGGTACGTGCACAGAATGTATGCTTCGTGTCAAGGAAATATTATGCAAAACTGATCAAAAGAGAATCTTCTCATAGAAGTTACATAACAAACGTAATATTTTGGATTTATTTTGTTTCTTTTATAGATATTAATTTTACAGCATGTTAAAAAAACAAAACAAATTTGTTGGGATAAAACTACAGATGTATATTATGATGAACAAGAAAAACCTAGTGCATAAAGTGCGGTAAACCCCTCATGGATTTTAACAGGCAGACCAAAATATTAAGTAAAAAAATATATTTTATTTTAACAACATGATAAAATTGTGTAGATCCACATTAGACATCACATAGTACTGATATAAAATCTTGATACATAATACCCAAAACATTGCATCCTGTATGTCAAGCACAATCTGCCCATATGGTTCTAGTGGGCTAGCTGTCGTACATACTGGCGTGGACACCTTACATGTTTCGGACTGATTACAGTCCTTCTTGAGAGGTTTTATGTCATATGGGTAGTAGTGATTCTACAATATAAATATGTAGTATTAGTAATATAATAGCATAAACATACATATAGAGCGAAAAAGTGCATTTGTGTATCTACATATAGCATAAAAAGGTCATATGTTATATCTACAAAATTGCGAAAACAAATATTGCACGTAACTTATGGATGGGTAGTCGATCGTTCCCCTGAAAAGGCAGCGCAGACAAGCCCCAAGTGGAACAACGAGGGCGGTGAAGACGTCAGACCCAATGCTGCACATACAAGGACCCCAAGGTAGCATAGCGAAAGCTCCCACCATGTAATGCCAAACAGCCAGAAATCAGTAGTCACTCATTGGGAAGATTACTATGATGCTCATCTGTATAGATAGGCAAATATAAAAATGATTAGTATGATGTAAAGGTTTGCAAGGGCTCAAAAGCATTTGAATTGTAATGTAATAAAAGGCAGAGTAATTAGAGATTTAACTTGGCCAGTATCCAGTCAGATATCTCATAAGTAAGAGTACTGACCTGCCTCCAAATCCAGCATACCTAAGTCTCCACCACCAGCTCCGGTGCATCCTCATCCCAGTTGTATGCTGCATGATATGACCGCACAAGGTGGGGTAGATATATCTGGCTGGTGGGCTTGTTACTCCAATCGCCAAATTAGCGATTGGGGACAGCTGATTTGGCAAGAAGGAAACGCTGGTGCCTAAGCATAGGCATCCGGTGTCTATCGTGGATCCCTCGGCGCCATGGCACAAAAATGTCCAGAACTGCGTTCCTGCATCATCACACCCCCGACACCGGCCGCCCTTCCGCGTTCCAGAATGGGACGTAAGCAGGAAGGGAAGCGGCTGGAGATCCCGCGGTTCCCAAGGTCAAGAAAAGAGTCCATCCAAGCCCCCGGAAGGGGGCATGAGATGGACACATGCACGCCAGGCAGTGCAGCAGGAACCCCCACCCTTATCCATGCCCACCGGGAGACCACCAAAAATATTTTTTACTTAATATTTTGGTCAGCTTGTTAAAATATATGAGGGGTTTACTGTGCTTTATGCACTAGATTTTTCTTGTTCATAACTATTTCTGGATCGGATAGACCAATTTTTGCAACGACGCTGCCTATTATGCCTAATGTGCTTCGAATGGATTTGTACTTTTCTAAATACATAGCGGTTATTTGTAACAATTCGAAATCTTGTATTTTACTTTCCCACCACTGTTCCCCCTGCTCTTCTACCCCACTAATGTAACCCCCTGTTCATATGTTCTCCCAATGTACCTCCTTTCTCCTCTGCACCCCTCTGAACATCTGCCCCACCTCTGTACCCCCCTGCTCTTCTGCCCAACTACTGTAACCCCCTGTGCATCTGTCCCACCAATGCACCTCCTTTCACATCTGTCCCACCGCTGAACCCCCTTCTCATCTTCCCCAACACTGAACCCCCCCTGCTCATCTGTCCCACCACAGTAACCCCTACTCATCTGCCCCATCACTGTACCCCCCTGATTTTCTGTCCCACCGCTGAACCCCCTTCTCATCCCTCTCGCTACTGTACCTCCTGCACATCTGCCCCACCACTGTACCCCCTTGCTCTTCTGTCCCACCACTGTAACCCGGCTGCCCATCTGCTCCATCAATGTACCCCTTTTCTCATCTGCCCCATCACTGTACCTCCCTGCACATCTGCTCCACCGCAGCATCCCCATGCTCTTCTGACTCACTACTGAATCACCTTCTCATCTGTCCTAACACTGAACCCATCTGCTCATCTCGTTTCACATCTGCCCCACTGCTGTACCCCCTGCTTTTCTCTCCCACCACTGAACACCCTTTTCATCTCCCTTAACACTGAACCCCCCCGCTCATCTGTCCCGCCACTATAACTCCCTTCTCATCTGGCCCAACACTGAACCCCCCCTGCTCTTCTGCCCCATCACTGTACCCCCTGCTCTTCTGTCCCACTGCTGAACCCCCTTCTCATCTCTTCCACCACTGTACCCTCCTGCTCTTCTGTCCCACCTCTGAACCCCTCCTGCTCATTTTCTCCACCGCTGTACCCTCCTGCTTATCTGCTCCACTGCTGTACCCTCTTCTCATCTATGATATGTGTGATATGCATAGTGGTGAAAGGAAGCAGAGGTGAGACACATCGACCTGTCCTGGTACACTCATCCTGCTAATCCACCACTAGCATCCAGCCCACGTGCTTGTATGTGATGTATGTGATGTCACATACAAGCATCTGAAATGGATGCGCAATGATGAGCTCAGGTCAGGGGCATTTTCTAAAAGCAGTGGGCCTGTGTGCAGGATCATAAGTTGGGCCCCCGCAGCTGAGAAAAGGTGCAAAAGTTGGGTGTAATATTTATTGCGCTGAATACTGGCTGTGGCTTAAAGGGACAAGGGCAGGGGTTCAGTAGTAAGTGACGCAAAGGTTCAGGAATAATTTCAACAAAGTTCCCAGAAGCTAAACAGTAATTCCACAAACTGTCACATGATTGTGCTTTTCTCAATCACAGTGGAATTCCTTTTTTAGATTGGTAGTGGCAACTAGACTTGTGCACAACGGAAGAATTTGTTTAGTTTTGGTTCGTTTCTTGTGCACAATGGAAAAATTAGTTTAGTTTCGGTTCGTTTCTTTTCGGTCCTGTTGATTCGTAATCATTCGTAATTTTGCTAGACGGGATTTTTCGTGTTCGGACTAATTCGTATTTTCGCAAGCGTAATTTTTCGTAGAATTTTTAGTTGATTTATAATTCATACTTTCGGTAGGGTACATTGTTTTACGTTAATTCTGGACACAACTCCTACTTTCGTAACTTTTTTTGGGTTCGTTGATTCGTAATTTTCCGTGTCTCTCTCACAACGACGCTGCCTTTTATGCCTAATGTGCTTTGAATGGATTTGTACTTTTCTAAATACATAGCGGTTATTTGTAACGATTCGAAATCTCGTATTTTACTTTCGTTTTTTTTCATGCGGCTATAGCCTCCGCCCCTGTACACCATTTTGAGAGGGTTCAGCACGGTGAGGGAGAAGCAGAGAGCAGAGCAGAGTGTTATTGTGCTTTGAATGAATTAGAAATCTCGTATTTTACTTTAGTTTTTTACATGCGGCTATAGCCTCCGCCCCTGTACACCATTTTGAGAGGCAGTTCAGCACAGTGAGGGAGAAGCAGAGAGCAGAGCAGAGTGTTATTGTGCTTCAAATGGATTCGTACATTCGTAACTTTTTTCATAACGAATTATGCCGAAGACATTCGGGCATTCGCTATTTGCGATATAATTTATTTCGGATTCGGTTTTATTCATAATTGCTTTGTTCGGAAATTTGAATGCTTCCGAATGTCCGAAAGTTGCTAAATTCCAACGAATTTCGATTCGTTACGAAATGAATTGCACAAGCCTAGTGGCAATCAAGCGAGTCATCTTCCTCCAGATGGTGGACGGGGCTTGTAGGACTGTGATTGGCTTTAGCAGTGGCCATTGGCAGTCCTCCTCCTCCTCCTGGAAAAAGGGACCCCCCCTAGCAGAACTGCACCCAATCTCTTTCCCATCACAAAAGCTGACGATTGCAGCTATAGCAAAGTTAGAGAACCAAACAATGTTTCCCATCTTTTACAATGTGTATAAGGCCTCATGCACACGGATGTATATAAGCATAAAAAATGCCTAGGTTACAAAAGCCTGGTGTTTTCCCGCAGCTGAGGAGCTATAGGTGTGGTAAACAGGCTGTTATAGAGGTAAATGGCTATACTCCCCTGTACTTGTGTAAGCGCCAATGCTTCATTGCATCAACATTTACCAGCACATGCACGTATGGACTATTTTTCCAAACATGAAAGTGTCGCATTCGGGAAAACGTCATAAGTGCATGCACAGGTAACCGTCAAATGCAATGAAGCATTGGCCTTTATGCGTGTACAGGGGTGTACAGGCATTCATTTCTATGACAGACTGTACGCCTCATCTGTGGCTCCCCAGCAATGGAAAAATGCAGATATTTTTTCATTAGACATATCTATGCCTATTCATGTGCATGTCCCCCAAGGACACAAGGACAACTCCAAATTATTTTGTGATTCAAACTGCTACAACAAAAATATCATATATACTGTATATTGTATATATACTGTATGTGTGTATATATATATATATATATATATATATTGTGACAGCAGGAAGGTAAAGTCACCTGGTTGCATCCAGGGGGGTAGATATATTTCGCCCAGATTCAGGCTTTACGCCGACTTATACAACTAGGTGGAGAGTTGTATAAGGCTAGTGGGCTCATGGATGACTCATACCTCTAGGGAGAGTGTGGGGCGTCGTGCAGACAGAGATGAGGAGACCAGCTGAACCTTGTCAGCTCATTTAGGCCTCTATAAGAACTCCCAGCTTCATTAGATGTTAGCTCATGCCTGGAACCAGACCTGTGTGGACTGTCTAGGGAGAGTGAACCCCTGTGCGGTGAGAAAAAGCCTGTGTGGCTATTTGTTTGGACATTGACTAAACCAGGGACTTAGGGACTAGGACAGCACTAGGCTGATCCCAGTTGTTAGTTAGGAAACCTGCATGTTTAGTCAGAGGTCAAGCTGACCAGGGTTTATTTTGTTTATGTTTCTTTTTGCTTTGCTGTGTTTTTTTTTGTCACTGTAAATAGAGGAATAAACCGCACCTTTTTGATCTTGAAAACCACAACCTCCGTCTGCTGGGCCTGTTTTTGTGTGGGGAGCCCATCCAGGGGATCACACACCCCCGCTACCGAGTTAACCCCCTCACAGTTGGTGGAGAATGCGGGCAGTTTTTTTAAGCCAGCATGGAGGAGATACTGAAACAGCTGGCTCTAGCAAATGCCAATCAACAGCAGACAAATGCAGGTTTGCAAAGGAGCCTTGCAGCCCAGCAGCAAGCTCACCAACAGAGTCTGGAAGCTCAGCAACAAGCCCAGCAGCAATCTGAGGCCCGCTTCATAGACCTGTTACAGAAGCAAGAGCAGAGACTACAACAAATGGAAGCAGTAATGCAGCAACGTCCGCAGACCAGTGAGGAAAGCCGTCCCACTAATACCGCGTCCTTTGGGGTGAGTCGTTTATTGACAAAAATGACTGGAGAGGATGATCCAGAGGTATTTTTGACCACATTTGAAAGGACTGCTGAAAGAGAAAAGTGGCCTGAGGAGCAGTGGGCTGGACTGGTGGCTCCTCTGTTAACTGGTGAATCGCAGAAGGCTTACTATGACCTAGAGCCTGACCAAGCAAAAGACTATGTGATGCTAAAAGCTGAGATATTGGCAAGGCTGGGTGTCACCCAGGCTGTCCGGGCTCAGCGTGTGCATAACTGGACTTTCCAGCTTGGAAAACCCCCCAGGTCTCAAATGTATGATCTCATTCACCTGAGCAGAAAGTGGCTACAGCCAGAGACTTTGTCCGCACCAAAGATTGTGGAACGTGTTGTAATGGATCGGTTTTTGAGAGCTCTTCCTACTGCCATCCAAAAGTGGGTAAGCCATGGAGACCCAGAGACGGCCGATGGTCTTGTGGATCGTGTGGAGAAATACTTGGCTACAGAGAACCTGACGGCCTCTTCCAGAGACACTCGGACTTTCCACCCTAAGACCAGACCATCCCCAGGGGCGGATAAGAGGATTCCAAGGGGTAAGGGTGGAGAGAGTGAGAGGGTGGGAGCTCTACCCCAAGTTTGGCGAGAACAGCCTGGGAAATCAGCGGCTCAAGAGGCGGCAAGAAGGATCGTTTGCTACCGCTGCCGGCAAGCGGGACATATTGCAGCCAATTGCCCGGTTGTGGAGGAACCCATGCAGTGTGACTTTCTGACGGGCAGACGTCAGTCGCTGTGTGCGACAGTCGCATGCACTGCCATTCGAGGAACTGAGAAACATTTATGCAAAATGTGTGTTAATGGTAGAAATGTTGTGGTATTGCTGGATTCAGGTAGCCTTGTGACCCTGATAAAGGCTGAGTTAGTTAAATCAGAGGTCTCTGGGAATAGCAAGGTAGCTGTTATTTGTGTGCATGGGGACACCCGAGAGTATCCAGTGACTACAGTGTGTTTCGAGACCCCCAAAGGTACCCTCTCTCATCCAGTGGGCTTAGTATCTCAGTTACCGTATGACGCCATTGTGGGAAGGGATTTTCCGAAGTTCTGGGAACTGTGGGATGATCCTGAGCCCCCCACTGGTGCCCCTATGTACCAGGAATGTGATAGCCAGAACTCCCCTGAGAGTGGTGAGGACTCTCCGGAATTTCCCTTATCAGTATTGGCAGGGGAGACTCAAGAAACTGGAGAGGAGCCCACCTCCTCAGACGAAAACCTACCGTCTGTGGAGTTTTCTGATCTTGAGGTTCACAGGGAAAACTTTGCCACAGAACAGTTGAAAGACCCCGCCCTAATAAAGGCACGGGAAAACGTAGTGAAAATAGATGGCGAGTTAGTGAACCCAGATAATACCTGCACTTACCCATACTTCAGCGTAGAGAAGGACCTACTGTATCGGGTGGCAAAAAGGGCAGAAGAAACCGTTGAGCAGCTTGTGGTGCCCAAACCTTACAGGAAGTTGGTGTTGGAGTTGGCCCATGGGCACATTCTTGGAGGTCATCTGGGGACAGAGAAAACCCGAGAGAGGGTATTACAGAGATTCTATTGGCCGGGGGTGATGAAGGACATAGAAAATTATTGTTCCTCCTGCCCTGTGTGTCAGAGGTCGGCCCCGATGCCACATTTCCGTAGCCCGCTGGTCCCTCTACCCATCATTGAGGTCCCGTTTGAGAGGATCGCCATGGATTTGGTAGGTCCTATAATCAAGTCCGCTAGGGGGCACCAGTACATATTAGTTATAATGGACTATGCCACCCGTTATCCAGAAGCGATCCCTCTCCGAAATACCTCGGCCAAAACCATAGCCAAAGAGCTATCTCTTGTGTTTAGCCGGGTGGGTATTTGTAAAGAACTGCTTACGGACCAAGGTACACCCTTTATGTCCCGGGTTATGAAGGAGCTGTGTAAATTGTTCAAAGTGACGCAATTACGTACATCTGTGTATCACCCCCAAACCGATGGGCTGGTTGAAAGATTCAACAAAACCCCTACGAGATAATGGAAAAAGTGAGCGAAGTGAATTACAAGGTCAGACAACCAGGAAGGCGAAAGCCCGAACAGATCTATCACGTTAATCTGTTGAAAGCCTGGAGGGATAGAGAGTCCCTAGTCGCAGACACTTGGTCACCAGCTCAAACTGGTTGCGTGATTCCTGAGGTTGGAATAGCAGCCACCTTGTCACAACCCCAACAACAGGAGGTTAAGGAGTTTGTGCTTCGCAACAAGGAGGTATTCTCTGAGCTGCCGGGACAAACATTTGGGGTAGAGCATGACATCATTACCCCGCCCGGTGAAAGGGTGAAGTTAAAACCCTATCGGATCCCAGAGGCCCGACGGGAGGCAATACGGGAGGAAGTACAGAAAATGCTGAACTTAGGGGTGATAGAGGAGTCCCAAAGTGATTGGTCTAGTCCCATTGTGTTGGTGCCTAAACCGGATGGGAGCTGGCGATTTTGTAACGATTTTCGTCAGTTGAACAAAGTTACAAAATTTGACACCTACCCCATGCCACGTATAGATGAGTTGATCGACCGGCTGGGAACAGCCCGATACATGACGACTCTTGACCTCACAAAAGGGTATTGGCAAATCCCCCTGGCCAAATTGGCCAAAGAGAAAACCGCATTTGTAACCCCAGACGGGGCGTTCCAATATAAAAGAATGCCGTTCGGGTTACAGAATGCGCCGGCCACATTCCAGCGGAAAATGGACCAGATGCTGAGGCCCCATCGGAAGTATGCTGCGGCTTACCTGGATGACGTAATTGTCCATAGCACAGATTGGGCCTCACATCTGCCAAAAGTGCAAGCAGTCCTGGACTCTGTTCGGGAAGCGGGGTTTACGGCTAACCCCAAGAAGTGTACCATTGGGCAGGAGGAGGCCAAATATCTTGGGTACACCATTGGGAGGGGAGTAATAAAACCCCAACTCAACAAAGTCGAGGCCATCCAGAGTTGGCCACGTCCCAACAGCAAGAAGCAGGTACGAGCCTTTCTGGGAATCGCTGGGTATTATCGGCGATTCATTCCCCACTTTGCTTCTAAGGCTGTGCCCCTAACCAACCTAACGAAGGGGAAAGGGTCGGTCATGATTAAATGGACCCCCGAGGCTGAGGCAGCATTCCAATTCTTGAAACAAGCCTTATGTAGCCAGCCAGTGTTGTACTCACCCGACTTCTCTAAAGACTTTGTCGTACAAAGTGATGCGTCAGATGTGGGGTTAGGAGCAGTATTGTCCCAGGTCTGGAATGGGGAAGAGCACCCAGTCATTTACCTCAGCAGGAAGTTGAAGTCCCATGAGGTAAATTACGCCACCGTTGAAAAGGAGTGTTTAGCGGTGAAGTGGGCTCTAGATTCCCTTCGGTACTACCTGCTAGGTAGGCACTTTGACATGGTTACGGATCACGCTCCGTTAAAGTGGATGGCTCAAAACAAGGAAACAAATAGAAGAGTGAATAGGTGGTTCCTGGCCCTCCAGGAATTCAACTTCACAGTAAAGCATCGCCCTGGCGTTCAAATGGGGAATGTGGATGCTTTGTCTCGAGTACATGAATGCCTGATTGCTGGTGTTCCAACCCCGAGGTTAAAACAAGAGGGGGGGGTATGTGACAGCAGGAAGGTAAAGTCACCTGGTTGCATCCAGGGGGGTAGATATATTTCGCCCAGATTCAGGCTTTACGCCGACTTATACAACTAGGTGGAGAGTTGTATAAGGCTAGTGGGCTCATGGATGACTCATACCTCTAGGGAGAGTGTGGGGCGTCGTGCAGACAGAGATGAGGAGACCAGCTGAACCTTGTCAGCTCATTTAGGCCTCTATAAGAACTCCCAGCTTCATTAGATGTTAGCTCATGCCTGGAACCAGACCTGTGTGGACTGTCTAGGGAGAGTGAACCCCTGTGCGGTGAGAAAAAGCCTGTGTGGCTATTTGTTTGGACATTGACTAAACCAGGGACTTAGGGACTAGGACAGCACTAGGCTGATCCCAGTTGTTAGTTAGGAAACCTGCATGTTTAGTCAGAGGTCAAGCTGACCAGGGTTTATTTTGTTTATGTTTCTTTTTGCTTTGCTGTGTTTTTTTTTGTCACTGTAAATAGAGGAATAAACCGCACCTTTTTGATCTTGAAAACCACAACCTCCGTCTGCTGGGCCTGTTTTTGTGTGGGGAGCCCATCCAGGGGATCACACACCCCCGCTACCGAGTTAACCCCCTCACAATATATATATATATATATATATATATATATATATATATATTACCAAAGTATTGGGACACCTCCCTTTACACGCACATGAACTTTAATGGCATCCCAGTCTTGGTCCGTAGGGTTAAATATTTAGTTGGCCCACCCTTTGCAGCTATAACAGCTTCAACTCTTCTGGGAAGGCTGTCCCCAAGGTTTAGGAGTATATCTATGGGAATGTTTGACCATTCTTTCAATCATCCCAAAGATGTCCTATTTGGTTAAGGTCAGGACTCTGTGCAGGCCAGTCATGTTCTTCCACCCCAAACTAGCTCATCCATGTCTTTATAGACCTTGCTTTGTGCACTGGTGTGCAGTCATGTTGGAACAGGAAGGGACCATCCCCAAACTGTTCCCACAAAGTTGGTAGCATGAAATTGTCCAAAATGTCTGGGTATGCTGATGCCTTAAGAGTTCCCTTCACTGGAACTAAGGGGCCAAACCCAACCCCTGAAAAACAACCCCACACCATAATCCCCCTCCACCAAATGATTTGGACCAGTGCACAAAGCAAGGTCCATAAAGAGATGGATGAGCAAGTTTGGGGTGGAGGAACTTGATTGGCCTGCACAGAGTCCTGACTCCAACCCGATAGAACACCTTTGGGATGAATTAGAGCGGAGACTGCAAGCCAGGACTTCTGGTCCAACAGCAGTGCCTGACCTCACAAAGAAGCTTCTGGAAGAATGGTCAAACATTCCCATAGGCACACTCCTAAACCTTGTGGACAGCCTTCCCAGAAGAAATGAAGCTGTTATAGCTGCAAAGGGTGGGCCAACTCAATATTGAACCCTACGAACTAAGACTGGAATGCCATTAAAGTTCATGTGCGTGTAAAGGCAGGTGTCCCAATACCTTTGGGCCATATATATATATTTATATATATATATACAGTGTGTACGGAAAGTATTTAGACCCCCTTAAATTTTCCACTCTTTGTTATATTGCAGCCATTTGCTAAAATCATTTAAGTAATTTTTTTTTTCCTCATTAATGTACACACAGCACCCCATATTGACAGAAAAACACAGAATTGTTGACATTTTTGCAGATTTATAAAAAAAAAAAAAAAAAGAAAAACTGAAATATCACATGGTCCTAAGTATTCAGACCCTTTGCTGTGACACTCATATATTTAACAGGTGCTGTCCATTTCTGATCATCCTTGAGATGGTTCTACACCTTCATTTGAGTCCAGCTGTGTTTGATTATACTGATTGGACTTGATTAGGAAAGCCACACACCTGTCTATATAAGACCTTACAGCACACAGTGCATTTCAGAGCAAATGAGAATCATGAGGTCAAAGGAACTGCCTGAAGAGCTCAGAGACAGAGTTGTGGCAAGGCACAGATCTGGCCAAGGTTACAAAAAAACTCTGCTGCACTTAAGGTTCCTAAGAGCACAGTGGCCTCCATAATCCTTAAATGGAAGACGTTTGGGACTAGAGTTGAGCGGACACCTGGATGTTCGGGTTCGACGGGTTCAGCCGAACTTCGGAAAAAAGTTCGGGTTTGGGACCGAACTTTAACCCGAACCCAAACCCGAACCCCATTGAAGTCGATGGGGACCCGGACTTCTAAGGACTAAAAAGGCTCTAAAAAAGTAATGGAAAGGGCTAGAGGGCTGCAAATGGCAGCAAAATGTTGTTAAGAGCATGGCAAGTGCTCTGCAAACAAATGTGGATAGGGAAATAACTTAAAATAACATAAAAAAAATAAAAACATTTAAAAATATGCTGGAGGCCCCCTTTTCAGCAGAAGAGGTACAGGAAGTCATTAAGAACCTCAGAAACTCAACGGCACGATGCCACGCATATGGTGGGAATGCCCCAGAATACGCCCTTTCTGGAATAAATTATTCAATTTAATGGATAAGCTAGTGGGAAAATAAAATACTTTGAAATAAAAATGTAGCGGGGTGCTAAATTTAAGGGAAGTGTTTGAGTGGTAAATAGGCTCAAACACCCTAATTCTGTAGGATTCATGGACCATTTTGTCCTCGGGGGACAGTATTGGTGTGCAGTTCCCTGCGGCCTACAGGTGGTGCTGCCATGGTAGGCTAGGGTTGAACCGCCGATACAGTGCTGTGCCTTTTGTGTCCCCTCTTGGCAGTAGTACAGCAGGGCGGGGAACCTGCTGTGCATGCTGGGAAAGCATATAAAAGGGGCAGACCCTTGGCCTGGGGGCCGATGTTCAGTGGGGTCCGCGCCCAGGTGCCTTCGGCCTGGGTGCATGTGTTCCTGTTCCATCTCGGGTACCTTTAGCCCGGGGTGAGGTACTATCCTGGAGTTCCTGCTGCCCTGGGTATGGAGGCCTAGGTGTGGGAGTAAAGCCTGAAATCCAGAGCCTTCGTCTGGAGTCCGCTAAGGGTTGAGGAGTCTTAGGGTGCCGCCTCGTGTAGGGGACCCTGTTCCAGGGAAGGGAGGATCATTCTGATGGACCGATGCGGGAGTCACGGTGAAGATCCCTGGAGAGATGTCTTCCCTTTGATATGGGCTAGGTTCGTAGAAGGAGAAGCTCAAGGTCATCTTGACTGTATCAGAGGCCTTATTCACCCGGCCCGTGGCAGGGGCCTTATACACCCTGGTCTGTGGCAGAAACCAAAGTGCTCCAAGTCCGTGGCAGGGGCCTTGTACACCCGTTCTGTGGCAGAGACCAACCTCAAGGTCTGTGGCAGAGACCGTGCACCTAAAACTGTTTGAGAAACCTAAGCAGTGAAGTGAATGTGCTACGTTTGTGCCTGGACCTCCTCCACACCTTAAGCTGTCCTGTTTCTTTGCTCTAACCTTTTCTATCCGAGTACAATTTATTTTGCCATGAGAGAATAAGAGTTGTAATTTCAGCTGGTGTGGACATTGACTTTACTGGGAATTAAAGGACTTGCCTCTACCTACAGTAGAGGTGAGAATCGTCCTCTGGAGGAGTTTTGACTCCGGCTGTGGACACGGCCCGTCAAGTACACCGCTCAACCTCTTTATATAGGAGGGTACGGGCTGGTAGTGCGGTGTGCCTTTCTCCCTCCTGCGAGGAGCCAACAACATAAAGGCAGGTAAGGGGGAAAGGATCTGTGCGCTACAAAAAAATAAATAAAAATTATAATCTTGACCTAGGAGGACGAGGTCCATATGGAGTAGGAGGTTGAGGTGGCGGTGGATGTGGCTGTGTAGGTGGAAGCGGTGGTGGAGAAGGACGAGGTAGCCAACACTGGTTCAAAAATACAACAATGGCTAGGTAAGGCCAGTGATGTGTCGAATTCTGTCCCCCGTCAAATAGTGTCCACCCTGTACTGCGCTTGCTCAGTATGTAGGACAAGTGGATTTCGAAAATCTCCCAAGACGAACGGCGCCTGCGTGGTGAGTTCAGGTGAAGGCCACACCATCCATGGTTCAAGCCGAGCCAAGTGAGGCCATGCCCGAAGCGTGGCGATCGAAGCGAGCCCGTGAGGGGCCCTGTTACTATGTGCTACCGTATGTCCACTTGGATGGTGGGGCTTGAACCTGCACTCACAGCGCAGGCGCCGTTCATCTTCTGAGATTTTGTGAATCTCCTTGTCCTCTGTACTGCGAAAGCGCTGCGCCTTCGCAGTACGGGCCGGACACAATCCGATGGCCGGACAGTTTTTGTCACAACACCGGTATACATGTCTATTCTGCAGAAGGTACGGACAAGTCCTGTGGGATCCATGCCTGGTTTATTTTAATGAACGTGAGCTTGTCCACATTGGCTCTGGACAGGCGGCTGCGCTTGTCTGTGATAACGCCCCCTGCCGTGCTAAATACACGTTCAGATAATACACTGGCTGCAGGGCAGGCCAGCACCTCCAAGGCATAAAGGGCAAGCTCAGGCCATGTGCCCAATTTGGAGACCCAGAAGTTAAAGGGGGCAGACCCGTCATCCAGTACGTGTAGGCCTGTGGACACATACTGCTCAACCATGTTGGTGAAATGCTGCCTCCTGCTAAGACGTTCCATCTCAGCTGGTGGTGCTGGTTGTTGTGGCGTGCTGACAAAGCTTTTCCACATTTCGGCCATGCTAACCCTGCCTTCTGAGGTGCTGCCGGTGCCCTAAATGGCGTTTTTTGGAAGACCACAATACACCCACAGTACGTAACCGCTGAATCGCACAGCTACAGAACTGCAGAAAATGCTATTCAAAAAAAATGTTTTTTTTTTTAGTATAGCACAGTAGAAGAAAACTATTTAGAAATTGTTTATTTCACACACCTCCACATATGTATAACACACTGCAAAATATTTTTTGTGGCCCTAAATGGCGTTTTTTGGAAGACCACAACACACCCACACTACGTAACCGCTGAATCGCACAGCTACAGAACTGCAGAAAATGCTATTCAAAAAAAATGTTTGTTTTTTTAGTATAGCACAGTAGAAGAAAACTATTTAGAAATTGTTTATTTCACACACCTCCACATATGTATAACACACTGCAAAATATTTTTTGTGGCCCTAAATGGCGTTTTTTGGAAGACCACAATACACCCACAGTACGTAACCGCTGAATCGCACAGCTACAGAACTGCAGAAAATGCTATTAAAAAAAAATGTTGTTTTTTTAGTATAGCACAGTAGAAGAAAACTATTTAGAAATTGTTTATTTCACACACCTCCATATATGTATAACACACTGCAAAATATTTTTTGTGGCCCTAAATGGCTCTTTTTGCAAGCGTACATTAAAGTGCAAATTTTTTATTTATTTTTTGCCCTAAACGGGTCTTTTTTTGCACGAGCAAAATAAAATGGAATTTTTTTTTTTTTTTGCCCAGTGGGTCTTTTGGAAAAGAGCACAATAAAGTGCCTTTTTTTTTTGTCCTAAATGGATCTTTTCCCAAGAGCAGAATACACCCACAGTATGGAAACGGTGTATCTCTCAACGTAATATATGCAGTGCTGGTGCACTGAGCTTGCAGATAAAAGGTAGATTTTCTCTGACACTGGGCTCATGGCAGTGTAAAAAGACTGCACTGCAACACAAACAGGTAAACCTATGCAGATCGCTGAGTTATATCTCTGAATCTGGACTCCTATTCCTATATAATATATCTCTCTCCCTAAAAGCAAAAAACAGGAACCTGGCCCTACACTACACTGTCTCTCTATCTTTTCCCTCAGATTCCAGAATCAGGACTAACTCATGTATTTTTCTATCTCTCCCTAAAAGCAGCAGCAGCAGACTAGATCCTCTCCCTATCTATTCTGAAGCAGAGTGACGTGTGTGCCTCTAGCTTATATAGAAGCTGGGTCACATGTTGCACTGACCAATCACAGCCTTGCCATTAGTAGGCATGGCTATGATGGCCTCTAAGGGCACACCAGCTAATCAAAAGGTGATTGGCTGGCCCCTGAAGCATTTCTAACTGCGTAATTAGATTGCCGAACCCGAACCCGAACCCGGACTTTTGCGCAAAGTCCGGGTTCGGGTTCGGGAAAAAGCTAAAGTTCGGTACGGACCCGAACTTTACAGTTTGGGTTCGCTCAACACTATTTGGGATGACCAGAACCCTTCCTAGAGCTGGCCGTCCAGCCAAACTGAGCTATCGGGGGAGAAGAGCCTTGGTGAGAGAGGTAAATAAGAACCCAAAGATCACTGTGGCTGAGCTCCAGAGATGCAGTCAGGAGATGGGAGAAAGTTGTAGAAAGTCAACCATCACTGCAGCCCTCCACCAGTCAGGGCTTTATGGCAAAGTGGCCCGATGGAAGCCTCTCCTCAGTGCAAGACACATGAAAGCCTGCATGGAGTTTGCTAAAAAAAACACCTGAAGGACTCCAAGATGGTGAGAAATAAGATTCTCTGGTCTAATGAGACCAAGATAGAACTTTTTGGCCTTAATTCTAAGCGGTGTGTGTGGAGAAAACCAGGCACTGCTCATCACCTGTCCAATACAGTCACAACAGTGAAGCATGGTGGTGGCAGCATCATGCTATGGGGGTGTTTTTCAGCTGCAGGGACAGGACAACTGGTTGCAATCGAGGGAAAGATGAATGCGGCCAAGTACAGGTATATCCTGGATGAAAACCTTCTCCAGAGTGCTCAGGACCTCAGACTGGGCCGAAGGTTTACCTTCCAACAAGACAATGACCCTAAGCACACAGCTAAAATAACAAAGGAGTGGCTTCACAACAACTCTGTGACTGTTCATGAATGGCCCAGCCTGAGCCCTGACTTAAACCCAATTGAGCATCTCTGGAGAGACCTAAAAATGGCTGTCCACCAACGTTTACCATCCAACCTGACAGAACTGGAGAGGATCTGCAAGGAGGAATGGCAGAGGATCCCCAAATCCAGGTGTAAAAAACTTGTTGCATCTTTCCCAAAAAGACTCATGGCTGTATTAGATCAAAAGGGTGCAAATACTAAATACTGAGCAAAGGGTCTGAATACTTAGGACCATGTGATATTTCAGTTTTTCTTTTTTTTTTTATAAATCTGCAAAAATTTCAACAATTCTGTGTTTTTCTGTCAATATGGGGTGCTGTGTGTACATTAATGAGGAAAAAAAATAAACTCAAATGATTTTAGCAAATGGCTGCAATATAACAAAGAGTGAAAAATTTAAGGGGGTCTGAATACTTCCCGTACCCACTGTATGTATATATATATATATATATATATATATATAAATATATATATACTGTATATATCACTACAGACTGTGTCACTCCACTTTTTTCTTATGCATTCGAGAAAAAAAAACATTTCCTCTGCCCGTCACACCTTCCTCCAGACAACCCTTTACTGATTCTTACTTAGGGTTACTTTTTCAGCAATATTTAAAACTCCTCTCATATGTGTTTAATTATCAAGTCAAATCAGTGTTTTTTAATTTACACACATGTGAGGTCTTCAAGCTCACAGCACAATAGCTTTTCTGACCTTGTAGCTGCATGCATGGGTTCATTATTGAGTATATTGTTTCCTATAAACATACGAAACCCCAACCATAACAATTCCATGAAATAAACAAAGTTATTCGAGAGCTGTATTAAACTTTAGATGACCCTTAACTGTACTCCGTAGACCCCTATTAATAATTTCTAATCTAATCACTGTGGACAAATGTACTATAACAGGCCATGCCAGGCACATTGCCAGCAAGGTCTATTGCAACCTATTTGATTCATTCCAGTCCAGGGAAGATGCATCTTTTTTTACAAAAAAGCTACTTGGTGCTTTTCCATTTGTTATCTTCTACTGGAAAAAAATTGTTATGGCCTTGGACATGATAGACAAGCTTCTTTGCAAATTGCCCAAGACTAACTGAGAGGATCAGTGCCAAAAAAGCCCTCCAGGATTGCTGGAGCCAGGTTTATGTCAGCTACAAATTTATGGTATGCCAGAAGCACTAGCACAAATTTATATATTTTTTGTTCCATGGATTTATTTAATGATCTTTGCGGCAGTCGACAAATATTTCCCCATCAGCCGTTCTCTATTTGCTTTGGATGACGGACAAGAATTGTTTGTTGAGATCACTATTTGGGCCCCATGCTTAGCTCTTGGTTGACACTTCTCAAGTTAATCCCACAAACAGATTTGGTATTTTTAGAAGGGGTAAAATCTTTCAGCATGTTTTTATTGGGAATTTTTATTGACAGAGAAAAAACTGCATCCTGTGTGGGATTTACCATATAACATTAAACTCAATTACAATCAATGTTAAAATGTGTGACAAGCCTGTTCACTGGGCAGAACTATCAATGACTGATGATAGGATAGATATGCATTTTATATAAAAGCACATTTTGCAATAAATGCTGCTTTCACCAGTAGGGAAGAGCAGTGATTACTTTAAAACTGATTTGGCAATTAAATTACTGATGTTACCACCAACAACATTTTAGCAAACATAAACTCTTGACTTCAGTTGCTTAAAGTGGAACTTTAGCCATAACAACTTGATAACAAAATAATGTTCTTTAGTGTAGCACACGGACCTTTTTCCTGCCTTTGGCTCACTTGCAGGTCAAGGCACACCGCGCTATATGCCCGTACCCTCCTGTTTTAAGAGGTTGAGCGGTGTTAACAGTTTTTGGGTCCTGCAGCAAGTTTTCCCCTTCCTCTGGTTCTCCTCTCCTAGAGTATAGGGACAAGTCTCTATTTCTCCCCAGGAAGGCCAATGTCCACAGCGACAACACTTTAACTCCAACGCTGAGTTTATTTTATAAGCAAAGTTCAAGTTCAGCAGACAGGAAAGGTAGATGAGAGAAAAGGACAGTGAGGTTTGGGAGATAGGTCCAGGCACAAACTGGTACAATAGTCGCCACTCGATCCCGAGTGGGTTTAGCTCACCCGGATATTTCCCTGTAAGAGCGGATCCTAGCAGCCGGAGTGATGCTCGAACTTTCCTTAGTTTTTCTAGAGTTACGATCGGGAGATCCTCTGCCACAGAATCTTTAAGTCCCAAACTTCTCAACACTTGCAACACAAAGACAGGTGCCAGCGGCAGCACATTGCAAGGCCTTTGGCAGATCTTTGAATCCCTCTAGAAGGTAACCAGGCCCCTCTTTCACCGCGAGACTCTCTCCGGTCCATCAGATAAGGTCCTCCCCCGGTCTCCTCTTCTTAGAGCGGGACCACCCTCTCCAGGGCACCCTAGGATTCCTCTTTTGGAGACAGGCCTCAGCTAAAGGTGCTGGGCCTATAGTAGAGTTGCAGCCCCAGGCTAAAGGTGCCTGAGACTGATACACACGCACACCCCAGGCCTGGAGGGTCAGGTGGTATGAAAGAAGAGCCCCAAAAGATGGCGTCTGCCCCTTATGTATCCTCTCCCAGCATGCACAGCAGGCTAACCACGCCCACCACACCACTGCCGAAAGAGGACACCCTAAGGCATAGCAATGTCACCCACGGTTCAACCCTGACCTGATATGGCAGCACCACCTACAGGTCACAGGGAACAGTACATCAGGTTGCATTACGTAGGCAGAAGCAAGTACTAACAATCAAAGTGGTCTGAGCCTGGCTATAGGCTCAGACTAACCCCCTAAATTTAAGTACATAGCACCCCTGAAAAGTAAAGGGGCGCTACATTAGCAACATTCAAACATACATTCCACATTAATAATTATGCTACCAAAATTAGTGTTTGCTGTAAATTGCTCCTGTTTCTTCTTGCTGGAGGCTTTGTTGAAGCCCAGAGCCCCTGAACAGCAGTAAATCATAAAGCGGAACTAAATCCATTGATTTAATGGTTTCAGCAGGTACATTTCTAGTTTCACATTTTTTACTTTCCTTGATGTCATGGCTACCCATGCATCCAATAAGAATTAGACATGTGCATTCGTTTTCGTCCGAATGCATTTTCGTCCGAATTTCTGTGATTTTTGCGTTCTTTTTAACAAACAATAACGAACATGCAGAATCCAAAACCTGAAAAGATCTGACATAAACAAATGCTTTATTTTTGTTTCGTTGCGACAACAGTTCGATATAGATAGACGATTCAACATGACGGTGACAATAGCGATCTGTGTCTATCGAACCTGCAGTCGAATGTGCCTAACCTAACTCTATTAGTCCAAGATTATTCAACATAGAGAGAAAAGATTCAACATAGAGAGAAAAGATTCGACATAGAGAGAAAAGATTCGACATTATAGAGACATGAAGATACGATGAAGCAGCTAAAAACATGTGATCGCCACAAACGGACATTTATGGTCAAATGCTCCGCCCATAGGCTATAGAAGAATTCTAATGTTGGTTGACTAGTAATAATAATTAATAAATATAATTATTACTAGTCATAAAACATTTGTAATTCTACTATAGCTTGTGGGCGGAGCATTCGACCGGAAATGTACGATTGCGGCGTCGTACAGTTTAGCTGCTCCGTCAAATCTTCTTAGAACATTCGACAGACACCATAAGCCTTCAATGACAGATTCGACCTTAATTTATTCGGATTTTCAGACGAATGCATTTTTTAACACAACAAAATAAATAAAAACTAATTTCGGGAGTAACTAAATAAATTTATTTTTCGGAGGAAAACTAAATTCCGAAACAAAATATTTCAGTGTGTACATGTCTAATAAGAATAACTCTACTGACCATTAAGGCAGTTTCATTGGGCAGTGGTATGATAGTTTGTAGGGCTTATCAATTAAGTCAGAGAAGGTAAGGTCCTAGTAATAAAGTTAAACTAGACCAGAAAAGGCACAAAGAGGCACAAAATGTAAAAAAAAAAGCATCCTGGGCTGTCTGCTCTTAGACAGGACTTTATATTTTATAAGTTTCAAATGAAATGCACAATCTCCCTTTTCCATCAAGATCCAAAGTGGCTGTGTTGAGCTGACACCACTTTAAAAGTTTTAGAACTTTTTGTATATGTACTGTAGAATAAACACATAGACATGTTCATAAGGTTGTTTTTTTAAAACTTTTTTTTTTTTTTTGTGTTTTTTTTTTTGTTTTTTTTTTTTTGTTTACAAAAGTTTTATTTGGAAGACAGTAAAATGACAAACTTCAGTATAAAGTGATATACAAAGTACAGTAGTGCTTGGGTTTACAAAGGTTTGTACAATAGAATGGCAACAAAGGTTATATCCATATGCAATCAGTAACAACCATAAGGACAAGATAACATTTGGGTGTGAAGGTGTGGTGGTGTGGGAAAAAAAAGGTCCCATAGTAGTACGCTCAATAGTATGTTATAGCGGTATGTTCTGTTAAGTTGGAGACCAATACATCCACTTTCCATTGTATGTGTGTATGCTATCAAAGAGAGTATGGTGGATCCTTTCAGATAATCTAAGAGCCTCCATTCTGGATAAGACCTGGGACCAAGGAAGGTTGTGTGTTTTCCAGTTTAGGGCGATCATCCATTGAACGGAGCTTATCAGTGAATGAAGTAGTCTAGTACAAGGTAAGGGGATATCCGAAACCTCAACATAAAGAATGCAGATTTGTGGTGAGAGGGGGATTTTTTTCTTGAGTGTGGGTTCTAAAGTGTTTACCACTGCTTGCCATATGGGTTCAAGAAGTTTGCAGCTCCAGAAGATGTGGAGATAGTTCCCTTCATCAGGGCAGCCTCTAAAGCAGGTATTGGAGACTGAGGGATAAAATGAATGGATCTTGGCAGGGGTCATATACCATCTAACAAAGAGTTTAAGGGGGGATTCCCTAAAGGCTGCAGCGCGATTGCTTTTGCGGAGGTTGTCTATCATCTTTAACCAGGTTTCTATGGGGAGGGAGCAGCTCAAGTCAGCTTCCCAACGTATCATAGGGCCTGTTTTCTCGGGCTGGTGTAGATCGTTTAAGAAATTGTACATTTGTGAGATGACACCCTTATCTCTATAAGAGGAAGTGCAGATGCGCTCAAAAGTGGTGTATGGGGTGTCGATGGAAAGGGAATAGTGAGTGGCAAAAAAGTTTTGGATTTGGAGATATTGGGGAAGTTCAGAGTCAGGGAGTTTGTGACTAGATTGGAGGGATGCGAAGGTTGGGAATTTTAGGTTGATCACTAGTGATCTAAGAGTGGTTAATTTAAGTTGAATCCAGTGATGAAAGAGATTGTAGTTTGGGAACGCGGGGGTAAATCTGGGATCTCCCAGGAAGTTGGCCAAAGGGGGGGTGTCATGGATATGCAGTAGTGTTTGTCTGTCAGCTTACCTTCCTTCCCATGTGTTCATCTTAGAGGCCAGAACCCTTTCACCTGGCTTCCTTTATAATCTCCTCCCAGCCTGACTCCACCCCAGGCACTATCACAGAATACTATATTAACCTGTGCACTGCAAGCCTGCTTTGCTGATCAACGTGTTTGTTAGGCATTGTGTGTTTGGGTTCCTGCCTGCCGTGTGCTACGTCTGTCTCTCTGTTACGTTATTGGCTTGTCCCCGACTATCCCTGTCTGCTCGTGACCCTTGACCTTCGGCTCGTTCTTTCGTTATCCTTGTCTGCTTGTGGCCCCTGACCTTCAGCTTGTTATTCGGTTCTCTCATATCTTGTGCTGCTGCTTCCCCTCTTTTCCCCTTATCCTACGGGGCGTGAGCTAGGAAACTCCAGGGGCCGCGACCTGGTCCCAGCCTGCAGCATAACATCCTCACCACTAGAGGCCCTGGAGAAGACCTGCTGGGTCTTAGACTCCGCGCCCTGGGGAATCTTGGCTCTAGCTTCCGTTAGGATCCCGGTTGTGCTCCTCTGGTCCCGCTTTCCACAACCACCCAGTTTCCTATCCGCAGCAGTCAGCCATAGGGTTCACTACCTTGCAGTGCACTCCTGTCCCCCTACGGTGTGCATCTGTCACCTGGCCACAGGTGACCTTGACAGTTTGATCAGCCATGGACCCGGCTGACATCCCGATCCCCGCGGATGATCCATTGCAGGGCATAGTCCACAGACTTGAAACCCAGGAATCGAATCAGACTCAGGTGATGCGATTCCTCCAGGATCTGGCTTCCCGATTCGAGCAGCTTCAAGCCTCCTTGGGAACCCCGAATCCGCAACCTCAAGTACAACCAGCGGTGGTACCTATCACACCAGTCGCAGCCACACACTCACTAACACTGCCAGCTCCGTTCCGTTTCTCTGGGGACTCCAAGGCCTGCAGAGGGTTCCTTAGCCAATGCATGATTCATTTTGAGCTTCAGCCTCAAAACTTTCTGTCTGATAGGGCAAAGGTAGCCTATATCATTTCCCTCCTCTCCGGTGAAGCTTTAGCCTGGGCAGCCCCTCTGTGGGAACTGAATGATCCAGTGGTTTCTAGCCTGTCTGGCTTCTTGAAACTTTTTCGGAATATCTTTGAAGAACCGGCTCGTGTCTCTTCAGCGGCCAGCGCCCTTCTACGTCTCCGCCAAGAGTCTGCTTCAGTGGGACAGTACGCCCTTAATTTCCGCATACTGTCGGCTGAGTTGAGCTGAAACAATGAGGCCTTAGTCGCAACCTTTTTGCATGGCCTGTCTGATAGAGTGAAGGATGAATTAGCAGGAAGAACCATCCCCACTGATCTGGACGGAGTTATCTCCTTGTGTAACCAGATCGATATTCGCTTTCAGGAAAGGACCCTAGAAAAGCGGCGCCAGCACTCCTTGGTCCTTAGTCAGCCTGAGCTCCCCTCTCCTCGACCCGTGGAGCATCTCCTGCCAGCTGAGGAACCCATGCAGCTGGGCAGGACCAGGCTATCCCCAGAGGAACGTGCTAGGCGCAGAACTCTAGGCCTGTGTCTCTACTGTGGGGGCAAAGGTCATTTTCGTGACACTTGCTCTCTTTGTCCAGAAAAACGTTTGGGTCCACTTCATCTGGAAAGTGGAGTATTGGACCCAGAAATATCACCTTCCCCTTCTCGTCTTCTGCTTTCTGTGTTCCTTCATGTTGGTGCTTCTCATTCGGTCTCAGCATATCTGGATTCCGGAGCCGCTGGTAATTTCATGGACTGGGAAATCGCGTCGTCCATGAGACTTACTCTTTTGCCCCTCACCACGCCATTGGTGGTCTTGGCGATTGATGGTACTGTTCTCCCAGGGGGACCTATCCGCTTCCAGACCCTCCCTGTTAAGATGTCGGTAGGGACACTCCACCAGGAGTGGATATCCTTCCTTATCTTACCCAAGGCCTCAACGCCTATAATTTTGGGTCTCCCATGGTTACAGCTCCATTCTCCTCATGTGGACTGGACTACTGGACAGATCCTGGCTTGGGGTTCCTCCTGTTCCTCGTCCTGCCTACCCAAGGTTGCCCCCTGTGAACCTGAGCCGGTCATTCATTCCAGGTCGCATAACCATTTACATTTCTCTGTCCCTAATCGCCCTTGGACGCACAGCCAGGCTAGCTTGTCTACAAGTCCTGCAGTCGCTACGTCTTGCGATGCGATTCAGGTAGTCGCTACACCTGACTCTATTCACTCGGCCTCTGTACTGGTTATGCCAATCCAGCCCATGCCCAGTGAGCCGCCTACTTTTTCTTGTTCAGGACATTCTGCTTGTCTTTCAGCTATTCAGCTTGACTCCTGTGACATGTCACCCTCTAACCAACCTGACTTCAGGGTTCCACTGACATCTGCCCAGTTTGATGGTCCTGTGCTAGATGACCAGTTCATCTTTAAGGGTCTAGGGGACCCTCCTCAGATTTCTGTTGATCCTCTCATGCCCTTGCTTATTCCTAGAGAGCCTTTGGTCCTCAATAGATCTTCTTGTCATCTCCCTACCTCGGTTCTGGTCTCTGAGGATAATCTAAAGTACGAGGTTAGACAAGTTCTGGATTCTCGGCTCTGCAGAGGTATTCTTCAGTACCTTGTGCATTGGAGAGGTTTTGGTCCTGAGGAGGCGTCTTGGATCGCTGCATCTGATGTCGTTGCACCTCATCTGTTGAGGAGGTTTCATCTGAGATTTCCCTTTAAGCCTGGGCCCAGGCGGGGGAGGGCCCATAAGAGGGAGGGTACTGTCATGGATATGCAGTAGTGTTTGTCTGTCAGCTTACCTTCCTTCCCATGTGTTCATCTTAGAGGCCAGAACCCTTTCACCTGGCTTCCTTTATAATCTCCTCCCAGCCTGACTCCACCCCAGGCCCTATCACAGAACACTATATTAACCTGTGCACTGCAAGCCTGCTTTGCTGATCAACGTGTTTGTAAGGCATTGTGTGTTTGGGTTCCTGCCTGCCTTGTGCTACGTCTGTCTCTCTGTTACGTTATTGGCTTGTCCCCGACTATCCCTGTCTGCTCGTGACCCTTGACCTTCGGCTCGTTCTTTCGTTATCCTTGTCTGCTTGTGGCCCCTGACCTTCAGCTTTTTATTCGGTTTTCTCATATCTTGTGCTGCTGCTTCCCCTCTTTTCCCCTTATCCTACGGGGCGTGAGCTAGGAAACTCCAGGGGCCGCGACCTGGTCCCAGCCTGCAGCATAACATCCTCACCACTAGAGGCCCTGGAGAAGACCTGCTGGGTCTTAGACTCCGCGCCCTGGGGAATCTTGGCTCTAGCTTCCGTTAGGATCCCGGTTGTGCTCCTCTGGTCCCGCTTTCCACAACCACCCAGTTTCCTATCCGCAGCAGTCAGCCATAGGGTTCACTACCTTGCGGTGCGCATCTGTCACCTGGCCACAGGTGACCTTGACAGGGGGTAGTTGAGGACAAGGCGTAATAGTCTTTGTTTTTTTTCCATAGTTGCAAAGAGTGGGCGATAATCATGTTTTTCTTAAGAAGAGAACGGTAGTGAGTTATAGGGGACCATAAAATGCCCTTTAATGATAAAGGGGAGATGGAAGAAGATTCAAAGATCAACCATGGAATGTGTGTAGTGGGGGAATGCCATTGGGCCATATGTGAGAGTCTGGCTGCTAAATAATAGTGCCAGAGGTTTGGGAGGCCCATGCCGCCTTTGTTTTGTGGGTTATGCATAAGCGCATAACTACACCTGGGTTTTTTATTGTTCCAGATAAATTTATTAATTTCCCTTTGAAGGGATGTTATTCTGGATTTGGGGACATTAATGGGGAGCGCTCTGAAATAGTAGAGAAGCTTGGGGAGGATCGACATTTTGAACGCACAGATTCTGCCTAAGAAGGAGATGTGATGATTGGACCATGATTTAAGTAGTGAATTTATGTGGGAGAAAAGAGGAATGTAATTGGCTTTATAAAGAGATGTGTGGGTGGGGGTAATATAGACTCCCAAATATTTGATTGAGTTGGATGGCCAGATGAAGTTAAAATTATTTTGGAGTGTGCTTAGCATGTTTGGGGGGTAGTTTATAGGTAGAGCAGAGCTTTTGTTGGTGTTTATAGATAGGCCGGAGATATCTTTATTTAGCGGTAACAGCAAAACAGCAGTTAAATCATTTACAATTATTTTTTAAATAAATACCATGACTCCTAGTTTAGCTCTTGGGGAATCTTAACCACTTCAATACAGGGCACTTTGCCCTCTTCTTGCCCAGAACAATTTTCAGCTTTCAGCGCTGTCGCACTTTGACAATTGCTAACTAAACTAAATTTTTATTATTTTGTTCACACAATTAGAGCTTTCTTTTGGTGGTATTTAACCACCACTGGGTTTTTTTGATTCATTGCTAAATAAACAAAAAAAGACTAAAAATTTTGAGAAAAAAAAAAGTTTTTCTTTGTTTCTGTTATAAAATTTTGCAAATAAATAATTGTTCTTCATGAATTTAGCCCACAATGTATTCTGCTATATTTCTTTAGTGAAAATACCTAAAATCAGTGTATATTATTTAGTCTGTAGGAAAGTTATAGAGTCCACAAACTATGGTTTATATCTGAAAATCGATCAATCCTGACGGCATATCTCATTTCCTACGGCCCGAAAATGCCAGGACAGTACAAATACCCCCCAAATTACCCCCTTTTTGGAAAGAAGATAGTCCAAGGTATTTAGTAAGAGGCATGGTGAGTTTTTGTAATTTTGTGGGAAAATTAAGAAATTAAAAAAACATTTTTACAATGATTTCTTTTTTTACACACTGTCACCAGTGCAGTACAGCATCATCATATAACTGGTGTGGCGGTGATCAGGGACACTGACTGGTGACAGTACAGAAAAAAAAAAGACAAAAAAAAGATAACATTATTTTTTTTCTGTACTGTCACCAGTCAGTGTCCCTGATCACCGCCACACCAGTTATATGAGGATGCTGTACTGCACTGGTGACAGTATGTAAAAAAATCAAATAAAATGAATTAATTTTTTAATTTCTTAATTTTCCCAAAAATATTATGAATTAATATTTGTTTTTATTTTTTATTACACATTGTGACCAGAGCAATATAATGTTACCATAGGAATGTTGTACTACTCTGGGAAAGCGATCAGGATTTTTTTTTTGCACATTATGTTTGCTTATAGCAATGAATTACATTGCTATAAGCAAGCATTTTTGCTGAATGAAACTGGTTAGTTTTGTTGTGATTTGCTGTGATTGGTCAAAGCTAATCACATGGTACAGATGGGCTGTAATTATCCCGGTCTGTACCATGTGATCAAATTGATCAATCACAGCTAGCAACACAATTATACTCAATGGATGGCATAAAAGGAAGGCCTCAATTGTGTACAACTGTCCTGTGACCTACTATGCCATCACATGCCCGACGAAGGGGCCCTGCATGGCTCTGAAAGGCTGCACTGCTCTGTGATGTGATCATGCAATAAAAATCCATTTGGACGCTACCTTGTCGATCCACGGTGTGCTGGCAAATATCTCCATTGTGACCTGCTGTGATTGGTCACGGTGGTCACATGGTACCAGAAGCGAGACAGTACTCTGATCAGTCATCAGCTGTGTCTCGTGGACATGGCAGGTGACAGATCTTGCCACCCTGTGGCCACGCGAACCGCGCTTTCTGACAGGAAGTCATATGATGTCCAGTCAGGATCTTAAAGCCACCGCCCGGCCGTCATTGTGCTATAGACCTGTTCTCTTTGCATTGCTTCTTTTATGTCAAATTCTTGGTGATCCTGCTATTCACCCTGCTTTCCTACATCAAACTGACCATGCTAGGCATGGAAGCAGTTCCATCCCAGTGTGGTCAGTTTTCCGGCTGTGCCTAGAGCACAGTCTGCTTGTCCTCCAATGATCAGACTGACACCCCCCTTCCTGCACAGCCATTCACTGGGAAGATCAGTGTACTGCTCTTTCTCTGCCTTCTGCTGACCTGCCTCCCTGCAGTCTCCAGCCCCAGATTTCTAAAATTCTTATGCAGTCAAGAGCAGGTTATGTGATCACTTAAGATTTTTTTTCTCGATGTCCGGCGGCCACACGCGATCGTTCCCCGCAGAGACAGAACGGGGATCTGCCAAAGTAAACTAAGCAGATCTCCCTTCTGTCAGGGGATCACACAGAGATCCTGTCTTTCTGTCTTTCTTTCCTGCTATGCAGGAAGATAGATCTGTGTGTTGTCCCAGGCAGTTCATCCCCATACAGTAAGTAAACACACCCAGGGAACACATTTAACTCCTTTATCACCCCTAATGTTAACCCTTCCCTGCTAGTGCCATTAGTACAATATCAGTGCATATTTTTAGCATTGATCACTGTAATAATGTCACCGGTTCCCAAAAAAGCGCAAAAAATGTCAAGTGTCTGATCTGACACCCCTCCTGCCCAGACCAATTTTCAGCTTTCAGCGCTGTCACACTTTGAATGACAATTACTCAGTCATGCAACACTGTACCCAAATGATTTTTTGGTCCTTTTTTTCATACAAATAGAGCTTTCTTTTGGTGGTATTTGATCACCTCTGGGTTTTTTATTTTTTGCGCTATAAATGAAAAAAGACCGAACATTTTGAAAAAAAAACTATTTTTCTTAGTTTCTGTGATAAAATTTTGCAAATTATTAATTTTTCTTCATAAATTTTGGCCACAATTTATACTGCTACATATCTTTGATAAAAATAACCCCAAATTTTTGGAAATTATTTGGTCTGTGTGAAAGTTTTAGAGTCTACAAGCTATAGTGCAAATCATAAAACAATTATCACATCTGATGTACTGGTGGCCTATCTCATTTCTTGAGACCCTAACAAGCCAGGAAAGTACAAATGCCCCCCAAATAACCCCTTTTTGGAAAGTAGACATTCCAAGGTATTTAGTAAGAGGCATGGTGAGTTACTTGAAGTTGTAATTTTTTCCCACGATTCTTTGCAAAATTACGATTTTGTTTTTTTTTTGGTTTTTTTTCCTCAAAATTTTCATTGTAATAGCTTATTCCTCTCACATGGCATGTGCATACCACTAATGACACCCCAAAATACATTCTGATACTCCTCCTGAGTATTACGATACCACATGTGTGGGACTTTTTTACTGCCTGGCCACATACAGAGGCCCAACATGCAGGGAGCACCATCAGGTGTTCTATGAGCATAAATTACACATCTAACTAGTTGACTACCTATTACACTTTTGAAGGCCCTGGAGCACCAGGACAATGGAAACACCCACAAAATGACCCCATTTTGGAAAGCTAACACCCCAACGTATAATCTATGAGGCATAATGAGTCTTTTGAATGGTTCATTTTTTTCCAGAAGTTTTTGGAATATGTTAAAAAAAAAATGAAAAAGCATTTTTTTTACGCAAAGTTGTCCATTTATAAGATATTTCCAACACATAGCATGTACATAGCAAAAATGACACCCCAAAATACATTCTGCTACTCCTCCTGAGTATGGCAATACCACATGTGTGGGACTTTTACACAGCCTGTCCACATACAGAGGACCTACATTGAAGTAGCACCTTCTGGCATTCTAGGCGCATAAATTACACATCTCATTTCTCAACCACCTATTATAGTTTTGAAGGCCCTGGAGCACCAGGACAATGGAAACACCCACAAAATGACCCCATTTTGGAAAGCTAACACCCCAATGTATAATCTATGAGGCATAATGAGTCTTTTGAACGGTTCATTTTTTTCCAGAAGTTTTTTGAAAATGTGGAAAAAAAATGAAAACGCATTTTTTTTACACAAAGTTGTCAGTTTATAAGATATCTCCAACACATAGCATTTACATAGCAAAAATAACACCCCAAAATACATTCTACTACTCCTCCTGAGTATGGCAATACCCCATGTGTGGGACTTTTACACAGCCTGTCCACATACAGAGGACCTACATTGAAGTAGCACCTTCAGGCATTCTAGGTGCATAAATTACACATCTCATTTCTCAACCACCTATTATAGTTTTGAAGGCCCTGGAGCACCGGGACAATGGAAACACCCACAAAATGACCCCATTTTGGAAAGCTAACACCCCAACGTATAATCTATGAGGCATAATGAGTCTTTTGAACGGTTCATTTTTTTCCAGAAGTTTTTGGAAAATGTGGAAAAAAATGAAAACGCATTTTTTTTACACAAAGTTGTCAGTTTATAAGATATCTCCAACACGTAGCATTTACATAGCAAAAATAACACCCCAAAATACATTCTACTACTCCTCCTGAGTATGGCAATACCCCATGTGTGGGACTTTTACACAGCCTGTCCACATACAGAGGACCTACATTGAAGTAGCACCTTCAGGCATTCTAGGCGCATAAATTACACATCTCATTTCTCAACCACCTATTATAGTTTTGAAGGCCCTGGAGCACCAGTACAATGGAAACACCCACAAAATGACCCCATTTTGGAAAGCTAACACCCCAGCCTGTCCACATACAGAGGCCCAACATGCAAGGAACACCATCAGATGTTCTAAGGACACATAGCATGCACATACCAAGAATTACACCCCAAAATACATTATGCTGAGCAAAGCGTAAACAAAAGATTACCTGTGGTTTTAGTAGCGAAATTCTACACAGCAGGATAGCACTGGTCCAGGCAGCAGGCAGGGACTTCGTCAGCAATGGCATACACAATTGTCCAGGCAGCAGGCAGGGATACTGTCCTTAAACAGTCCTGGGTCAGTGCAGGCAGAAATATTGTCAGCAGTGCCAAAGATATTAGTCCTGGTAGTAGGCAGATCCATTTGGTGTGGTCAGTTCATGCGACAGGCAGAGGCATGATGGCATACAGGCAGCAGGCAGAAGTAGGGCCTTGTTCAGGACAGAATGGGGACAGGGGTAGAGGCTTCTCCCACCCAAATCTCTTTGAAGCCTCCGAGTCTCCAGACCCTAATCTAGGATGAGAAAACAAAAAAAAAATTTCTTCATCCAGAAAAACAATTCTGGAGCCCCTCACATATGTGAGACCCCTGTGTTGAATCCCACTAGTCCAGTAGCAGGGTACAAGATCAATCCAAGAGGCAGGCAAAAAGCATGGTCAAACAGTCCAAGGTCAGTTCCAGATCAGGCAGAGGTAGTACAGAATCGTTAGGCATAAGCGTGGTCGAATAACAGTCCAGGGTCAGTTCCAGATCAGGCAGAGGTAGTACAGAATCGTTAGGCAGAAGCGTGGTCAAATAACAAGCCAGAGTCAGTTACAGAGCAGGCAGTAGCATAAGGGGTGTGAAGGCAGGCAATGAGGATTACGTTTACCATACTTTACTAATAATTTAGTGAAGTATGGTAACGGCGAAAGCAGTCAATTACACAGAGGCCTGGTTGGGAAGGACACTCAGCACAATAATAAACTGTGTCTCGTCTGACTCCTCCACTGGCACACTCCTTACATTTTTTTTTACGTTGTCGGCCTGTTGCTGTGGGAGGGACTTTATCAGGAAAGTGACGTTCGGAGAGTCGACTCATAACATCAGATCGGATGTTTTGGGGTGGGCCATTCTGGAATATCAGGGCAGTGGTGATTTCCTCCTGGTAGCCAAGGAAGGGTAGGGGGTTTTGGGTGGACTTGCGATAAATAATATAAGAGTTATATATGGCCAAATGAAAAAAATAAATTGCTACTTTTTTATACCAATGGTATGTCCGTCTTGTGGAAAGATAGGGTTCCAGCATTTGGTCATTCAAGTCGACTCCCCCCATGAACGAATTGTAGTCCTGGATGCATGTGGGCTTTCGGATGGTGGTGCCATTCCTTCTGGGGTTTTCCACGAAGGTATCGTTGTGGATGGAAGATAACATATATACATCCTTTCTGTCCTTCCACTTCACTGCCAGAACCTCCTGGTTTCGCAGACTTGCCGACTCTCCTCTTCTCAACTTCTTATTCACAAGACTTTGAGGAAAGCCCTTCCAGTTCTTTCTGACCGTGCCACATGCTGGCGTCTTCTTCAGGTGAAGGTTGCGAAACAGGGGAAGGGATGTATAAAAGTTATCTACATATAAGTGGTAACCTTTTTCCAGTAGGGGGCTGATGAGTTGCCAAACAACTTTCCCGCTTGTTCCCAAGTAGTCTGGGCAATTGGGGGGATGCAGCTGGGTGTCCTTCCCTTCGTACACTAGGAAGCCATACAGGTACCCTGTGACTCGGTCACAGAGTTTGTACACCTTCACCCCATAGCGGGCCCTTTTGCTGGGGATAAATTGCTTTATTTGAAGCCTGCCTCTAAATTTTACAAGGGACTCATCCACACATATGTGTTGGTCCGGGGTATATAACTGGGGGAATACTTCTGAAAAATAATTTAGTAAGGGCCGAATTTTGAAAAGCCTGTCATAATTTCAGTGATTTCGGGGAAGGCACTGGGTGTTATCGTTGAAGTGGAGAAACCTCATGATCATGAGGTACTTGGTTCTGGGCATTACGCTGGAGAATATTGGCATGTGATAGATGGGGCGTTTGGACCAAAAGGAACTAAAAGTGTTTTTTGGGTTGAGTCCCATGCAAAATGTGAGGCCTAAAAAAAACTTCAACTCCTCCACCGTTAGGTCTCTCCACTCGAAGGGACAGGCATAATAGGATGTAGGATTCCTTGCAATAAATTGCTGGGCAAATAGGTTGCACTGGGTGACAATGTTGGCTAGCATGTCCTCGGTAAAAATTAGATTGAAAAAATTGATTGGGGAAAAATTGTCCGTATTCACCTGGACTCCTGGCTGGGCAGTGAAAGGGGGAATGTTGGCTTCTCCTGAATTAGGAGGAAGCCACAAGGGGTTCTGGAGGGCATAGGGAAGGCCGGCATGGGTCCTTGGCCTTTCTTGCTGAGGCACTGCGGTGCTGGTGGATGGCACTGCGGTGCTGGTGGATGGCACTGCGGTGCTGGTGGATGCTACTGCTGCCTCAGCAGAGCGCCTTCTTTTGGCGGGCCGACTATCTTCCTCCTCTGAGGCTGTCTCTGTTCCACTACTAAAGACTGGCTCATAGTTTACGTCCGACTCAGAACCTGAATCGGAATCTGAAAAAGAGAGCTCCCCGTCGCTCTCAGGCGTGGAAAGAATTTGGTATGCCTCCTCGGCGGTAAAACACCTTTTTGACATCTTTTGGTTGCTGGCGGTGGTGATGCGACTTCACAGGTGTGTGGTGCAGATGGGCCCTGATTGATTGCACAGATGTGCACTAATAAGGCGGCACAGATGGGTACTGAGGTGGCACAGATGGGTACGGAGGTGGTGGAACAGATGGGTACGGAGGTGGTGGAACAGATGTACACTGATGAGGCAGCACAGATGTGCACTTATTGATGGCAAAGATAGCACTGAGGCGGCACAGATGGCACTAATGAGGTGGCACAGATGGCACTAATGAGGCGGCACAGATGGCACTAATGATGCGGCACAGATGGCACTAATGAGGCGACACAGATGAGGTGGCAGATGCGTATTGATGAGGTGGAACAGATGTGCACTGATTGCACAGGTGGGCACGGATGAGGTGGCACAGGTGGGCACGGATGAGGTGGCACAGGTGGGCACAGATGAGGTGGCACAGGTGGGCACAGATGAGGGGGCACAGGTGGGCACCGATGAGGTGGTACAGGTGGGCACTGATGAGCACAGATGTGCACTGATCACAGGTGGCACAGGTGGCACAGGTGGACACAGGTGGGCACAGGTGGACACAGGTGGGCACAGATGGCACAGGTGGGCACAGATGGCACAGGTGGGCACTGTGTTTTCACTGTGTTTATACTGTGTTATTACTGGGCACTGATTGGGCACTGATTGGGCACTGATGGAAGCTGACAGAAGCTGACTCACTGACAGATCGCTCTCCCTCCTCACACGCGGTGTCTGTGTGAGGAGAGAAAGCCGGCAATGAGAGATGATCTCATATGTTTACATTTGAGATCATCTCTCATTGGTCTCCTCGATCGCGCTGTAAATAGCCACTGTGATTGGCTATTTACCGCGATCTGTGAATGGCTGTGTCCAAGGGACACGGCCAGCACAGAAGTTCCCCGATGCACGCTCGGGAGCGCGCGCGGGGAACGAGGAAAGGGGAGGCCGTATAATAACGGCCTCCCGGCATTGTAGAGCCACATTGTGGCCGTGTATTCTTGTATGCTGGGCGCGAAGGGCTTAAAAATGCCATAACTCTATCCCCTATTTTGTAGACGCTATAAATTTTGCGCAAACCAATCAATATACGTGTACAAATTGGCCTAAATTGATGAAGAAATTTGATTTTTGATTTTTTTTTATTGGGTATGTTTTATAGCAGAAAGTAGAAAATAGTAGGATTTTTAAAACAGCTTACCTGTAAAATCCTTTTCTTGGAGTACATCACGGGACACAGAGCAGCATAGTCATTACTATGTGGGTTATATAGAATTACCTTCAGGTGCTGGCACTGGCAACTTCCAAAACAGGAAGTACCCTCCCCTATATAAGCCCCTCCCATCCGGGAGTACCTCAGTTTTGTAGCAAAGCAATACGTGTCCCCAAAAGAGGGGTGGGAGCTCTGTGTCCCGTGATGTACTCCAAGAAAAGGATTTTACAGGTAAGCTGTTTTAAAAATCCTACTTTCTTGTTCATACATCACGGGACACAGAGCAGCATAGTCATTACTATGTGGGACGTCCCAAAGCAATGCCACATGAGGGGGGGGATACACCATACATAAGCTGGGCGCCATCAGGCATGAGGATCTTTTGCGGCCTGCAACACACTGCGCCCAAAGGCAACATCCTCCTGACTTCTCACGTCCACCTGGTAGAACCTAGTAAACGTGTGTACTGAAGACCATGTTGCGGCCTTACAAATTTGCGCCAGGGAGGCCTGGTGATGCACTGCCCATGAAGTTCCAACTGCTCTCGTGGAGTGCGCCCTAACTTTGAACGGAGGCGGTCTACTTTTCAAGCCATAGGCTTGTATTATGACCTGTCGAATCCACTTGGCTAAAGTAGATTTTGATGCTTCCTGACCCTTTCTGGGGCCTTCCGGCAGAACAAACAGAGAATCCGTTCTACGAATCTGAGCAGTGGCTTTTAGATAAGCTTTAACTGCTCTTACTACATCCAAAGAATGCAATAACTTTTCCTCTACCGAGCTTGGTTTGGGGAAAAAAGAAGGAAGAACCACATCCTGGTTCAAGTGAAACCTCGATACCACCTTAGGAAGAAAGGCTGGGTGAGGACGTAATACTACTCTGTCCTTATGGATAACCAGATATGGCTCTTTACAGGACATGGCGGCTAATAGGGATGAGCTTCGTGTTCGAGTCGAACATACGTTCGACTCGAACATCGGCTGTTCGATCGTTCGACGAAGATCGAACGATTTGGGCCGTTCGCGCCAAATTCGAGTGACGCGAACGGCCCACAATGCACTACGCCATCGCAGTGTCATCCAGGCGCTGTGATTGGCCAAGCATGCACTGTGACCCCGCATGCTTGGCCAATCACAGCGCCGGCAGCGAGGAGAGCAATGATTGGCCACAGGCAGGATGCCTGTGGCCAATTATTGCTGAGGGTGTTTAGTACACGCCCCACACTATAAAAGGCCGCCAGCACGGCGGCCTAGTGTAGTGTGTTCCGGAGCAGGGATAGAGCAGCATAGGCAGGGACAGTGACTTTTATTTCTTTCTTGCTTAACCTGGATTCCTTTAGTTTAGGGAAAGAGAAGGATAGGTAGGGAGAGTGTCAGTGTGTTTTGTGCTTGTGCTATAGTGTGCTTAAAAAAAACATTTTTTCTAGGGACAGAAAACTGTAGGTAGGGAGAGTGTCAGTTTCTTTCACTGTGCAAGTCCTTGTTTCTAGGGACCTGGAAGGACAGTGAGTGAATTCTCCTTGTGCTATATTGTGCTTAAAAAAAACATTTTTTCTAGGGACAGAAAACTGTAGGTAGGGAGAGTGTCAGTTTCTTTCACTGTGCAAGTCCTTGTTTCCAGGGACCTGGAAGGACAGTGAGTGAATTCTCCTTGTGCTATATTGTGCTTAAAAAAAACATTTTTTCTAGGGACAGAAAACTGTAGGTAGGGAGAGTGTCAGTTTCTTTCACTGTGCAAGTCCTTGTTTCCAGGGACCTGGAAGGACAGTGAGTGAATTCTCCTTGTGCTATATTGTGCTTAAAAAAAACATTTTTTCTAGGGACAGAAAACTGTAGGTAGGGAGAGTGTCAGTTTCTTTCACTGTGCAAGTCCTTGTTTCCAGGGACCTGGAAGGACAGTGAGTGAATTCTCCTTGTGCTATATTGTGCTTAAAAAAAACATTTTTTCTAGGGACAGAAAACTGTAGGTAGGGAGAGTGTCAGTTTCTTTCACTGTGCAAGTCCTTGTTTCCAGGGACCTGGAAGGACAGTGAGTGAATTCTCCTTGTGCTATATTGTGCTTAAAAAAACATTTTTTCTAGGGACAGAAAACTGTAGGTAGGGAGAGTGTCAGTTTCTTTCACTGTGCAAGTAAGTCCTTGTTTCCAGGGACCTGGAAGGACAGTGAGTGAATTCTCCTTGTGCTATATTGTGCTTAAAAAAAAAAATTTTTCTAGGGACAGAAAACTGTAGGTAGGGAGAGTGTCAGTTTCTTTCACTGTGCAAGTCCTTGTTTCCAGGGACCTGGAAGGGCAGTGAGTGAATTCTCCTTGTGCTATATTGTGCTTAAAAAAAACATTTTTTCTAGGGACAGAAAACTGTAGGTAGGGAGAGTGTCAGTTTCTTTCACTGTGCAAGTCCTTGTTTCCAGGGACCTGGAAGGACAGTGAGTGAATTCTCCTTGTGCTATATTGTGCTTAAAAAAAACATTTTTTCTAGGGACAGAAAACTGTAGGTAGGGAGAGTGTCAGTTTCTTTCACTGTGCAAGTCCTTGTTTCCAGGGACCTGGAAGGACAGTGAGTGAATTCTCCTTGTGCTATATTGTGCTTAAAAAAAACATTTTTTCTAGGGACAGAAAACTGTAGGTAGGGAGAGTGTCAGTTTCTTTCACTGTGCAAGTCCTTGTTTCCAGGGACCTGGAAGGACAGTGAGTGAATTCTCCTTGTGCTATATTGTGCTTAAAAAAAACATTTTTTCTAGGGACAGAAAACTGTAGGTAGGGAGAGTGTCAGTTTCTTTCACTGTGCAAGTCCTTGTTTCCAGGGACCTGGAAGGACAGTGAGTGAATTCTCCTTGTGCTATATTGTGCTTAAAAAAAACGTTTTTTCTAGGGACAGAAAACTGTAGGTAGGGAGAGTGTCAGTTTCTTTCACTGTGCAAGTCCTTGTTTCCAGGGACCTGCAAGGACAGTGAGTGAATTCTCCTTGTGCTATATTGTGCTTAAAAAAAACATTTTTTCTAGGGACAGAAAACTGTAGGTAGGGAGAGTGTCAGTTTCTTTCACTGTGCAAGTCCTTGTTTCCAGGGACCTGGAAGGACAGTGAGTGAATTCTCCTTGTGCTATATTGTGCTTAAAAAAAACATTTTTTCTAGGGACAGAAAACTGTAGGTAGGGAGAGTGTCAGTTTCTTTCACTGTGCAAGTCCTTGTTTCCAGGGACCTGCAAGGACAGTGAGTGAATTCTCCTTGTGCTATATTGTGCTTAAAAAAAACATTTTTTCTAGGGACAGAAAACTGTAGGTAGGGAGAGTGTCAGTTTCTTTCACTGTGCAAGTCCTTGTTTCTAGGGACCTGGAAGGACAGTGAGTGAATTCTCCTTGTGCTATATTGTGCTTAAAAAAAAACATTTTTTCTAGGGACAGAAAACTGTAGGTAGGGAGAGTGTCAGTTTCTTTCACTGTGCAAGTCCTTGTTTCCAGGGACCTGGAAGGACAGTGAGTGAATTCTCCTTGTGCTATATTGTGCTTAAAAAAAAACATTTTTTCTAGGGACAGAAAACTGTAGGTAGGGAGAGTGTCAGTTTCTTTCACTGTGCAAGTCCTTGTTTCCAGGGACCTGGAAGGACAGTGAGTGAATTCTCCTTGTGCTATATTGTGCTTAAAAAAAACATTTTTTCTAGGGACAGAAAACTGTAGGTAGGGAGAGTGTCAGTTTCTTTCACTGTGCAAGTCCTTGTTTCTAGGGACCTGGAAGGACAGTGAGTGAATTCTCCTTGTGCTATATTGTGCTTAAAAAAAACATTTTTTCTAGGGACAGAAAACTGTAGGTAGGGAGAGTGTCAGTTTCTTTCACTGTGCAAGTCCTTGTTTCCAGGGACCTGGAAGGACAGTGAGTGAATTCTCCTTGTGCTATATTGTGCTTAAAAAAAACATTTTTTCTAGGGACAGAAAACTGTAGGTAGGGAGAGTGTCAGTTTCTTTCACTGTGCAAGTACTTGTTTCAAGGGACAGAGAAGGACACCTGAAGGTAGCCCTTATTGCTTTTTTCCCATCTCCCTGCAGGCCATCTATTAGAATGTCTGGAAGGCAAACAAGGAGAGGCAGACAGTCAGGAGGCAATAAAAGAGGGCAAGCAGGCTCTGTGTCTGGGGGCAACAGTGCTGGTCGTGGACGCGGTGCATTGTCATCAGCACATGGCCATGGGACACGCTTGTCCTTCTTTTCGGCAGCTGGACATGTTGAGCCACATCATGCCGAAGACTTGGTAGAGTGGATGACCAAGCCCTCCTCCTCCTCCTCATCCTCTCTCACCCAGGCTCAGGGTACTGGCAAAGCAGCTGCCAAAGCGTCCTCTTCCCTGGTATCAATGTCAGACTCATCATCAGTCACTCCTTCCCTAGACCCACCATGTCCTCCTCCTGAGGAGTCCCCCGAACTGTTTGAGCACAGTGTTGGGTACATGCTCCAGGAGGATGCCCAGCGTTTCAAAGGGTCTGATGATGAAACCCAGCTACAGGAAGGCAGTAGGGTGAGAGCAGACAGAGGGGATGCTCAAGAAGGACACCAATCTGGCAGTCATGTTCCAGCAGCTGCAGCATACTGCCAGATTGGCTCCAGTGATGAGGAGGGAGGGGATGATGAGGTCACTGACTCCACGTGGGTGCCTAATAGGAGAGAGGAGGAGGAGGATGAGGAGGAGGCACATCTCCAACGAGACAGGATGCCCTTTGGTGGCCAGCGTAAGGGCAGTACACCGACGGAATCACACCGCAGAGCTCCGCCTGTGCAGGGCGCTGCCTCTGCCCGTCATTCAAAAAGTTCCTTGGTGTGGGCCTTTTTTGAGGCTAGTGCATCAGATCGCACAGCTGCTGTTTGCAACATATGTCTCAAGCGTATATCGCGTGGCCAAAACATCAGCCGCTTGGGTACCACATGCCTGACCAGACATATGTTGACCTGCCATGCAGCTCGTTGGCAAGCCTACCTCAAAGACCCACACCAAAGAACAAAGCGGACCTCTCCTTGCACCGCATCAGCTGGGATCTCCAACCCCACTATAACTTCAGTCCTCTCTGAAACATGCACTGAGAGGAATGAAGGTGTAGAATTAGGCGTGTCACAGCCAAGTACTTGCGGCCACTCTGCTAGCAGTACACCGACGTCCGATTCTAGCAGGCAAATTTCCCTGCCCCAGCTGCTGGACCGTCGAAAGAAGTTCACTCCCAGCCATCCACATGCCCAGCGGTTGAATGCTAGCTTGGCTAAATTGCTAGCGCTTCAACTGCTGCCTTTTCAGTTGGTAGACTCGGCCCCCTTCCGTGAGTTTGTGCAATGTGCGGTTCCTCAGTGGCAGGTTCCCAAACGCCACTTTTTCTCACGGAAGGCTATTCCGGCTCTCTACCGGCATGTGGAAGGCAATGTCTTGGCCTCGCTGGACAGGGCGGTCAGCGGTAAGGTGCATATTACCGCTGACTCATGGTCCAGCAGGCATGGACAGGGACGTTACCTTTCTTTCACGGCCCATTGGGTCACTCTTTTGGCAGCTGGGAAGGATGCAGGACAAGGTGCAGTAGTGTTGGAGGTTGTCCCACCGCCACGCCTCCAAAATGCTACTACTGGTTGTGACACACCTCTCTCCTCCACCCCCTCCTCTTCTTCTTCCTCCATGGCCTCTTCCTGTGGTTTGTCCTATGAACCAGCGGTGCTCCGTAGCCGTTCACGGGGCTACGCAAGTACGCAGGCAAAAAGATGCCATGCCGTGCTTGCGCTGGTGTGTTTGGGGGACAGAAGCCACACTGGGGCAGAGGTCCTGTCTGCTCTGCAGGGCCAGGCCGAGAGGTGGTTGACGCCACGCCAGCTTAAGCCAGGAATGGTGGTTTGCGACAATGGCACCAACCTCCTCTCCGCCCTCCGACAGGGACAACTGACCCATGTGCCCTGTGTGGCTCACGTCCTTAACCTGGTGGTGCAGCGGTTCTTGGGCAGGTACCCGGGCTTACAGGATGTCCTGAGGCAGGCCAGGAAAGTCTGTGTGCATTTCCGCAGATCTTATAATGCCAGTGCTCGCCTGGCTGAGCTGCAAAAGGAGTTGAACCTGCCCAAGAACCGCCTTATATGTGACATGCCCACCAGGTGGAACTCAACGTTGGCCATGCTGCAGCGGCTGCACACGCAGCAGAGGGCCATCAATGAGTACCTGTGCGACTACGGCACCAGGACAGGGTCAGGGGAGCTTGGTTTTTTTTCTCCACGCCAGTGGGGCATGATCAGGGATGCATGCACTGTCCTGGCACCATTTGAGGAGGCCACGAGGATGGTGAGCAGTGACAGTGCATGCATCAGTGACACTGTACCTCTTGTCCACCTGTTGGAGCACACGCTGCGTGGAATAATGGACAGGGCACTTGAGGCAGAACAGAGGCAGGAAGAGGAGGACTTCCTTGACTCTCAAGGCCCCCTTTACCCAGACAGTGTTCCTTCTGTCCCACCCATCGCACAGGAAGAGGAAGAGGAGGAGGAGGAGGAGGAGGATTGTGTCAGCATGGAGGTGGAGGCTGGCACTCAGCATCATCAGCAGCAGTCTTTTAGGGATGATTTACAGTCCCAAGAAACCAGTGGACTTGTACGTGGCTGGGAGGAGGTGACTGCGGATCATGTCGTCCTTAGTGACCCAGAGGACTCCGGAGCGAATGCCTCAGCAAACCTACGCTGCATGGCCTCCCTGATCCTGCAAAGTCTGCGGAAGGATCCTCGTATTCTTCGGATCAAGGAGAGGGACCATTACTGGCTGGCCACTCTCCTTGATCCACGGTACAAGGGTAAGGTTGCGGACCTTATGTTACGGTCGCAGAGGGAGCAGAGGATGAGACAACTCCGGGAGGCCTTGCAGAAAGGTCTGTGCAACGCGTTCCCAGAGACTGGGAGGTTACAAACTCCTGGTCCAGGACAACGAGTTGCTGAGGCTTCGGCCAGTCAAAGAAGGAGCGGTGGGGAAGGTGGCCGTCTGACCGATGCGTTCAGACAATTCTTTAGTCCGCAGCCCCAAAGTATGATTGGTTCCAGCAACCATCGCCAGCGTCTGATAAACATGGTGCAGGAATATCTAGGGGCAAGGTCAGACTTGGACACCTTCCCCACCGAAAATCCTCTGGCTTACTGGGTCTTGAGGATGGATCACTGGCCAGAGCTTGCACAGTATGCAATTGAGCTACTGGCCTGTCCTGCATCCAGCGTTCTTTCGGAACGCACATTCAGTGCTGCTGGAGGATTTGTCACGGATCACAGGGTGCGCCTGTCCACCGACTCGGTTGATCGACTGACTTTCATCAAGATGAACCAGTCTTGGATCACCACCAGCTACCACACACCTGATGCTGATATAACAGACTAATTGATTTTAACATGTCACGTCCCTTCAAGACTGATGCTGATGCTGAGTGCCTGTGCTGTTATGTTGACTGGCTATCCTCCTCCTCCGAGTCCTCAATGATACGATTGATGATGATAGCTTGGAAGATCATTTTTGTTTATGGGTGCCGCCACCAGTGGCTAAGGCCCAATTTTTCAGCCCCTGTTTTACAGGGGCGTGTACTTACAATTTTTTTAGCAATAATTTGCCATAGGGCTCATTGCTGTGCTCCAAGTACAGTATCTGTGAGGGGTTGTAGTGTTGTGCCACCAGTGCCTAAGGCCCAATTTTTCAGCCCCTGTTTAACAGGGGCGTGTCATTACAATTTTTGAAGCAATACTTTGCAACAGGGCTCATTGCTGTGCTCCAAGTACAGTATCTGTGAGGGGTTGTAGTGTTGTGCCACCAGTGCCTAAGGCCCAATTTTTCAGCCCCTGTTCAACAGGGGCATGCAATTACAATTCTTGATGTAATAATTCACAGCAGGGCCCATTCCTGCACCCACCAAGAGTAAGTCTGAGGGCTTACAGTGTTGTGGCAACGCCACCACCACCACGAAAGGCCCAATTTTTCAGCCACTGTTCAAAAGGGGCATGTAATTACAATTCTTGATCTAATAATTCACAGCAGGGCCCATTCCTGCACCCACCAAGAGTAACTCTGAGGGCTTACAGTGTTGTGGCAACACCACCACCACCACCACCACCACGAAAAGCCCAATTTTTCAGCCCCTGTTCAACAGTGGCATGCAATTACAATTCTTGATCTAATAATTCACAGCAGGGCCCATTGCTGCACCCACCAAGAGTAACTGTCAGGGCTTACAGTGTTGTGGCACCAGCACCACCATCAAAGCCCCAATTTTTACTACCACTGTTCAACAATTATATGTAATTAAAATTCCTGATATAATAGTTGACAGCAGGGCGTTCCAGCACCAACCAAGAGTAACTGTGAGTGCTTACAGTGTTGTGCCAACACCAACAACTAAGGGGCCTATTTCTGCAGAGTATATACGGCAGGTCCCTACTTTCAAACATCCAACTTACAAACGACTCCTACTTGCAAACGAAAGAAGACAACAGGAAGTGAGAGGAAATCTACCCCTAGGAAGGAAAATTCTCTCCTGTAAGAATAAATATGGGAGAAAGGTGTCTCCTCTGTACTGATGCTTTATCAGCAATCCTTGTTTCAAGAAAAACACCACATTTCAAAAACAGTTGTCATTGGGACGGAAAGTGAGGTGAAATGTTCTGAACAGGGGCACAGACAGCAAAACAAATGTTACAGGGGTGATAACCCTTACCTATGTTTCCCAAAAAGTTTAAAAATAGATTTTTGGGCTGGAGCTACAGTTCAACAATGTACCTGTTCAAAATTACAAACACATTCTACATAAGAACAAACCTACAGTCCCTGTCTTGTATGCACCGCCTGTATACGGCTGTTCAGAGTATATAGGGCCTTTTTTATTTTATGTGCGGGGTTCCCCTTAATATCCATACAAGACCCAAAGGGGCTGGTAATGGGCTGGGGTAGGGGGGGGGGTCATGGGGTAGCTATGCCATTTTTCTTAAAGATTTTCATCCATATTACCGGGACCAGACATTACATTAAAGCCGCAAGAAGTTTTAAATGGCTTTTTTTTCCTTTAGAAGTGTCATTTTGTGCAGGGACAGTTCTAAACACGGGAAACACGTGGCACTTCACAGGCATACTTTAGACACCCCCCAGGTACGATATTTAAAGGAATATTTGACTTTTTTTTTCACTTTATGCATCATTAAAATGACTGCTCCCGAAAAACGACCGTTTTTAAAACTTCTTTTTGCATTGATACATGTCCCCTGGTGCAGAACCCGGGTTCCCAAACCCTTTTTAGGACAATAACATGCATAATAGTTGTTATAATTAGCACTTTAGAATTCGAACGTTCGCATCCATTGTATTTAATAGGGTTCTAATGTTCGTACGAACTTTCGGTCCGTTCGCGGGTTCTGGTGCGAACCGAACCCGGGGGTGTTCGGCTCATCACTAGCGGCTAATTCCGACACTCTTCTAGCCGAGCATATGGCTACTAAAAATATCAATTTCCTGGTGAGTAGAACCAAGGAAATGTGCCGCAAAGGTTCAAATGGCTGCTTCTGCAGAACCGACAGAACCAAATTTAGATCCCATGGGCATATGGGAGCCTTAATCGGTGGAATAACACGAGTCACACCTTGCATAAAGGATTTGACAAGTGAATGCATAGCCAGGGGCCTTTGAAATAGTATTGACAAGGCCGAAACCTGGCCCTTGATAGTACTTAAGGCAAACTTCCTGTCTACAGCCCACTGCAGGAAGTCCAGAATTCTGCCTATAACGTACTTACGTGGATGCCATTTTCTGGCCTCGCACCAAGTGATGTACGCCTTCCAAACTCTATAGTAGATCTGCCTGGATACAGGCTTCCTGGCATTGATTATAGTTGATACCACAGAGTTAGAGAGACCTCTCTTCTTTAGGATGTGGGACTCAATAGCCAGGCTGTTAAACTTAGAGTTAGTAAGGAAGGGTGGTATATCGGTCCTTGCGAAAGCAGGTCCGGACGACGTGGAAGGGTCCAAGGACTCCCCACAGACATTTTGATGATCTCCGCGTACCAGGCCCTTCGGGGCCACGCTGGAGCCACCAGGATCACCGGCTTCTTCTCCAACCTGACTCTGCGAAGGAGTCGAGGCAACAATTGTAGCGGAGGGAATGCATAAATCAGTCTGAACTGATCCCAAGGGAACACCAGAGCATCCGAGCCGCAAGCGAGGGGATCCCTTGTCCGGGAGACAAATCTGTCCACCTTTGCGTTGAATCTGGATGCTAGCAGATCTACATCCGGTGTTCCCCACCGCTGACATATTGCTCGGAAGACCTCGGGATGAAGGGACCATTCCCCTGGGCATAACTGTTGGCGACTCAGAAAGTCCGCCTTCCAATTCTCCACCCCTGGAATGAAGACAGCTGATATACATGGGACATGCTTTTCTGCCCATTCCAGGATGTGACTTACTTCCCTCTGGGCTGCACGACTCCTGGTGCCTCCCTGATGATTGATATATGCCACTGCTGTGGCATTGTCTGATTGAATTCTGACAGGGGACCCTTGGAGTCTGGATGTCCAGGCTACTAGGGCGTACCGGGCTGCTCGTATCTCTAAGAGATTGATGGGCAGGGTTTTTACTACATTTGACCATCTGCCCTGGAGAGACCATTGCTCCAGTACTGCCCCCCAGCCTGTAAGGCTGGCATCTGTAGTGACCACCTTCCAAGATATCGGGCTGAAGGGTTTTCCCTTCTGGAGATTCTGGGGGATCAACCACCAGCAGAGACTCTTCCGAACGGAAGGGGACAAAGCCATCGGGAAGTCTAGAGCCTGAACTTTTCCGTTCCAGGCTGACAATATGGCCCTTTGTAAATTCCTTGAGTGGAATTGGGCGTATGGCACAGCTTCGAATGATGCTACCATCTTTCCTAGCAGCCTCATGCACAGGCGTATGGACGGCTGTCTTTTTGCACAAAGCAGACGGACCAAGCCCCTCAAAGAGGATACCTTGTCTAGAGGTAAGAAAATCTTCCTCTGGTCTGAATCCAGCCGTAGCCCTAGATATACCAGATTTTTCACTGGCTGTAGGGCTGACTTGTCCAGGTTGATGACCCAACCGTGAGATTCTAGATACTTGATTGTATCGACAATTACCACTTCTAGCTTGGCAACTGAGTGGTCCATCAACAACAGGTCGTCTAGGTATGCCATTATCGTTACACCCCGTGTTCTTAGATCGGCCAACAGTGGGGCCAGAATTTTTGTGAACACTCGTGGTGCTGTGGCCAGACCGAATGGTAAGGCTCTGAACTGAAAATGGCGCCCTTCTACTGCAAAGCGTAGGAATTTTTGATGACCTGGAAAGATGGGAACATGCAAGTAAGCATCTTTGATGTCGATCGAGGCTAACCATTCCTCCCCTTGTAGGGCAGCGGTGACCGATCGGATCGACTCCATCCGGAAAGACCGGACGTTTAGAAATTTGTTTAGACTCTTTAGGTCCAATATGGGTCTTATGTCCCCGTTTGGCTTCGGGACTGTGAAAAGGTTTGAGTAGAAACCCAACCCCCACTCTTCCATAGGAACCTCCATAATTACTCCTTGGAGCAATAGTTGTTCTAACGCCAATAGGAGAGACCGTCTTTTCAGAGGGTCTCTTGGCATGCCTGACCACATAAAATGGGACGGAGGAGACTCTTTTAACTCCAACTTGTATCCCAGAGTTACTGCGGAGAGCACCCATCTGTCTTTGATTGTCTCCCGCCAGGTCTCTGCGAACAACTGAAGTCTTCCCCCCACCCGTTTGAGTGGGGGCAGCCCTTCATAGGCTTGACTTGGAGGCTGGTTTAGTACCTCTTCGGATCCAGGGCTTTTTATTACCCTGTGGCTGTCCCTGATTTTTACCTCCTGAGTTTGACCGAGGAGGCCGTCGGAACTGCTTAGTAGCAGACGTCGCAGGGATAGGAGAGGTAGTCCTCTTAAAAGATGGACCCCTAGACCTCTTCTTACTCGGTAAGAGAGTACTTTTACCACTGGAAATCTTCTGGATATACTTATCCAGGTCTTCGCCAAAAAGGCGTTCCCCATGAAATGGGAAGCTAACTTCTTACAGGGAGCTTCAGCAGACCAGTTTTTGAGCCACAGAAGCCTACGCATATGTACCAAAGACAGCGTGAGGCGGGAGGCCTGATGGATAGAATCCTTGATGGCGTCAACCGCAAAGCATAATGCTCTAGGCAGATCAGCCAGAGCCTGGGCCTGTTGGTCTGGCAAATCCCTCAGGACCATTTTCATTTGATCCTTTAAAGCTTGGCAGACGCCAATAGCTGCCACTGCTGGCTGTGTAACAGCCCCTGCTGTGGAAAAAGCAGATTTTAATAAAGATTCCAATTTTTTATCCACTGGATCTTTGAACATTTGAACATTATCTACTGGACATGTCAGTGATTTGTTCACAGAAGAAATGGCTGCGTCCACCGTAGGAACATTCCATCTCTGGGTGAACTTTTCCTCCATGGGATAGATCACCGGAAACCTTTTAGGCGGAACAAATAGTTTATCAGGATGTTCCCAATCCTGGTATATAAGTCCTTCCAATAATGGATGTATTGGAAAGGAGCAATTAACCTGGGGAGCTTTTAGCGACCCCAATGAGGAGACAGCAGTAGTTGATGGTTCAACAAGAGGCATTTTAAATGCAGATCGAACCATGTCAGTTAGGGTCTGGACCCACAATCTTTCAGTCTGTGATGCTGAAAATGGTTCATCTACTGTCGATTCCTCAAAAACAGAGCTAACCTCCTCCTGATACCCTTCAGGTAGGTCGGTCCCTTCCTGGGACTGTTGCTCTGCCAACAGGCACTCTAATGGAGGTGATGGAGATCTGGCGTGCTTTCTTTCCTGTAGAGAAGAAGCGATCAATGCAGCCAATCTCTGCTCCAATCCCTCCAGAGTTGAGGAAAAAACCTCCTCTGTTATATATGCAGGAGCTGGTGGACTGAGGACAGCCGCAGTACCTGGCACTCCCGGGGGTTCCTTATGGGTATTAACCTCTGATTTCTCAGGGGAGGAGGGTGCAGATGACTGCTCCAGATCCTCAGAGCCCGATGGAGACCCCCTACACTTCCTGAGAGGTATATCTCTGAGTTTTTTAGGCGGCATATTCCTTAGTTCAAAGCTGAGGTATTCCAGCCGCAATACACCCCTTACTGAAATAGTCTAATGCAATTTGCTGCTATGTACATCAGTGGGTGTCTACTAATGCGTCTTTCTGGGGATGCCTGTATCAACCGCCCGCTGTAAGCCCCTATACCATGCTACCAGCTCCTTTTCATGCTCTGTGTCCATAGCAAGCAGCGTGGACTGAGTCCTTTTATCTTGCTGGGACGCCCGCACATGCGCAGAAGCACTGGGCGCACAGAGCGCGTCATCCGCCAGGCTCCGCCCCCTTTTTTGAAGCTAAACCTTATAAAAAGAAAGCATGTGTGCGCGCGCGCACGTGCACGTGTGCGCTCTTGGCGCCATGTAGGGAGAGGAGCCAGGGTCCCTGTTTCACCAGGACTCGGGGATGGAAGGAAACTACTTGGCAGCATGACAGAGGAATGCAGCTTCCCTGATAGAGAGCTCACTCATCTGCCTGGACTTTCACCATGGAAGGAATAGTCCCAAGAAAAAAGACGTTCCACAGCGGCCTCTAGTGGACAAACACAGGTACCGCACTTTTGTCTTTTTTTTTTTTTTTTAAAAACCTCCTTTATGAAAAACCTTTCCAGGTTTACAGTTTTTTTAAAACTTCCCTTATGAAAAAACATTTCTAGGATTTCTTAGGCATATACAGCTATTAGCGGGAATACCCTTTAGGTAACAGGCAGAAAGACATATTAGGCTTGGGGGTCCCCTCAATAGAACCAAGTTCCTGAGGGGCCCCCACTTACCTTTTCCCCGCCGCAGGACTTTGTTTGGTCCACAGAAGCCCAAACTTCACCTCTCACGGCAGGCATTGTACTAGACCTTCAGGGACCGGGTTCCCAAGGATTCCACTCCCCTGGACCTGTATAGCACCCTGCACAGATAGCCTCTTGGTTTTGGGTATGACCAGAGCTCTGGATCCCAGGGTCCAGCCCTCCTAAGAGAGGCATTACAGGCAAAACCCTGCTCTTCTCTGCAAGGCCCGGGTACCGACCGTTTAGCTATGAAGCTTTTTTTTGGTCGGATCCGGAATAGCTTGCTAAGGCCCAGAGAACCTGTACACAAGCCCAGATGAATACATGTTAACCTTGGCCAACACCTTAGACACTGGCAAAAAACTGAGGTACTCCCGGATGGGAGGGGCTTATATAGGGGAGGGTACTTCCTGTTTTGGAAGTTGCCAGTGCCAGCACCTGAAGGTAATTCTATATAACCCACATAGTAATGACTATGCTGCTCTGTGTCCCGTGATGTATGAACAAGAAATTGTTTTTTTTCCTCGAAATCGTCTGTCTTTTTTTGTTTATAGCGAAAAAAATAAAAAACGCAGAGGTGATCAAATACCAACAAAAGAAAGCTTTATTTGTGGGAAAAAAGGGACATCAATTTAATTTGGGTACAGCATTGCACAGCTGTGCAATTGTCAGTTAAATTAATGCATTCAGGGATTGAAAAAAATGGCCTGGTCGGGAAGTGGGTAAATCCTTCCGGGCTGAATTGGTTAAGCTGAATCAGTTGTTTTGCAAAGTAAGGGTTTTTTGTTTTACATATTGTCATCAGTCAGGGTCCCTGACCACTGTCACACCAATCATATGGTGATGCTGTACTTCTCTGGTGACAGCACTTAAAAAATAAAATTTCTATTTAATTTCTTAATTTGCAAAAAAAGTGTGACAAAAAATTTGAACTTTAAAAAACTCACCATGCCTCTTACCATTGGGTGTCCACTTTCCAAAAAAGGGTTATTTTGGGTGTATTTGTACTGTCCAGGCATTTTAGGGTCTTAAGAAAAGAGATCGGACGTCAGTACATGAGGATTGATCAATTTTCAAATATATATACCATAGTGTGTAGACACTGTAACTTTCACACAGACTAAGAAATATACACGGATTTGGGCTATTTTTACCAAGGAAATGTAGAAGAATATATTTTGGCCTAAATTTATGAAGAACGATTATTTATTTGCAAATTTTTATAACAAACCAAAAAAACTTTTTTTATTTTTACATTTTTTTGGTATCATTTCATTTACATAACAAAAAAATCAGTGGTGATTAAATACCACCAAAATAAAGCTCTATCTGTCTCAAAAAATTATAAAAATGTAATTTGAGTACAGTGTTGCATGACTGAGTAGTCAAAGTGTGACAGCTTTGGAATCTGAAAATCAGCTTGGGTAGGAAGGGGGTGAACGTGTCCGGTACTGAAGTGGTTAAAAAAGGTGTAGACATGTAGACTAATTCAGCACATTTTGAGGTTCCCTGAGGTCTGCTTTAAGAATTACTGCTCTGTGGATCCAGAAGAAGATGAAGAAAACCCCAAAAACTTTTCTGGCCAATTATGTCTTAAATGGGAAAAAAATTACTTCCTGACTTTAAATATGGAGATCAGTTTATACCCTGGATCCCACATATACAACTGAACTGCTTACTGATACATAATATGTGGCTGCAGGAGCCTTTTCAGTGGATAATTTCCTATTGCAATAAAATCACTCTAATGCGGCGTACACACGACCGTTTTTAATGTCATTGAAAAAAACTGCATTTTTCTCAACGTGATTCTTCCCAAGCCTGCCTTGCCTACACACTATCGTGGAAAAAAATGCTTGAGTAAAGCGCGGTGACGTACAACACGTACGACGGCACTATAAAGGGCAAGTTCCATTCGGATGGCGCCACCCTTCATGTTAGTAAAGTTTGAGCGACGATTCGCGCTTTTCAGCCTCGTGCTTTTCAGTCCGTTACAGCTTGACGAATGTGCTATCTCCATTACGGACGCTAGTTTTACTAGAACGAGCGCTCCCATCTCATACTTGATTCTGGGAGTGCGCATTTTTTTTCACGTCGTTAAAGCCCACACACGGCCGTTTTTCATGACGAGAAAAACGACGATGTAAAAAACGACGTGAAAAATTAGAGCATGTTCCAATTTTTTCATGCCCGTTTTTCACGTCGTGAAAAATGCTCTGAAGCCCACACACGATCATTTTTAATGACCATTTTAAAAAATTTCAATTTTCTCGTCATTAAAAACGGTCGTGTGTACACGGCATAAGTTCTCAAAAGAAAATTTTAAATATGATGCAGGCTATACTTTAATGTAAAAAACTCGGTTTTGTTTTGTGTTATTTAATGCCTCAGAAATAGAGTGACATTGTGGATCGCACCTTCTGACGTCACTTTAACATGTAGACTGCTAAGAGAAAAAGCATGACCTTTAAAATAATCAAATGGAAGCTGTCTACAGTCCATTTCTAAAAGTGTTTTATTAAAGGTGCTAACCTTATTTGGTATAACTGCACAATGCCAGTTTGTGTATATTTGGTGTATAAAGGGTTTGAATTATTTTTAGGATCCTAGAAAATTGACAATAAAAAAAATATTTTTAGGGAAAACAAGGTAATTTACTCTACCAGACTGTTTAATGTTATCATCAAGTTATGCAATTCTACATTTTGTGATAGTGCTCACCAAAAATAGAATTAGGTCACAACATTCTGAACAATGATCCATTGAGCCCTAATAAAAGGTAGATATTTATTCATAATAATAATACTTATAGTTGATAAAACCCTGATTGACCAATGAAGGGATGGGCTATCTCTAATATAGTGCTGGGGGGTACATACTCCAGCCTTCTGATTTGTTCCCCAACTGCTTTCCCTGCCTAAAGAAGCCTGATCTCATTGGCGGGCGAAACACGTCAGCGTGATGTCATCACGCACAGCAGACGCCGCCTGCGTGCACATGCGCATCACGGCTCATACATACTTAGCTCTACAGCTGGTTGGGGAAGTTGTGCATCACTGTGAATGTCTGCACAAGCACTCAGATGGGTGGAGCCACCCTATATGGTTCTACCTGCTTCAAGGGCAGCTCCACAGACGATCCCTCTATGCTACATCTCCGGATCAAGTTGGCTTCTGGGGCATTGGTGAACAATACTTCATGAGGTGATGCCGTCCATGTTTCACAGCATAAGTGCACCTGTCAGCTCTTTGCTTTACAAGTCCATTGCTGGGATCAGTTATTATATGCTGACTGTGCCCATTAATATGCCCATTCAACTATCAGCTATATGTGAGCGTTTTTGGATTTTGCACTGCCACACCTCTTAACAAACTTTGTTCCATGAGTGCTGCCAAGAGTGAAGTATTGCTGGTACCATGTTCTCCCATTTGGCCCTACATATACTTTAGGGCTGTGACTGTGCCATTGGCTTTAGGTCACACCATTGTGACTGCGGATTATGTTTTCCATCCCACTGTCATTGAGTGGTCTGTGGGCTTACTTTTATGTTTAGCATGTTAGTGGAGATTATTGGTGTGCAATCTGGTATGGGATGTTAATTTTATACGCAGTTCTATCATCTCGATGGTTGTTGTATTGCTATTGTCTCTCATGCGATATGATTTCTTATGACCTGGTCACTCCTATGAGGCCTCCAGTATGTTATATAAAGTGGGTTAAGAAAATAATCACCCCCCTTTAAAATAATCACATTTTGTTGCTTTGCAGCCTGAAATGAAGACACAGTTTTTGTTTTACCCTGCGGTATTTACTCTGTGCAACTTATAACATCCAAATGAAAGATATAACACCAATAGGGATGAGCCCGATGTTTGCCCATTCAGCGAATACGGAACATTATGGGGCATTTACTGCAAATTTGAGGGCCGGGGAACGCTTCATAATGCACTGCGAGATCGTAGTGCATTAATGTCTGATCATTGGCCAAAGCATGCACCTGACTTGCATGCTTTGGACAATCATAGCACACTCTGCTGTGAGAGCCATGATTTGCCCAAGACAGGGTGCCTTAAGCCAATCATGGCTCAGGGGGCTAAGTCCACCACCCACACAATATAAGGCTGCTTACATGGCGGCCGTATATAGTGTAAATATTGAGAGAACGCTAGCTAGAGGCAGGTTAGTTAGTAGACATGTGCGATTCGTTTCGTACGAATCAAAAATTCATACGAATTTCCAAAAATTCGTACATTCGGAAGCATCCGAAAGTAGGATTTTTAAAACAGCTTACCTGTAAAATTATTTTCTTGGAGTACATCACGGGACACAGAGCAGCATAGTCATTACTATGTGGGTTATATAGAATTACCTTCAGGTGCTGGCACTGGCAACTTCCAAAACAGGAAGTACCCTCCCCTATATAAGCCCCTCCCATCCGGGAGCACCTCAGTTTTGTAGCAAAGCAATACGTGTCCCCAAAAGAGGGGTGGGAGCTCTGTGTCCCGTGATGTACTCCAAGAAAAGGATTTTACAGGTAAGCTGTTTTAAAAATCCTACTTTCTTGTTCATACATCACGGGACACAGAGCAGCATAGTCATTACTATGTGGGACGTCCCAAAGCAATGCCACATGAGGGGGGGGATACACCATACATAAGCTGGGCGCCATCAGGCATGAGGATCTTTTGCGGCCTGCAACACACTGCGCCCAAAGGCGACATCCTCCTGACTTCTCACGTCCACCTGGTAGAACCTAGTAAACGTGTGTACTGAAGACCATGTTGCGGCCTTACAAATTTGCGCCAGGGAGGCCTGGTGATGCACTGCCCATGAAGTTCCAACTGCTCTCGTGGAGTGCGCCCTAACTTTGAACGGAGGCGGTCTACTTTTCAAGCCATAGGCTTGTATTATGACCTGTCGAATCCACTTGGCTAAAGTGGATTTTGATGCTGCCTGACCCTTTCTGGGGCCTTCCGGCAGAACAAACAGAGAATCCGTTCTACGAATCTGAGCAGTGGCTTTTAGATAAGCTTTAACTGCTCTTACTACATCCAAAGAATGCAATAACTTTTCCTCTACCGAGCTTGGTTTGGGGAAAAAAGAAGGAAGAACCACATCCTGGTTCAAGTGAAACCTCGATACCACCTTAGGAAGAAAGGCTGGGTGAGGACGTAATACTACTCTGTCCTTATGGATAACCAGATATGGCTCTTTACAGGACATGGCGGCTAATTCCGACACTCTTCTAGCCGAGCATATGGCTACTAAAAATATCAATTTCCTGGTGAGTAGAACCAAGGAAATGTGCCGCAAAGGTTCAAATGGCTGCTTCTGCAGAACCGACAGAACCAAATTTAGATCCCATGGGCATATGGGAGCCTTAATCGGTGGAATAATACGAGTCACACCTTGCATAAAGGATTTGACAAGTGAATGCATAGCCAGGGGCCTTTGAAATAGTATTGACAAGGCCGAAACCTGGCCCTTGATAGTACTTAAGGCAAACTTCCTGTCTACAGCCCACTGCAGGAAGTCCAGAATTCTGCCTATAACGTACTTACGTGGATGCCATTTTCTGGCCTCGCACCAAATGATGTACGCCTTCCAAACTCTATAGTAGATCTGCCTGGATACAGGCTTCCTGGCATTGATTATAGTTGATACCACAGAGTTAGAGAGACCTCTCCTCTTTAGGATGTGGGACTCAATAGCCAGGCCGTTAAACTTAGAGTTAGTAAGGAAGGGTGGTATATCGGTCCTTGCGAAAGCAGGTCCGGACAACGTGGAAGGGTCCAAGGACTCCCCACAGACATTTTGATGATCTCCGCGTACCAGGCCCTTCGGGGCCACGCTGCAGCCACCAGGATCACCGGCTTCTTCTCCAACCTGACTCTGCGAAGGAGTCGAGGCAACAATTGTAGCGGAGGGAATGCATATATCAGTCTGAACTGATCCCAAGGGAACACCAGAGCATCCGAGCCGCAAGCGAGGGGATCCCTTGTCCGGGAGACAAACCTGTCCACCTTTGCGTTGAATCTGGATGCTAGCAGATCTACATCCGGTGTTCCCCACCGCTGACATATTGCTCGGAAGACCTCGGGATGAAGGGACCATTCCCCTGGGCATAACTGTTGGCGACTCAGAAAGTCCGCCTTCCAATTCTCCACCCCTGGAATGAAGACAGCTGATATACATGGGACATGCTTTTCTGCCCATTCCAGGATGTGACTTACTTCCCTCTGGGCTGCATGACTCCTGGTGCCTCCCTGATGATTGATATATGCCACTGCTGTGGCATTGTCTGATTGAATTCTGACAGGGGACCCTTGGAGTCTGGATGTCCAGGCTACTAGTGCGTACCGGGCTGCTCGTATCTCTAAGAGATTGATGGGCAGGGTTTTTACTACATTTGACCATCTGCCCTGGAGAGACCATTGCTCCAGTACTGCCCCCCAGCCTGTAAGGCTGGCATCTGTAGTGACCACCTTCCAAGATATCGGGCTGAAGGGTTTTCCCTTCTGGAGATTCTGGGGAAACAACCACCAGCAGAGACTCTTCCGAACGGAAGGGGACAAAGCCATCGGGAAGTCTAGAGCCTGAACTTTTCCGTTCCAGGCTGACAATATGGCCCTTTGTAAATTCCTTGAGTGGAATTGGGCGTATGGCACAGCTTCGAATGATGCTACCATCTTTCCTAGCAGCCTCATGCACAGGCGTATGGACGGCTGTCTTTTTGCACAAAGCAGACGGACCAAGCCCCTCAAAGAGGATACCTTGTCTAGAGGTAAGAAAATCTTCCTCTGGTCTGAATCCAGCCGTAGCCCTAGATATACCAGGTTTTTCACTGGCTGTAGGGCTGACTTGTCCAGGTTGATGACCCAACCGTGAGATTCTAGATACTTGATTGTATCGATAATTACCACTTCTAGCTTGGCAACTGAGTGGTCCATCAACAACAGGTCGTCTAGGTATGCCATTATCGTTACACCCCGTGTTCTTAGATCGGCCAACAGTGGGGCCAGAATTTTTGTGAACACTCGTGGTGCTGTGGCCAGACCGAATGGTAAGGCTCTGAACTGAAAATGGCGCCCTTCTACTGCAAAGCGTAGGAATTTTTGATGACCTGGAAAGATGGGAACATGCAAGTAAGCATCTTTGATGTCGATCGAGGCTAACCATTCCTCCCCTTGTAGGGCAGCGGTGACCGATCGGATCGACCCCATCCGAAAAGACCGGACGTTTAGAAATTTGTTTAGACTCTTTAGGTCCAATATGGGTCTTATGTCCCCGTTTGGCTTCGGGACTGTGAAAAGGTTTGAGTAGAAACCCAACCCCCACTCTTCCATAGGAACCTCCATAATTACTCCTTGGAGCAATAGTTGTTCTAACGCCAATAGGAGAGACCGTCTTTTCAGAGGGTCTCTTGGCATGCCTGACCACATAAAATGGGACGGAGGAGACTCTTTTAACTCCAACTTGTATCCCAGAGTTACTGCGGAGAGCACCCATCTGTCTTTGATCGTCTCCCGCCAGGTCTCTGCGAACAACTGAAGTCTTCCCCCCACCCGTTTGAGTGGGGGCAGCCCTTCATAGGCTTGACTTGGAGGCTGGTTTAGTACCTCTTCGGATCCAGGGCTTTTTATTACCCTGTGGCTGTCCCTGATTTTTACCTCCTGAGTTTGACCGAGGAGGCCGTCGGAACTGCTTAGTAGCAGACGTCGCAGGGATAGGAGAGGTAGTCCTCTTAAAAGATGGACCCCTAGACCTCTTCTTACTCGGTAAGAGAGTACTTTTACCACTGGAAATCTTCTGGATATACTTATCCAGGTCTTCGCCAAAAAGGCGTTCCCCATGAAATGGGAAGCTAACTAAGAGCTTCTTACAGGGAGCTTCAGCAGACCAGTTTTTAAGCCACAGAAGCCTACGCATATGTACCAAAGACAGCGTGAGGCGGGAGGCCTGATGGATAGAATCCTTGATGGCGTCAACCGCAAAGCATAATGCTCTAGGCAGATCAGCCAGAGCCTGGGCCTGTTGGTCTGGCAAATCCCTCAGGACCATTTTCATTTGATCCTTTAAAGCTTGGCAGACCCCAATAGCTGCCACTGCTGGCTGTGTAACAGCCCCTGCTGTGGAAAAAGCAGATTTTAATAAAGATTCCAATTTTTTATCCACTGGATCTTTGAACATTTGAACATTATCTACTGGACATGTCAGTGATTTGTTCACAGAAGAGATGGCTGCATCCACCGTAGGAACATTCCATCTCTGGGTGAACTTTTCCTCCATGGGATAGATCACCGGAAACCTTTTAGGCGGAACAAATAGTTTATCAGGATGTTCCCAGTCCTGGTATATAAGTCCTTCCAATAATGGATGTATTGGAAAGGAGCAATTAACCTGGGGAGCTTTTAGCGACCCCAATGAGGAGACAGCAGTAGTTGATGGTTCAACAAGAGGCATTTTAAATGCAGATCGAACCATGTCAGTTAGGGTCTGGACCCACAACCTTTCAGTCTGTGATGCTGAAAATGGTTCATCTACTGTCGATTCCTCAAAAACAGAGCTAACCTCCTCCTGATCCCCTTCAGGTAGGTCGGTCCCTTCCTGGGACTGTTGCTCTGCCAACAGGCACTCTAATGGAGGTGATGGAGATCTGGCGCGCTTTCTTTCCTGTAGAGAAGAAGCGATCAATGCAGCCAATCTCTGCTCCAATCCCTCCAGAGTTGAGGAAAAAACCTCCTCTGTTATATATGCAGGAGCAGGTGGACTGAGGACAGCCGCAGTACCTGGCACTCCCGGGGGTTCCTTATGGGTATTAACCTCTGATTTCTCAGGGGAGGAGGGTGCAGATGACTGCTCCAGATCCTCAGAGCCCGATGGAGACCCCCTACACTTCCTGAGAGGTATATCTCGGAGTTTTTTAGGCGGCATATTCCTTAGTTCAAAGCTGAGGTATTCCAGCCGCAATACACCCCTTACTGAAATAGTCTAATGCAATTTGCTGCTATGTACATCAGTGGGTGTCTACTAATGCGTCTTTCTGGGGATGCCTGTATCAACCGCCCGCTGTAAGCCCCTATACCATGCTACCAGCTCCTTTTCATGCTCTGTGTCCATAGCAAGTAGCGTGGACTGAGTCCTTTTATCTTGCTGGGACGCCCGCGCATGCGCAGAAGCGCTGGGCGCACAGAGCGCGTCATCCGCCAGGCTCCGCCCCCTTTTTGAAGCTAAACCTTATAAAAAGAAAGCATGTGTGCGCGCGCGCGTGCACGTGTGCGCTCTTGGCGCCATGTAGGGAGAGGAGCCAGGGTCCCTGTTTTACCAGGACTCGGGGATGGAAGGAAACTACTTGGCAGCATGACAGAGGAATGCAGCTTCCCTGATAGAGAGCTCACTCATCTGCCTGGACTTTCACCATGGAAGGAATAGTCCCAAGAAAAAAGACGTTCCACAGCGGTCTCTAGTGGACAAACACAGGTACCGCACTTTTGTCTTTTTTTTTTTTTTTTTTTAAAACCTCCTTTATGAAAAACATTTCCAGGTTTACAGTTTTTTTAAAACTTCCCTTATGAAAAAACATTTCTAGGATTTCTTAGGCATATACAGCTATTAGCGGGAATACCCTTTAGGTAACAGGCAGAAAGACATATTAGGCTTGGGGGTCCCCTCAATAGAACCAAGTTCCTGAGGGGCCCCCACTTACCTTTTCCCCGCCGCAGGACTTTGTTTGGTCCACAGAAGCCCAAACTTCACCTCTCACGGCAGGCATTGTACTAGACCTTCAGGGACCGGGTTCCCAAGGATTCCACTCCCCTGGACCTGTATAGCACCCTGCACAGATAGCCTCTTGGTTTTGGGTATGACCAGAGCTCTGGATCCCAGGGTCCAGCCCTCCTAAGAGAGGCATTACAGGCAAAACCCTGCTCTTCTCTGCAAGGCCCGGGTACCGACCGTTTAGCTATGAAGCTTTTTTTTGGTCGGATCCGGAATAGCTTGCTAAGGCCCAGAGAACCTGTACACAAGCCCAGATGAATACATGTTAACCTTGGCCAACACCTTAGACACTGGCAAAAAACTGAGGTGCTCCCGGATGGGAGGGGCTTATATAGGGGAGGGTACTTCCTGTTTTGGAAGTTGCCAGTGCCAGCACCTGAAGGTAATTCTATATAACCCACATAGTAATGACTATGCTGCTCTGTGTCCCGTGATGTATGAACAAGAAATATGAATTTCTATTCTTACGAATTTTATACGAAATTTCGTTGACGAATTTTGTTTCGGGAGTGGGAGAATGCTCAGACTGGTACTGGTAGTCGATGGAAGATTCAGAATTGGACAAAATAAGAATGTTCGTTAATATCGTTTTATTATTGTCATAATAATTACGATTATTTGTTATGATGAAGTTTAAAACCCAGGAAGTCAGCACAGCACAGGGATGATGGGAGCCCCTCATAATGAGCACAGCAGGGGTACAGCCCCAGGAGAAAGTCAGCACAGCACAGGGATAATGTGAGCCCCTCATAATGAGCACAGCACAGGGATGGTGGGAGCCCTTCATAATGAGCACAGCAGGGGTACAGCCTCCGCAGGAAGTCAGCACAGGGATGGTGGGAGCCCCTCATAACGAATGTTCTTAATTGTTACGAAAAGTTAACGAACCTAACAAACTTTCGTATTTCGTACTAATCCAAATTGAATTTCGGACACGAATTACGAAATACGAATTAAGGGGCTACTACAAACCCAGGAAGTCAGCACAGCACAGGGATGATGGGAGCCCCTCATAATGAGCACAGCAGGGGTACAGCCCCAGGAGGAAGTCAGCACAGCACAGGGATGGTGGGAGCCCCTGATAATGAGCATAATGATTCGACGAATGCCAACTTGAGAAAGGTATTGTTTGCTTTTTAAATTCATCATAACGAATGTTCGTAATTGTTACGAAAAGTTAACGAATCTAATGAAAATTCGTATTTTTGTCTAATACGAAACGGAACGAAACAAAACAAATTTATTGACAGCGCACATGTTTATTAGTTAGTGGCGTGCAGGCAGTTTAGTATATATATATATATATATATATATATATATATATATATATATATAAATACAGTGCAGTCAGTGTACAGTATATAATACAGTGTATTATAGTGGCTAAGGGGAACCCTGTTGACAGAATTAAGAAAAAAGACAGCATGGGTCCCCCCAAAATCCATACCAGACCGTAATCTAAGCAAACAGCCTGGCAGGCCAGGAAAGGGGGGCGAACGAGTGCCCCCCCCTCCTGAACCATACCAGCCCGCTTGTCCTCAACATGGGGAAGGTGCTTTGGGGTCCCCCCCAAAGCACCTTGTCCCCATGTTGATGGGGACAAGGGCCTCATCCCAACAACCCTTGCCTGGTGGTTGTGGGGGTCTGCGGGCAAGGGGCTTATCAGAATCTGGAAGCCCCCTTTAACAAGGGGCCTCCAGATTCCACTGCCCCCTATGTGATAGGGTAGGGGTACATTGTACCCCTACCCATTCACCCAAAAAAGTGTCAAAAAGTTAAAACCACAAGAGACAGTTTTTGACAATTTCTTTATTAAAAAAAGAAAAAAAAAGTGTCCCATGATGTCCATCCATCTTCAATCATGCCGCCCAACGGACCTGAAAAATAGGGGAAAAAAAGCTCTGTGTCCCACCGACTGCTGTCTTTTTGCAGTGACAGCTGTTATATAGGCAAGGGCGGGGCTACCTGGTGATGTAATGAAGTGACCCGCCCCTTCTGACATAATGTGCCCTCACAGGAGGATGGGGTCATCCGGTTAGGTCAGCAGGTGGCCCCGCCCTTGCCTTTATAACAGCTATCACATTTTTCTGATCCATCGGGCAGGATGATTGACGATGCATATACATCGAGGGACACATTTTTTTTCTTTTTTAATAAAGGAATTGCCAAAGACTGTCTTTAGTGTTGTGACAAACCCTCTGTCCTCAAACAGATCTAGGTCTCCGTTAATGCTTCCTCTGTTCAGATCCAGCACCGTCCAAGATTCTTTAGCCCTCCAGTCAACAGACAGCACCTCAGTGTAGAGTAAAAACCAACAGCCTACACCAGTCTGGGAGTACATCAGGACTAACATTTTATTTGAGATCTCACACAAATATATACACAAGGGTGACAATAAAAACTGAACCAGAAACCTAATTACCATGAGCTAATTAGCAATCCTTTAGACAGCATAGGTGACTCAAGGCATGACCTTTCAGGTCCTAGTCTGGCTTTCTCCTAGCTCTCTAATTACAATACACATTATTATAAATCAACACAGAACTCCATCACACTATAGCAGAGTTAATTAACACAAACACTGGGTGAAAAGAGTCTTAGAAGCTGTGACAAGCCATGCTAGACTCATTTACATTATAGAAGACGACAGACAGGTGGCTGGAGCATCAGCATATTCTAACAGTAGTTGTCCCAACAGTATGAATCAGTCACTATTTCTAATATGACATATACATGGTTCCAAAAGTCTGTGTGTATTGGGGGGACATGGACCTGAATCCAAAGTAACATTACTTTAAGGTCCCCAGGCATACACCTCGCAAAGAGTATTGTTCCCTTAAAATCCATGACCCATAATCGAAAGGCAAGAGGCTAGCATTCAGTCCTCTCCAAAAGCCTCTGTCCCGGCTAGGTCTGTCACACATCTCCCCTTTCGGCAGGAGACTAACGCAGGAGGAGACCCCAAACGGGTTGACTCCGAAGTTAGTCAGTAGTTCCAGTCCCCCAATGCCGTTACCCAGACAGTACCCCAAATAAATTGTCCCAAGCCGAGCATTACTTACCCAGCCAACCTCTGTCTCTCTCAGACAACATACCCACCGCTGGGGAGAGACCTGAACTGGCCCTCCTCCCTGGAGTCCTTTCAGCCTCTGGAGAGAAGACAGGGTGGCTGGGCTCACTCTGTCATGCTGTTGGGGATCTGGGCTGACTGCCCAGCACCCCTGGGGTATACAAGTGGGGACTGAAGTCCCATCCACTTGTGGTAGATGAAAATCCCCCCGTGCTTGCAAAGCAAGGCTGACATCCTCCTGTCTCAGTGTCGCACCATTTTCTGGGGTTGTGTCAGTGGAGACTGAAGTCCCATCCACTTTCACAGAAACTCCGTCCTCTGTTAGTTGAGGGCAGAGGACAGCAGCACTCTGCTCTGTTGCCAGCTCTTCTGCTAAGTTGCTGTGAGTGGAGATCGCAGTCCCATCCCCCGATATCAGCCCAAGCTGCAGTTGTGTGAAGGGGCCAGTAGCATTCTGCCCTGTTAGCACTTCAGCTGAGGACCCCACATCATCCACTCTGGCTAACTGTTGTGGAGGGATGCCGACTGCCCCGGCTCCCTGGAACTCTGTAGTTGTTGCCGGTGCAGGGCACAGGTTGGTAGCACTCTGCCCTGTTGCCAAAACTTCTGCTGGGGGTTTGCTAGGTGGTTCCTCCTCTACAGAAACGTCTATTAAATCCCCAGTCTCTGGAATTGCTAAAAGTGTGGGACAGAGGTCTTGGACCCTTTGTTCGGTTGCCAGCGCTTCAGCTGGAGAAGATTCTGGTAACTCTGCTGATGTTGCTGGCAGACAATCCCAGGTCTCTGGAAGTATTGTGGGAGAAAGGCCAACTACCTCTTCTCTCAGGGAGGCTGAAGCTGCTGTTGGGCAGAGGTTAGCAGAGCTCTGCCCTGTTGTCAGCACTTCAGCTTTGGAGACTGCAATCCCTGCAGTTTCCACTGCCGATTCTCTGGCATGCTGCTGAACGCATTCTAGCAGTTTCCTGTATGCCCTTTCCAGATGCTGTTCCTTCCTTAGCAAATAGTCTAGATCAGGTTTAAGCTCTGAGACCCCTGCAAAACCGAGCATAGCCTCTCTGTGTTCTCGCAGGTCCTCAAGGGTAGGTTCCCCTTCATCGCCAAACACAAAACAATCTGTAAGGCTCTCCCACAGCAATCCAGGGCCACCAAAGTCATATCCCTCCGGAGAGCATTCTGTTGTCTCTCCTAAATATTCCTCCTCCGCGTGCCATTGCAGAACCCGATACCGATTGTCCAGCTCTATCTCCTGCTGGAACAGCCTGTCCAACTCAGCCACCCATTGCTCCTGGGGCCGCTCCCCCAGGAATTGCATCCGTAAATCCTGTTGTTCACTGGCCTGCTGCTCTGGGGTTGGAAAGCACTTGCCTTGTTGCATACCAGCAACTTGGAGGCATCTAATCCAGTGCCTTACCCGAATCTGCTGCCTGACCTTCAGGTATTCATCCGCAGACACAGACCTGATGTATGCTGAAAGGACGATCTGCAGCAGCCCTGGGAATTCTGATACCAGATCCATATCTCCTCTGGGGTGACTGAAGGCTGCTATCCGATCTTGGATACAGATGGAGGTCTTCACAGCTAGGAAGCATGAGCCCGCTGCTGCCAACCAGTTGTGAAAAACCCTGTGTCCTCAAACAGATCTAGGTCCGCCATCAATGCTTCCTCTGTTCAGATCCAGCACCGTCCAAGATTCTTTAGCCCCCCAGTCAACAGACAGCACCTCAGTGTAGAGTAAAAACCAACAGCCTACTCCAGTCTGGGAGTACATCAGGACTAACATTTTATTTGAGATCTTACACAAATATATACACAAGGGTGACAATAAAAACTGAACCAGAAACCTAATTACTAGGGTTGTCCCGATACCGATACTAGTATCGGTATCGGGACCGATACAGAGCATTTGCGCAAGTACTTGTACTCACACAAATGCTCCCGATGCCTGACCCGATACCTGGTCGGCGGAGTTAGCGAGCGGAGAGGGCGGGCAGAGTTTGCGAGCGGAGAGGGCGGGTGGAGTCTGTGAGCGACAAAGGCGGGCAGAGTTTGAGCGACGAAGGCGGGCGGAGTTTGAGCGACGAAGGCGGGCGGAGTTTGTGAGCGGCGAGGGCGGGCAGAGTTTGCGAACGGAGAGGGAGGGCGGAGTGGGCAGGACACGTCCGTAGGCGGAGTCAGTGGGGCGGAGAGCGAGTCCTCAGCTAGGTAAGCTGGAAGTGTGCAGGGCGCAGCCGCATCAGGATTGGGTGACTGTCAGCTTGGACATCCCGACGCCCATCTTGGTACACCCTGCACTTGGCCACAGTAAGCCAGCAGCGGACATCTTGTTACACCCAGCCCAAATAGTTTGGGCTGGGTGTAACAAGATGTCTGCTGTTACTTACTGATGCTGAGTGCAGGGTGTACCAAGATGGCCGTTGCAGCATAACATTTCAAAATCTTTTCCTCATGTCATTTATTGCAGCATTTCAGTGCCTGCACATAAGTGCCAGCCACATATCAGTGCCCATAAGTGCCGACTATCAGTGCCATCCATCAGTGCCCATAAGTGCCGTCAGTGCCAGCCAACTGGCAGTGCCATCAGTGCCCATACGTGCTGCCCATCAGTGCCAGCCACCTGTCAGTGCCAACAGTGCCATCCACATATCAGTGCCCATAAGTGCCGACTATCAGTGCCATCCATCAGTGCCCATAAGTGCCATCAGTGCCAGCCAACTGGCAGTGCCATCAGTGCCCATAAGTGCTGCCCATCAGTGCCAACAGTGCCAGTCATCAGTGCCAGCCACCTGTCAGTGCCATCAGTGTCCATAAGTGCCAACTATCAGTGCAATCCATCATTGCCACCTATCAGTGCCCATAAGTGCCATTAGTGCCGCCCATCAGTGCCAGCCATCAGTGCCAGCCACCTGTCAGTGCCACCTATCAGTGCCCATAAGTGCCGCCTATCAGTGCCATCTTTCAGTGCCCATCAGTCAAACTGTCACATTAAAAAAGTATCGGTAATCGGTATCGGCGAGTACATGAAAAAAAGTATCGGTACTTGTACTCGGTCCTAAAAAAGTGGTATCGGGACAACCCTACTAATTACCATGAGCTAATTAGCAATCCTTTAGACAGCATAGGTGACTCATAGGCATGACCTTTCAGGTCCAATCTGGCTGTCTCCTAGCTCCCTAACTACAATACAGATTATCATAAATCAACACAGAACTCCTTCACACAATAGCAGAGCTAATTAACACAAACACTGGGTGAAAAGAGTCTTAGAAGCTGTGACAAGCCATGCTAGACTCATTTACATTATAGAAGACGACAGACAGGTGGCTGGAGTTGACATCAGCATATTCTAACAGTATGTGTCCCAACAGTATGAATCTGTCACTATTTCTAGTATGACATATACATGGTTCCAAAAGTCTGTGTGTTTTGGGGGGACATGGACCTGAATCCAAAGTAACATTACTTTAAGGTCCCCAGGCATACACCTCGCAAAGAGAATTGTTCCCCTAAAATACATGGCCCATAATCGGAAGGCAAGAGGCTAGCATTCAGTCCTCTCCAAAAGCCTCTGTCCCGGCTAGGTCTGTCACAAGTGTTTTTTACTTTTTGACAATTTTTTTGGTGAATGGGTAGGGGTAAAATGTACCCGATACCCATTCACATAGAGGGGGCTGGATCTGGGGGATCTAATTGCTGTTTTAAGGGGAATTTAAAGAGGTTGATGCCAAGTAAAGTAAGAACTTATGCTAGCTGCATTTAAAAAGTGCATTTTAATGATTACATTGTTAATATAGAAACTGCATTCATTTGTGTCTTTTATATATGACTGGAGTTTAGCTTTATTTATACTATTTCTAGTTTTATTATACCCCAATTCCAAAAAAAAATCAACATAAAAACAGAATGCAATGATATGCAAATCTCATGAATCCATATTTTATTCACAATAGCAAATATAAAGCATAATAAATATTTAGCTTGAGAAAATATACCATTTAAAAAAACAATGACGTCATATTGAAATTAATGGCTGCAAAATGTCTCAAAAAAGTTAAGACAGGGCCATGTTTACCACGGTGTAGCATTCTCACTTCTTTTAACAACACTCTGTAAAAGTCTGGGAACCAAGTAGACCAGTTTCTAGAGTTTTTTGAGAGGAATGTTGTCCCATTCTTGCCTGATATGGGATTCTAGCTGCTCAACAGTCCTGGGTGTTTTTTGTCATATTTTTTATTTCAAGATGCACCAAATATTTTCTATTGAAAAGGTCTGGACTGCAGGCAGGCCAGTAAAGCACTCTTCTACTACAAAGCCATACTGTTGTCATAGATTCAGTATGCAGTTTAGCATTGTCCTGCTATAATATGCAAGGCATTCCCTAAAAAAATGTCTTCTGAATGGGAGCATAGGCTGCACTAAAACCTGGATTTATCTTTCAGCTTTGATGGTGCCTTCCCAGATGTGCAAGCTGCCCATCCCATGCACATGAATGCACCCCATACCATCAAAGATGCAGGCTTTTGAACTGAGTGTTGACTACAAGCTGGATGGTCCCTCTTTTCTTTAGTGCAGGGAATGCGGTGCCCAAATTTCAATTTGTCTGACCACATAACAGTTTTCTACTTTGCAACAAACCATTTTAAATGAGCTTCGGCCCAAAGAAGATGGGGCATTTTTGAATTGCACAGTGAACTGTGTTCCCAGACAGTGATCCTTGTAAGTACAGTATGCAGTGATGTCCATCATAGGATCATGCCTGTTTTTTAATGCAGTGGCGTCTGAAGGCCCAAAGATCATAGGCATCCAATATTGCATTTTGACCTTGTCCCTTGTGCACAGAAATTTCTCCCGATTCTCAGAATTTTTTGATGATATTATGTACTGTAGATGATGATATAGTTAAAGTCTTTGAAATTGCGCAAACTTTCGGTCTGTTCGCATGAGAACCTGCGAACGGACCGAAATTTTGCGCAAGCTTTAGAAACCTATTAAATAGAATGGGCTCGAACTTTTCGAAATCAAAAGTGATAAATATAACAGCTAATATGCAAGTTATTGTCCTAAAAAGGGTTTGGGGACCCGTGTCCTGCCCCAGGGGACATGTATCAATGCAAAAAGAAGTTTTAAAAACGGCCGTTTTTTCGGGAGCAGTGATTTTAATGATGCTTAAAGTGGAAAAAAAAAGTGAAATATTCCTTTAAATATCGTACCTAGGGGGTGTCTAAAGTATGCCTGTGAAGTGGCATGTGTTTCCCGTGTTTAGAACTGTCCCTGCACAAAATTAAATTTCTAAAGGAAAAAAAGTCATTTAAATCTGCTTGCGGCTTTAATGCAATGTTTGGTCCCAGCAATATGGATGAAAATCATTGAGAAAAATGGCATAAAATGGCATACTATATACTCAGAACAGCAGTATACAGGCGGTGCAAACAAGACAGGGACTGTAGGTTTTTTCTTAAGTATAATCTGTTTGTAATTTGGAACAGGTACATTTTTTAAGTGTAGCTCCAGCCAAAAAATCTATTTTTAAGCTTTTTGGAAAACATAGGGAAGGGTTATCAGCCCTGTAACATTTGTTTTGCTGTCTGTGCACCTGTTCAGAACATTTCACCTCACTTTCCGTCCCAATGACAAAAGTAGGGGCCTGCCGTATATACTCTGCAGAAATTAGGCCCTTAGGTGTTGGTAGTACCAGAACACTGTAAGCCCTCACAGTTACTCTTGGTGGGCACTGGAACGCCCTGCTGTGAACTATTATATCAAGAATTGTAATTACATGCCATTGTTGAACAGTGGTAGTAAAAATTAAGTCTTTGCTGGTGGTGCTGGTGCCACAACACTGTAAGTCCTCACAGTTACTCTTGGTGGGCGCAGGAATGGGCCCAGCTGTGAAATATTAGATCAAGAATTGTAATTACATGCCCCTGTTGAACAGGGGCAGAAAAATTGGGCCTTAGGCACTGGTGCCACAACACTGCAACCCCTCACAGATACTGTACTTGGAGCGCAGTAATGAGCCCTACTGCAAAGTATTGCATCAAAAAATTTAATTACACGCCCATGTTAAACAGGGGCTGAAAAATTGGGCCTTAGCCACTGGTGGCGGTGCCCAGAACCAAAAATGTTATTTCAAGCTATCAGCATGATCATTAAGGAGGAAGAGGATAGTCACTCAGCATAACAGGATAGTCACTCAGCATCAGCATAGGCAGTCTTGAAGGGATCTGACATTTCAAAACAAATTATTCAGTTACATCAGCATCAGGTGCTTGGTAGCTGGTGTTGATCCAAGACTGATTCATTTTTATGAAGGTCAGTCGATCGACCGAGTCGGTGGACAGGCGCACCCTGTGATCGGTTACAAAGCCTCCAGCAGCACTGAATGTGCGTTCCGAAAGAACGCTGGATGCAGGACAGGCCAGTACCTCAATTGCATACTGTGCAACCTCTGGCCAGTGATCCATCCTCAAGACCCAGTAACCCAGAGGATTTTCGGTGGGAAAGGTGTCCAAGTCTGATCTTGCCCCTAGGTATTCCTGCACCATGTAAACCAGACGCTGGCGATGGTTGCTGGAACCGATCATACCTTGGGGCTGCGTACTAAAAAATTGTCTGAACGCATCATTCAGATGGCCACCTTCTCCACGCTCCTTCTTTGACTCACCAAAGCCTCAGTAACACGTTGTCCAGGACCAGGAATTTTTAACCTCCCAGTCTCTGGGAACGCATTGCACAGACCTTTCTGCAAGGCCTCCCGAAGATGCTTCATCCTTTGCTCCCTCTGCGATGGCAAGATAAGGTCCGCAACCTTACCCTTGTAACGTGGATCAAGGAGGGTTGCCAGCCAGTAATGATCCCTCTCCTTGATCGCATCAATACGAGGATCCTTCCGCAGGCTTTGCAGGATCAGGGAGACCATGCAGCGTAGGTTTGCTGAGGCATTAGGTGCGGAGTCCTCTGGGTCACTGAGGACAACATGATCCGCAGCCACCTCCTCCCAGCCACGTACAAGTCCATGGGTGTCTTGGGACTGTAATTGATCCCTTGAAGACTGCTGCTGATGCTGAGTGCTAGGCTCCACCTTCCATGCTGACACAATAATCCTCCTCCTCCTCCTCCTCGTCCTCTTCCTGTGTGATAGCCGGGCCAGCAGGAACACTGTCTGGATAAAGGGGGCCTTGAGAAGTAAGGAAGTCCTCCTCTTTCTGCCTCTGTTCTGCCTCAAGTGCCCTGTCCATTATTCCACACAGCGTGTGCTCCAACAGGTGGACAAGAGGAACAGTGTCACTAATGCATGCACTGTCACTGCTCACCATCCTCGTGGCCTCCTCAAATGGTGCCAGGACAGTGCATGCATCCCTGATCATGGCCCACTGGCGTGGGGAAAAAATCCAAGCTCCCCTGACCCTGTCCTAGTGCCATATGCAACAGATACTCATTGATGGCCCTCTGCTGCGTGTGCAGCCACTGTAGCATGGCCAATGTAGCGTTCCACCTGGTGGGCATGTCACAGATCAGGCGGTTCTTGGGCAGGTTGTAATCCTTTTGCAGGTCAGCCAGCCGAGCACTGGCATTATATGACCGGCGGAAATGCCCACAGAGTTTCCTGGCCTGCTTCAGGACCTCCTGTAAGACCGGGTACCTGCCCAAGAACCGCTGCACCACCAAGTGAAGGACGTGAGCCAAACAGGGCACATAGGTCAGTTGTCCCTGTCGGAGGGCAGAGAGGAGGCTGGTGCCATTGTTGGAAACCACCTTTCCTGGCTTAAGCTTGCATGGCATCAACCACCTCTGAGCCTGCCCCTGCAGAGCTGACAGAATCTCTGCCCCAGTGTGGCTCCTGTCCCCCAAGCACACCAGCTCAAGCACCGTATGGCATATTTTTGCTTGCGTAATTGCGTAGCCCCTTGAATGCCTACGAAGCACCGCTGGTTCTGAGGAAAAAGCACAGGTAGAGGCCATGGAGGAAGAAGAAGAGGAGGGGGTGGAGGAGAGAGGTGTATCAGAATCACCAGTAGTAACATTTTGGAGGCGTGGTGGCGGAACAACCTCCAACACTACTGCACCTTGTACTGCATCCTTCCCAGCTGCCGGCAGAGTCACCCAATGCGCCGTGGAAGATAAGTAACGTCCCTATCCATGCCTGCTGGACCATGAGTCAGCGGTAATATGCACCTTACCGCTGACCGCCCTGTCCCTCGAGGCCAAGACATTGCCTTCCACATGCTGGTAGAGAGCCGGAATCGCCTTCCATGAGAAAGAGTGGCGTTTGGGAACCTGCCACTGAGGAACCGCACATTCCACAAACTCACAGAAGGGGGCAGAGTGTACCAACTGAAAAGGCAGCAGCTGAAGTGCTAGCAATTCAGCCAAGCTAGCATTCAACCGCTGGGCATGTGGATGGCTGGTAGCGAACTTCTTTCGGCGGTGCAGCAGCTGGGGCAGGGAAATTTGCCTGGTACAATCGAACGTCGGTGTACCGATAGCAGATTGCCCGCAAGTACTTGGCTGTGACACACCTAATTCTACACCTTCATTCCTCTCAGTGCAGGTTTCAGAGAGGACTGAATGTATAGTGGGGTTGGAGATCCCAGCTGATGAGGAGCAAGGAGAGGTCCGCTTTGTTCTTTGGTGTGGGTCTTTTAGGTAAGCTTGCCAATGAACTGCATGGCAGGTCGACATATGTCTGGTCAAGCACATGGTGCCCAAGCGGCTGATGTTTTGGCCACGCGAGATGCGCTTTAGACATATGTTGCAAATAGCAACGGTGCGATCTGCTGCACACGTCTGAAAAAAGGCCCACACCAAAAAACTTTTGGAATAACGCGAAGAGACAGCAACGCCATGCACATGCGGAGCTCTGCGGTGTGATGCAGTCGGTGTGCTGCCCTTAAGCTCGTTCATCCTGCCTCGTTGGAGATGTGCCTCCTCCTCCTCTCTCTTATCAGGCACCCACGTGGAGTCACCCCCTCCCTCCTCATCACTGGAGCAAATCTGGCAGTATGCTGCAGCTGGGGGAACATGACTGCCAGATAGCTGTCCTTGTTGGGCACTCCCTCTCTCTGGGCTCACGTTACTACCCCCTCTCTCTGGGCTCATGTTACTGCTTTCCTGAGTTCCATCATCGGAGCCTTCAAAATGCTCGTGGGCATCCTCCTGGAGCATGTACCCAACACTGTGGTCAAACAGTTCGGGGGACTCCTCAGGAGGACATGGTGGGGCTAGGGAAGGAGTAACTGATGCCATTGAGTAGAGGGAAGAGGCCATTTGGCAGCTGCTTTGCCAGACAAAGTACCCTGAGTCTGGGTGAGAGAGGATGAGGAGGAGGAGGACGTCTTGGTCATCCACTAAACCAAGTCTTGGGCATGTTGCGGCTCAACATGGCCAGCTGCCAAAAAGAAGGACAAGCGTGTCCCATGGCCACGTGCTGATGAGGATGCACCGTGTCCATGACCAGCACTGTTGCCTCTAGACACAGAGCCTGCTTGCCCTCTTTTATTGCCTCGTGACTGTCTGCCTCTTCTTGTTTGCCTTCCAGACATACTAATGGCCTGCAGTGAGATGTAGCTGCACAAAGGTGGGATGTATATATATATATATATATATATATATATATATATATATATCTGTACTGATAATGCAGCTATCAGAATAAACTGCCTGCTGTGGGATTAGTATGGGAAAAGCAGCAACTGTTTTCAGTTAGTTTTAAGTGAAAACTGTGCAGAGGACAAAGTACACTGAAAATACTTGCAGCTCTCTGCCTGTGGTTTTATTATGAGAACACCACTATAATAGTCACTAACTGTATTCAGGTAAGCTTTAGGTGAATGCTATGCAAAGCACACAGTACACTAAGTGAAACACTGACTGCGGCTAGCACAATCACCTGCCTGCCTGTCACAGTATAGAGAATAACAGGAATGGATCTAGCTAAACTGAATACAGTGTATAAATATATATACAACACCTAGGATGCATATATATCCTCTACACACTGTAACTGGAGCTAACTGACTCGCCTGCCTGCTCTATCTAATTCAATATAAATGACACTGTCTCTCTCTGATATCTCTCTCATTTAACAACTCCAACACACTACACAAGGCCGCCAAGCCTTGTACTAAACCCCCTGAGCCATAATTGGCCAAAGCCACCCTGGCTTTGGCCAATTACGGTTCTCCGTTTTTTCCTCGCTGTCATTGGCCAAGCATGCGGGTCATAGTGCATGCTTGGCCAATCATCAGCCAGAAATGCACTGCGATGCCGCAGTGAATTATGGGCCGTGACACACCACTCGAATATGGCTTGAACGGCCCATAATGTTCGCAATTCGGCGAACAGCCGATGTTCGAGTCGAACATGGGTTTGACTCAAACACGAAGCTCATCCCTATTGAGGACTATTATTCTAAAAATGTTCTCAACAATTTTTAGAGGCAGCTTGTCACAGATTGGTGAGCCTCTGCCCATCCTTACTTCTGAGACAATCTGATGCTCTTTTTATACAAAGTTATGTTACTGACCTGTTGTCAATTAACCTAATTAGTTGCAAAATGTTCTTCCAGTTCTTCTTTGTTAGCACCACTTACTTTGCCAGCTTTCTGTTGTCCTGTTCTAACTTTTTTTGAGATGTGTTGCTGACATCAATTAAAAATTACCTTTTTTCTTGAAATGGTGCATTTTTCAGTTTAAATATTTGATATGTTTTTTTATTTTCTATTGTGAATAAAATATGGATTTTTTTGAGATTTTAAAATCATTGTATTCTTGTTTTATGTCCATCTTACACAGCGTCTCAACTTTTTCAGAATTGTGGTTGTAAATGCTCATGGAGTTGTAGTGATTGATTTCATTTATACTGCGACTTCTGCTTAGTAGAACTGCACAATGATGGTGCCATATTGCTCGTTTTATCTCAGAGCTCTGTCAGATACCTTTAGTTGAAGAAGATATAACAGTAACAATGTATTAAATTCTCATATTCACAGTTGAATCAAATAGGAATACTGTTTTATGACTAAATATATAATATTTAATATTTGCTGTGACAAAGGACTGGAAAACATTTGAATGGAGAAAGTGGTGTGTTGTTCCTTTCTTTAATTCTCTCAAAGACCATTAAGGGCTTATAACAAGCTTCATATACTTAGCCAACAGGATGTTTACTGTCAACTTGAAGACAACATTAAAGCAGACTGGATGATTGTATTACATTCAGCTTCTAATTTAAAAGGCAATGAAAAATAATATACTCCATGCCCCACTGTCTTGCATGTTAACCTTTTTGTTACCCTGCTAAATTATTACTCTCCACGTACAATAATTAGATAAAATATGGTTACACAAGAATTACCAACTCAAAAAAAGATAATGCACTAGCACCAGACAATCACGTGAATGTTAACCTAATAAAAACTGTCTGATGTTTTTTGTATTATTTTGCTTTCCATGCACTAATTTAATCTAGTATTTTAAATTTTTAGTCTGTTATTTAATTTTGGATAATATTGTATCTTTTTAAAGGAAATGTATAATGGTTTTGCATGTATTTTTTTATGTATTGTGTTCTTGACTTATATATTTATATATATACACAGTATCTCACAAAAGTGAGTACACCCCTCACATTTTTGGAAATATTTTATTATATCTTCCATGTGACAACACTGAAGAAATTACACTTTGCTACAATGTAATGTAGTGAGTGTACAGCTTGTCTAACTCAAAATAACTCACCACAGAGCCATTAATGTCTAAACCGCTGGCAACAAAAGTGAGTACACCCCTAAGCGAAAATGTCCAAATTGGGCCCAAAGTGTCAATATTTTGTGTGGCCACCATTATTTTCCAGCACTGCCTTAACCCTCTTGGAAATGGAGTTCACCAAAATCACAGGTTGCCACTGGAATCCTCTTCCACTCCTCCGTGATGACATCATGGAGCTGGTGGATGTTAGAGACCTTGCACCCCTCCACCTTCTGTTTGAGGATGCCCCACAGATGCTCAATAGGGTTTAGGTCTGGAGACATGCTTGGCCAGTCCATCACCTTTACCCTCAGCTTCTTTAGCAAGGCAGTGGTCGTCTTGGAAGTGTGTTTGGGGTCGTTATCATGTTGGAATACTGCCCTGCGGCACAGGCTCTGGAGGGAGGGGATCATGCTCTGCTTCAGTATGTCACAATACATGTTGGCATGCATGGTTTCCTCAATGAACTTTAGCTCCCCGGTGTCGGCAGCACTCATGCAGCCCCAGATCATGACACTCCCACCACCGTGCTTGACTGTAGGCAAGAGACACTTGTCTTTTTACTCCACACCTGGTTTTCCGCCAAACACGCTTGACACCATCTGAACCAAATAAGTTTATCTTGGTCCCATCAGACCACAGGACATGGTTCCAGTAATCCATGTCCTTAGTCTGCTTGTCTTCAGCAAACTGTTTGCAGGCTTTCTTGTACATCATCTTTAGAAGAGGCTTCCTTCTGGGATGACAGCCATGCAGACCAATGTGATGCAGTGTGCGGCGTATGGTCTGAGCACTGACAGGCTGACTCCACACCCATTCAACCTCTGGAGCAATGCTGGCAGCACTCATACGTCTATTTCCAAAAGACAACCTCTGAATATGATGCTGAGCGCGTATACTCAACTTCTATGGTCACCATGACGAGACCTGTTCTAAATGGGCTTGGCCGTCGTGCTGCAGCTCAGTTTCAGGTTCTTGGCAATCTTCTTATAGCCTAGGCCATATTTATGTAGAGCAACAATTCTTTTTTTCAGATCCTCAAAGAGTTCTTTGCCATGAGGTACCATGTTGAACTTCCAGTGACCAGTATGAGAGAGTGAAAGCAATAACACCAAATTTAACACAAGTGCTCCCCATTCACACCTGAGACCTTGTAACACTAATGAGTCACATGACACCGGGGAGGGAAAATGGCTAATTGTGCCCAATTTGGACATTTTCACTTAGGGGTGTACTCACTTTTGTTGCCAGCGGTGTAGACATTAATGGCTGTGTGTTGAGTTATTTTGAGGGGAAAGCAAATTTAAACTGTTATAGGGCCCTTTCACATGTACGGATCCCGTGATGATCTGTGTTTAAATATCTGCTTTCTCAGGGGGATCGCTCCGTTGATCCCCGCTGAGCCGGCGGATGACCAGCCCTTCTCTGCACAGTGTGCAGAGATGGACCAGTCAGATTTCCGCTCTCCTCTATGGAGGGATCGGATGAACATGGACCGTCTGTCCGTGTTCATCCGATCCGATCCGCAGACGGATGGAAAAAAAGGATTTTCCTCCATCATCAGAAACGGAGCATAGCGTAGACTGATGAGATCGGATGTCAGCGGATGTTTATTCGCTGACATCTGCTATCCCATAGGGATACATGTATGTCCGTTTTTCATCCGAAAACGGATGGATGAAAAACTGACATACGGTCCGCACGTGTGAAAGGGCCCATACAAGCTGTACACTCACTATTTTACATTGCAGCAAAGTGTAATTTCTTCAGTGTTGTCACATGGGAAAAGATATAATAAAATATTTACAGTACAAAAAATGTGAGGGGTCTACTCACTTTTGTGAGATACTGTACATGGTGATCATACCCCACCCTAATTGCCTGTGAAAATGTGAAATAGACTCCCTCGAGAACGAGTTTTGGCCAGCTCAATAGATTGTTTTAAAAAAGAGTTGGATGCATTCCTAAATGCACAAAATAGAACTGGATTCTAACACCTATAGGTTAGGAGCCTATTGGACCATGGTTTATTGTTTTTTTTTTTTTTTTGCCTTCCTCCGGATCAACTGTTTGTATAGGTATTTGTATATGGAGGTTTTCTAGCTTTTTTTCTTTTTTTTTTTACTGGTTGACCTAGACAAACCTGTGTCTTTTTTCAACCCGACTAACTATGTGAAAGCCCCATATATTAAATGTTTATTTGTCAAGTAAAGGTATAACAGATTGATCAATGTATAATTAGAATAGTATAGGTTTTAAAGAGGTTCTGTAAAACTTAAAGAGTAACATCTAAGTACATTGCAGGGAATTGACCAAACTTTGTTGCAGATTCCTACCTTTTTTGGGAAAATCAGTGAGCCAATCACACAAGTAGCAAGTGACATTTCCAATGAGTGTTCTGTACAGCAACTGTTGGGGAGTACTCGGAATGGTCCGGGGTGGAAACTGGGGTCCCCCAGGGTTCTGTCCTGGGACCAATCCTATTTAATTTATTCATAAACAACCTGGAGGATGGGATAAAATGCTCAATCTCTCTATTTGCAGACGATACTAAGCTAAGCAGGGCAATAACTTTTCTGCAGGATGTGGAAACCTTGCAAAAGATTTGAACAAATTTATGGGGTGGGCAACTACATGGCAAATGAGGTTTAAAGCGGTGTTTCGCCCCCAAAAAATAATTAAAATCCAGCATATACAGATACTGCAGCTGCTGGCCTTTAATAAATTGACACTTACTTGTCCTGGAGTCCAGCGATGTCAGCACCCGCAGCTGATGTTTCCATCAGCTACCGGGTGCTGCCGTCGTTATTGTGGGTAAGGGTACCCGGCAGTGTAGCCTTTTGGCTTCACGCCGGGAACCCTACTGCAAATGCGCAAGGCCCGCTCCTCTCTCCTACTGGTCCGGCGGCTGGGGGAGGAGGAGGGAGGCCCGCACTGACATCCCGGGCCACGGCCTGGACTCCCAGAAGTGGGAAAGGATACCTGTCAAAGACAGGTATCCTTTCCCCCCTTCCTCCATAAAGGTGCCAATTGTGGAAACGGAGGGGGGAGAAATCCGACGAGCGGAAGTTCCACTATTGGGTGGAACTCCGCTTTGATATAGAAATGTTTAAAATAATGTGTTTGGGTGGCAAAAATATAAATGCAATCTACTCACTAGGAGGAGAACCTCTGGGGGAATCTAGGATGGAAAAGGACCTGGGAGTCCTAGTAGATGATAGGCTCAGCAATGGCATGCAATGCCAAGCTGCTGCAAGTAAAGCAAACAGAATATTGGCATGCATTAACCGCTTCAGCCCCGGAAAAATTTACCCCCTTCCTGACCAGAGCAGGTTTTGCGATACGGCACTACGACGCTTTAACTGACAATTGCACGATCGTGCGACGTTGCACCCAAACAAAATTGAGCTTTCTTTTGGTGGTATTTGATCACCTCTGCGGTTTTTATTTTTTGCGCTATAAACAAAAAAAGCGCAAATTTTGGAAAAAAAACAATATTTTTGACTTTTTTCTATAATAAATATCCCCCAAAAATATATATATATATAAAAAAAAAAATCCTAAGTTTAGGCCGATATGTATTCTTCTACATATTATGGGTAAAAAAAAATCGCAATAAGCGTATATTGATTGGTTTGCGCAGAAGTTATAGCGTCTACATAATAGGAGATAGATTTATGGTATTTTTATTAGTATTTTTTTTACTAGTAATGGCGGCGATCTGCGATTTTTATTGTGACTGTGATATTGCGGTGGACACATCGGACACTTTTGACACTATTTTGCGACCATTGTCATATACAGGCATACCCCACTTTTAAGTACACAATGGGTTTTATTTACTAAAGCTGGAAAGCCCAAAATCAGGCTCACTTCTGCATATAAACCAATGAGCTTCTAACCCTAGCTTGTTCAATTAAGCCTGGTAATAAAACCTGGAAGCTCATTGGTTTTTATGCAGAAATGAGACAGATTTTGCGCTTTCCAGCTTTAGTAAATAAAACCCATTGTGTACTTAAAAGTGGGGTATGCCTGTATACATCGATTAGTACTGTAAAAATGCACTGGTTACTGTATAAATGACACGGGCAGGGAAGAGGTTAAACACTAGGGGGCGATTAAGGGGTTAAGTGTGTCCTAGGGAGTGATTCTAACTGTAGGGGGGATGGGCTACCACTGACATGACAGAGTTCACTGCTCCCGATGACAGGGAGCAGTAGATCCCTGCCATGTCACTAGGCAGAACAGGGAACTGCCTTGTTTACATCTCCCCGTTCTGCCTCTCCATGTCATGATCGCTGGCCGCCATCGAACATCAAGTTCGCGGGGCCTGCGAGCACAGTAACGGAGAGTGCGGCGCCAGCCGCGTGGCAAATTAAAGGGGACGTACCTGTATGCCCATTTTCCCACCGCTGCCATTGTGCCGACGTATATCGGCGTGCAGTGGTCAGCAAGTGGTTAAAAAGGGGACTAACTCCAGGGATAAAACTCTCACTCTACAAGACTCTGGTCCGGCCGCACCTGGAGTATGCTGTCCAGTTCTGGGCACCAGTCCTCAGGAAGGATGTGCTAGAACTGGAGAGAATCCAGAGAAGGGCAACAAAACTAATAAAGGGACTGGAGGACCTTAGTTATGAGGAAAGGTTGCGAGCACTGAACTTATTCTCTCTGGAGAAGAGACGCTTGAGAGGGGATAGGATTTGAATGTACAAATACCATACTGGTGACCCCACAATAGGGATAAAACGTTTCCGCGAAAGGGAATTTAATAGGACACACGGCCATTCACTAAAATTAGAAGAAAAGTAGTTTAACCTTAAACTGCGTAGAGGGTTCTTTACTGTAAGAGCAATTAGGTTGTGGAATTCTCTTCCATAGGCGGTGGTTTCAGCGGGGAGCATCAATAATTTCAAAAAACTATTAGATAAGCACCTGAACGACCACAACATACAGGGATATACAATGTAATACTGACATAAAATCACACACATAGGTTGGACTTGATGGACTTGTGTCTTTTTTCATCCTCGCCTACTATGTAACGCCTCCAGGTAGCCATATTGTATTGCATTTTACAGAAAATTACAGCGCTTCAGATTGAAAAGGAAAAGTAATTTTTATTATTATTCAATTATAATATGACTTGTGTCGCAATTGTATATGTTATATTTTTTTTGTTTATTTGCAAATTTTTTCCCACCAAAGTGGAGTTACCCTTTAAGCTTCACAGAGAATTCTGATAGTTCTGTAACTAGATAGCTCTAAATTACCTGAGGCCTGGGTCAATGATCTCAACTTTCACTTCTGAGCCTCACCTGCACGTAAATTCTGGAACTGCAGCTTTTCTATTTAAATATAATGCCATTAAAGCAAAAATAATAGATACATTTAAATGTGTCCCACAACAGTTACATTCCTCACTGTATAGGTTTATTTTAAAGCAGAACTCCACAATTATGTGCATGTTTACATATACTGTATATACTCGAGTTTAAGCCGAGTTTTTCAGCACTTTTTTTAGGGCTGAAAGTACACCCCTCGGCTTATACTCGAGTCAGTACCTGAAAATCTTCTTATACTGCGGTTGGCGTCCATTGTTTAAATATCGCGGCTTTCTCCTGTTCCCTTCCGTGATAGGCGTTTCCAGCAAACACTGTGTTGAGTGTTCCACCTATCACGGAGGTCCTCTCATTCTCGGACTCTGTTTCCCAGCAGACACTGTGTTCAGTGTTCCGCCTATCATGGACGTTCTCTTGTCCGAGGGTGAAAAGACATCCGTGATTGGCGGAACACTGAACACAGTGCCTACTGGGAAACAGAGTCCGAGAATGAGAGGATCTCCGTGATAGGCGGAACACTCAACACAGTGTTTTCTGGAAACGCCTATCACGGAAGGGAACAGGAGAAAGCCGCGATATTTAAACAATGGACGCCGGCCGCAGTATAAGAAGATTTTCAGGTACACTCGGGCACAGGGAGGCTGCAATGGACACAGCGAGGTTGGGCACAGTAAGCTGGCAATGGGCACAGTAAGGTGGCACAGTGAGGTGGCAAAGGACACAGTGAGGTTAGGCACAGTAAGCTGGCAATGGGCACAGTAAGGTGGCACAGTGAGGTGGCAATGGGCACAGTGAGGTGGCAATGGGCACAGTGAGGTGGCACAGTGAGGTGGCAATGGGCACAGTAAGGTTGGGTAATTGGCACAGTGAGGTGGCAATGGGCACATTTCCCCCCTAGGCTTATACTCAAGTCAATACGTTTTCCCAGTTTATTGGGGTAATATTAGGTACCTTGGCTTATACTCGGGTCGGCTTATACTCGAGTATATACGGTACTTGTTTTTCAGCTACTAAGTGTAAGGTAGCTGATGACTGTAGCAGCCCCTCACAATGTACATGCCCCTTTGCAATTAATATTCTTGGCATTGTAATATGCTGTTATAAACAATATATGATGGGAGAGTAGCGCAGTTTGTCCCTTCACTGATATTAGGGAATGGCCCTAAGATCTTGGCCATGTGGCAGATTTTGTCATTTAGAATGTCACAGCCAGTCACCAGGCCATTTTTTCAGTTTTCAGTCTTGTGATAGTTTAACTGACAATTACTCAGTCATGCAACACTGTAACCAAATGAGTTTTATATATTTTGAGAAAAAAAAAAAAAAACAATTACTTTTTTTTATTGCTTTTAATTGTAAATGTGAGATCTGAGGTCTTTTTGACCCCAGATCTCACAATATAGAGGCCCTGTCCTGCTTATTTTTATTACAAGGGATGTTTACATAATCTTTTTTTTTTTTTTTTTAAAGGGACAGTGTAAAAATAAAAAGTAAAAAGTTAAATAAATAATATATATTTTTTTAAAGCACCCCGTCTCTCCGAGCTCGCGTGCAGAAGCGAATGCATATGCAATTCGGCCCCATGTATGTAAACAATGTTCAAACCACACATGTGAGATATTGCCCCAATCGTTAGAGCGAGAGCAATAATTCTAGCACTAGATCTCCTCTGTAACTCCAAACAGGTAACCTGTAAACATTTTTAAAGTGTAGCCTATGGAGATTTTTAAGTACCAAAGTTTGTTGCCATTCCATGAGCGTGTGCACATTTAAAGCATGACATGTTAGGTATCAATTTACTCAGCGTAACAGTATATTTTACATTTTAGAAAAAAATTGGACTAACTTTACTGTTTTATTATTTTTTAATAAAAAAAACATATTTTTTCCCCAAAAATTGTGGTTGTAAGACTGCTGCGCAAATACGGTGTGACATAAAGTATTGCAATTATCTCCATTTTATTGTCTGCCAAATATATATATATATATATATATATATATATATATATATATATAATGTTTTTGGGTTTTAAGTAATTTTCTAGCAAAAAATTCTGATTTTAACTTGTAAACAACAAGTGTCAGAAATAGGCTTGGTCCTTAAGTGGTTAAATCATTACTATACAGGTCACTGAAGAGATGAGATGAAGATGTGTGATGAACAGATGAAAAGGGGGATGTCAAGGGGTTAATAGTGAAACCACTATGGTCTGCTGTTAATGAATAATCTTTCATTCCTTAAATCCACCTTCCTCCATTGTAAGAGGAAGGGGAGGGCTCTCAAATGTAAACACTGACAGTGTTTGCATTTGTGCTGGCTGTGATTGGCCACAGCAGTGGTCACAAGACCTAGAGCTACCCTATTTGGCTCTGTACATTTTGACTATGATCTGTCTAATGACAGCACAATTACAGGAAATGTGCCGATTCCAGGTAGCATACAGTAGTAAACAGAGCACCGTTTATAAAATTCTCTCCAGAAAGGTGCATCCACCTACCTGCCATTTTCTCTGTGTAGTGGTAGTAAGGTGGTTAAAAAAATCCCCATGGCATTTACATTAGCAGGTATCACTATTGTAGTGAAATGGTTTATACTGAGAAAGAATAAAATTGCACAAACAGTCTATGTAGATCTCCCATGAGCAGAGACTTCTAGTGTAGCACAGAAAATCAGGTTTAAGCTTATAATACAGTCAGAGGAGTACTTTAGAGCACAATGTCTTAGATCAATAAGGAAGCTGTAACTACATTTTCTGTCATCTTATGATATTGATGCAAAAACATAATGGTTGAAATTATAAAATCAATATCTTAATTTAATAAAAAAATGTCTATTGATGTTGTTAAAACTAAATTCAATGGAGATAATTTCCTACCTTGTAGAAACAAAATATGTAAATACTTTGGTAAAAGCTCATTCTTCAAATTTTTTTCTTTAAATATCTATGAAACAGTCTTTTAAAATAAAAATAAACAGCCTAATTATTTAGCAGTTGTATAACACATGTAAATATCAATTTAGGAAATACAGCCCTAGTTTTTCCTGACAGTAAAATTAAAATAAGCTAATCTTAAAGCATAAAAGATTTTCTAGAAATTAAAATAAGCAGTCCAGCGGTATTTAAAAAAAAAAATACAGCTTTTGCAGCAAATGTAAAGTTATCTTTTCCGTAGTCATTATTTTCTAAAATAAGCAAAATTTCAAGGGGTGTTTTTTTCACTTGTTTGTGTTCTGTGATTATGATTGATTGTGATGAATTAATAAGTGCTATCAAACCAATTAATAAACAACTACCGGTATATGAATTACCGGTATATACAAAACGTTTCTCGCTATCAGTGATTCACCCACTGCATGAAACAATATAGTAAATATAGTGCAGCGCAAATTAAATCTTGCAAAACTGTATTAGGCATAAAGTGCAAAAGTGCACTTTTGCACTTTACGCTTCATGCACTTTTGTAAGATTTAAGTTGCGCTGCACTATATTTACTATACTGTGATTATGATTGCATACACTTGCTTTTGAATTATATTAAATAGATAATTGTAACTATTTAGATTGCCCGCAAGGTGTTCCCTAAAGTTTAAAAAAAATCCGTATGCATCTCAACATGTGCTATATCTATCACACCTAAACGTATCTTGTCATTTGTCAAAGAAAAGATCAGGGTCTTAAGCCCTGTACACACGATCGGTTTTACTGATGAAAACAGTCCGATGGACTTTTTTCATTGGACAAACCGATCGTGTATGGGACCCATCGGTCTTTTTTCCATCGGTTTTAAAAAATAGAACATGTTTTAAATGTTTCCGATAGATCAAAAACCGATAGCAAATTCCGATCGTCTATGGGCAAATCCATCGGACATTTTTGGAAGAAAGGCTGTATGGTGTCAGGCAGGATTGAACAGTGAAGGTTTCTGGAATATAAAGTAAGGTGAATATTTAGCACAGCAGGCTGCAATCTGGGGAATGGGAAGGTTTAAAAGTGAATCCTTTAAAGCTTACCAAGGACTACAAAAGAACACTGTTCAGGTACACAATTGCTTCCAAAATATAAATAATTCTGGAGCTATGGTGAACTGTGAGATGCCAATGCTGAAATAATTGAAATGACCAAGATAACATTTAGGCCCTCAGTCCAAGAGCTAAAATTCAAATCTGTTCATCTAATGTCCATACATGAGTTAAGCCTCGTACACACGATCGGATATCCTATGGATTCTAATCCAATGGTTTTGTCCATCGGATATCCGATGAAGCTGACTTCCATCAGTCTTGCCTACACACCATCAGTCAAAAAACCGATCGTTCCAAACGCGGGTGACGTAAAACACTCCGATGAGCCGAGAAAAATGAATTCTAATGCTTCTGAGCATGCGTCGACTTGATTCTGAGCATGCATGGGTTTTTTTTCCGATGGAGTTCCACACAGACGATCGGAATTTGCTATAGTTTTTTTGCCCATCGGATAAATTTAAAACATGTTCTATTTTTTTTCACCGATGGAAAAAAGACCGATGGGGCCCATACACGATCGGTTTGTCCGATGAAAAAAGTCCATCGGACTGTTTTCATCTGTAAAACCGATCGTGTGTACACGGCTTAAGGGGAATGGGCACTAAAAGAGAACTTGTCCTTTACAACCCCAGGATTCAAGGACATTTAAGAAAACGTATATATTTTTCTTACAATGATTATTTATTGTAATTCATTCCATCTTACAAAATACAATAAAATATTCAAAGAGAAGAAAACGTATATATAGATACATGTATTTTTCTCTTTGCTACTTTGTTATAATTCAAATTGTCTCCAACAATTATCTTGCTAGAATTCAAGTAATATATTTTGTGTTAGAACTACAGATATATTTAGCTGAATGTTACTATAAAATCACTCTTTTACTTGTCCTGCCAATTATTTTGGAAGAATTAAAATAACATATTTGGTGTTGGAATAACATAATTTTAACATTTACACTTTGTGATGATTTGTGGAATGCATCCTCTCTCTCTCTCTCTGCTATTCCTTCCCGCAGACATCAGAAAATGTATAGTACTGCTAATTTATGCTAATTTTTCACCACATTACTTGAGAACCCCCTACAGAATTCAGCCTTGCACATATCCATCATTTCAGTAAGTGTTTCTCTCTGTGTTGTCGCCTTGCATTGACACAACCTGTCAGTTCTTTTACTCTTGCCCAGAAGTTTCATGTGCACCAAAGTTATGTTAAAAATTTGGGAGAAAAGAAAACGTAAGGAAGTAATTTGTTGACAAGTGTGGCAAATAGGAATTTTTGCTTCGTTTTCAAAGAGAATAAAAGCCAAAATGTAGTTGGTCACTGTGGGCAACAATTTTTGTTTTTGACATCCATTTTCCAGTTTTTTATATTGCATCTTAAATAATAATAATATTCAAAAGTAACAATGTTTACTATCACTTTCATTGTTTTGTATGAACAACTTGGTTTAAGAAACATTAGTTCCTGAAGAGCTTCATGCCTCCCAATAGTCCAGTCAAAACTAAAAGAGCCTGCAGAATGGCTCAGTGTATTTTTACTGTACAGCCCACCCCACTGCCAGTTTTTTCTCTAATCTGGCAATCCTTGTGTGTGCTTATTTTGATGGGAATTACATATAGCTAAAATTTAAAAATGTGATTTTTATTTATTTAACTGTAAGAAATATGGAAACTGCAGTGTGTGACCCTCTATTTTGCAAATGCTAGTTTCTTGATTGGCATGCTGGCTCTCTTACTTTAATACCTTAATTCACTAATCCAGAACAAGTGTGCAGATATGAACTTCTGATTATACCCTGACTCTGTCATTTGGCATTAAAGCTAAAAGGGCCAGCATACCAGCCATGCAACTAGCACTTTCATTAAAGCATCAGCAATGGCAACCTTACTGTTTTTCATTCCTTTTAGTTCACTTCACCACAACCTGTCTAGTTCCAGTAGTAGTCAATGTTCTACACAAATTTCATGAACTTTCTGAGAAGAGTAGAGTAGGGAAAGTAAAAGTCAATATGGCCCAAAGATCAGGATTTTCTAAAAGTAAAGCCCTGTACACACACTCGGTTTTCCCGCCGGTAAAAAGTCCGCAGAGAAAATCGAGAACCCGGCAGGGAAACTGCCATGGAGCTTTGACCGGGAATCCCGGCCATGTGTGTATGCTCCATGGGCACTGCCTCGCAGTGTTTCCCATAGAGTATTTGTAAATCCGGCGGAAAAAAAATGCTGGGAATCCCGACGGGAAAATAGAGAGCAGGTTCTCTATTTTCCCCGCCGGGATTCCCGGCAGTTTTCCCGGCGAGGGAGCGTACACACGGCCGGTTTTTATGTTTTTATTTCCATTGGGGGGGGGGTCGTGTATTTTTCTCATTTTCCCATTGGCAAAAGTATGTTCACTTATCCGAGCATCCATGAACACATATGTGCTCATTCACCACTGTGTGAATCAGTAGACAATCCCATTGTCAATTGTGCTTATTAATATTTTTTAACATAATGATTTTGAGTTAATATATGAATATCTTAGGAATTCAACTCCTAATGAATGTCAACAGACCTACTGTTAATGCTGGCTGACGTTATTGACCACAAATGATCATGACCGAATGTGATCAGTGATGTTACCCAGTATTCTCTGGCCGCTTTGTTTACAAACAGAAATACACCATCAGAAATGTCATAGAGTGGCTTTTTTAACATCACTTTTGCTGGAAGACCTGCTACCCACTACACCGTTATTTTAGTTTTTTTGTTTTGTTTTGCTTTAGCACATTTTCCCCCATGGCACCCAGAAGCTTGAAATTTGTCCTTGAAAAAGGTAGAAAAAAATTACATGTGACTCGCATAGACTTCAGTAGGGTCTGGGCACTTTGTTCGAGGTTAGCACATTTTTTATAGTATTTATTTGGCCAAAGTCCAGTGAACTGTTTTTCAGAGGGTCAACAAAATTCTAAAGGCCTTACCCTGTGAAAAAAAGCAGTCTAAAAATACCTTTCTGGTGGCCCATTTGGTAAAACGTCATTCTGTAGCAGAGCAACTGACAGCAATCTGATTTGATATGTTGGACTGTTAAAAAAAACAAGTTCCCCTTGACTGCTGTGGTTCCTTCTGCTGAATCCTAATCACTGCAGGACACAATAGAGATGTAGGTGTCAGAAAAAGTAACCACAGTGGCCAACAGGGGACATACTATTTTACACACATGAAAGTACGGAATAGGATCGGTGTCTGGAGATCTGCTACAGAGTAAAGCTTTAGCTAACTGACCACTGCACAGGTATGCATAAATCTGCTTTCTTCTCAGGGTAATGCCTTTTTTGTTGACCGGCTGATAGGGTCACTTCAAGTGGAGAGGTGGCACAGGAAGCTCTATAGTTTCAGAATTTGAATATAAATATCATCCTTCTGGCTATAGACTGCTGGATGTATGTGAATGACAAAAGGAGGGTGCTAATTGGGGCTCACCTGCATGAGACTGTGGCCAGCACACACCAGGGTATTTAGGTGTAGCTAGGCTAATGTACTGGACTTGTGTCACAAATGTTTATATTTCAGGTGTGTACTAACCAATAGAATTACATGGAAGGTTCTGGCTAAACCCAGTTGGCCTATAAAGAAGCAGCTGCAGTGGGGCTTATTCACCTTCCCCCCCCCCCCGAAACGGATCAACAGGACAAAGTGCTCCCGCCCCCCCTTCCCTAGTCGTGGTTACCTTTTATGTGGTATGAGTCACCTCGGTTTTCCGGGGGGGACTGTTTGATTCAAATGATGATGGTGTTTACTGGCTGCCCGAGTTCTAATAACTGGGCAGAACAATTTGGTTATGGTGATGATAAATATATTTTGGTGAGTTTAATGATTAAAATGTTTAATATGGTGAAAACCAATAAAGGTACCGCGGCCAATAATATTTGCCAAAATTAAATGGTGTGTGTGCTTATTTATTAGTATTAAGGGTTAGTTATGGTTAAGGTGTGTGTGTGTGTGGCCTACAGTCTCATCACAAAAGTGGCTAAGCAGGATTGTCAATATTTTGGCAGGTAAAATTGTCCACGGTTATGAATTCAGCTACTTTATTTGAGTTATATCTTAAAGGATAAGTTTACTTTTGGAGAAAAAATAATAAATGCACATATTTTTGCAGAACAAATGTGCATTTATTATTTTTTCCCCCAGGAGTCCCCCAGGAGCCTGCAAAGCATTGCACCTGTGATCAGTGGATCATGGGTGCAATGTCAGGCTCCTGTAGACAAACCCTTTCATACTGGGTGGACTAGTTTTGATCAGCAGGGGATCTGTCTGCTAAGCCCCTGTAAGTGAGAGCAGAGCAGGTGGATGACAGGTCCATGTCCGCTTAGTTTTTGAAGAACAGACACAGACAAAGCCTGCTCTGCTGTATGGCCGACAGGGAAAACATGTCCATTTACACCTGACTGCCCTCCAATCAATTTGCCTAGATCGCAGGAGACTCACCTACCTATTTTTAGTGGACTGGATCAGACCAGAGGTAGGCAGGTGTAAACAGACACATGGACTGTTCGATCAGATCTGCCTGAAAAACTGACGGACGGACCTGATCGGACCCTCCCTATGAAATGGACCTACAGCTTTCAGCCCGTACCTTTTCAGAGCTTGTGAATGGACTATGAGGATGCTCATCAATGCCCTCGCATAGAACTACAAGCTGTCTGCTGTCTGCCGTGGTACGGTGAATGTGAATAAATGACATGGCTGTGCGGGCAGAGAGGAGCCCCCGTATCGTTTCACTGGGGGGGAAGAGGGGGGTGCAGGTGGGGACTGCTGGAGCTTATTACATATTACACCCTAAATGGGTAAGGTGTAAAATGCTCCAGAAGGTGAGCTTAGCCTTTTAATCCCAATTGAAGCCAAGTACTTTATTTTTGGTATGTGGTTAGTTTGCATAACAACTAAAGAATATGTGTTTTTTGAAGTAGAACGTAAGGCTAACTTATAAGTATTCTTAAAAACATTTTCTCCCCCCTCCTCCTACCTATCTCGCATAGCCTGTATAAAGAAGGTCTGTGTACATACCTTTTTTAATCCTGCCTGGTCCAGTCATGTTATCCCTCTGCTCCGTTGTGTCAGAGAGCAGTTGCTGCAGGAGAGAGGAGGGAGCACTGACAGCAGACGAGATTCTAAAAGGTATGCACGCAGATTTTTTTTTTTTTATAGGGGCTATGCTGGACAGGTAGGAGAGGGTTTAGGAAACTTTTTCAGCATAGCTATAATTAGCTGTTACTACCACTTTAATGTGTTATAAGTGTTTTGCTACTACGGCAAGCCCCTGCTCTGACAGCACCCCGGAGATCCAGGCTGCTGCATTCAAACTGGTCCAGATCACCAGAGATCAGGACTGCTGCACTCTCTTAGTAGTAGTAGTTTTGATCTCTAGTGTCCTACTACTACCACATAAAAAACACATATACTGATTGGAGAATAGAATGTACTTCCTATAGCGAAATCTTCTGGTGTAATATGCAATGTTATATACTATTTTCCTTTCTAGTATATTTCTATCTCTTTGATGCAATACACTGTTTTTTCTTACTTATATACCTTAATATATACATACTATATATACTGTATATTATACTTACTTATACTTATTATATAAATATAAATCTTCAAACAGAAAACTATACAAAAAGGACACACACACACTCTTTACTTGTTAGTCAGCCTGATTCATATGCAAACGATGGTCCTTTGTTCTATACAGACATTGCTGAATATCGCTATACAGATATCACTAAAGGCCCGTACACACGGTCTGACTTTTTGCCAACAAACTTCAAAATGAGCAAGTTTTCCAAAAAATTTGACCGCGTGTACGCTCCATCTGACAAAGTTTTTCGGTTTTCATCGGACAAAAGTTCACTCTGCAAATGGACAAACTTTTCGGCAACAAAAGTCCGATGGTGAAAAGTCCGACCGTGTGTACAGAAATCCATCGGACTTTTGTCCGAGGTACAAACACGCATGCCCAGAACCAATGTTAAAATCAACCAACAATAGCAGAAGTTGACCAAAAGGTTGCGGTAAAGAGCAGAAAAGAGCAGAAAAACCACGCGATGTTGGGAAAGTTTGCAGAAAAGTCCTGCCGTGTGTATGCTATGGGTGTGCCCGGCCAACTCCCTTCGGACAAAAATCCACGAAAAAGTTTGTTTGAAGTCCGACCGTGTGTACGAAGCTTTAGAAATAATTTAATTAAAACTCTGTACTTTGTACTTCTATGTAATTTTACTATTTAAAAGATGGAAAACCAATGCCAACAATCTGTGGCTCCTCAGAACTGTACCTCTTCATGTTACTCAAAGCCGATATTACTGCAGATCACTGTCTAGCTCACTCTCCTGACCCATGGTTTCATTTAGACTGGGGTTTAAATTTGGTGTATAATTTTTAAAAGTAATACCTGTTAACTTTTATTTCAAAAATTAAAGATGATTACTCTTAAATTATTTTTACATTCTTTTTTTGAACAAGACTGGAACATATATTGTGCGGCATAAACTAGAGACTAAACAGATGGTGGTAAAGGTAACAACACTACATCTTCCTAAGCATCTGAGAAAAAATGTACTGTAATCAGCAGCCTTAATTTCAGTAGCTTATTTGTTAATGACTGTGGCCAACAAACAGACCTCTAACAACTTCTGAGCAGTCGTAGATGAATATATAAAAAGTTACATATTACATTTGAATGTTATCTGGATTGCTATGGGCCCCAATACAAAATTTAACTTAGAGTCTTGCAAAAGACCATAAAGGTCATGTCAATCCATAAACATTTTTTCTAGTCTGTGTTGCTGTTTGAGTGTCCTATGTGGTAGGACAGAAAGTGAGGGTAAAGATCCCCAGACACCAGTAAATCTCCAACAGGGTTTCTATACCTCCTCTTCTCTATATAAAACTGTTTTGGAAACAAATAAAATTTTGGCTCGACATACACTTTAACAACTTGAGCTCTGGAAGATTTTACCCCCTTCATGACCAGGCCATTTTTTGCTATTCGGCACTGCGCTAATTTAACTGGTAATTGCGTGGTCATGCAACACTGTATCCAAATGAAATGTATACCATTTTTTACAAACAAATAGAGCTTTCTTTTGGTGGTATTTGATCACCACTGGGTTTTTATTTTATAATATAAAGGATAAAAGAAAAGAAAAACAATATTTTTTTATTTTAACAAAAAGTGTGCAATAAAAAAATTCAATTTCTTCATAAATTTTGGCCAAAATGTATTCTGCTACATGTCTTTGATTAAAGGACAAGTCCAGCCTGAACTCATTCGGCTGGGCTTCTCCCACATCACTACATCTTCCTAAGCATCTGAGAAAAAATGTACTGTAATCAGCAACCGTAATTAGAGTAGCTTATATGTTAATGACTGTGGCCAACAAACAGGTTAAACAACAACAGATTAAGGGACAAGTCCAGCCTGAGCTCATTCGGCTGGGCTTCCCTATGGGTCACAGGAGTGCAATTCGTTTTGCACTCCTGTGACCCGTTTTTAGCAGAGAGCGGTCTGAATCCGCTCTCTGCTGACATCACCAAGATCAGTCCAGGAACCGCATCATCACAACTTCGGTGTCTGGACTAATAGGCATCTCAGCCTCTCAGCGAGCCGCTTAGATGGCCACTTACCACACCTTCACAGCTCAGCGCTCTAATGAGTGTGAAGGAGCAGAGCAGGGGAGCTGCTGACTGACAGGCAGCAGCTCTCTGCTCGGGGATCTGTGAGAACCGAGCCATCGGTGATGTTCGATGGCTCGGTTCTCAGTGAAGAGGCAACGAAGGATGTTGCATCCACCTAGGTAAGTATGACTGGGGAAAAAATGGCAAACTCACACTTCCCTTTTAAGCAAATCCCAATAGGTGTATATTGATTGGTTTGTGTGAGAGTTATAGCGTCTACAAACTATGGTATATACTGTATACTGGAATTTTTATTTTTACATTTTTTTGATACTTCTAATGGTGATGGTGATCAGCAACCTATAATGGGACTGTGGTAGTGTGGCAGGAAATCGGACACTAACTGATGAAGGGGGGAACTGACAAACTGGCACTGACATCACCAGTATCAGTGATAATACTATACACTGTACTAATGACTAATGATACGGCTGGGAAGGGGTTATCATCTAGAGTAGGGGTGTCAAACTCAATTTCATCGTGGGCCGCATCAGCATTATGATTGCCCTCAAAAGGGCCGGTTGTATCTGTGAGATTAGATGTCCAGAGCATGCCCTCCCCTTATATTAGATGTCAAGAGCCACCCCACCATCAGAAGTTGAGTCCCCCACTCTCCCTTACATCACAGTGTACTCCCCTTTCCTTATGCTGCTGCTGGGAAGAAGCTGGATGCATTGCTTGAAAGCAGAAAGTAAGGGTCTAGAGGAGGACTAGAGGAGGGCTGGAGCTCTCCTGCAGCTGCAGGAGAGGTGCAAGGGCCACATGAAATGGTGTGGAGGGTGGGATCCGGCCCGCGGGCCTTGTGTATGACACCTGTGATCTAGAGTGATCAATGACTTAAATGTGTGAATAACTATGTGTAATGTGTGTAAAGTGTGCTGCTTTTACTACTAGATCTCTTAGTTTCTCATCCCATTTCATCCCATCTCATTAAAGTGTATGTCCAGATCAAACTTTTTGTTTTGTTTTGGATAGAATGACAAAGAGTTAAATGTATGGATTCTACTGCTATCTGCTGATTTTTTACCAGAAAGGAAGTGAGGGTATTACTATAATAGCAACAAAAATAATATATATATATATTTTATAGTGTAGTAAGGGAAGACTAGCACCACGTCAACATTTTATTTCTGTCTGTGTCCCTGAAGTCGTTTTTCCATGATAAAGGCTTAAGTATAGAGGCATTGTTTGCTTGCATTTGAAGCCTGCCTTAAAAGGATAGTTCACCTTTTACAAAAAACTGCCTATGCAGATAAGGGGCATCTGTAGATAAAAACAAACTGTTCAGCTTTGATTAAATTTGCATAATGCTCTTTCTAAAGGTGTAGGACATTTACATAGATCCTGAAGCCTGACCGAAAAACTCACAGATATAGCCCAATCCCATTCTGCCTTGTTGCTAAAATGTTGCTAAGACACTCCCAGCCAATATTGCCCACCTGTACCATCACAGGATCAAACTCTCAAACCCATGCATATGTGTGGTCCACTATTTCCTCCATCTCAACATTGCTAAATTTAGAACTACTGCAGCAGGGGAGAGAGAGTATATGCAAGAGGGTTCAAACTGGCTAGCAGTTGCTTAGCAACATCCTAGCAGGATAGGATGGTGCCATGCCTGGGAGTTTTTTGCCCAGGCTTAGGGAGTTATGTAAATGGCCTACACCTATATCAAGGGCATTATTTAACTTTGGTTAAAGCTACACAGTTTGTTTCATCTACAGGCACCATGCATTTACCTGCATAGACAGTTTTTTTATGTAAAGGTGAACTAACCCTTTAACTACAGGTCAGTGGATTGAATGCAAAAGCCAACATTTGACAGCAATTCCCAACGTACAAAAGCCCTACATCTCTGTAATGGATAGCAGTAAACATTAGGAGGAAGTGATAATTGTACCCAAATATTTTCAAGTTTTTGGCTTGACTTTTTTGAGGGGGGGGGGTGTGATTTATCAAGCATTCATCAAACATAAAATTACAGAAGTGTAAATAAGTAACATTGAAGCTATAAAAAACATTTGTAGTTAATGGGGTTGATTTACTAAAAGATACAAATGGTTATAAAATTATATTTTTAATCCTAAACAAAATATTTATCAAAATTCATCTTTTAGAGATTTGATCTTGTGTTATTTGCATTTTAAGAAATTTAGAATATCAACTGCATGTGTGCTACATTTTTATTTTTAAAGTTCAAATAAAATACCCTACTTTATGTTATAAAGACGTAGAAAGTCTATAGAATTAAATATTTTACCATAAGAAGGTGTGTTTTTTTATTTTTTTATTATTAAATTACTGTGATAGTAACAAGAAAAATAATTTGCTTAATATGATCTTGTTAAAATTTTTTAAATTATTTGGTCAATCACCTTTGCTTACAAGTAAGTAGATAAACAAGGTTAAGCCATCCACTTGACAGTAATCAGGTTTGAGAAACACAACACGCTCTATCATTTTATGTGATCATAATCACATTAATACATATGGCTTTTTATTTTTAAATTATAAGCCTTTGATTGGTAAAGAATGGAATTTAATAGAGATCCTTCCCTAGGGTCTTGTAATAAAATGTAAGAAGACTCTTAACTAAGGAAAAAGTATGTCTTTGACCCTTTGTCCTTTGCATGTAGATACAGAGATACAGTACTTGGAATTTAGAACTCTATAACAGGACTTTAGGGAATCATGGCATTTCAAAAGACAGTTGGTATTTTACTTTTTAAACATGACTTTTCTTCAGAACTAGTGTGATAACTGGTTATGTCTAGCATTGTGGCCTTCAACTCAATTACCCATTTCTTCAAGGATGTTGAATACCCTTTCGATGGCATATGGATTAGCTAACCTTCCTCGCTCTTTCATCTGGTTCAAATTTTCACTTATGTAAAATATAATGTTCATTTTAAGCTACTATACGGGGCTATGCATGGTTTTTGTTATTTCAATTTGTTATTAAATTGTTGTAAAAATTCTAGCCACCTTACAATTATACTGGCAGTTTGCTTATACCAGTAGCTTGTCACCAATACACCTACCGTAACTTTATAACCACTTACCCTAATGCCTAGCATGAATCCTAAACTTGTTTAACCTAGTCATCAAAGTCTCCATCAAGCCTAATTCCAGTATATGAGACGCAGTTGGGAAATATGTGATAAGAAACGTGAGAAATTAATAATCAGTGTATTTTTACAAATATATATATATATATATATATATATATATATATATATATATATATATATATATGTGTGTATATGTATACAGTGAATCCGGAAAGTATTCACAGGGCTTCACTTTTTCCAAAAAAATTTCTGTTACAGCCTTTTTCCAAAATGGAATATATTTCAATATTTTTCTCAACATTCTACAAACAATATCGCATAATGACAATGTGAAAGAAGTTTGTTTGAAATCTTTGCAAAAAACGAAAATAATCACATGTACATACCAGTAAGTATTCACAGCATTTGCCATGACACTCAAAATTGAGCTCAGGTGCATCCTGTTTCCACTGATCATCTTTGAGATGTTTCTACAACTTGATTGTAGTCCACCTGTGGTAAATTCAGTTGATTGGACATGATTTCGAAAGGCACACACCTGTCTATAAACGGTCCTACAGTTAACAGGGCATTTCAGAGCAAAAGACCAAGCCATGAAGTCCAAGGGATTGTCTGTAGACCTCTGAGACAGGATTGTATCGAGACACAGATCTGGGGAAGGGTACAGAAACATTTCTGCAGCATTGAAGGTCTCAATGAGCACAGCGGCCTCTATAATCTCTTAAATGGAAGAAGTTTGGAACCACCAGGACTCTTCTTAGAGCTGGCCCTCTGGCCAAACTGAGTGATTGGGGGGGGGGCCTTTGTCAGGAAGGTGACCAAGAACCCGATGGTCACTCTGACAGAGCTCCAGCATTTCTCTGTGGAGAAAAGAGGACCATCCAGAAGAACAACCATCTCTGCAGCACTCCACAAATCAGGTCTGTATGGTAGAGTGGCCAGATGGAAGCCAGTCCTCAGTAAAAGGCACATGACAGCCTGCCTGGAGTTTGCCAAATAGCACCTGAAGGGCTCTCAGATCATGGGAAACAAAATTCTCTGGTCTGATGAAACAAGATAGTACTTGTAGTTTATTCATTCACAGAACTCTATGAAAGATGCAACTGTGTGGGTGGAGCCCTGAATGGCTGCGCAGTTTTCAAATTGTGACAATGGGTGCTGGGAGAGGTTTCCCTGCTCGCTGTTACAATGAGGGGGGGATCAGCGGTGTGGGGGGAGGTTGCTGAACATGTTACATGTTACCCACTTAGTATGGGTGTATCCTGTAACATGTTCAGAAAGGAGAACTTATCCTTTAATTTATATAACAAATAAAAAAATTAACTGAAATTAATGATAAACCACATTTGTTCTTAAAAAATTTAAGTTAGATTCCGAAGAAAACACTTGTCTGATTTTTTTTTCTCAATTTTATTGACTGTAAGAATGCAAATAACACAGGTAATTAGAACTGGCAAGTCATACATCACAGTTATGCATCACACTACAATATTTACGCAAAAAAAAAACCCCAGTGGTGATCAAATACCACCAAAAGAAAGCTCTATTTGTGGGAATAAAATAATAAAAATTTTGTTTGGGTGCAGCGGTGCATAACCACGCAATGTATTGAAGTGGTTAAAGTGATTGTAAAGTCACGTTTTTTATTCAATAAAAATAACAAACATGTTATACGTACCTGCTCTGTTGCAGTGGATTTGCACAGAGCAGCCCAGATACTCCTATTCTCAGGTGCCTCTTCTGTGCTCCTGGCCCCTCCCTTCTGTCAAGTTCCCCCACAGCAAGTATCTATTCAGACACAGAGCTTCGGCCCGACCCTTACCCCTCTCACTTCTAATTGGCTGAATGACTAATTAACAGCAGCAAGAGCCAATGATGCCACTGCTGTGTCTCAGCCAATCAGGAGGGAGAGTCTTGGATGGCCGAGAGACTCGTGGACATTGCTTGACAGAGATTGGGCTCAGGTAAGAATTGGGGGGCTGGGGACTGCTGCACACAAAAGCTTTTTATCTTAATGCATATAATGCATTAAGATAAAAAACCTTCTGACTTTACAACTCCTTTAAAAACTGTGTGCAAGTGGACCTAAAATAATTGATGCTGGTTTGAAGCCAAAGGTTAGTCACAGCAAATATCGATTTGACTTAGATTTAACTTCTGTTTGTTCACTTTGCATTTGTAAATTTTTTGAAAGTATTTTTACTTTACAGCATATCTTTACATCTGCCTAAAATTTTTGCAAAGTACTGTAATATATTCACTGAGCAAATTTATAAACACAATACTTTTGTGTTTGCCCCTATTTATCAAGCTGAACGCAAAGATCTATGACTTTTCTATGTACACAAAGGGCCTATTTCTCGTAAATATTGTTCACAAACCTGTCTAAATCTGTGTTAGTGAGCACTTCGCCTTTGCTGAGATAATCCATCCACCTCACAGGTGTGGCATATCAAGATGCTGATTAGACAGCATGATTGTTGCGCAGGTGTTTTGAGGGAGAGTGCAATTGGCATGCTGACTGCAGGAATTTCCACCAGAGCTGTTGCCCTTGAATTGAATGTTAATTTCTCTACCATAAGCCGTCTCCAAAGGCGTTTCAGAGAATTTAGCAGTCATTTGGTGGCTTATGGTAGAGAAATGAACATTCAATTCAAGGGCAACAGCTCTGGTGGACATTCCTGCAGTCAGCATGCCAATTGCAAACTCCCTCAAAACTTGCGACATTTGTGGCATTGTGCTGTGTGATAAAACTGCACATTTTAGAGTGGCCTTTTATTGTGGCCTGACTAAGGCAAACCTGTGCAATAATCATGCTGTCTAATCAGCGTCTTGATATGCCAAACCTGTGAGGTGAATGGATTATCTCAGCAAAGGAGAAGTGCTCACTAACACAGATTTAGACAGATTTGTGAACAATATTTGCGAGAAATAGGCCTTTTATGTACATAGAAAAAGTCGTAGATCTTTGAGTTCAGCTCATGATAAATAGGGGCAAACACAAAATTGTTGCGTTTATAATTTTGCTCAGTGTATATCTAAAACAACGATCTATACAAATCTTTATCAAGAATATAAGAATTTATATTAACAATAATATTGATAATATGATAATAATTCCAGTAGTAACCATTTAATTAGTAATATGAGCTTGATAGTAAAAAGGAATACACATTAAACAGTATTTTTGTCTCCATGTGTAATGGCAAAATACATTTGTGGTCATAATAAGCGTGGTACGACGGTGACTGAAAACAAAAAATAGTGAACTAATAGGTGTATGCAGACACACATATATACAGTACATATATATAGAGAGAGAGCATGTATTTAGTTTAGGGAATATATCTAAAATGTGTATGTTTACATTATAATATAATATAAAATGCATTTATAATATAAAATAAATTTAGCAAATTAGTATATTATTAATGGTATTATCAGTCAAGTTAAAATATAGGTAGTAACGTAATCACTACCTTTTATAGATTGTCTGGAGTTCTAGCAGACATATTCATGATGTTTAAATATATTATTTTACAACACATTTAGCAGGCAAACTGTTGGGGAAGACATTGTATTACTAGTAGCAGAATTATGCATCCATATAACATGATGTATGGTAAATAGATGTATATGCCAACAATTGGGTTCAATTGGTACTCGACTGCAATTGTGGGCACAGAATGAATTGGGGGAAAAGGTGATTACTGTAATGGGAGAAAAATCTGAATTAAAAAAAAAAGTTGAGTGAATAGAAGGTTTGTTAAAAGAAAGATACTACTCACTATGAGAGTTGATAGAAATAGCAGATTTGCATATGAAAATAAATGGATTGCTGCCTGAATAGAAAACAATGTATTATTAGCGATGGTAAGAAATAGAAACAGAGTTGCCAGCAGGATCTAAAGTGTATCATGTAACAACAGAAACAGAGTAGCCAGCAGGATTGAGAGTGGTGAAAGCATTAAAGTCCACTTGCAGAAAGAAGAGTGGTGTGAAATGGAAACATGCTTACAACATAACGGTCAGGCGCCAGGGTGACAGCACTCAACATGTCTGGGGAATGGAATTAAAAAACAAAAATAGCGAAAAGAATTGGATCATGTGGGGGCAGAATTGACAGAAACTGAGCCATGTCTAAAATGGAGGTGGGATAGAGAAAGGGCCTTACAGCTAGAAACTCTGTGATAGTAGAATAGAGATAAGGAGTGTGATGTGTGAGTGTTATGGTATATGTTATTGAGGGGTCATATGCCAAGTGAGCCTGTGTTGAAAACTATTACACTAGTAGAGTTGTGTTAGAATCAAACAGGGCAAAAGAATGTTACAGCTTTTTCATCTTTCTTTTCCAAGAAACAGACTCTACATTGTCATGAGTAAATACCAACAGAAGATGTCTATAAACCAACAGAAGATGTTTAAATTTGTTGAAAGCTATAATACCAATGAAAATATATTTAAACATGGTGCCATCGAGATTGGCGAAATTCAACCCGGCTGCCTCGGACCGTTGTTTCAGGGGTTGTGGTTCGGTTGGTACCTTGATACATGTGTGGTGGGAGTGTCCCAAGATAAAAAGATTCTGGATGCAGGTATACAAACTCATTTATATGGTTTTGGATACCAGTATTCACAAGAACCATTATGAGGTATTGCTCAACCTAAAGCCTGCTCAATGCACAGCCAACCAATTTAAGCTAATATCTTTTATTTTCACTGCTGCCAAACACACCCTGATGAGAAATTGGAAATCTGGGGTTCTGACTATAGCACAGGTTAAAGCCAAGATGGCCTGGTATTTAATTAATGAAAAACTGGCAGCAGTCCTGCAGGACAAGGTCAACAAATTTAAGAAGGTCTGGAACCCATGGAACTCCAATTATGGGGGGGTACCAAAACGACATCTTGTGGTCGCTCTAATCAGTCTATTATTTTCATTCAGGAGTCTACTCTGAAGTGTTGGACCCTCCCTGCTCTTGCTCCAACCTTCCCCCTGACCTCCCTTCCCTACCAGCCACCCCTGGTATGCCTTGTGATCCACCTTACCTCTTTGTACTTTGTACATTATACAACTGTTTTGTATGTTTATATAAACCTGAATAAATACCAATGAAACAGAAAGTGAATTTAAATCTATTAAAAAGATAAATATAATAAAGACTATGGGGCTGATTCACTAAAGGCATTAAATAGAATTTTCACTTTACAAGGGAATTTTCCTTTAGTGAATGGGGTGAAGCTCTGCTGCCTTCTATTATCCAATAATGTTCAAGCAAAAATACTTTTATTTTCCTTGTGATTGGGTATTCTTTGCAAAGTGAACTTTTTACCATGTTCACTAAGCTAACTGCAAATACCCATGCAAAGTGAACAGCCTATTTAATGTCTTTAGTAAATCAACTCCTATGTGTCTAACTTTTTTATATATTTTTTTGTTCTCTTCTTCATTTGTATAATATAATTGTACTGGATACATATAGTAATAATTTGAAAGAGATAGGTGTAACCAATAGTAACAGAGGGAGAGAACAAGGAAAATCGATGGTGTCTCTATTGTCTCTTTCAGACCATTGGGCATTAGGATGCTTAGTTGGAAAATACCAAAAAGTCTCTCTTAGGTACAATTTGTTACAAGGGTTGTACTGGTTCAATGGAGGTACTTGTTAACTAGTTATTGCTGTTAGTATATGGAAGTCTTTCTAGTAAATTATGGTGAAATGACAGGATAAGCTGTGGTCTTTATAGACTTAGATTTGATGCTGTGTCATCAAGAGAAACTCCAGCACCGCCATTTTGGCTGTGGAAATCTGGCTGTGACTTTCTGCTGTTTCATGGCTGGCTCCCAACTGCGCATGCACAAGGGTAAAAGGGGTGATTTTCTGTCAGAAATAGGTACCCACACCCAGAAAAAATGTACCCAATTATTGCAGAAGGGGAAGAGAAACAGGATAAGTGGAACTTCCAGTTTTAAGTGAAGTTCTGTTTTAAAGGAGAAGTATGGCCAAAGCTCTTTTGGCCCTACTTCTGGGAATCACAAGAGTAGACTTCATCCTGCACTCCTCACCTGTTTTCAGCCAACAGCAGGCTAAAGACCACTGTTGGCTGATGCCACTGAGCCGGTCTAAGCACTGGAAAGATCCCAACTTTAAATGTTGGAATCCACCCAGATTTCTGACTGGCAGCTGGCTCAACCTCTCAGCGAGCCGCGGAGAGCCTGAGGCAGCCACCCCCATCCCCAGCCCAGGCTGGCACTCCAGTGAGCGCTAGAGGGGCATAGCACAGAGTAGTGACTGACAGCTCTCTGTTCACTGAAGACTGAGAACCATTTGATTGCTTAGTTTTTGGTCTTAGAGATGGCGGGGTCCAATGCTGCATCCACCTAGGTGAATATGACCGTTTTTTTACATTCCCGAACTTCTCTTTTAAGTCTGTTCCTGACGGTCTGTATATTTCTGTTTACATACTGTAGTTTGCATGGGCATGTTAACACATAAATCTAGTGTTTCTACCTGCTCTTATACTGCAGAGTATCTTTCTTTCAACACACCTTTTTACTTTAGATTTTTCTTTTATCACAGTCATCATTTTCTTTCAAATTCAGATTCATGCTCTCCCACAATTGCAGTCCAGTACTAATTGAACTCAGTTGTCAGCAAATATGGTACAGAGCACTTGTGCTCTTAAATCTATCTGCCATGCCATGCATCATGTTGTCTCACTGTACAATTCTGCTACCATAATGCAATGATTTTCCCTAACAATTTGACTGTTAGATATATTTAAATATATTTAAATTATCATGAATACTTCTGCTAGAGCGCCAAATATTCTATGACTATTGTTTTTATCACTCACTAGATTTGTTTCTAAGTGATAATACCATTTATTTTATATTATTTTACAATATTTATTTTATACTTTATATTATAAAATAAGCTGACATATCCTTTAAATTTTTCACATTTGTTTACATACATACTGTATCTGAAATATTATAGATCTATTCCTTTCTTAAATTAAAATTCCTGCAATATGTGTATTTATACAGTAGCCTATTTGTTTACTATTTATTTTTATTTTTTTCCCCTCTACCAGCTAGGCTATCAAAGGAGCTTATTTTTTTTGTTTTTTGTTTTCAATCACTGTTGTGCCACTTTTTATACGGCCGCTAATGTCCTTTACCATTACACATGGAGGCACAACTTATACGTTTCTAATATCATGCTTATCTTATTATTTGTATTGTTACTATTGTTGTTTAATAATAATATTAGGAATTTGTTTATTATTTGATCATTGTTTTAGATACACAATTTTTTTTAATATATATTTCTTTATATATTTATTTGTACTTTTTTATTTCTCAGCTCTAATAAAGGGGGGATTTTGAGCCCCCAAACATGTTGGCTTCTTAATTTTACATTTTGTTAAAAAAATAAAATAAAAAAAACTTTACTGAACTGTTGTGGTGCTTTAATCCTTCCAATACCCTACAGTTTTTGTTTGAAAGATCATGAATGTCAAATTTTCTCCATTTACATTTACAGTAAATATAATTTTAGTGAAAGGAAAGTTTTCAAATCCTTACTTCTGAAAGTGTTTCATGTAACATTACAGATTGTTTAAACATGTTGGCAGATTTGTGCGACAATGTTAGAGATTTTTGTAGAAACGTCTGTTTTGAGCTGTTCATTGTCACTCATACATTTGCATACTATCAAGATCACATCAGCCAAAAAATAAATAAAAAATCAGCCCATGAATGGCCAGCATAAAAGTTTCCTATGTGTTACCTGTGTAATATATTGCACAGTGACACTTGAAAACCTAACACAAGTCACTAGATATTTTTAACACAAGTGGCAGACTTTATGATGCATTTTAATATGTGTGTGTGCTAGTCATGCTCTGAGCCCTGCATCCATCATGTGTTATAAATAGACGAAGCAGGTGCAATCATAATATTTGAGTGTAAAAGTTCAAGTTTTACAACTTCTGCTCTTTTTATATACAAAGCTTGGAGTAGGGTCTTCTGGTTCATAAATGCTTTGAGAATCTCAAGATTAAATGTATCACTCTGTAGTAAATCTAAAATATATTTTCTTTTTCATTTATTAGAGACACCGAAAAGTCAAAGTGACCCTAGCATTGAGATAAAATATAATTTACATTGCTTTACCACTGATCCTAGGAATGGTTTATTAGAGGGGTTTTTAACCTAACCAAGTAAACCTGTGCTCACAAAAATCATAGCTATTGGGGTTAAGAGTACACCCTAGTGCAGTGATGGCGAACCTTGGCACCCCAGATGTTTTGGAACTACATTTCCCATGATAATCATGCACTCTGCAGCGTAGTTGAGCATCATGGGAAATGTAGTTCCAAAACATCTGGGGTGCCAAGGTTCACCATCACTGCCCTAGTGAAACACCTAAACCCAATTAAAGTCCTGTTTGTAATACTTGTTATTCAATCAGGCTGCATAATAAGCATAGAACATGACATACAGTATATACTATATTGATTTGCATTAGGTGTGATTAGAACTGCAAGAATCCAATCTGTGCTCGCAGCATACTGTAGACCCAAATTTATGCTCTCACTCAGAGCTCAGTAGTCCAGGTCTCCATCAGTCCAGTAAACCCTGTGCACAATGCAACAATCAACAACACAGCTCAGAAAGACTTAATTTGGGCTTTAAACGTACTCATGGAACACAGCCTGTGTTGCATGGCTCTTGTTTCCATCCTGGCATTTATCTTTTCTGCGTGGCTGCTTTGCTTGGTCAATTCCTATGACTTATTATTAGAATGGCCCCAAATTCAGGCCAACAGGATTAAAGAACATGGTTCCCTGGTGCTTGGTGCCACCTTCTATAGATGTCAGAGAGGGAGAAGGTGTGTGGCAAAAATAATGATCATAAATTGACTGAACCTACCGGAGTGTCTTCTTACCAGATCTGGGATTTGCAAAGTTTAGATAGTTAATATGCAAGGGTTTAGAAGTTATGCAAGGGTTACTTTTTTCCAGCAGTTTTTAAACTATTTCTCCAGTGATTATAGCAGATCAATGGAGTATAAAACAAATTTCTTATCCCTTCATCTAGACACATGATAAGTTGTTGCTTTAGGGTGGGAATGAAAATCATGCATTAAGAGGCCTCTTTGCACATACTTCTTGAGTGTGTCTCTAACCCAGTGGTTCCTCTTGAGGGACATTGCCCTCCATGGAACTTTTTCCCTTAAGGTGGCCTTTTTTCAGCTTGTACATTGCAAAGCAAACTCTCATATTGTATTTTAGGCCTCCTGTAAGCCAAAGTTACTGTCTCACCAAGACCATGTTAGGGAAACAGGGCTGAGTAAGAATGAGCTGTAGTCTCACATGCTCCCCACAGGATGTAGTATAATAGTTATAATTAGTATATTCATAAAATTTGCAAATTCAATACCCTAAGGCTACATTCACACTGATTTGACACAGAAGTGGCGTGACTTTTGATCCGACTTGGTCAGACTTCCATGGGACTTCAGTGTCCTTTGACCAATCAAAACAATTCCATTGCTTCTGGTGTGGATGAAACCTCACGCCAAATTTATATTAAAAAAACGGCGTGGGGTCCGCCCCCAGATCCATACCAAGCCCTTTGCATCTAATATGGATTGAGAGGGGGAACCCCACACCAAAAAAAAGAAAAAATGGTGTGGGGTCCACCCCAAGACCATTCCACACCCAATGCGTCTTCTTTTTCCGGTTACGCCACAATGTCTTCTTCCTCCAGTCTTCTCCCTCCACTGATGTCTTCTCCCTCTGGTGATGTCTTTTCCCTCCGGTCTTCTCCTTCCGCTGATATCTTCTTCCTCCGGTCTTCTCCCTCCGCTGATGTCTTTTTCCTTCGACAGGACCTGCTAAAAATAACAAAAAGGCGCTCCTCCCTTGCTGGTTCCTGGCATTGTGTCAGCTGTGTTGTCTGCCAGTTCTTGTATAGCTATGGGGCATGGCCATCCAGTGATGTCACCCAGAGACCCTGCCCCCTTGTGACGTCACAGACCGAAGGGTCTGATATGGTCTTGGGGGGGGCCCATGCCATTTTTATTAAAATGTTTGGAGTTGGGTTCCCCCTCAAGATCCATACCAGACTCAAAGGGCCTGGTATGGACTTGGGGGGACCCCACGCCATTTTTATTTTTATTTTGGTGTGGGGTTCGCCCTCAAGATCCCCGGAGCACAAGTTGCATGCCACAAGTCAGATCAGTTAAGATAATAATCCGACTTGGATGTGACATCCATTCAAATCAATGGGCTGAAATCGTACCCAAGTCAGACTAAAGTAGTGCAGGAACATTTTTGCATATACTGTATACCTTTTCAAAGTTTGACTGACACAAGTCGGACCAGTTAAGACGGCTCTCATAGGGAACCATTAATTAAAAGCGCATGTTGGACCATTGTACACCAGCCATTAAGCTGGAGATACATGTGGCAATTTAATAAACCAACAAACCTTTTCATTTTAAAAAGCAAACAAAGGCATAAAAAAGTGGTTTCTCAAGTTTTTGGTGATTACTTGCTATGGTGTGTACAATTCCATTGAATTTAATGTAGTTGAAATTGAGTAAAAATGTTATAGGCAACTTTATAGCAAGGTATTGCACATTTCGCAATACAGAATTGTAGCAACAAATGAAAGTTTCTAATATTTACAATGTGTAATATATGGTTTAAAATACTTAAGCTGACGTATAGTAATAATTAATGCTATAACCAATGTAATTATTTTTTGATAATAAATAGGTCTAATATTTCTTCTAGGGATGTATTTACAGTTGTAGGTAAATTTCTTGTTTAGCAGAAAAGATAGAACTTGGCTCTATTTCAAGTAGATTTCAAGTAGTGAGCATAGACTTACCAGAATCTTTAAAGTAAGCCTTAACTCAAATAAATATGGGGGTTGCCTTTGCTGGCTATTAATTCTGCAAATGCCTTTTACCTGACTATCATAATGATTGTACGGGTCATTACTCTGAGTCAAAAATGCATTACAGATAAACATATAATGACTTCTGACGTTGCTGATCTGTATACTTGTGTCAGGTCCATAATTCAGAACATATTGAAACCAATGGTTCCGCATAACAGCCAGGTAACTAGCATTTTGAGAAGATCAACAATGGCACCTCTTATATTTCTCTTTTGAAATGTAAACCCTTACTAAGAGCCACATATTTATGACTGGAGTCTGTAGGCACATACCCTTGGGTGTCATAACTAGCAGGCCTCTGCTAGGGGTGATTAGCATGGCCCTACCCTTGATTAGAATATTGTGATAATGTGTAAATAAACTTATATGAAATGACTATTCCTACCAATGTTGATAAAAATGTGTGCTCCATAATTACACAGGAAAACAATGCCTTTTTTGCTTCTGTAGGCACCTGCCCACTGGGTCTAACAGTAAATCTGGTCCATATTCAGCCAAAGGCAAAAGGCCACAACCCTGGATTAACAAAACATCTGAACTTGACAAAGTTGCCCCAGCACTACTGCCACTGAAGCAGCTTTGCCAGGCATGCCCTTTATCTCAGAGACACTTATGAACACTACATAAGAGTTTTGAAGCTTGAGACTTTCTTTCAAAGTGCCATTAGATATTCTCCTGCAACTGTTAAATTGTCAGCATGTCTGTCTGACAATATTTTGCGCTCAAAGTCAGACACATCATTAATTGGTGTGAGCCCTGGTGGAGGAGCTGCAGAGGTTTCAAAGGTACAACATCTGCAGACTGCCACCTCTACATATAAGTAGGATGGTGAAAAGACAATCCTAAAAAAAATATGTCACCCATTGGCCCCAAGGAGTAATCATACCCAAACATTACACACAACTGTTTTTCTGTGAGCTGTTGAAATTTTTCAGAATAAAATAAAAAGTGGTGGTAATGCAGGTGGAATGAGGTGGTTTTGTATTTGAAATTAGAAGTATATGTCTTAAAGTGGAATTCCATCTTACACCTAACTAGCCTTAAAATCGTTCCCTCTCCCCCCTAACACCTATGCTAACTAACCTGTGTAAGAAAGATGCATATACTTTCATATTTTCAGATTATCCAGTCCCATGATCCGGCTCTCTTATGTCAGCCAGCATGGCTTCAGGGGAGAGGAGGGACTGCCAACAACTGAGGAGCCATTGAAGCATATAGGTGCCATCACCAGTCCAGGCTTGACTAGCCATTGTCAGAGAGCTCTCTCCTCTCTCCTGCAGCCATTGCTGGCTGACACAGGGGAGATTAGGCAACTGGATGGGAGCTGCCTGAAAATATACATCTTTGTTACACATGTTGGTTAGCATAGGTGTTAGGAGGGGAGAGGGGACAATTTTAACCACTTCAGCTCCGGAAGAATTTACCCCCTTCCTGACCAGAGTACTTTTTGCGATTCGGCACTGCGTCGCTTTAACTTATAATTGCGCGGTCGTGCGACGTTGCACCCAAACAAAATTGAAGTCTTTTTTTCCCCACAAATGGAGCTTTCTTTCTTTCTTTTGGTTGTATTTGATCACCTCTGCGGTTTTTATTTTTTGCGCTATAAACAAAAAAAAGCGATCATTTTGAAAAAAAAGCAATATTTTTTACTTTTTGCTATTATAAATATCCCCAAAAAATATATACAAAAAAACAAATTTCTTTCTCAGTTTAGGCCGATATGTATTCTTCTACATATTTTTGGTAAAAAAAATCGCAATAAGCGTATATTGATTGGTTTTCACAAAAGTTATAGTGTCTACAAAATAGGGTATAGTTTTATGGCATTTTTATTTTATTTATTTTTTTATTAGTAATGGCGGGAATCAGCAATTTGTATCGTGACTGCGATATTATGGCTGACACATCGGACACTTTTTACACTATTTTGGGACCATTGTCATTTATACAGCAATCAGTGCTTTAAAAATGCACTGATTACTGTGTAAATGACACTGGCAAGGAAGGAGTTAAACACTAGGGGGCGATGAAGGGGTTAAGTGTGTCCTAGGGAGTGATTCTAACTGTGGGGGGGCTGGGCTACCAGTGACACAACAGTGATCACTGCTCCCGATGACAGCAGTAGATCACTGTCCTGTCACTAGGCAGAACAGGGAAATGCCTTGTTTACATAGGCATCTCCCTGTTCTGCAGCTCCGTGACACGATCGCGGGCACCCAGCAGACATCAAGTCCGTGGGTACCGCGGGCACGGTCACGGAGCCGCGCCGCGCTCCCGCACGGCGGCAAATTCAAAGCAACGTACAGGTACATTGCTTTGCGCAGCCGTGCCAATTTGCCGACGTATATCGGCGTCAGCAGGTCAGCAAGTGGGTAAGGCTGGTTAGGTGTAAACTGGAATTCCACTTTAGCGTTCTGTGCTCTCAGACTGTCAGGGAAAAGCCTGTTGCAGTTTGATTGACCATATTGCATGATGATGGATTGTGTACAATGAAGGCTAGTATTTTGTAAATGTATCATTTCAATGTATTTACAGTATATGCAAAATACAATGTCTAGCATAGGAAAGAGTTATTGATGTCTATGTGGAATTCTACTAGAAGTTCCTTAGCAGGAAGCACGTTTTTGTGTTTTAAAAGTAAAGTGTAACCCTTAAATTTTAGTGTTGGATAGAGTAGGAAAAGGTTAGGCCTTCTGTCAAGATTTTATTGCTGTCTGTGTGCCCATTGGGGAGAATCATCCTAATATTTGTACTGATGACCATTTTTAGCGAGGAAGTGAAGCAAAACCCAGTTTAGGAGTTTTCATCAGAACAAAAGGTAATGGTGATACCTGTTTGGGTGGCAATTGCCTAAAGGGCCATACACACAGGCTGAATATCAGGTAGCATTGGCCAGTTCAATAGAAACCGGCCGATATTCGGCCCATGTATACGGCAGCCGGTCCGACAGAAGGGGCATGAACAAAAAAGGTGTGCCAATTGGTGTGTTCTGGTGGGCGGGGCATCCCCATGTCAGAACACAATAGCTCAGCAGGGGAGATCACTTTAATGACATCGGATTGTTAGTACAGTGGCTCCTCCTGAAAGGTTCAGTTTTTCTTTGTTCAGCCCGCTGAACAAAAAAAATACTAGTGTGTACCATTCTTAAGAGTGTAATTAAAGTAAACAGAAATTTCCTCAATTGTGCATAGACAGCAAAAATAAACTGGCTGGGGTTTTACCTTTCCCCTACACTATTCAAATCTAAAAATCTATACATACACTTAAACAGAAATTATGGCTCAGAGTCAGAACAGAAGTATAGAAACATTATGGAAATTTAAATAATGTTGTCAGTATCCATTTTTAATTGTGTGTACATCACACAAAAGCTATAAATCCATTTTTTTTTTAAATCATAGCGAATTCATGGCAACTGACTAATAAACTTTTAAAAAGTTCATTTGTCAATCACATTGATTTAAACAACTTCCCACTGAAAGACAGGGAAAGGTGATTATGAAGATGCTAATTGAGTTAATTATTACTTTATATAATCCAAAACAGATTTCCAGAACCCTAGAGCAAATGAGAAAGAACACATTCCATGTCTGCAATAAGAACAAAGTGAATATTTTATTAAGGCAGCCTGTCCTTGAGAATTAGAGCCCAGTGCATGTGTGGTATGCTTTCAGTTCAGTTTGGGATTTTGTCCCCACGCATACAGCCAGATTGTGTGAGCATAGTACTAAATAAACAGAATGAAGGCCTCAAAAAAAGTATTTTAAGATTTCAGATAATGTCATGGCATATTTTCACAGTAAAGCTGGCTTGCCCATGGCCTTGATGTGACAAAAGATAGTATAAAAAGATAAAAATGTCTTTACACCACATTCATCGTGGGCTGACCATGACAGCTTGTTAAAGAGGCATATGGCATTTGTTTTACATATATAAATATATATATATATATTTATATATAGAGAGAGAGAAAGAGATAAGGAGGGAGAGAAAGAGCGAGCGAGGGAGAGAATTGAAAGGAAACTTCAAGAAAGCTGATTATTTATTTGTCTATCTATCTATCTATCTATCTATCTATCTATCTATCTATCTATCTATCTATCTATTTCTATACACAGTATATATCCACATATAAATCTGTGCAGGTGTATCTTTTACCATTATTAATGTAATAACTCTGCAAGGTCTTACGAAAATGATCTTACGCTTATATTGTATTAGAATCAAGCAAGTGCCCATTAAAACCATCTACTAATAAGAAAACAGCAGGTATAAAATAACCTATATATTGCTGGTAGGTTACAAACTTTAATTTACACCGATGGGCAGGAAATTCTGTGGAGAGCTAGGGTGGTAGTGTCATTGTGGACAAATGCTGAAGCATGTACTGTGAGGGGAATTCTCATCTTAGATGGCTATTGCCAGAATATTTGTCCTCACTAGATGTTTTAACCTCACTGCATGCTCTGACAACACCTCAAAAAATTGTATTACCCCTTAGCTTAGTGATGGCGAACCTTGGCACCCCAGATGTTTTGGAACTACATTTCCCATGATGCTCAAATCCACTGCAGAGTGGATGAGCATCATGGGAAATGTAGTTCCAAAACATCTGGGGTGCCAAGGTTCGCCATCACTGCCTTAGCTAATGAGTTATCAAAAATCTCATCAGGAAATCTTCTCATCTCGATCTATGTCTTCACTGAAAGGCTGGACGGACTTCTATCTGGACTTTTGGTGAAGACAATGATGAATTGAAGATATACAGTATGTTGTACTAAGCTCACACCTGTGCATTTTAGATGCTCATTAAGTGCTACTTATGTAAGTAGATTGAAAATTGTAACACTGATTATGGTGATGGGAAATGGTGATGATGAAGATACTGAAGAAATAATAATTACAATTTCCTTCTCGATTTGGGTACAATGCAAGGAATTTCAACAGAGTAATCTCAAATAATATATTGTACGTAGGATTGTACATAGGACTGATATGTTTCCATGAAATTACAGCAATGTTGACCATTTTAATATATGAGTCACAAATCCATGTACACAAAGAAGTCTGTTGTTTTAAACTGGTTTTATTCTCCTTCAATGTATTGTGGTTAATAAAACCAGTAGCAGCGAGTAAGAATAATTTCATGCTCTGCTGTACATTTTGTTTGGCACGGCTCTACAGTCATAAGAAGCATAACTTTTTTTTTCTACAATTTTGCCAGCCTCAACAGTCTCTGGCACTCTCTAGCTGGGATAAGGAGACATTAGACATAGAGGTGATAATTATGATCCTTATAAAAATCATTGCTGAATGATCCCAGTCCAGGGAAATAAATGCCATGTAGAGTTGGTAGTTATTAATTTAAAGTTTATAATTCTACACAGTTATATATGGCAGCATGACCTCCCTATTCCTGGCTGCATTATGACAGTCCTTCTATCATCTTCCTTTTGGAGACAAAGCTACCTAGCCCATGTAAATCTGTCATCCATTCCTGACTCTTACAATGAACCCACAGAAGAAGAAAAAGACTTCACTAGCCAAATGAATAAATCTCATCTTCTGAGTCAGTAGTGTGTCTGTCCAATTTACTACATCTTCTTTTAACCCTATTGATGTAGACCTTATTGTCTTTAATTATGTGATTCCGAGTGACCCGTTGAAGTCTTACATCCTCAGCACATGATATATGACTTGGTGAGAACACAGGCTAACAGACATTAAAAGCAATAAGGGTACAGACATAATGTTATAATAAATGTTCCTCACGCCCTTGACAGTTAAATGTTTAGTGGAACCTCAATAATCAGAATTTCAGACAGATAAATGCATGGATTGAAGAACCAAGGGATGGTTGGATGGGCATACAGACAAGCAGGCGGATGATATACTATGCATAGGTTTTAGGCAGGTGTGAAAAAATGCCATAAATTAAGAATTCTTTTCAGAAATAGACATATTAATAGTTTATTTTTATCAAATAACAAAATGGAAAGTAAATGAACAGAAGAGACATAAAAATCAAATCAATATTTGTTGTGAAATAAATAGGATGCACTGTTGCTGACAATAACCAAAATCAAACAATAGTGAATATATACATTTTTTGTGAACAGATCGTGGCTACTTATTCACAAAAATTTTTTTTCTTTGATGTAAATCACTTGATACACCTTTCCACACAACTAGAGTTTCACTTATTAGGTGACACTTTGCCATTTGAACATTCACTATTGTTATTATTCACTATTGTTTGATTTTGCTTATTGCACATTGTTTATTGAATCTGTTACCTAATTATTTTTTGGATAATATTTTAGTCAAAAACAGCACATCTTATTTATTTTACAATGTTTTACAATGTTTTTTTCTCCTCACCATTCAAGGAGTGTTTGATTGTAGCAGTTTTTTCACATATTTTAGTAAATATAAACTGCTAAATACCTTTTCTCATCAGCACTATATAGCAGTCTTATGACTTCTATCAGTGTCTGGTTAAAGCTTGTAGGAGGAGTTTTCATTAGGGTTGTCCCGATACCGATACTAGTATTTGTACTCGGGGGAAATGCTCCGATTCTTCACCCGATACCTGAGCAGTCAGGGATGATCGGTGCGGCGGGGGGAGTTACAAGTACTGATCTGCCTGTATACATTTTAATAAAGCCTGACAGGTTCTCCCCGGACCCCCCCCCCTTTTCAGCTGCTTTAGTGAAATTTATACAGCGGTGATCGGTGCTTGTAACTCCCCCCAAAGCCGCACTGATCACCGCTGACTGTCCCTGTATCCCTCCCGTGCTGCTGCTGTCCTCCTCCACGTTCTGTGTCCCGTGTCCTCCTCCGTGATGCTGCTCTCCCCCTCCGTGCTCCGTGTTCCCCTCCGTGCTGCTCTCCTCCTCCGGGTTCGTTGTCCCCCTCCTTGGTGCTGCTGTCCGCGCTCCGCGCTTCGTGTCCCGTGTCCCCCTCCTGCTGCTCTCCCCCTCCGCGCTCCGTGTCCCCCTCCATGTCCTCCTCCACTCCCTCTGTCCTCAATCTGTCAGGATGGAGAATGCAGGTAGGAGCTGCTAAACCCAGCTCTTTCCTTTTCCGAATGAACAGAGTCAGTGATCACTGACTCTGTCTATTCACATAACTGAAACATCATAACCTGTGTTTACAATGCTTCAGTTTATGAATGAAGAGGAGCCTCCTGTCCATTAATTTTAGCTGAGGCTGCAGAGAAAGGGACTGGGGAATCTGTGTCCTTAGTCCCTTTCTCTGTCTCAAAGGGGAGATGTCAGGGGTCTGTTAAGACCCCTGAAATCTCACCAAAGCTCCCCAACAGCGGTAAAAAAAGAAAGAAAAATTGCAATAAATAAAAAATAAAAAATATTGTAAAAAATAATAAAAATTAAAATAAAAAACATACTGACACAATCCACTCCCCCCCCCCCCCTAAAAAAAAGAAGAAGAAAGCACTGTAAAAAAAAAAAAAAATAGTAAAAAAATTAAATACTGACACATGTGCCACTGTCACATGACATTAAAAAAAGTATCAGTAATCGGTATCGGCGAGTACTTGAAAAAAATGTATCAGTACTCGGTCCTAAAAAAGTGGTATCGGGACAACCCTAGTTTTCATTCTACTCTGATTGTCCTATGAGGCTACAGGACCCCAACCCTCTGTCTGGACAGTGCTGATTGGTCCTGTGCTGATCACATGCACCCTCCCAAGAAAAAAATAAAACTCTCTAGCAATACACACCAAACTGAACATGTGCAGAGTGCCTCCAAAGGCTCTGTCTTATCAAGAGATAGATTGGGGACTGTGGAAAAAGAGGAGGATCAAATAAGACAGGATCAAACAGTCTTTTTACACAATACAGAGGACAAACCCCTTAGGTTCCAAAGTGAGTATAACAAGCATGTTTTTACTGCATATACAGACTGATTTTACTGTTGTGGGTTTAGTAACGTTTTTAAAAAAAAATTGTCCTGTTTCCCCCTATCATTGAAAGTGAAAGTAAAAGAAAATCCCAAAACTTGGGTTGACATCAAAGCTAGAATAGAAGGGCACTAGTTCTAGTGATGCTGGTGACACCCTGGGATTCCCTCATTTTGGAGGGATTTCCTCTTATGTCCTGTTATGGCTATGCAACAAGTGAAGAAAAATCTCCCAAATGGGACACAGATGGCAAAAAAACAAAAACACTGACAGTGGTTATACCCATCCTTGCTCTATCCAAAATGAAAAAAAAAAAACGTTTATGACACCTTAGGTGGGACTTTTAGTTCGGAAATTCTGTCTTTTTTTTTTGTCGGAAATTTTTTAAAAAGCTCAACCACATCACAACAGATCAAACTTTTGAGAAGCTTGTGTATCTCTACTAATTATATATGGCCTGTGCGTTTTCTAACAAAAAAGTAACAGATTGATAGATAAATTAGTAATTTGATAATAGGTAAAAGCCAAGCCTGATCTTCTTTCAGTATGCCTTTATAATGCATAAGAGAGATTCATATTCCTAAATTATATTTTTTAGACTTTAGTAGTGAGGTTGAAAGAAACAGTGGTTTATGAGGTTAAGGAACATGAATGAAATAAAATAAATGATGAAGTTGAAGAAACAAAAAGACTCTTCCAGCAAAAGTGAATATAATTCTGATTTCTTGTGGTTAAATGTGAACTGTAGTTTTAACTGTTAACCACAAACGGTCCTCTCCAGTGACAACTCTGCTTTGCCAAGTCTGTGCTGAAGCCTACTTCTCTCTCTGCACCAACCACATCAATCAGAGGGAGCATGTGCTGAATTGCATGCTATCTGTTTACATTTAACTGAGGATATTTACATTATTTTAGAGGGAATAATGGAAGTGCTCTTAAGGTCCGTACACATGATCAGAAAATCGTACAAAAAATACCACTTTTGAAGCCGTCGTACGATAGTCTGATCGTTAGTACACAGCTTTCGCCCAAAATTATCCGAAGGGACAAACACGAAAGTTTTTCTCGTATGATACCAGATCGTATGATTTTTGTTTAATCAGTACAGTTTTTGTCTGAAAATACAATACGAATACCATACATTACATCACTTCTGGATTGTTATTCTGTCGTACGAGAATTTTTGTTCCCTCTTCATTTTTGATATGGAGATTAAAAAATTTAATAAATAAATAAATAATAATAAATGGAATTAAAAAAAATGGACGATTGTTCATCCGATAATCTCATTGTGTGTACTAGGCTTTAGTCACCTAACAAAAAGTCTAATTAAAATGTTTATATTGCAGTGTAACACAAAATACCTTTTAAGGGGATTTCAACTTTACTTTACTGACTTTGGCCTCGCACAGAAGGGTACACCATAGCCCAGTCTCAGCATTATTTTCTCTGGGATAATAAAATTATGATTCCAGATTTCTTCTACAACTTCACCTGCAAAAACAACCATGTACAGTAGGGATGAGCTTCGAGTTTGAGTCAAACTCATGTTCGACTCGAACATTGCCTGTTCGCCCGTTCGCCGAACAGCGAACAATTTAGGGTGTTTGCGGCAAATTCGAAAAGCCACGGAACACCCTGTAAAAGTCTATGAGAGAAATCTAAATTGCTAGTTTTAAAGGCTTATATTTTTATTGTCATAAAAAGTGTTTGGGGACATGGGTCCTGGACATGTATCAATGCAATTTTTTTTTAAAAACTGCAGTTTTTTTGGGAGCAATGATTTTAATAATGCTTAAAGTGAAACAATAAAAGTGAAATATTCCTTTAAATTTCGTACCTGGGGGGTGTGTATAGTATGCCTGTAAAGTAGCGCTTGTGTCCCATGCTTAGAACTGTCCCTGCACAAAATGTAATTTCTGAAGGAAAAAAAGTAATTGCGGCTGTAATGAATTGTCGGCTCCCGGCAATACAGAGAAAAGTAATTGAAAGTCATTGATAAAAAAATAAAAATGCGTGGGGGTCCCCCCAAATTCAACTACCAGGCCCTTCAGGTCTGGTATGGATATTAACCACTTCCCTACCCGCCCATAGTCAAATGACATCCACAGATGGGATCTCCCATCCTGGGTGGACGTCATATGACGTCCTGGGCTTTGTGGGGGGATATCTGAATGATGCCTGCAGCTAGAGGCATCATTCAGATATCCTTCTATTTTGCCGGCGATTATGCGCACAATAAGAATGTTCATAGTGGCAGTTCCGCCGCTTGATCGTTCTTATAGGCGGCGGGAGGGGACATCCCCCCTTTCCCGCCGCCATCCGGTGCTTCTCCGGGCTCTCCCGTGCCATCGGGGCCCTGGAGAATGAATCGTCCAGCACCGGAAAGGAAGCATAGAGATGACTGGTGACCAGATGGTCACCAGTCATCTCTATGACCATTGGAGGCCCGGGCGCGATGTGATGACGTCACGCCCGGGTTCTCAAAAGTAAACAAAGCCGCCATTGCGGCTAGTAAGCATGAGATTGGTGAATTTTTTTCACGATCTCATGCTTTCCAGCCTGGAGGAGAGATGTGGGGTCTTATTGACTCCGCATCTCTCCATAAAGAGGACCTGGCACACACCATTCCTATTAAAAGGGATGTTTACATTCTTTGTAATAGGAATAAAAGTGATAAAAAATTTTTTTTAAAAAGTGTAAAAATAAAAAAAATTAAGTAAAAAAAAAAAAAAAAAAAATAAGAATTTTTTTTTTAAACGCCCCTGTCCCTGGTAGCTCGTGATCAGAAGCGAACATACATGTAAGTCCCACCCACATATGTAAACGCCGTTCAAACCACATATGTGAGGTATCGCCGCGTGCGTTAGAGCGTGTGCAACAATTCTAGCACTAGACCTCCTCTGTAACTCTAACCTGGTAACCTGTAAACATTTTCAAAGCGTCGCCTATGGAGATTTTTAAGTACCAAAGTGTGGCGCCATTCCCTGAGGGTGCGCAACTTTAAAGCGTGACATGTTAGGTATCTATTTACTCGGCGTAACATCATCTTTCATATTTTACAAAAAAATTGGTCTAACTTTACTGTTTTGTTATTTTTGAATTCATGAAACCATTTTTTTTTTTAAATGGCGTTTGAAAAATTATTGCGCAAATACCGTGCAAGAAAAAAAGTTGCAATGACCGTCATTTTATTCCCTAGGGTGTCTTCTAAAAAAACATATATAATATTTGGGGGTTCTGAGGAATTTTATAGCAAAAGAATGATGATTTGTACATGTAGGAGAGAAGTGCCAGAATAGGCCCGGTATTGAGGTGGTATAAAAAGCCCGGTGTTGAAGTGGTTAAGGGGAACCCTACGCCAAATAAAAAAAAAATGACGTGGGGTTCCCCCAAATATCCATACCAGAACCCTTCAGGTCAAGACCCTTATCCGGGCACGCAACCTGGCAGGCCGCAGGAAAAGAGGTGGAACGAGAGAGCGCCCCCCCCTCCTGAACCATACCAGGCCACATTCCCTCAACATGGGGAGGATGCTTTGGGGCCTGGACCCCAAAGCACCATGTCCTCATGTTGATGGGGACAAGGGCCTCATCCCCACAACCCTTGCCCGGTGGTTGTGGGGGTATGCTGGCGTGGGGCTTATCGGAATCTGGAAGACCCCTTTAACAAAGGGGACCCCCAGATCCCAGCCCCCCCCCCATTGTGAATTGGTAAGGCCTACCATTTCACAAAGAAAGTGTAAAAAAAAAAAAAAACCACACAGACACAGTTGGGATAAGTCCTTTATTAAAAAAAAATAAAAAAATATTCCAGCGGTGGTAATCCACTCTCGATCTCCACTCCAGCGGTGTCGGTATCCAGCAATGGATGATCTCCAGGCTCCAGTGATGATGTCCAGCGAGGAACAGCACACGGTCCTGTCTCCACCGGAGACACCCCGGGAATGACGTTGCGGCAGCCTGACAGGTCTTATGTAGCTGAGGACGGGGCCACCCGTCACGTGACCCCGTCCCCCTCTGACGCAAGGGGAAACCTGGGCTTTCCCAGTGACGTGCAGGTGACACCGCCCCTCTCTGACGTAACGCATGTTTTTCGTTGCATCAGAGGGGGGCGGGGTCACCCGCACGTCACTGGGAAAGCCCAGGTTTTTTCCTTACGTCAGAGGGGGACGGGGTCACGTGACGGGTGGCCCCATCCTTAGCTACATAAGACCTGTCAGGCTGCCGCGACGTCATTCCCGGGGTGTCTCCAGTGGAGACAGGACCGTGTGCTGTTCCTCGCTGGACATCATCACTGGAGCCTGCAGATCATCCATTGCTGGATACCGACATCACTGGAGTGGAGATCGAGAGTGGATTACCACCGCTGGAATCTTTTTTATTTTTAATAAAGGACTTATCCCAACTGTGTCTGTGTGTTTTTTTTTTACAATTTGTTACACTTTCTTTGTGAAATGGTAGGGGTACAATGTACCCCTTACCAATTCACATAGGGGGGCGGGATCTGGGGGTCCCCTTTGTTAAAGGGGTCTTCCAGATTCCGATAAGCCCCCCACCCACAAACCCCCACAACCATCGGGCAAGGGTTGTGGGGATGAGGCCCTTGTCCCCATCAACATGGGGACATGGTGCTTTGGGGTCCAGACCCCAAAGCATCCTCTCCATGTTGAGGGCATGTGGCCTGGTACGGTTTAGGAGGGGGGCGCTTTCTTGTCCCCCCCTCTTTTCCTGCGGCCTGCCAGGTTGCATAAGGGTCTGGAGTATGCGAAATGTTCGGCACCTTCTGCTGCACTTTTATTCCAAATAATACGGCACCTGATGGAAGTATCACCAAGGCTTTGCAAGGCCTACAAATGTTATCCCAGGAACTAACTGAGAACTCTGGTGTAGAGAACCCCTTAACAGGACTCTTTGAAAAATGGTTTGGTAAATGGGGTGATCTTGCAAAAGGTTTGCTCATCTCTGTTGTCATGGCAGCCACGGTCCTTACGCTGTGTGGATGTTGCTGCATTCCTTGTATTAGAGGAATTCTTCAAAGACTGATTGACACATCACTAACAAAGACTATGTTTTTTCAGAACAACACTGAACTATACCCGGAACCTGATGAAGATGAACTTACAGTCCTTTCAAAAGACTTATTTGTCTAAATGATAATACCTGGTAAAATAAAGAACCTGGATATTTGAATTATTGACATTATAAGTATAAAAGGGAGCAGCTGTTAGAGAAATTAGAAATTATACTTTAAATGTCAACTATGAATATGCATATTAATATGACTATATCTTCTAAAGTTAAAATGTTTGCTTTATATAACTCTATTAATACTTAAATATGCTGAATAAGCTCTAATAACCCTAATTACTGGAATAAGTCATATGACCATATTCTATTGTGCAAAGATGTGCTGACTCTTACATCTGTCAAAATATGGGCTGCGAACCATGAGATAATTTATGTATCCATTGTATGAAATATCCTGTCATAAGGTGTTGGCTGAAAAAGGATATTTCCCTATTTCCTGCTAACGTCAGAATAAAGGTTGAAATTATACATGGTCAGGACGTTACGAGCAGGAAAAGGGAAGGTTTAAGGGTTATAAAAGCTGAATGTGAATATATGACAGGCAGAAATGGATCTCTGAAGCAGAAAATATACATTTAACCATTTCTCTTGCATATGCAATAAAATATCTTGACTTGTAACGAGAGTCGGTCCAAAATTACTTGACATTTTGGTCCTTCGAAAACGGAAGTCCAAATTCCTGGAAAGCACTAGCCAACAACCCAGTGAACCGATGTCCGTACGGCAAAAAACTGTAAGTCCTCCGTCTTAAATTTGACATTAACAGAGGCCGGCTCACTGAACTAGTGCCTCCCGGGCAGCGACTTACCGGATCAGCACAAGAGACCGCTCTCGGGGCAAGGTAAGATATTTTCATTTATTATATTATACTTTTAGGCCTAAATGTGATTAGGGATTTAATGAATTAAGGGATTTTGTTACATACATCTAATATAGAGATTAATTGAATGTTTATCTGTTGTGTATATGTTTTGCTTTATCCAAGTTGAGGGAATATAAGTAGATACGTCCGTAGTTTAAATCCCTTTGATATAGGAGTATGGTCCCATTCCAATACCCGGGTGCAGATAAAGGAAATTTGTCGACAAAGGACCTAGGTCCTGACAGCCTTGTAAACTGCAGGAATTCCCGTGGGGGACACATAAATATTCCTACATCAAAAACACGAACCCCTGTTGATACAAAGGTATGGCCTGATAGATTTCCAGGTAACAAATAGAGGTAATTTGACGAGCCCTTGCGCTCAGCCAGCCTCGTATGTTGTGTAAAAAACCTGTACAGGCATTTATAAATACCGTTGAATCAACAAATATTAATGTTTTGATAAAGTGTGGGAACAACAGTCGAGAGAAATTAAGTCTCTTTTGTAATTCTGTTCATGCTCCCTACAGTTTACTGAAATATTAATGTTTTGATCAGGGGGGGTTGACCAGTCAGGTGAATTTACGTTCGCCTTGTAATTCTGTTCATGCTCCCTATAAATGAATAAAACATTAAGTAAGAAGACAAGACACCAGTATTATAGCAGCACACAAGATCAATAATCTAGAAGTGATATGTCACGACTAGAAAGTTTGTGAGTAGCTGCAGAAGTGATAAGATACTGTGTGCAGGTATTGTGTCAGTGTGAGAAGACCTTACAAAAAAAACTCCGTGTGCACGTTAAAATGAGTATGATCCATGGAAAGTCTGATGGTTTGAATGATGATGCAAAGTATATGTGTAGTCTAGACAAAGAGAATGTGAAACTCCTTAAGACATGAAAAACAAAGTATGATTTTGTTGCATTTTTAAATAAGGATTGTTGTGTAATACTGTGTTGTGTAGAAAGCTTAAAAAATAAATAAAAATTATGCCGGCATGTATGTATGTGTATATATATGTATGTATATATGTGTATATATATATATATATATATATATAAAAAAAAAAAAAGAAAAGAAAAATAAGGAAACAGAATAAATTAGGTCTTCCCCAGGCAAAGAAATGGCTTGAGGAGGCTAACTGTAGGTTAAAATCATAAAAAAAATCATAAAAAGACTATGTTTTTAGACAAAGAGGAGGACAATAATATGACCGTCCTCCGAAGTTTAGTGCAGCAAGTATTGACTGAACAAAATGCGACAAACCTAATGCACCCGACAGCCCCTACACACCCTTTAGAGGACTCTCCAATCCCACCGACAGACGCTGCTCCCCCTCTGACTTCACCACCCGCTCCCAATTCCCTATTGCAGACCTGCAGTCCCCACCACCAGATGGGACAGAGGTATGCAACAAGTTACCCCGCTGACCCTCCTTACAGCAATCCCAAGGTCCACATAGCTCAATTCAGGGATGGTATCATGGGAATGGTTGCTAGCTATCATCTCAATGTGAGGGAAATAGAGCAGGTCACCAGACAGGTACTGGGACCTGACTGGCATCATGTAGTGGGAGATTGGAGTGGATTAAACAACCAGGGAGGGGTGTTGCCTCAGGATGATGCAGCACTCAAAAACAGAAGAAATGCTCTTATAGCAAAGATAGAGAGAGGATAGATGGATACGTCAAGTCGACTGGTCCATTATAAATCAGTGTATATGGGGAGAAGAGGAAACAGTGGATAATTTCATTGTTAGGATAAAGAAGAATTTTAAAAACCACTCTGGGATAGAAATCCCAGTAGATCAAGTGAACGATAGCCCATATGAACAACAGCTAAAGAATGCAATCCTGAAGGGGCTGCTAGTCCTTATATCAAGTTTTGTTAACGAACACATGATTAACCATAGGATCTGCAGACTCTAGGAGCTAATCAAGTATGTGAGGCATGCTGAGGGGCACTTCCAACCAAAAAAGAAAGTAAAGAAAAGGATGAGGGGGGAGTGTTTCCTGTATGGTAAAAGTGTGTCTGCAGAGAGAGAAGCAGAAGGATGGGAAAGAATCTGATATTTTGGATGTGTGTAATGTTGAAACTTGTTTGCATGCTGAAGCCAAGCCAGAAATAACCTGGGTTGCAAAGAGTAGTTGGGTAACATTTCTCTGTGACACTGGGGCTTGTAGGACCCTGATACACCCGCTGGATATGCCACCAGGGGTAAAGGGAAAAGGTTTAGTATATGTAAAATCTGCAAATGGGTTGATGCACCAGGAGGCCGTGTCTGAAGGCCTTACTGTGGAAAATCCACAGACAGGTAAAAAGGCTCAGTGTAAAATTGTAATGTCAACTAAATGTCCTGTTAATTCGTTGGGTAGAGACATGTTGCATGCTCTTGATATTTCTGTCGTACCAGTGGAGGGGGGCCTCAAAGCCCATCGGCTGTGTGAAAAACAAATCACAGCTGTGGATAATGAGCCCTGATACTGGTACAGCTTGGATTTACAAACTGAGGGATTAAAGATGCCCAAAACCCTGACAGAAATAATTGAAGAGCCTGTGAGGAAAGGTACAAGGTCCAGACGAACCTCTATTGCACTATCTACTACAAAAGGACCACTGGGCCTGATAGGTCTTATGAGAAACAGTTAATGAGTTGCACTAACACTGAAGTGCTCTTAAGATACCTGTACTGTGATAAGGAAGGAAATAACATGGCTACTTGTCTCCTACCACAGCCTATTCTGCAAATATACAGGCAGGATACTGTACCTCATGTTTCGGTCACGCGGAACTCCGAGGTATCATGGCATGAGCTGGGAGAACTTATCACAGACTGGGTCAAATTAACAGATGAGGAACTGAAATCCAGAGGGAATCAGAGGTACAGATTAGCGTGGTTTGTTGAATGTACAACCAGAACTTGCGTGATTGAAGTTTTGACAAAAGACAGTGACTGACACTTTTTGACCAAAGGGGAAGGGGATGCCTTAAAAGACATCCCCGATTTCTTGTGATCAAAAGGAAAGACAGACGTAGGGCTAATTAAGACAGTCAGTTCTGGTTTGCACTTATGTACAAAGGAAAACTCACAAGAAATGTTCAATGCTTTGTCTCGAGTTGTACCTCCCAGTGGGAGTCAAATTCTCTGGTATGTGGATGACATTCTGGTAGCGGCTCCTCTGGAGCGACAATGTAAAATTGACACCTTGGCTCTGATGCATTTCCTCGCAGAACAAGGTCACAAGGTTAGCAAAATAAAATACAACTTTTGAAAAACAAGGTGAAATACCAGGGTTACATTATATCTCAAAAAGGCAGACATCCAGATGAGATCCGAAAAGAGGCCATCCTTCAAGCCCCCAAACCACGTAAAAATAAAGAAATGATGTAATTTCTTGGCATGGCAAATTTTTGTAGAGCATGGATAGCTAATTATGCTACGGAGGTGGTGCCTCTTTCTGATCTCATCTATGGTACACAAATGTCTGCAAAAGGTTCCATCCAGTGGAATGTGCAAGCAGGGATGCATTTACAAAGGTGAAGCACCTCATTGTGGGTTCTACTGTGCTTAGCCTACCCAATTACAGTAGAAACCCTTTAGCAGACTGTAGATTGTAAAGAGGGGTACATGACTTCTGCTCTCACTCAGGTTTATGAGAACGAACACAAACTAGTTGCATTTTACTTAACTAATTTGCCCCACTGTGTACAAGCTGTAGTAGCAGCCTCATTGGCCATACGGTCATCTGCATTGATAGTATTGTTCCACCCCTGGTACTTAAAGGTCTCACATGTTATTTAGGTGATCTTACTATAAGACAGAATCTCCTATTTATCTCCAGTCAGGCATTTATCATGTATGACTACACTTCTGGGACAACCACACGATACAATCAAGAAGTGTACTACATTGAATCCTGCTACACTAATGCCAACACCTGGTGATGGGGATCCACATGATTGTGCAGCTCAAAATTGATGAACGGGTACTCCCTAGGAAGGATCTCACTGATGTTCCCTTTCTAGATGCTGACATTACAATCAAACGGCTTATGCTATAGTAACACATGACCAGGTCATTGAAGCTAGACCTTTTCCCAGTTCCTATTCTGCACAACAAGCTGACATTATAGCCCTGTCAAGGGCCTGCAGTCTAGGGGAAGGGAAAAATAAATAGATATTTATACTGACAGCCAATACGCTTTCTCTACACATATTTGCCCAGCAATGGAAAAAAGGGGTATGATTACGTTGCCATGGGAAACCGATCACACAGAGATCTCATTCTTGCCCTTCTAGAATATGTACAAAAACCAGCACAAGTGGCTATTTGTAAATGTGCGGCACATAGAAAGGGAACAGATCCAATTACCCTAGGGAATGCACTAGCAGACAAGACAGCAAAGGAAGCTTCTGAAGGACAGCAATGACAAACATATACAGTTCCCAAGTAAATGATGAGGTACAGAGAGCTATTGATGAAACATGGTTATCAGAAATGCAGAAAACATCACCGGCAGGTGAAAATCAAAGTGGTTATATACAGGGTCAACACTGGTCAATGGTATATACACATGTACAGAAGGTAAACCTAACTTATCTACATCACTATTCACGTATGCTGTGTTATTGAGTCATGGGTAGGCCCATACCTCAAAAGGAGGGATGGTACTGGGTGTACACAACATATGGGTTTACAAAACTACTCTGAAAATTTTGTCTCACATATCCGATTTGTAACAGATACCATGCACAAGGTGCCCTAAGAGCCTTAAGGGGTAATTTCCCACAACCCCCTTATCCCTTTCACACAATATGCATGGATTTTATTGAATTGAACAAATGTGAGAATAAGTACTGTCTGGTTATTGTGTACAGGTTTATAAAGTGGGTGGAAACTTTTCCTATGGCGCACACGGATGGACAGTCAGTAGCCAAAGTACTAATCAAAGAGGTGATTCCACGACAAGGGATCCCTGCGCTGATTTACAGTAACAATGGCTCCAATTTTGTAAACTAAACAATACAACTAATTGGTATATGGTACAATATCTGACCTACTAGGGAGAATCACTATTTAGGTTGTAACCCCTGGTCAGAACACCCCAGCCCCCGAGCCAACTCAGTTTCAACTTAATACCTCTTTGTTTAAAACAGATTTTACTTACAAGGAACAATTAAGTATAGAAACAGGATTTGGAGACAAAGATTAGTGGATAGAATGGGTCAGATACACAACTCAATCTAAGGGGTTAAGTGATTGTATTTCTTGTGCAAACCCAAGACCACAACTAGCTACCATTCCTCTCCCTGAAGAGGAAACAGATTTAGCTTGCATAATAAGACTGTTTTCAGAAAATATTACTGGGTCTGAATGTGCAAATGAGAAAAAGAGATACCCTAAAACTAAAATGCAAAGTACACCCCCTTCACTACAAGCATTACCAGGAAATTTTTCTAGTTTCTCTGACAAAGATAAGGATGGTACAAAGGTTGGCACTCTATCTCCTGAATACTGTGCGACCATAACATCAACTACAGACATTAAGTATCAACTAAAATGGTTTCAGGAACAGAAACGGCAACTAGCTGATGTTTGGTGGCTGTGTGGGGACAAGAAACTAAGGCTCAGACTGCCACCTAGATGGGAGGGTAGTTGTGCCCTTACCCGCCTGTTGCTTCCCTTTTATATTGTTCCTATGACTAATAAATTGATGAGACTACCAGGTAAACACTATTTTAAGAGACTTAAGTGTCCAGAATCATTTTGACAGCCAGGTATATATAGACTCAATAGGTGTTCCACGAGGAGTTCCGGATGAATTTAAAGCACAGAATCAAGTAACAGCAGGACTCACCTCACTCTTCCTATGGGTACAGCCCAATAAGAATGTCGACTGGATAAACTACATTTACTACAACCAGCAGAGGTTTGTGAATTACACCAGAGATGCTATCAAAGGTATAGCAGCACAATTGGACGCCACCTCTTTGACAGCGTGGCAGAACCGTATAGCATTGGATATGTTGCTGGCAGAAAGGGGCGGAGTATGCGAAATGTTCGGCACCTTCTGCTGCACTTTTATTCCAAATAATACGGCACCTGATGGAAGTATCACCAAGGCTTTGCAAGGCCTACAAATGTTATCCCAGGAACTAACTGAGAACTCTGGTGTAGAGAACCCCTTAACAGGACTCTTTGAAAAATGGTTTGGTAAATGGGGTGATCTTGCAAAAGGTTTGCTCATCTCTGTTGTCATGGCAGCCACGGTCCTTACGCTGTGTGGATGTTGCTGCATTCCTTGTATTAGAGGAATTCTTCAAAGACTGATTGACACATCACTAACAAAGACTATGTTTTTTTCAGAACAACACTGAACTATACCCGGAACCTGATGAAGATGAACTTACAGTCCTTTCAAAAGACTTATTTGTCTAAATGATAATACCTGGTAAAATAAAGAACCTGGATATTTGAATTATTGACATTATAAGTATAAAAGGGAGCAGCTGTTAGAGAAATTAGAAATTATACTTTAAATGTCAACTATGAATATGCATATTAATATGACTATATCTTCTAAAGTTAAAATGTTTGCTTTATATAACTCTATTAATACTTAAATATGCTGAATAAGCTCTAATAACCCTAATTACTGGAATAAGTCATATGACCATATTCTATTGTGCAAAGATGTGCTGACTCTTACATCTGTCAAAATATGGGCTGCGAACCATGAGATAATTTATGTATCCATTGTATGAAATATCCTGTCATAAGGTGTTGGCTGAAAAAGGATATTTCCCTATTTCCTGCTAACGTCAGAATAAAGGTTGAAATTATACATGGTCAGGACGTTACGAGCAGGAAAAGGGAAGGTTTAAGGGTTATAAAAGCTGAATGTGAATATATGACAGGCAGAAATGGATCTCTGAAGCAGAAAATATACATTTAACCATTTCTCTTGCATATGCAATAAAATATCTTGACTTGTAACGAGAGTCGGTCCAAAATTACTTGACAGAACTCCACGCCATTTTTAAAAAATAATTGGCGTGGAGTTCCCCTTAAAATCCATACCAGACCTGAAGGGTCTGGTATGGATATTTGGGGGGAACCCCACATAATTTTTTTTTTAAATTTGGCGCAGGGTTCCCCTTAATATCCATACGAGACCTGAAGGGCCTGGTTATTGAATTTGGGGGGACCCCACGCATTTTTTTTTTTTTTTATCAATGACTTTCAATGACTTTTCTATGTATTGCCGGGAGCCGACAATTCATTACAGCCGCGAGTACTTTGAAATGACTTTTTTTCCTTCAGAAATTACATTTTGTGCAGGGACAGTTCTAAGCACAGGAAACAAGCGCTACTTTACAGGCATACTATACACACCCCCCAGGTGCGAAATTTAAAGGAATATTTCACTTTTATTGTTTCACTTTAAGCATTATTAAAATCACTGCTCCCGAAAAAACTGTAGTTTTTAAAACTTTTTTTTTGCATTGATACATGTCCCCTGGGGCAGGACCCGGGTCCCCAAACACTTTTTATGACAATAACTTGCATATAAGCCTTTAAAATTAGCACTTTAGATTTTTCATGTTCGTGTCCCATAGAGTTTAACGTTGTTCGGATGTTCAAACTAATTTATTGCCTGTTCGCATGTTATGATGCAAACCGAACTGGGGGGTGTTCGGCTCATCCCTACTGTACAGTACATCTTCTTACTATATTAGTGGTAAGAGATGCCTTGGGCCACATCACTATAACCATAATGGAGAGTCTTAAACAGCTATAACCAAGCTGGATGAATGGCTTTATATCTTAGGCTGTATATGTGATATTAAAGTGGTTGTAAACCCTGTTACACCACTTGCATCTACGGGTAAGCCTATGATAAGGCTAACCTGTAGGTACTGTAAAGATCTCCTAAACCTGCGTGGTTTATGAGATATTTACCATATACGATTGCGCCAACGTCATCGGCGCATGCGCACTGAAGAAACGGCTCGAGTGTGGCATTTGTGGCTTGTGCCGTGACCGGCGGCTCCCGCCAATTACAGCGCAGGAGCCCGCGTACCTGGAAATAACTCCTCGAGACATGTCGTCAGTCACATCGGTGTATGGGGACCACTGCAAAAGCCTCGATCTAAGGTAAGTACTGTATTTATTGGCGTATAACACTCACTTTTTTACCCTGAAAATAGAGGGTAAACTGTGCCTGCGTGTTATACGCAGGGGGCTGTGGAAAGTTTTTTTCCTAAAACTTCCCTCTTAAAGTTAGGGTGCGTGTTATATGCCTGTGCGTGTTATACGCCGATAAATACGGTATTTCATAATGAGCTAGTATGCAATGCAAACTAGCTCATTATGCCTTTGTCTTGCAGGGTTTTTTTTTTCTCTGGATTTACAACCACTTTAAAGGAAGCTTATGTTGCACAGTTATCCATAGGGACATTGGCTTAATTATTTTCACGTCTCTCTCTGTCATCCTAAAATAAGGAATAAAACCCCTGTTTCTTGACTGGTGAAGGAAATGATATGATATCAATTTTCTTTTCAAGAAGAGATGGTTTTATTTTATATTTTTACATAGTTTTTATTATTCCTAAACCGTCCTTTAAACCATCAGAAGAAAACCTAAATGCCCCATTTAATTGTTATTACTGGAGTCACTTTAGTGTGCAACTGTAATGCTAATTCTAGATATGAAAGATAGTCAGGTGTGTGGTCACTGTATTGCCACTGGAAGATTTTTGCTGTAAACTGTTTATGTTTTTTGGTTTAACTGATGAACATGTAAATATAGACTTTGAAATGTCTTGCAATACTTTTTTATACCTTCTCTATGTGGTCTTCAATGGTTTTGTACACTTTAGGTAAATATTACATATTATATGCCCTGAGCTGTCATGATAATAATCCCCTCCGGAAGATTTACCCCCCGTTCCTGACCAGGCAATTTTTTGCGAAACGGCACTGTGTTACTTTAACTGACAATTGCACAGTTGTGCAAAGTTGTGCCCAAATAAATTTCCTTTTTCCCCCACAAATAGATATTTCTTTTGGTGGTATTTGATCACCTCTGAGGTTTTATTTTTTTGCCCTATAAACAAAAAAAGAGCGACACTTTTGAAAAAAAAAATATATATTTTTTACTTTCTGCTATAAAACACATCCAATAAAATCGAATTTCTTCACAATTTAGGCCAATATGTATTCTGCTACATATTTTTGGTAAAACAAATCCCAATAAGAGTATATTGATTGGTTTGCGCAAAAGTTATTGCGTCTACAAACTATGAGATATTTTTTATTTATTTATTTTTTACTAGTAATGGCGGTGATCAGCGACTTATAGAGGGACTGCGATATTCGGCAGACAAATGAGACACTAACTGACACTTTTTACACTTTTTGGGAACCAGTGACACTAATACAGTGATCAGTGCTAAAAAATATGCACAGTCACTGTACTGACACTGGCTGGGAAGACGTTAACATCAGGTGGAATCAAAGGGTTAAATGTGTTCCTAGCCAGTGCTTGTGTACTGTGGGGGTGGTGTTTTTACTAAGGGAAGTCAAAGATCTGTGTCCCTCCTTTGCAGGAACACAGGATCAATGCCTTCCATACTGACATAACGGCAATCTTTCTTGTTTACATCAGCGTTCTGCCTGTGTACGGGACGATCCGCAGGTGCCGACGGACATCGAATCTGCGGTACCCGCCGCTGGGTTTACGCTGTGTGTGATCACAGCAGGAGCGAGCCGCCAGCAGTGCGCATGCGCGTTTCAGACCCGGAAGTGTCGGATCACGTACTAGGTATGTGATCCGGTGCTGCAATGCCACTTTGTCGCCGTATATCTAAGTTATGCGGTCGGCAGGTGTTTAAGGAGAAAGCAGCCAAACAGCTCTTGTACCAGGGGCGGATCCAGGGGGGTCAACGAGTCAATTGCTCCATCCAAGAATGCGGGTGAGTGGGCGGGCGTCACCTTGGCTGAGAGAGCCGGCGGGCGGCTCCGCAAGTGAGAGAGCCAGCGGGCGGCTCCGCGGGTGAGAGAGCCGGCAGGCGGCTCTGCGGGTGAGAGAGCTGGCGCGCGTTTCCGCGGGTGAGGGAGCCGGCAGGCGGCTCCGCGGGTGAGAGAGCCGGCGGGCGGCTCCGCGTGTGAAAGAGCTGGCGGGCGGCTACATTGGTGAGCAGCTGTGCGGCTCGGTGACAGTGTGTGCGCGGGCTGCTGGCCAATCAGGGAGACGGCGGGTGGGGGAGCAGAGAGATGACATCATCTCTCTGCTGCCTGACTGGTAATCTGCTGAGTGACTCTGGGACACAGAGACCACCTTAGCAGGAAAGTGACACAGCAAGTGACTATCCGCAACATGTGGCATGGGACGTGGCAAGTGACAGTCTGCATCTGGTGCCAGGTGACGTGGCAAGTGACAATCTGCATCTGGTGGCAGGTGACGTGGGAAGTGACAATCTGCATCTGGTGGCAGGTGACCTGGCAAATGACAATCTGTATCTGGTGGCAGGTGACGTGGCAAGTGACAATCCGCAACATGTGGCATGGGACGTGGCAAGTGACAATCCGCAACATGTGGCATGGGACGTGGCAAGTGACAATCTGCAATGTGTGGCATGGGACGTGGCAAGTGACAATCTGCATCAGGTGACAGGTGACGTGGCAAGTGACAATCTACATCTGGTGACAGCTGACGTGGCAAGTGACAATTTGCATCTGATGACAGGTGAAGTGGTAAGTGACAATCTGCAATGTGAGGCATGGGACGTGGCAAGTGACAATTCGCATCAGGTGACAGGTGACGTGGCAAGTGGCAATCCGCAACGTGTGGCATGGGACGTGGCGAGTGACAATCCGCAACGTGTGGCATGGGACGGTGGCAAGTGACACACTCGGGGCTCCCATTGATTCTGCATTATGGTGAGTTGAACTATTTAGTTTTTTATAAAAATGTAATAATAGTAAAAATGCGCTTCAATCATCCTGACACCATAACAACCATGGTGCCGTGATGATTGAAGCGCCAACACCAGCCATTGCCCCGACAAATTTACCCCAAAAAAACATATTTTCTGGCAGTCCCCCTCCCGAGACTAGACTCTGGATCCACCCCTGCCTTGTACTGGCCTAATCAGGCAACAAAGAAGAAGAAAACAAGAGCTAGTGGATACAACAATCCAGCACTAACAATAGCAAGAGGTTGTGAGATTGATTCTTTCACAAGAACACCAAATTCCAATAAATGCTATATTATATGAAAAAATGTTATGTGAAAAAAAGTATTTATAAATATAAATGTTTTTTTCATGAAAAAGTTTGAATGGCATCAGTCTGAAAACCACAATATACTACTGTGAGTTTCAAGGTTGTGTACCACTTTAAATAAATATCTGGATATAATATGTGCATTTTGTATAAAATAGAAAAAGTCCAGATTTATCCTAAAAAGAAACAGAATATATATTTTGACAATTAGCATTTGATCGCTAAAAATCAAAAGCAAGCTTATGCTCCAGAGAATTGCTTGATAAATGAACTATCATGTACAACCATCTGCTTTACAGTACCCTAATTTAAATCCCAGTGCCCCCTGGCTAGGTCAGCACTTTCAGATGCTGAGAAGTAACTTTGCACATATTTACTGGGCTTGCAATTCTTTTTTTAAGTGTAAAAATATAAATGATCCATGAAGCTTCATTAGGTCTGCAAAATAATAAAAAAAAAAAAAAAAAAGAAGGGAAAAAACAGCTTTAAATTTAATTTTTGCAGTTTAGCAGACATGTATTTGTACATAAGTCTAATTAAAGGATATCAGTGAGCACACCTAGCCAATGACCATATTTTTATGTAGTACTAGACAAAGGTGACTTCAGGTAAACATAAGGGGAGATTTACTAAAACTGGAGAACACAGAATCTGATGGAGGTGTGAAAAGTAACCAATCAGCTTCTAACTTCAGCTTGTTCAATTAATAATATAAAACTTGGAAACTGATCGGTTTCTATGCAGAGCTGCATCAGATTATGTGTACACCAGTCTTAGTAAATTAACCCTATAGTGAATTTGCCCCTTAACCTCCCTGGCGGTATTCCTGAGTCTTGCTCGGGGTGAGATTTCAGTACCAAAAGCGGTAACCCCGAGCCAGACTCGGGGCTTCATCGCAGTATCCAGGCAAAGTTACTTACCTTGTCCCCTGGATCCTGCGATGTCTCCCCGCTGTGTGTGCGAGCTGTCTCCTCGCTCGATTCACACAGTGCCCGAGTGCCGCAGAGCTCCATTCCCTGCGACGTTGCGGCGCACGGGGGTGGAGATCGCCGCCAAATTCAAAAAAGTTAAAACACAATACACGTACAGTACAGTACACTGTAATCTTACAGATTACAGTACTGTATAAAAAAATTACACATCCCCTTTGTCCCTAGTGGTCTGTCCAGTGCCCTGCATGCAGTTTTATATTATAAATACAGTTTTTTCTGCCTGGAAACTGGAGATTGTTCATAGCAACCAAAAAGTGTCCCTTTATGTCAAAAGTGGTTTTAGACCAGCTAGAAAACAGTGATAATAAATTAGAATCACTTGCAGAATTGAACGATAGCGATTTGTGGGGAAATTCGTCATCAAACACTAAATCTAATGACAGCGACAATTCTGCAACAGAGCAAATTTCAGTGTTTTTGATTTGATTACATTATTGAATAATTTTTATTATTATTATATTATTATTTGTTACAATTATTTATAGTTATTTAATATATTATAATTAATGATTTCGTGTTTCAAACTTTATCATACCCGAGATGTCTACTAGACTCTTGTTTGGAGAGATTTAAGTGAGTTATTACTAAGAATTACATGCCTACAATATAAAACGCCACATTTCCATGCAAAATAATTGTACCGCTTTCAGTACCTAAAATCTGATATAATCATATTGCCATGGAGGTTAAGAAAGTATTAACCACTTAACGACCGCTCACTGTATATATACGTCGGCAGAATGGCACCGACAGGCACAATCACGTAGAGTGTACGTGATCGCCTTTGTACAGTTGGGGGGTCCAATCAGACCCCCCTTCTGTACAGTGAGCGGTCGGAATTCATCTGGGAGCGATCCGAGATGGGGGGCGACCGTTCGATTCCGGCCACCCCCCCGCGATCGCTCCCGGCGAATGAGAATGCCCCATCTGCCTGTGTAATGTAAACACAGGCAGAGGAAGCAGGAGGAAGTGATGTCATCTCTTGTGCGGCGCTCACATATACCGAGCGCCGTACAAGAGAAGACATCAAGGTTAGTGCACAAACACTACACTAACACCAGCACACATAGGCACATAAATCGCCCCCCCAGGCCCCCCCAGATCACCCCCCAGCCCCCAGTCACAGTGTCACTGATTGCAGTGACCATTTATTTACTGATCACTGCAATCAGTGACATTTGTGACTGTAAAAGTGTCACTACATTTAGTTTTAGGTCCAGTGTAGCCCCCTAACCCCCCCTAATAAAGGTTTAACCCCTTGATCACCCCCCAGATAACCCTTTCACCCCCTAGCACCGCCGTCGCTAAGCGTTCATTTTTCTGATCGCTGTCTTAGCGTCGGTGATGCAGATCGGTAGCCAGTAATTTTTTTTAGGTTCGCCGCAGGTTTTTATAGCGTCGGGTACCCCCATAAATTATCTAATAAAGGTTTAACCCCCTTGATTGCCCCCCAGGTAACCCTTTCACCCCCTATCACCACTGTCGCTAAGCGATCATTTTTCTGATCGCTGTCTTAGCGTCGGTGATGCAGATCGGTAGCCAGTAATTTTTTTTAGGTTCGCCGCAGGTTTTTATAGCGTCGGGTACCCCCATAAATTATCTAATAAAGGTTTAACCCCCTTGATCGCCCCCCAGGTAACCCTTTCACCCCCTATCACCACTATCGCTAAGCGATCATTTTTCTGATCGCTGTCTTAGCGTCGGTGATGCAGATCGGTAGCCAGTAACTTTTTTTAGGTTCGCCGCAGGTTTTTATAGCGTCAGGTACCCCCATATATTATCTAATAAAGGTTTTAACCCCCTAATTGCCCCTAGTTAACCCTTTCACCAGTGATCATCATATAAGTGTTACGGGTGACGCTGGTTAGTTAGTTTGCTTTTTATAGTGTCAGGGCACCCGCCGTATATATAACCCACTAAAGGTTTAACCCCCTGATCGCCCGGCGGGTGATATCAATTAGGTTTTAGCGTCAGAGAGGGTCTGCGTCACACCCCAGGCAGTGTCAGGTTAGTGCCAGTAACGCTAACACCCACGCGTGAAGCATACACCCTCCTTAGTGGTATAGTATCTGAACAGATCAATATCTGATCAGATCTATACTAGCGTCCCCAGCAGTTTAGGGTTCCCAAAAACGCAGTGTTAGCGGGATCAGCCCAGATACCTGCTAGCACCTACGTTTTGCCCCTCCGTCCAGCCCAGGCCACCCAAGTGCAGTATCGATCGATCACTGTCACTTGCAAAACACAACACACATAACTGCAGCGTTCGCAGAGACAGGCCTGATCCCTGCGACTCCAGTGCTGTAGGAGGTGATTTCACCACCACAGTTAAAAAAAAAAGCAAATATGCCGAAGCATTGGGGCAGCAGGGGCGGAGGAGTGATTTTGCTCCTAATGCCGCGTACATACGGTCGAAATTCCGACGGAGGCTTGCCCGTGGAAAAGTCCGACCATGTGTGTGCGGCATAACTTTTTTGCGGGAGGATGCCCCCATGCTTCGGCATATATAAATGGTGCATGTATGCCCATCATTAGAAGTGGGTGGATGAAGGGCGGTATTCTAATGGTGGGCATACCCACCCGATCAATCTCTTTTTTCGTTCAGCCAACTGGCTGCATGAAAAAAAAAGATTACAATACATGTCCAACAAGGACCAGCAACGTACTGGTATGTTGCTGGACTTTGAATGGTTATACCAGATTGATGCCTGCGGGTTTAGGTATCATCTTGGTATCATTCTTTTCAGCCAGCGGCCGGCTTTCATGTAAAAGCAATCCTAGTGGCTAATTAGCCTCCGGACTGCTTTTACAAGCAGTGGGAGGGAATGTCCCCCCCGGATATAAAAAGCACCATTGGGAAATTGGGAAAGCATTTTATCACACCGATCTTGGTGTGGTCAGATGCTTTGAGGGCAGAGGAAAGATCTAGGGTCTAGACCCCAGTTTTTTCAAAAAAAGAGTACCTGTCACTACCTATTGCTATCATAGGGGATATTTACATTCCCTGAGATAACAATAAAAATGATAAAAAAAAAAAATCTGGAAGGAACAATTAAAAAAAAAAAAAAAAGCAAAAATAATAATAAAAAAAAAAAAAAAAAAAGCACCCCTGTCCTGCCCTGCTCTTGCCCAATGGCGAACGCAAGCATCGGTCTGGCGTCATATGTAAACAGCAATTGTACCATGCATGTGAGGTATCACCGCGAAGGTCAGATCGAGAGCAGTAATTTTAGCAGTAGACCTCCTCTGTAAATCTAACGGTGTAACCTGTAAAGGCTTTTAAAGGCTTTTAAAAATGTATGTAGTTTGTCGCCAATGCGCGTTTGTGCGAAATTTTAAAGCATGTCGTGTTTGGTATCTATGTACTCGGCCTAAGATCATCTTTTTTATTTCATCAAACATTTGGGCAATATAGTGTGTTTTAGTGCATTAAAATAAAAAAAAAGTGTATTTTTCCCCAAAAAATGCGTTTGAAAAATCGCTGCGCAAATACTGTGTAGAAAAAAAAATGCAACACCCACCATTTTATTCTGTAAGGCCTTTGCTTTAAAAATATATATAATGTTTGGGGGTTCAACATAATTTTCTTGCAAAAAAAAATATGTTTTCATGTAAACAAAAAGTGTCAAAAAGGGCTTTGTCTTCAAGTGGTTAGAAGAGTGGATGTAAGCTTCCTAATGTTGTGTATAAAATGCCAGAACAGTTCAAAACCCCCCCAAATGACCCCATTTTGGAAAGTAGACACCCCAAGCTATATACTGAGAGGCATGTCGAGTCCATGGAATATTTTATATGTTGACACAAGTTGCGGAAAAAAGACAATTATTTTTTATTTTTTTTGCACAAAGTTGTCACTAAATGATATATTGCTCAAACATGGCATGGGCATATGTGGAATTACACCCCAAAATACATTCTGTTGCTTCTCCTGAGTACGGGGATACCACATGTGTGAGACTTTTTGGGAGCCTAGCCGCGTACGGGACCCCAAAAACCAATCACCGCCTTCAGGCTTTCTAAGGGTGTAAATTTTTGATTTCACTTCTCACTGCCTATCACAGTTTCGGAGGCCATGGAATGCCCAGATGGCACAAAACCCCCCCAAATGACCCCATTTTGGAAAGTAGACACCCCAAGCTATTTGCTGAGAGGTATTGTGAGTATTTTGCAGATCTCGCTTTTTGTCACAAAGTTTTGAAAATTGAAAAAAAAATAATAATAATTTCTTTCTTCATTTTCAAAAACAAATGAGAGCTGTAAAATACTCACCATGCCTCTCAGCAAACAGCTTGGGGTGTCTACTTTCCAAAATGGGGTCATTTGGGGGGGTTTTGTGCTATTTTGGCATTTTATTGCCTTCGAAACTGTGATAGGTAGTGAGGAGTCAAATCAAAAATTTGTGCCTAGAAATCCTGAAGGCGGTGCTTGGTTTTCGGGGTCCCGTACGCGGCTAGGCTCCTAAAAAGTCCCACACATGTGGTATCCCCGTACTCAGGAGAAGCAGCAAAATGTATTTTGGGGTGTAATTCCACATATAACCATGGCATGTGAGAGCAATATATCATTTAGTGACAACTTTTTGTAATTTTTTTTTTTTGGTAATTATTCAAACACTTGGGACAAAAAAAAATATTCAATGGGCTCAACAGGCCTCTCAGCAATTTCCTTGGGGTGTCTACTTTCTAAAATGGGGTCATTTGGGGGGGTTTTGTGCTATTTTGGCATTTTATGGCCTTCAAAACTGTGATAGGTAGTGAGGAGTGAAATCAAAAATTTGCGCCCTTAGAAATCCTGAAGGCGGTGCTTGGTTTCCGGGGTCCCGTACGTGGCTAGGCTCCTAAAAAGTCCCACACATGTGGTATCCCCATACTCAGGAGAAGCAGCAGAATGTATTTTGGGGTGCAATTTCACATATAACCATGGCATGTGTGAGCAATATATCATTTAGTGACAACTTTTTGTAATTTTTTTTTGTAATTATTCAATCACTTGGGACAAAAAAAAATATTCAATGGGCTCAACATGCCTCTCATCAATTTCATTGGGATGTCTACTTTCCAAAATGGGGTCATTTGGGGGGGTTTTGTACTGCCCTGCCATTTTAGCACCTCAAGAAATGATATAGGCAGTCATAAATTAAAAGCTGTGTAAATTCCAGAAAATGTACCCTAGTTTGTAGACGCTATAACTTTTGCGCAAACCAATAAATATACGCTTATTGACATTTTTTTTACTAAAGACATGTGGCTGAATACATTTTGGCCTAAATGTATGACTACAATTGAGTTTATTTGATTTTTCTTATAACAAAAAGTAGAAAATATCATTTTTTTTCACAATTTTCGGTCTTTTTCCATGCAATCAAATACCATTAAAAGAAAGCTCTATTTGTGGGAAGAAAAGGACGCAAATTTCGTTTGGGTACAACATTGCATGTCCGCACAATTTACAGTTAAAGCAGCGCAGTGCAAAATTTTGAATTCACCTCTGGTCCTTTAGCTACCAAATGGTCCGGGGCTTAAGTGGTTAAACCCTGTTGATTACATATTATCTTATGTTATGTATTGTATACTGCCCTCGCGGCTTATGTACTATGGTCATCCATTATTATGTATATGTACCATTGTTATTACCTGATATATCTGTTTCATTTCAACAGACATGTTCCCTGTGAAACATCCTTAATAAAATATTTTTGTATTTATCTAACACTACCTATTTTCTGCTGCAATTCAAAGCCCCAGGGGTAATCTTTCCTTCCTACAACTATTTGGGGTGTGCAGCGCATTTACCCACTGTCCAGTATTGCTTTCCCTATGCAAATTTTTTTTTGGGTGGCTAAACACCCGTTCTCACGGTGGAGGGGGTACTTGAGCCTCGCTCTCAGTATCCCCCACTTGATCCACAACGGCCATTTCCCGATTGGCCGCTTGAGGGAGCTCTCCCCTGCCGGCGTCCCGTGATCGGTTCCGGGCGCCGTCGATCTGCTGCGCTTGCGCACCATGCCGTGCGCGGCAGATCATGACGTCCCGCCCTTTGGCAGCGGAAGTGACGACTGTGTCGGGGCCCTGTCCTTCCGGAACACCGATGAGGCCACACATGGTGCCGCCTATGGCGGACCTCTGTCCCCCCGCTGTGGTATACAGTGGGGGGGGAGGGCCTATACGGGGATCCGTGGAGTCACTTGACTTGTTACCCATCAGGTACGCCCAATCATTCCACCACATATATACAATAGTTGGTCTTATGGGGATTCTATCCAGATCCCACACAGCCACTATCATGGACAGACCTTAAATGGTATCCTGTTGAAAGTAAGCAATGCCCTATTTTCTATATGGCCTTTCACTGGAGCTCTGTTATCTAGTATTATTCTGACCTTAATTATTTTACCAAAAACTATTTAGTTTACATATTTACTTGAGACACCCCTCTTCAGGGGCTTCTCTTATACTAACCATCACTTTCTCCCCCCCATGGGGACATGGTTTTTCTATCTAAGCATCTTAGATATTTCATTACCACATTTATATTACCTTTCTTTCATGTTTTGACTACTCACCATACTGGCCTACACACGATCACTCACATGTCACCATTTGCACCCCATTCCCATCATGCTTCTTCAAGTTTTTCACATTTTTATGTTTTGGTTCGTGCCCTTTCACACATTTTCTTTTACTTCTTCTTTTCCCATCCCACTCACTCCGTCATTCACTATTTCATGTTCACCTTTCACCATACACCACATTTTCCTAATTTTTTCACTAGGCTTATTCACTGGCCATACCTCCCAGTGCATTCTCCACTTATTGCCACATTCATCCAATTTCAATGTTTACACTTTTTTTTATATTCGATTCAAGTCATTTTTGATTTCAACATCACTTTTTTGAATTTTTTTTCGATAATTATATTTCTTTATATCATATTTTTACAGCTTGGGGTGCCTGCTTTTTGGTTCCATTCTCCTGACTACCGCTTTGGCTCCTCGGGCTCCTCCCTCCGGACCCCCCCGCTGCCCTCATGTGTGGGGCGTCAGTGTGGCCTCTTGTGGGCCCAGAGTTGGCCTACCCACTCAGCTCGGTTTTTCTTTCCATCTTGCCCTTCCCGCCTCCATATGGGCCATGGGGTGCATTGGCCGCAGCCACAGGATCCTTGGTTGGCCCACATACCCAGCGCATGAGAAATTCCCCCTTCCCTAGCCGCTAAGGGGTAATTACATTTACTATTTACAACATTTTTAATGCGGTAGATGTTCTTTTGTTGAGTGTGTTTTTGTTTTTTAACAATCTCACCTATACAATGTATTTTCTTTTTAGAGCATCTCCATTTTACCCCCTGAAGATGACCGCTATTGATAAGGTCGAAATGTGTCGGGATTTTTCCCTGTTGATTAAATTTTATCTTATGTTATGTATTGTATACTGCCCCCGCGGCTTATGTACTATGGTCATCCATTATTATGTATATGTACCATTGTTATTACCTGATAAATCTGTTTCATTTCAATAGACATGTTCCCTGTGAAACATCCTTAATAAAATATTTCTGTATTTATCTAACACTACCTATTTTTTGCTGCAATTCAAAGCCCCCGGGGTAATCTTTCCTTCCTACAAGGAAGTATTAAACCCTCAATGTTTCTTGGCTTAACACACTGAGCACAATAAAATAAACATTCCCTAGTAAACTATTAGTTAACATTTTTACCCCTGTGGCCTATAAGTATGTATTCTTTCATTTTGTGATTTTATAATCACGTTTTTCAGATGTCTTCAGGCTGGTCATGTAACACGTAGGGTCATTTACTTGTGCTCCTTTCCTCCTAGTGGTGATTGGTCCTTCATGATGCAGGGAGCGATGCTGATGTAATGACATCAGCATCATTCTTTTAATCATTGTATGTGAGTGTTGGGTGCCATAATGTCCTTTACTCACATAAGGTGCTCAATAATTCATGTTAACTGAAGATATCTAGGAGAAAAGAGGAATTAGGAGGAAGGGTAGCACGGGAGAGGAGGTAACAATTGTTGCCTAAGCTGATTTTTTTTTTTTTAAAGCCCTACATTTTTAAGTTCTTCCTAAAACTGCATGTATATTTACTGTACACTCTACTGGTATTTGCAGGCACTTTGCACCAAAAAACAAACTTGGCACCCTGGAAATCCCTCTTTGAAGATCGAAGGTAAAAAAAACAAATAAAAAACACTGTTTTAAAGACAGTTACATAGTATGTGATTTCCACATTCTATGATTTGAATGTATAAAGTATCTGCACAAAAAAAAAAAAAAAAAAACAAGACCATTTTGAGAAAAAATCGATTTCTGCCACCATTCGCTCTATTTATTAATCAGGCGACTGATGGGCAAACCTTGAGTCAAAAGTCAATCGAGTTTCTTGATCAGAGTATAGGAGTACAGAAGGTTTTATTTTATTTTTCCAAGTGAATCTTTGGGGGAGTCTTGTTAAATAACAGGATCAATCTTTTCACTCATCTGCTAATAATAGCTCTACATGGTGTTGATACTGTGTGTATACACAATTTCAACACGAATGTTAAGAGCCCATTCACACAGGGGCAACACGACTTCCAGCGCGATTTTATGAGGCAACTCAGACACGACCTGAGTATGAATCACAGCGCGACCTAGAGCTATTTACAAGGCAACTCCAAGTTGCCTGCAGGACAAGAGACATTCCAGTGGCCAATCAAACAAGAATCAGCTCTGTGGGAGGGAGGGGGGAGAGAGAGTTTTGCAGGAGAAATGTATGTTATCTTCCTGGAGAGTCGCTCCTATTAAGACAGGGAGAGGCGACTCCCATTGAAATGAATGGTTACAGGTCGCCTAGGAGTCGGATTGAAGTAGTACAGGGACCTTTTTTGAAGTCGGAGTGACTGCAGTAGTGTGCATAAGGACGGCTCCATTAACTTACATTGATTTCTTCAGCCAGCGCGACCTGAGGCGACTAGGGGCGACCTGGGGCGATTTGGAGTCGGATCCAAAGACGCACACGGGGGCAACACGACTTCCAGCGCGACTTTGGGAGGCAACTTGGACACGACTTGAGCATGAATCTCAGCGTGACTCCAGGCAACTTACAAGGCAACTTCAAGTTGCCTCCAGGACAGGAGACTTTCCAGTGGCCAATCAAAAAATAATCAGCTCTGTGGGACGGAGGGGGGAGGGAGGGGTTTGCCTGGAAAACTATTTTTACTTCCTGGAAAGTTGCTTCAGTTAAGTTGAAATCAATGGGTACAAGTTGCCTAGAAGTCGGATTGAAGTCATACAGGAACCTTTTCTGAAGTTGGAGCAACTGCAGTAGTGTACATTAAGACGGCTCTCATTCACTTCTATTACTTTTCTAAACCGCGTGACTTGGGGCGACTTGGGGCAACTTGAAGTCGGATCCCAGGACGCCCCTGTGTGAACCGGCTCTTAATGTCATTGTTTAAATAAAAGATAAAAAAAAAGCATATCTCTTTCCACCAGCACCACCAAACACTCACTACTACTACTACACCTTTCAGAGGAATCATTCAATAGAACAATGGGAAATGGATAGTGAGGAAGCTTTTTTCCCCCAAGAATGGGCAGACATCCTCAACATCCTCCAAAAGATCACTTACTCCATTACAGTACATGAAACAGCTTTCAAATTTCATACTACATGATACTTAACACCCCATAAACTTCATACCATCTTTCCAGAGGTGTTGTAATCCCGTTTTCAAGGCCATTTACACGCCGGGACATTCTCACATTTATTATGGATATTGCCAACGTGTTTATTATTTGCTTCTATTCCAAACACGACTCTTCATTGAAAGGGCTTCTACACACTAAATTTAGTGCTATTCAGTGGGTATAGCTTTGAATGCACTTACAAGTTGCTCCATACTCACAAGTTTTATTTAGGATGAGATCTCTGAGGCTTATGGAAAGAATTTACCATACTATCCAAGACTCAATACTGGCTTTCATAAGAAATGGGATCTTTGAAGCTATGCATAAGTCATGGAATGGTAACCCCCCAAAAAATGGACCTTTTTCACTCTTGTTTCTACCCTCAATATACAGGTATAACTAATTCCCGATGACCTTTGAAGGTTTATACAGTGACATATATTATATGCCTTTTATATTTTTGGTACTTTCTTTATACTGTTTTTTATTTACATATTTTCTTCTTCTCTCTATAGTTTTTTTTTACAATTTGTAGTTATTGAGTACTACTTATCTGGGCACATTGCAGGTGTTTGCAATGTAATGTCACATATGATTGCTATACTGTACATCTCACGTTTGATCTCAATAAAAATCGTTTGTAAACCAAAAAACGGCATGCCCCACCCCCTCTTCCAAAGCTAGCCAGGAATGTGGGCTGGTGTCCTCATAGCAAGAGAGCTGCAAGTGTGCATCCCTTTGTTATGCTGACATGTTTCAGCAATTGGGGTGCTTTGAGAGGGCATCCCCAAAAAAACAGGGGTCCCTGGAGGGTTGTGCTAGCAAGGAAGACCCTTAAGTTTTATCTGCTGGCTCCTGTATTGAGGGTAGCTTTTTGGTCACCCCCTCCCTGGTGAGCTGGTTTTAGGTGTTACCCCCCAAACAACTCATCAAACATGCTGGTATAAAAAAATTACTATATAAAAAGCATAATGACACTGTAAAAAATGTTTTATTATTCTATTATATCTAATATTTACCTTTACAGGATCCAATAATGTCCAAAGATGTCCCTTGGGTTTCATTCAGCATCGGAAGGTGAGAGGATGGGAAGAGCTTAAACCGGCAAATTCAGCAATCATATAGAGGTTGACAGGAAGAGCCACGGCAGCCATGAATGGACACACTACGGTATTCCAAACACCTGAAAGTGTTGAAAAATATCAAAGCTGGGGATTCTTATAGGGAGCAAACCTTTAGCACACTGACAGACAGCTAGGTAGAAAGATGCCTCCAGGCTATTGTTGCTTTTATTTTTATACCACCTAACAGGGTAGCTTTAATTCTAAGGTTATCCTGGAAGTTGTTGAAGTATACAGCAAATGGTATAGTGACACCATCAGTTCAGATAAACAGCTTTATTCTTTTTTTTTTTATATCTTTTTATTAATTTTTCAACAACATATAACACACTTTAAAATACATAAAACACATATACCAACTCAATATTTCCAGAGAGAAAAAAAAAAAAATGAAAACAATAATCTATACTCCTATATGAAAAGCCCAGCCCTGGAACCCCACACTCTACACTGACTAGGGGAATCAGGGCTGGGCAGAGAAGGGGGAAAAGGGTGCATAGGAGAAAAAGGAGAGGGAGAGAAAAAAAAGGGCAGGGGGGGGAGAGGGGAAAGGGGAGGATACAATCCCTTGTTTTCTCCCCTAAGTGTTTTAAAGTTTATTATGTGCTAGAACTCTAATGTTAGTGCCCTTTTAAATGAAAATACTTAATGTGGGGTGACAAAGAATGATTCCAAAGACTTCTTCAAAGATCCAAAGAGAGAAAAAACAAAAAAAAACAAACCCCCAAATATTAGAGTCCAAAAATGGGCTATATAAATGACTGAAAAATAAATTTACTAATGGCTGTGTTGATGGGGTGACAAAACATATATGTAGAGATAAAAAGTGACAGGGATAAGTGGCCTCACTAGTATGTGAGAAAGGGGAAGGGAAAGAAAAAAAAGGGGGGGAGGGGGTGGAAAATTGAGGAGGGGAGGGGGGATAGGGGAATAAGATCCCCTTATTCTCCCCCCGATATCTTATGTGATGAAACTCTAATATTGATACCCCTTAAAGTGAGGTGATTCCAAAAACTACTTCAAACTAAAAACCTGGTGTTAAGGTCCGTTAATGCACTAAAGGAGTGGAGGGGAATTAGGAAGGGATATAAGGGGGAGGGGAAGGATAGGCCGGCATGCATGGCATCTAATAGTATGCCTGTCCCAGTACATTTTAAATTTTTAAGGGATAGGCCCGACAATAGCCACAAAAGATCAACCTTAGGATATAAATAGCTTATTCAGTAAATATAGATTGAGTCTCAGTGAGATTGTGCAAGTATCTCTCTATAGGTTGTGGTGTCCTTGAACTCCATCTCCATCCACGGAGTCCGAGTTAGGATATGTCGTTGGAAAGTGTCCTTGTTACGATGAGTAATTTCTTCCATGAAATGTACCTCTGATATTTTTTGAAACCACTTTTTCACAGATGGAATCTCAGGCTGGCCCCAAAGGATAGGTATAAGTGTTTTAGCCCTGTTAAGCAGGTGTGAAACTAGAGAACATTTATATTTTCTGACAGACTCCTTAGTAGAATGGAAGAGGATGACCCATGCGTCAACAGGAAGATTATTACTGGATATTTGTTGGATGATACAAATGATGCTAGACCAATAGGGGCGAATAAGTGGGCATGACCACCATATATGAGCATGAGTTGCTCTGTTCCCGCAGTTCCTCCAACACAGTGGGGAGTTGGCAGGGAACATCTGATGAAGCTTTGATGGGGTATAGTGCCATCTAGTTAGCAATTTGGAATTGACCTCAGCCATCTTCGATGCAATTGAAGAGATATAAGTCAGCTGCAGGATTTTATCCTTTTGGCTATCTGGGATACTAGATTCCAGGTCTGCCTCCCACTTAGCAAAAAAGGGAGGGTAATTGTCTCCTTGGAGCTTGATAAGTGATTTGTAAAATACCGAGATACTGTGTTCCGGTATCTCCGTTGAATTGAAGATTTCCTCAATACTGTTTAAGTCCTGTACCCCTTTGAGCGGCTGAGGCAAGGTTCTAAGGAAGCCCTGTAACTGGTTATATCTCCATTTGTCCACAAACAGCTTTATTCAAATGTTCGTAAATTGAGCATAGGAACAATTCAAGGTGGAGGAAGGGGAATTTTGAGATGTTTGGCTAACCTTCATTTAGGAGATATACAAATAGAATACTTTTCAGTGAGTAAAATACATATCATTATCATATTTATTGCTTTCTACAGCATTGACTCTTAACACTCTCAGGCTTATTTGTCAATTCAAAATGCAATATGCTTATACAATAACTCTAGTGATCTGCAACTGGTCATAAATCATCTTTCACTGTTCTGGATCCAGTGAAGTAAAATCTTAATGGTTGTTTTAGGTCACTGCCATGTATTGTGGTTCTTTAATCCAGTATGCTGAATTAAGTAGTTTGAACCCTCCTGTTTTTAAGTGAATTATATGTATGGCTGCAAAATTGCAGATAAATCTTTATTTTCAAAATATGTACATAAACATTTAAAATGTGTTCATTGTAAAAGCCATTTGCATCTTCTTATTCTGTGCCTATTTCTCAATCATTTCACCTCCCTTTTTCCCTAGTGCTTTGTCCAGTGCCCTGCCTGCAGTTTTATATTATATATATTGTTCTTTCTGCCTGGAAACTTGAGATTGTCCTTGACATCCAAAAAAGCATCACCTTACATCAAAAGTGTTTTTTGACCAGCTAGAAAACAGCGATAGTGAATTAGAATATTAGAATCACTTGAGCGATAGTGATTTGTGGGGAAATTCGTCATCAGACACTGAAAGTGATGACAGCTACAATTCTGCGACTGAGAAAATGTCAGTGTTTTTAATTTGATTACATTATTGAATAAAAAAAATGTATTATTATATTATTATTTGTTATAATTATTTACAGTTAATTATATTTTAATTTATGATTTTGTGTTTCAAACTTTATCATACCTGGGATGTCTACTAGACTCTTGTTTGGACAGGTTTAAGTGTGTTAATTCTACAGGCCTACAATATAATATTGCCAAATTTCCATGTAAAACAATGTACAGCTTTGAGATTCCAAAATCTGACATAATCAGACCGCGAGGGAGGTTAAAGTGCCTGTTTTCTGAGAGTAATCTATGCTTTCTCCATGCAGTCCTTGATAGGATCATGTGCATAAGGATGGCTGCGGGGGAACCTGTGAGACAACATAATCATCCTTTAAATGGGAATTAAGGGTATGGAAATGTTGTAGGGGAATCACAAAAGTGTAAGTGGCTGCGAACACAAAGTATATGTATTTCAACTTTGTATTCAATTGCTTGCCTAAAGTTCCTACTTTTCACAAATACTACATGTCTCATGTGTTTACTGTAACTCCATAGAGTTATAGATTTTATTACAGAACCTCAAAATTGAAAGTGAGCCTTTGAGATGCATACCACCCACCTAGCCAGTAATTTGGTTCGCACCAGAACCTTCGAACGGACCGACCGTTCGCACGAACTTTAGAACCCTATTAAATACAATGGACGCGAACGTTCGAAATCCAAAGTGCTAATTATAACGCCTAATATGCATTTTATTGTCCTAAAAGGGGTTTGGGGACCCGGGTCCTGCCCGAGGGGACATGTATCAATGTAAAAATAATCTTTTAAAACGGTCGTTTTTTTGGGAGTAGTGATTTTAATGATGCATAAAGTGAAAAAAAAAAGTGAAATATTCCTTTAAATATCGTACCTGGGGGGTGTCTAAAGTATGCCGGTGAAGTGGCACGTGTTTCCCTTGTTTAAAACTGTCCCTGCAAAAAATGACATTTCTAAAGGAAAAAAAGCCATTTAAAACTGCTTGCGGCTTTAATGTAATGTCTGGTCCCGGCAATAAGGATGAAAATCATTGAGAAAAATGGCATAGCTACCCCATCACCCACCCCTACCCCAGCCCATTACCAGCCCCTTTGGGTCTTGTATGGATATTAACGGGAACCCCGCACCCAAAATAAAAAAAGGCCCTATATACTCTGAACAGCAGTATACAGGCGGTGCAAACAAGACACAGACTGTAGGTTTGTTCTTAAGTACAATCTGTTTGTAATTTGGAACAGGTACATTTTTTAAGTGTAGCTCCAGCCAAAAAATCAGTTTTTAAGCTTTTTGGAGAACATAGGGAAGGGTTATCACCCCTGTAACATTTGTTTTGCTGTCTGTGCACCTGTTCAGAACATTTCACCTCACTTTCCATCCCAATGACAAATGTTTTTGGAATTTTTTTTTTTTTTTATTGAAACAATGATTGGTGATAAAGTATCAGTGGAGAGGAGACACCTTTTTCACATATTAACTCTTACAGGAGAGAATTTCCCTTCCTAGGGGTAGATTTCCTCTCACTTCCTGTAGTCTCCTTCCGTTTGCAAGTAGGAGTCGTTTGTAAGTTGGATGTTTGAAAGTAGGGGCCTGCCATATATAGTCTGCAGAAATTTGGCCCTTAGGTGTTGGTGTTGCCACAACACTGTAAGCCCTCACAGTTACTCTTGGTGGGCGCTGGAACGCCCTGCTGTCAACTATTATATCAGGAATTGTATTTACATGCCACTGTTGAACAGTGGTAGGAAAAATTGGGCCTTTGGTGGTGGTGCTGGTGCCACAACACTGTAAGCCCTCACAGTTACTCTTGGTGGGTGCAGGAATGGGCCATGTTGTGAAATATTAGATCAAGAATTGTAATTGCATGCCCCTGTTGAACAGGGGCTGAAAAATTGGGCCTTAGGCACTGGTGCTCGTGCCACAACACTGCAACCCCTCACAGATAGTGTACTTAGAGCGCAGCAATGAGCCCTGTTGCAAAGTATTGCATCAAAAATTTAGGCTTTAGGTGAATGCTATGCAAAGCACACAGTAGTACACTAAGTGAAACACTGACTGTCTGCAGCTAGCACAATCACCGGCCTGCCTGTCACAGTATAGAGAATAACTGTATCCAGGTGAGCTTTAGGTTATCGCTATGCAAAGGACACAGTAGTACACTAAGGCCCCTTTCACACTGGGGCGGTTTGCAGGCGCTATTGTGCTAAAAATAGCGCCTGCAGACCGAGCCTAAAAAGCGGCTGCTGTCTCTCCAATGTGAAAGCCCGAGGGCTTTCACACTGGAGCAGTGCGCTAACAGGACGTGAAAAAAAGTCCTGCTAGCTGCATCTTTGGAGTGGTGAGAGGAGCGGTGTGTTTACCGCTCCTACACCGATCCTTCCCATTGAAAGCAATGGGAAACCACGGTAATACCGCCGGCGGCACATTGCCGGCGGTATTAACCCTTTTTTGGCCGCTAGCGGGGGTTAAAACTATACTAAGCTATACCACCACCGCACCCACCGCCCCAGTGTGAAACCAGCCTAAGTGAAACAAGTGAAACAAGTGAAACCAGCCTAAGTGAAACTGCCGAAAAAGGGTTAATACCGCCGGCAATGCGCCTCTGTAGAGGCGCATTACCGGCGGTATTACCGCGGTTTCCCATTGCTTTCAATGGGAAGGAGCGGTGTAGGAGCGGTAAACACACTGCTCCTCTCACCGCTCCAAAGATGCGGCTAGCAGGACTTTTTTCACGTCCTGTTAGCGCACCGCTCCAGTGTGAAAGCCCACATTGGAGAGAGTTTAGGCTCGGTTTGCAGGCGCTATTTTTAGCACAATAGCGCCTGCAAACCACCCTAGTGTGAAAGGGGCCTGACTGTCTGCAGCTAGCACAATCACCTGCCTGCCTGTCACAGTATAGAGACTAACAGGAACGGATCTATCTAAACTCAATACAGTGTATAAATATATATACAACACCTAGGATGCATATATATCCTCTACACACTGTAACACCAGCTAACTGACTCGCCTAACTCAATAAAATTGACACTGTCTATCTCTCTGAAACTGCCTCTTTCACAAACGCCAACACACTACACAAGGCCGACTTCCAGGCGGCCTTATATAGTGTGGGGCGTGTACTAAACCCCCTGAGCCATAATTGGCCAAAGCCACCCTGGCTTTGGCCAATTACGGCTCTCCGTTTTTTCCGCGCTGTGATTGGCCAAGCATGCGGGTCATAGTGCATGCTTGGACAATCATCAGCCAGCAATGAATTATGGGCTGTGTCGCGCAACACGAATTTAACGCGAATGGACTGTAAAGTTCGTTCTTCGTTGAACGATCGAACGGCCGATGTTCAAGTCGAACGTGTGTTCGACACGAACACAAAGCTCATCCCTACTCCCCAGCACCATTTAATTTATAATATGGAGATCTATGATGAACTCTGTGTCATGGTTCCATGTACATTGATCCAGCGCTGGGTTTTACCCCCTGTCTGGGCTGCTCAGGTTCCTGCCAATCCACCCTGAACCTTGGTATTATTAAGCGTTTGCACCTGTGGGTTTGTGTTCGAGCAGCATGTCTCCACGCTGAATCTGGACCTCCCTGTTCCTCTAGCATTTGCTGTTCCTTCAGTACACTTGTATTCTGTGAGCTTGTTTGGTTTTGTAATTGTTCTCAGTGTTTTCCCTCTCGCTACACTCTTGTATTTCCTTAGTTTCTCTCCGTGTATCTCTTCGTTTTCTGTTGCTGTGGGTGCTCTCCAATGTATTTCTTCTTATTGTTTTGCTTTGCTCTTCTGTATCTCACGCTTGTTCTGTGCGTCCTCCCCTAGTGTCTCTTCTTGCTAGCTGCAGTAGTATTTCCTTTGGTCCTTGTTTCCTGTGTGTACCCTGAGTCCACCATGTGTGTTATTTGCTGGCACTGTGCCTGCACGGGTGTCTTAGAGAGTCACAACCTGGAGGCTGCCTTCCAGCGCAACATCCACACCTCCAGAGGCTCTGGTGACACCCTCCCCTCCACTGTTAGCATGCAGTCACACTGCTGCTGCACCCTCCAGGTTCCATACCCTGGCACTAGGGATGAGCTTCGTGTTCGAGTCGAACATACGTTCGACTCGAACATCGGCTGTTCGATCGTTCGACGAAGATCGAACGATTTGGGCCGTTCGCGCCAAATTCGAGTGACGCGAACGGCCCACAATGCACTACGCCATCGCAGTGTCATCCAGGCGCTGTGATTGGCCAAGCATGCACTGTGACCCCGCATGCTTGGCCAATCACAGCGCCGGCAGCGAGGAGAGCAATGATTGGCCACAGGCAGGATGCCTGTGGCCAATTATTGCTGAGGGTGTTTAGTACACGCCCCACACTATAAAAGGCCGCCAGCACGGCGGCCTAGTGTAGTGTGTTCCGGAGCAGGGAAAGAGCAGCATAGGCAGGGACAGTGACTTTTATTTCTTTCTTGCTTAACCTGGATTCCTTTAGTTTAGGGAAAGAGAAGGATAGGTAGGGAGAGTGTCAGTGTGTTTTGTGCTTGTGCTATAGTGTGCTTTAAAAAAACATTTTTTCTAGGGACAGAAAACTCTAGGTAGGGAGAGTGTCAGTTTCTTTCACTGTGCAAGTCCTTGTTTCCAGGGACAGGGAAGGACAGTGAGTGAATTCTCCTTGTGCTATAGTGTGCTTAAAAAAAACATTTTTTCTAGGGACAGAAAACTCTAGGTAGGGAGAGTGTCGGTTTCTTTCACTGTGCAAGTCCTTGTTTCCAGGGACAGGGAAGGACAGTGAGTGAATTCTCCTTGTGCTCTAGTGTGCTTAAAAAAAACATTTTTTCTAGGGACAGAAAACTCTAGGTAGGGAGAGTGTCAGTTTCTTTCACTGTGCAAGTCCTTGTTTCCAGGGACAGGGAAGGACAGTGAGTGAATTCTCCTTGTGCTATAGTGTGCTTAAAAAAAACATTTTTTCTAGGGACAGAAAACTCTAGGTAGGGAGAGTGTCAGTTTCTTTCACTGTGCAAGTCCTTGTTTCCAGGGACAGGGAAGGACAGTGAGTGAATTCTCCTTGTGCTATAGTGTGCTTAAAAAAAACATTTTTTATAGGGACAGAAAACTCTAGGTAGGGAGAATGTCAGTTTCTTTCACTGTGCAAGTCCTTGTTTCCAGGGACAGGGAAGGACAGTGAGTGAATTCTCCTTGTGCTATAGTGTGCTTAAAAAAAACATTTTTTCTAGGGACAGAAAACTCTAGGTAGGGAGAGTGTCAGTTTCTTTCACTGTGCAAGTCCTTGTTTCCAGGGACAGGGAAGGACAGTGAGTGAATTCTCCTTGTGCTATAGTGTGCTTAAAAAAAAACATTTTTTATAGGGACAGAAAACTCTAGGTAGGGAGAGTGTCAGTTTCTTTCACTGTGCAAGTCCTTGTTTCCAGGGACAGGGAAGGACAGTGAGTGAATTCTCCTTGTGCTATAGTGTGCTTAAAAAAAACATTTTTTCTAGGGACAGAAAACTCTAGGTAGGGAGAGTGTCAGTTTCTTTCACTGTGCAAGTCCTTGTTTCCAGGGACAGGGAAGGACAGTGAGTGAATTCTCCTTGTGCTATAGTGTGCTTAAAAAAAAACATTTTTTCTAGGGACAGAAAACTCTAGGTAGGGAGAGTGTCAGTTTCTTTCACTGTGCAAGTCCTTGTTTCCAGGGACAGGGAAGGACAGTGAGTGAATTCTCCTTGTGCTATAGTGTGCTTAAAAAAAACATTTTTTCTAGGGACAGAAAACTCTAGGTAGGGAGAGTGTCAGTTTCTTTCACTGTGCAAGTCCTTGTTTCCAGGGACAGGGAAGGACAGTGAGTGAATTCTCCTTGTGCTCTAGTGTGCTTAAAAAAAACATTTTTTCTAGGGACAGAAAACTCTAGGTAGGGAGAGTGTCAGTTTCTTTCACTGTGCAAGTCCTTGTTTCCAGGGACAGGGAAGGACAGTGAGTGAATTCTCCTTGTGCTCTAGTGTGCTTAAAAAAAACATTTTTTCTAGGGACAGAAAACTCTAGGTAGGGAGAGTGTCAGTTTCTTTCACTGTGCAAGTCCTTGTTTCCAGGGACAGGGAAGGACAGTGAGTGAATTCTCCTTGTGCTATAGTGTGCTTACAAAAAACATTTTTTCTAGGGACAGAAAACTCTAGGTAGGGAGAGTGTCAGTTTCTTTCACTGTGCAAGTCCTTGTTTCCAGGGACAGGGAAGGACAGTGAGTGAATTCTCCTTGTGCTCTAGTGTGCTTAAAAAAACATTTTTTCTAGGGACAGAAAACTCTAGGTAGGGAGAGTGTCAGTTTCTTTCACTGTGCAAGTCCTTGTTTCCAGGGACAGGGAAGGACAGTGAGTGAATTCTCCTTGTGCTCTAGTGTGCTTAAAAAAAACATTTTTTCTAGGGACAGAAAACTCTAGGTAGGGAGAGTGTCAGTTTCTTTCACTGTGCAAGTCCTTGTTTCCAGGGACAGGGAAGGACAGTGAGTGAATTCTCCTTGTGCTCTAGTGTGCTTAAAAAAAACATTTTTTCTAGGGACAGAAAACTCTAGGTAGGGAGAGTGTCAGTTTCTTTCACTGTGCAAGTCCTTGTTTCCAGGGACAGGGAAGGACAGTGAGTGAATTCTCCTTGTGCTCTAGTGTGCTTAAAAAAAACATTTTTTCTAGGGACAGAAAACTCTAGGTAGGGAGAGTGTCAGTTTCTTTCACTGTGCAAGTCCTTGTTTCCAGGGACAGGGAAGGACAGTGAGTGAATTCTCCTTGTGCTATAGTGTGCTTAAAAAAAACATTTTTTTCTAGGGACAGAAAACTCTAGGTAGGGAGAGTGTCAGTTTCTTTCACTGTGCAAGTCCTTGTTTCCAGGGACAGGGAAGGACAGTGAGTGAATTCTCCTTGTGCTATAGTGTGCTTAAAAAAAACATTTTTTTCTAGGGACAGAAAACTCTAGGTAGGGAGAGTGTCAGTTTCTTTCACTGTGCAAGTCCTTGTTTCCAGGGACAGGGAAGGACAGTGAGTGAATTCTCCTTGTGCTCTAGTGTGCTTAAAAAAAAACATTTTTTCTAGGGACAGAAAACTCTAGGTAGGGAGAGTGTCAGTTTCTTTCACTGTGCAAGTCCTTGTTTCCAGGGACAGGGAAGGACAGTGAGTGAATTCTCCTTGTGCTATAGTGTGCTTAAAAAAAACATTTTTTCTAGGGACAGAAAACTCTAGGTAGGGAGAGTGTCAGTTTCTTTCACTGTGCAAGTCCTTGTTTCCAGGGACAGGGAAGGACAGTGAGTGAATTCTCCTTGTGCTATAGTGTGCTTAAAAAAAAACATTTTTTATAGGGACAGAAAACTCTAGGTAGGGAGAGTGTCAGTTTCTTTCACTGTGCAAGTCCTTGTTTCCAGGGACAGGGAAGGACAGTGAGTGAATTCTCCTTGTGCTATAGTGTGCTTAAAAAAAAACATTTTTTCTAGGGACAGAAAACTCTAGGTAGGGAGAGTGTCAGTTTCTTTCACTGTGCAAGTCCTTGTTTCCAGGGACAGGGAAGGACAGTGAGTGAATTCTCCTTGTGCTATAGTGTGCTTAAAAAAAAACATTTTTCTAGGGACAGAAAACTCTAGGTAGGGAGAGTGTCAGTTTCTTTCACTGTGCAAGTCCTTGTTTCCAGGGACAGGGAAGGACAGTGAGTGAATTCTCCTTGTGCTATAGTGTGCTTAAAAAAAACATTTTTTCTAGGGACAGAAAACTCTAGGTAGGGAGAGTGTCAGTTTCTTTCACTGTGCAAGTCCTTGTTTCCAGGGACAGGGAAGGACAGTGAGTGAATTCTCCTTGTGCTCTAGTGTGCTTAAAAAAAACATTTTTTCTAGGGACAGAAAACTCTAGGTAGGGAGAGTGTCAGTTTCTTTCACTGTGCAAGTCCTTGTTTCCAGGGACAGGGAAGGACAGTGAGTGAATTCTCCTTGTGCTCTAGTGTGCTTAAAAAAAACATTTTTTCTAGGGACAGAAAACTCTAGGTAGGGAGAGTGTCAGTTTCTTTCACTGTGCAAGTCCTTGTTTCCAGGGACAGGGAAGGACAGTGAGTGAATTCTCCTTGTGCTATAGTGTGCTTAAAAAAAACATTTTTTCTAGGGACAGAAAACTCTAGGTAGGGAGAGTGTCAGTTTCTTTCACTCTGCAAGTCCTTGTTTCCAGGGACAGGGAAGGACAGTGAGTGAATTCTCCTTGTGCTCTAGTGTGCTTAAAAAAACATTTTTTCTAGGGACAGAAAACTCTAGGTAGGGAGAGTGTCAGTTTCTTTCACTGTGCAAGTCCTTGTTTCCAGGGACAGGGAAGGACAGTGAGTGAATTCTCCTTGTGCTCTAGTGTGCTTAAAAAAAACATTTTTTCTAGGGACAGAAAACTCTAGGTAGGGAGAGTGTCAGTTTCTTTCACTGTGCAAGTCCTTGTTTCCAGGGACAGGGAAGGACAGTGAGTGAATTCTCCTTGTGCTCTAGTGTGCTTAAAAAAAACATTTTTTCTAGGGACAGAAAACTCTAGGTAGGGAGAGTGTCAGTTTCTTTCACTGTGCAAGTCCTTGTTTCCAGGGACAGGGAAGGACAGTGAGTGAATTCTCCTTGTGCTCTAGTGTGCTTAAAAAAAACATTTTTTCTAGGGACAGAAAACTCTAGGTAGGGAGAGTGTCAGTTTCTTTCACTGTGCAAGTCCTTGTTTCCAGGGACAGGGAAGGACAGTGAGTGAATTCTCCTTGTGCTATAGTGTGCTTAAAAAAAACATTTTTTCTAGGGACAGAAAACTCTAGGTAGGGAGAGTGTCAGTTTCTTTCACTGTGCAAGTCCTTGTTTCCAGGGACAGGGAAGGACAGTGAGTGAATTCTCCTTGTGCTCTAGTGTGCTTAAAAAAAACATTTTTTCTAGGGACAGAAAACTCTAGGTAGGGAGAGTGTCAGTTTCTTTCACTGTGCAAGTCCTTGTTTCCAGGGACAGGGAAGGACAGTGAGTGAATTCTCCTTGTGCTCTAGTGTGCTTAAAAAAAACATTTTTTCTAGGGACAGAAAACTCTAGGTAGGGAGAGTGTCAGTTTCTTTCACTGTGCAAGTCCTTGTTTCCAGGGACAGGGAAGGACAGTGAGTGAATTCTCCTTGTGCTCTAGTGTGCTTAAAAAAAACATTTTTTCTAGGGACAGAAAACTCTAGGTAGGGAGAGTGTCAGTTTCTTTCACTGTGCAAGTCCTTGTTTCCAGGGACAGGGAAGGACAGTGAGTGAATTCTCCTTGTGCTATAGTGTGCTTAAAAAAAACATTTTTTCTAGGGACAGAAAACTCTAGGTAGGGAGAGTGTCAGTTTCTTTCACTGTGCAAGTCCTTGTTTCCAGGGACAGGGAAGGACAGTGAGTGAATTCTCCTTGTGCTCTAGTGTGCTTAAAAAAAACATTTTTTTCTAGGGACAGAAAACTCTAGGTAGGGAGAGTGTCAGTTTCTTTCACTGTGCGAGTCCTTGTTTCTAGGGACAAAGAAGGAAAGTGAGGGGAATTCTCCTTGTGCTATAGTGTGCTAAAGCATTCCTCATCAACCATCTTTGAAATCCTTGATTTTTGGACAGTCAGGGAAATTGTCGTTGTGCTATTCTGTGCAAAAGCAATCATCCTCAACCATATTTAGAAATCCTTAAGTAAAGGGACAGAGAAGGACACCTGAAGGTAGCCCTTATTGCTTTTTTCCCATCTCCCTGCAGGCCATCTATTAGAATGTCTGGAAGGCAAACAAGGAGAGGCAGACAGTCAGGAGGCAATAAAAGAGGGCAAGCAGGCTCTGTGTCTGGGGGCAACAGTGCTGGTCGTGGACGCGGTGCATTGTCATCAGCACATGGCCATGGGACACGCTTGTCCTTCTTTTCGGCAGCTGGACATGTTGAGCCACATCATGCCGAAGACTTGGTAGAGTGGATGACCAAGCCCTCCTCCTCCTCCTCATCCTCTCTCACCCAGGCTCAGGGTACTGGCAAAGCAGCTGCCAAAGCGTCCTCTTCCCTGTTATCAATGTCAGACTCATCATCAGTCACTCCTTCCCTAGACCCACCATGTCCTCCTCCTGAGGAGTCCCCCGAACTGTTTGAGCACAGTGTTGGGTACATGCTCCAGGAGGATGCCCAGCGTTTCGAAGGGTCTGATGATGAAACCCAGCTACAGGAAGGCAGTAGGGTGAGAGCAGACAGAGGGGATGCTCAAGAAGGACACCAATCTGGCAGTCATGTTCCAGCAGCTGCAGCATACTGCCAGATTGGCTCCAGTGATGAGGAGGGAGGGGATGATGAGGTCACTGACTCCACGTGGGTGCCTAATAGGAGAGAGGAGGAGGAGGATGAGGAGGAGGCACATCTCCAACGAGGCAGGATGCCCTTTGGTGGCCAGCGTAAGGGCAGTACACCGACGGAATCACACCGCAGAGCTCCGCCTGTGCAGGGCGCTGCCTCTGCCCGTCATTCAAAAAGTTCCTTGGTGTGGGCCTTTTTTGAGGCTAGTGCATCAGATCGCACAGCTGCTGTTTGCAACATATGTCTCAAGCGTATATCGCGTGGCCAAAACATCAGCCGCTTGGGTACCACATGCCTGACCAGACATATGTTGACCTGCCATGCAGCTCGTTGGCAAGCCTACCTCAAAGACCCACACCAAAGAACAAAGCGGACCTCTCCTTGCACCGCATCAGCTGGGATCTCCAACCCCACTATAACTTCAGTCCTCTCTGAAACATGCACTGAGAGGAATGAAGGTGTAGAATTAGGTGTGTCACAGCCAAGTACTTGCGGCCACTCTGCTAGCAGTACACCGACGTCCGATTCTAGCAGGCAAATTTCCCTGCCCCAGCTGCTGGACCGTCGAAAGAAGTTCACTCCCAGCCATCCACATGCCCAGCGGTTGAATGCTAGCTTGGCTAAATTGCTAGCGCTTCAACTGCTGCCTTTTCAGTTGGTAGACTCGGCCCCCTTCCGTGAGTTTGTGCAATGTGCGGTTCCTCAGTGGCAGGTTCCCAAACGCCACTTTTTCTCACGGAAGGCTATTCCGGCTCTCTACCGGCATGTGGAAGGCAATGTCTTGGCCTCGCTGGACAGGGCGGTCAGCGGTAAGGTGCATATTACCGCTGACTCATGGTCCAGCAGGCATGGACAGGGACGTTACCTTTCTTTCACGGCCCATTGGGTCACTCTTTTGGCAGCTGGGAAGGATGCAGGACAAGGTGCAGTAGTGTTGGAGGTTGTCCCACCGCCACGCCTCCAAAATGCTACTACTGGTTGTGACACACCTCTCTCCTCCACCCCCTCCTCTTCTTCTTCCTCCATGGCCTCTTCCTGTGGTTTGTCCTATGAACCAGCGGTGCTCCGTAGCCGTTCACGGGGCTACGCAAGTACGCAGGCAAAAAGATGCCATGCCGTGCTTGCGCTGGTGTGTTTGGGGGACAGAAGCCACACTGGGGCAGAGGTCCTGTCTGCTCTGCAGGGCCAGGCCGAGAGGTGGTTGACGCCACGCCAGCTTAAGCCAGGAATGGTGGTTTGCGACAATGGCACCAACCTCCTCTCCGCCCGTCGACAGGGACAACTGACCCATGTGCCCTGTGTGGCTCACGTCCTTAACCTGGTGGTGCAGCGGTTCTTGGGCAGGTACCCGGGCTTACAGGATGTCCTGAGGCAGGCCAGGAAAGTCTGTGTGCATTTCCGCAGATCTTATAATGCCAGTGCTCGCCTGGCTGAGCTGCAAAAGGAGTTGAACCTGCCCAAGAACCGCCTTATATGTGACATGCCCACCAGGTGGAACTCAACGTTGGCCATGCTGCAGCGGCTGCACACGCAGCAGAGGGCCATCAATGAGTACCTGTGCGACTACGGCACCAGGACAGGGTCAGGGGAGCTTGGTTTTTTTTCTCCACGCCAGTGGGGCATGATCAGGGATGCATGCACTGTCCTGGCACCATTTGAGGAGGCCACGAGGATGGTGAGCAGTGACAGTGCATGCATCAGTGACACTGTACCTCTTGTCCACCTGTTGGAGCACACGCTGCGTGGAATAATGGACAGGGCACTTGAGGCAGAACAGAGGCAGGAAGAGGAGGACTTCCTTGCCTCTCAAGGCCCCCTTTACCCAGACAGTGTTCCTTCTGTCCCACCCATTGCACAGGAAGAGGAAGAGGAGGAGGAGGAGGAGGAGGAGGAGGATTGTGTCAGCATGGAGGTGGAGGCTGGCACTCAGCATCATCAACAGCAGTCTTTTAGGGATGATTTACAGTCCCAAGAAACCAGTGGACTTGTACGTGGCTGGGAGGAGGTGACTGCGGATCATGTCGTCCTTAGTGACCCAGAGGACTCCGGAGCGAATGCCTCAGCAAACCTATGCTGCATGGCCTCCCTGATCCTGCAAAGTCTGCGGAAGGATCCTCGTATTCTTCGGATCAAGGAGAGGGACCATTACTGGCTGGCCACTCTCCTTGATCCACGGTACAAGGGTAAGGTTGCGGACCTTATGTTACCGTCGCAGAGGGAGCAGAGGATGAGACAACTCCGGGAGGCCTTGCAGAAAGGTCTGTGCAACGCGTTCCCAGAGACTGGGAGGTTACAAACTCCTGGTCCTGGACAACGAGTTGCTGAGGCTTCGGCCAGTCAAAGAAGGAGCGGTGGGGAAGGTGGCCGTCTGACCGATGCGTTCAGACAATTCTTTAGTCCGCAGCCCCAAAGTATGATCGGTTCCAGCAACCATCGCCAGCGTCTGATAAACATGGTGCAGGAATATCTAGGGGCAAGGTCAGACTTGGACACCTTCCCCACCGAAAATCCTCTGGCTTACTGGGTCTTGAGGATGGATCACTGGCCAGAGCTTGCACAGTATGCAATTGAGCTACTGGCCTGTCCTGCATCCAGCGTTCTTTCGGAACGCACATTCAGTGCTGCTGGAGGATTTGTCACGGATCACAGGGTGCGCCTGTCCACCGACTCGGTTGATCGACTGACTTTCATCAAGATGAACCAGTCTTGGATCACCACCAGCTACCACACACCTGATGCTGATATAACAGACTAATTGATTTTAACATGTCACATCCCTTCAAGACTGATGCTGATGCTGAGTGCCTGTGCTGTTATGTTGACTGGCTATCCTCCTCCTCCGAGTCCTCAATGATACGATTGATGATGATAGCTTGGAAGATCATTTTTGTTTATGGGTGCCGCCACCAGTGGCTAAGGCCCAATTTTTCAGCCCCTGTTTTACAGGGGCGTGTACTTACAATTTTTTTAGCAATAATTTGCCATAGGGCTCATTGCTGTGCTCCAAGTACAGTATCTGTGAGGGGTTGGAGTGTTGTGGCACCAGTGCCTAAGGCCCAATTTTTCAGCCCCTGTTTAACAGGGGCGTGTCATTACAATTTTTGAAGCAATACTTTGCAACAGGGCTCATTGCTGTGCTCCAAGTACAGTATCTGTGAGGGGTTGTAGTGTTGTGCCACCAGTGCCTAAGGCCCAATTTTTCAGCCCCTGTTTAACAGGGGCGTGTCATTACAATTTTTGAAGCAATACTTTGCAACAGGGCTCATTGCTGTGCTTCAAGTACAGTATCTGTGAGGGGTTGTAGTGTTGTGCCACCAGTGCCTAAGGCCCAATTTTTCAGGCCCTGTTCAACAGGGGCATGCAATTACAATTCTTGATGTAATAATTCACAGCAGGGCCCATTCCTGCACCCACCAAGAGTAAGTCTGAGGGCTTACAGTGTTGTGGCAACGCCACCACCACCACCACGAAAGGCCCAATTTTTCAGCCCCTGTTCAAAAGGGGCATGTAATTACAATTCTTGATCTAATAATTCACAGCAGGGCCCATTGCTGCACCCACCAAGAGTAACTGTCAGGGCTTACAGTGTTGTGGCACCAGCACCACCATCAAAGCCCCAATTTTTACTACCACTGTTCAACAATTATATGTAATTAAAATTCCTGATATAATAGTTGACAGCAGGGCGTTCCAGCACCAACCAAGAGTAACTGTGAGTGCTTACAGTGTTGTGCCAACACCAACAACTAAGGGGCCTATTTCTGCAGAGTATATACGGCAGGTCCCTACTTTCAAACATCCAACTTACAAACGACTCCTACTTGCAAACGCAAGAAGACAACAGGAAGTGAGAGGAAATCTACCCCTAGGAAGGAAAATTCTCTCCTGTAAGAATAAATATGGGAGAAAGGTGTCTCCTCTGTACTGATGCTTTATCACCAATCCTTGTTTCAAGAAAAACACCACATTTCAAAAACAGTTGTCATTGGGACGGAAAGTGAGGTGAAATGTTCTGAACAGGGGCACAGACAGCAAAACAAATGTTACAGGGGTGATAACCCTTACCTATGTTTTCCAAAAAGTTTAAAAATAGATTTTTGGGCTGGAGCTACACTTCAACAATGTACCTGTTCAAAATTACAAACACATTCTACATAAGAACAAACCTACAGTCCCTGTCTTGTATGCACCGCCTGTATACGGCTGTTCAGAGTATATAGGGCCTTTTTCATTTTATGTGCGGGGTTCCCCTTAATATCCATACAAGACCCAAAGGGGCTGGTAATGGGCTGGGGTAGGGGGTCATGGGGTAGCTATGCCATTTTTCTTAAAGATTTTCATCCATATTACCGGGACCAGACATTACATTAAAGCCGCAAGCAGTTTTAAATGGCTTTTTTTTCCTTTAGAAGTGTCATTTTGTGCAGGGACAGTTCTAAACACGGGAAACACGTGGCACTTCACAGGCATACTTTAGACACCCCCCAGGTACGATATTTAAAGGAATATTTGACTTTTTTTTTTCACTTTATGCATCATTAAAATGACTGCTCCCGAAAAACGACCGTTTTTAAAACTTCTTTTTGCATTGATACATGTCCCCTGGTGCAGAACCCGGGTTCCCAAACCCTTTTTAGGACAATAACATGCATAATAGTTGTTATAATTAGCACTTTAGAATTCGAACGTTCGCATCCATTGTATTTAATAGGGTTCTAATGTTCGTACGAACTTTCGGTCCGTTCGCGGGTTCTGGTGCGAACCGAACCCGGGGGTGTTCGGCTCATCACTACCTGGCACACTCGTTTAGTCATCCCTACTGCTCCACTAGACCCAGAGTTTTAAAGTCTTAGGCTATCCAGTCCTCAGAACGTGAAATCTGACTGTAAATTACAAAGAACTCAGATTAAAAAACAAATCCAGATTGACCTGCACTAAGGCTAACCCACCTCCTACAGCCCTTCTCAACTAAACTGAACTAAACCCCCCACTCTCTCCCTTTTTTCTTTTGCATGGCTGAGGCCTTATTCAATTATTTACATCTTTAGCAATGAAACCGTCTTAAATGCTGACCTTTGGCTTGAATAAGGAACTCCAGCTTTGGTGTACAGCCCTATTTGGATCAATGTCAAAGTCATTTTCATCAGCAAGGATGTAAACACTGGACTGGGCCACCTCTGTGTATCAGAGGTAAGTAAGGCACTTGGAAAAAAGTTCAGTCCATTTTAGTTTGGAAGGGGGTGTGTTAGCGTTAGTTCAGATAAATATGGGTCTGTCCCATATGGAAAATAGAGTGAACCTTCTGATGTTAGCATTGCTGCAGTGTTTGCTAGATAGCATTAGCAGCTCATTGATTGGTTTCACTTACTTACTGGAAATGAACAATATGTAAACTGCAGTAGCCCATAATATTTTTAAAGATTTTTTCCATTGCGCAGTAAATTACAATCAGATTGTAAGATACACTTTACTATATTTTGCACAGCAAAATTGTTCTCTGCACTAGCTTACTGAAAAATTCTGTTTAAGTTAATAATGATAACATGCTAAGGAGAAACCAGATTCTGCCAATGATTCACTTAATTCACTCCAGCAATGCAATCCTCCAGTTTTGAAAATGTCGTTTTTTTTTTTTTGTGTACCCAGGTACTGGACTACAGCAATATGGAGAAGGAGACGTTGCTTTTTATTCTTTTCTCCCTCTACTGAGATACTGATATTATGCTGCACCATTCTCCTTCGACCTACAGGGGGAGAGCACTGAGATTCTTGGGAGTTGTAGTTTGAGTTAGAAGCCGTATAATGGGATGAATAGACTCCTTATACTACAGATCTCAATAGGCCTTGTGCAGTAGGAAGAGTGGAGAGATGATTTTTATTAAACTGCCCAGGAAAGTTCTTCCTCTTGTAACCAAGGGAGTTAGAGGGACCGCATCTCTTTCTGGATATTTGCCAGCAAGAGACCATACCAGTGGAGATCCAAGTCTGAAATGGCAGCACCGCCCATATCGCAGCACCACCCATACTGCCTCAAGGAGACTTGAATATTTGCTCACCCTCTGCTTTCCACAGCTGATTACCAGAGGTTTTTGGGGAGCAACAGAGGGGTGGCTCCCCTTTTACAGTGAGAGGTCTTTGCAGCATCCTGAGGACTGGTGAGAGGGCTATTTTCCCATTACTAATACTGTGATACTGCTAACAGGGACTGAGCCACTGAGAGTAGGACACCAATTGTATCCAATCCATACCCATACTGTACTCTACATTGCTCTTATTCCAAACTTAGACTGCACCTATACAACCCTATATCACATTATACTGAACATTTACCGCATCAGAACCACATCTACCTTGCACCTGTGCTGAGACTATACCATACCTATACTGTACCTTTAACGCATGCAGGGTAACTGGGACCATCGTTAAAGTGGTTGTAAAGGCAGAAGGTTTTTTAACCTAAGGCATTCTATGCATTAGGACAAAAAACCTTCCGTGTGCAGCAGCCCCCCTCAGCCCCCTTAATACTTACCTGAGCCCCATCTAGATCCAGCGATGTTGCAGGAGTGTCTCGGCTGCCCAAGACTCCCCTCCTCATTGGCTGAGACAGCAGCACGGTGCCATTGGCTCCCGCTCCTGTCAATCAAATTCAGTCAACCAATGAGGAGAGAAAGGGGGCAGGGCCAGGCCACAGCTCCATGTCTGAATGGACACAGGGAGCTGTGGCTCAGCTCGGAGGCCCCCATAGCAAGCTGCTTGCTGTGGGGGCACTCAACAGGAGGGAGGGGCCAGGAGCACTGAAGAAGGACCAAGAAGAGGAGGATCTGGGCTGCTCTGTGCAAAACCAGCAGGTAAGTATAACATGTTTGTTAATTTTAACAAAAAAAAAAAACAAGACTTTACAATTACTTTAAGTGCACCAATGCTCTTAACCTCCCTGGCGGTATGATTCTTTCTGGAATTATGTACCAAAAGCGGTACAATTATTTTGCATGAAAATTTGGTGTTATGTATTATAGGCCTGCGATTCTTAGTAATTACTTACTTAAACCTAAGCAAACCAGAGTCTAGTAGACATCCCGGGTATGATAAATATGAAACACAAAATTATAAATTATAATATAATAAATAACTATAAATAATTATAAAAAATAGTAATCTAATTATAATAAAAATTATTCAATAATGTAATCAAATCAAAAACACTGAAATTTGCTCAGTTGCAGAATTGTCGCTGTCATTAGATTTAGTGTTTGATGACGAATTTCCCCACAAATCGCTATCGCTCAATTCTGCGAGTGATTCTAATTTATTATCGCTGCTTTCTAGTTGGTCTAAAACCACTTTTGACATAAAGGGACACTTTTTGGTTGCTATGGACAATCTCCATTTTCCAGGCAGAAAGAACGATTTTTATTATATAAAAGTGCATGCAGGACACTGGACAGACCACTAGGGACCAAGGGGGTGTGTAATTATTACATACAGTACTGTAATCTGTAAGATTACAGTATACTGTATGTATACTATGTGTTTCACTTTTTGAATTTGGCGCCCAGTTCCGCTCCCTTGCGACGCTGCGGCTCGCAGGGAACGGAACTAGGAAGTCAGATGGGGACGAAAGTGCCGACACTCGCCGGAGATCTCGCTGGCGATCACAGCAGAGGACATCATCGCTGGATCGCCAGGAGAAGGTAGGGAAACTCCGCTGCGAGCTCTGCAATGTCTACCCCGAGCGTGACTCGGGGTTACCGATCCTAGCATAAAAAAACAACCCCGAGTCACGCTCGGGATTACCGCTAGGGAGGTTAAGGGGCCCCAATGATAGCTAGCAGAACTACATCTCAAAAGACTGCTCCTCCTGTAATAAATATTCTGAATGCCCACTGTGTTCCCCTGCTCCCTCTGCTACCATTCTCCTTTTAGTTTGGACACTGTATATCCGGTCAGTCTAGGACTAGCATCACCACTATAAATGTGCTCTCCCAGTATAGCTCCAGCACTCGGAATTAACCTTTACTACCAAAAATTCCTGCACTTGTGGTGGCCTTGCTATTGTTTATGCTGGTCTGATTACCAAATCTCATCCTATGCCTAGTTCCTACTGTTAATCACTTTGTGTGCTAAATTGTACTATTACCATTTAATGCTTGCCTAGTTACCAACCACGTTGTGTGACAATATATTAACTTTGCCTTTACTACTTGGTTTGGTGCCTGTTTTCTTTGATATAGCACTACTATTGGGTACTGAGCATTACTTTCAGTAACTTCCTGTGATGTTCTATGTTAGTACACTCAACCTGGTGTGTCAGAGGGGCTGAGGTACTTGAGAGGCCGAGGCAAATTTCATAGGGCCCAAATTATCCAGCAGCTCCTATGGGGGTAGCGCTACATATCTTTTTTTTCCATTAATACTTACAACATGGTAAACAGGTCAAAGGATAGCTTTCTTTTTCACCTGAACACAATTTGTTTTAGTGGATTTTTATTATTACCTCATTTTAATTTTTGAGCAAATATAGGGCCACATAGAAAAATATTTGCAAATTGTGTAACTTAAAGAGTAGATAGAAGTAAATATTTTTTTGTTTTTTTGTTTTGGATAGAGCAAGGAAGGTTTTAACCTTCTTATAGGTTTTCGCTGCTTTCTGTGTCCCTGATGGGGAGATTACCCCACCTATTTGTCCTGGTGACCAGGAAGTAAAGGAAAACAGAGAGCTTTCCTCTCATTTCCTGTTGTGTCTCCTGGACAGAAAATGAAAGGATATCAATCCATTTGGACGCAGGCAATAAATAAATAACCTGGTATGGGTTTAAACTAAAACTGAGAAGAAATGTTTTCGTTTTAGATACACTTGGAAAGAAATACTTGCCAGTAATTAACATCTGGAATAGGATGTATAAATTCTTGCAAATATTTGGAGAAATATATATAATAATATAATATATTATACAAGACACTGCTGAACAAAAATAAACAGATGAAACTGTATTTCTAGCCCGGCATAAATCCATAGAAGGTCACGGCTCACCTGTGCATTATACGGCTCCCAGTACCTCGGCGTAAAAAGAGACACTATGCAACCAAATAATAAATCTGATTTATATCTTCTCAGATTAGACATTTTTCGCATTAGAAAGAGGAGCCTGTGAGGACATATGATTACTGTTTACAAATGTAGCCAAGGTCAGTGCAAACAACTACCAAGGGAACCTCTTTCCAAGGACAGCACAGATTACATTTTTATATTATTCCTCGTGAGCTCATACCGGTGTTCATAAATAATTTTAATTTGCTTTATACGGGTACATTTAACAAAAGACTTCTCAGTATTTGCCTATTACAGACAATATAAATGATAGAACAATAGAATGTAGCTCATTAACAAGATTTTATGATTTAAGCACGTGTCGTTTATTTTTTGTTACAGTTTATTTCATTAATTTATTTTTCGTCGTTTCACAGATTTCCTAGCATTCTTCAATAATTTTCTATAAATTTAATGTTCCTAATATAAACAAAGTCTGTTATAACAGAATTATGGGGGCCGCCATTGCTGATTTTTTAATAGAAAATGTTTGTTGCGTTGGGGACAAATTTTTTAACCCTCCTGTCATTACTTTGCTATCAATGATACCTGGATCCTATAAACAAAATAAAAAAAATCTTCAAAACTTCTTAACTTCTACTCGTACTGTGATCGCCAGGGCATGGAGAAAACCACAACCTCCATCCTTTGTGGAATGGGCCTGTGAGATAGATTCTATTTGCCATCTAGAAAATGTTATCTCCTGGAAAACAGATAAAACCGATGATTACACTTTGACCTGGTCAGTCTGAAATCACTTCCGACATTCCTCTAAATTTGCCTCCTACCTCTGGTCTCCCTGTCATACTGCTCGCTATCGTTTCATGAATACCTGGTTTTATTTTGCCTCATAGTGCTTGTGTCATACCCCCTACTTTTTCCCCCTCCCCCTCCTTTTCCCCCTGTTTAACCCCCCTTTTTTTTCCCTCTCCTCTCTGTTCTTCTACTCATGTTTACTGGTCACTACAAATTTTATTTAGACTTCCAAATGTTTGTCTGGCTATAACCATGTTGTTATTGTGTATACAATTGAGGAAGGTTTCCTTCTTGCCCTCCTTGTTGAAAGCCCTATTCGGGCAAAGGTCTTTCAATGTTTCCTATGTTATTGGTACTGGCATACTACTGAGATTTCACTCTTTGCAAATGTTGGACGGTTGTCTTCCTCCTGCCCTCTTACTGATACTACTTACTGTACTGATTACGGATCTAAGCCTGAACCCTATGATCCTTCTGTTTCCCCCTTTTTTTTGTTCATGTGTACTTGCGCTAACAACAAAAATCAAATAAACAAAGATTAAACATAAAATGCTGGTTGCTTAGCTGTCGTGCCTCTCACTTTATTAGTCTATAACTCTGTAACCCAAAACAACTACTAGCCGGGGATCGCAAATCTCATGAAAATGTGCTCCTGCATTAAGCACAAATTCATTCTTGTAATATTTGAGATTCTCAACTTTCCCAGGATCCCACAAGAAGGCTAAGCGACATCACCAATACTTTATGAAAATGGGTGGAAAGAATAAGTAAAATCATCAATCACCCTATGCAAGTGGGCGTTAAGAATAATATTATGAGTGCCTTATGCGAGTGGGCAGTAATTTTTTTTTTTTTTTTTTTTTTTTGAGGGGGGGGGGGGGGCGTTATATATCAGAAGCTTGTATTTTGGTGCACATTTGGCTCTAAAGCTGATCCTGAGGTCCCACGAGGCAGCGGTGGGGAAGTTGTTGAAAGCCAAGGTCCAAGATGAGTATTTTTCTTTTGTATTCTAAAGGTTTACTTTAGTTTTTTTTAGCCTTATCCTTAGGCTTTTAGCCTAGGAAATTGTATTGAAATGTATTGAAAGGTGGGGGCCACCTTTTAAGCATACCTTGAATTTGTTTGTAAAGTTTGTGATAGGCGGGTTGTAAAGCCTGCACCTGTAATAAAAAATAATGACCATTATGGCTCATCTGAATAGAGTTAGCTAAAAAAGAAATAGCCCAGGGATTTTACTATGACATACATTATATGATATACAGTACATTTGTTTTTAGGGGCTTGACAGGTTTCAATCTACCCAAAAAAGATTCAATATCATGCTCATTTAAAGGCTTCACTCTTCCCACCTTTCACAACAAATACTATTCACCTGTGAATACACTTCCCCAACCCTTCCTTGAAGTCTTGTGATGTCTCCATAGCCTTCCACAAAAATATGTATGTACCACTCTTGACACCCAAGGTGGTGTTTTTTTTGGGCTAACGGCTATCTCCTGCCTCTGTACCTTTGGAGAGTTATCATGGGAGGTGATCTGAATCTGGTCCTGGATCCCACCTTGGATTGCTCCACCGATGCGTCCCCTTTCTCTTGCTCCACTTTAAATAGAATGAAGTGGGCCCTTCATGTTACTAAGCTGTGTGAGGTATGGTGCCTCCTAAACCCCTAAGACTTTAGTTTTTCTCAGTCCCACACAATACCTAGACCAGTTTAGACTACATTTTTGTCCCCCTCGATTTATTGGACTGTTCCCCATCAGCACAAAAAGATGTCTATATTTCTCCTGGTGCTTAAAAGGCAAATTGTTACAAGACCCTAACTGTCTTAAAGATGTTATACAATCCATTACACTGTTTGTGATGGTTCATTCCCAAGACTTCCCCTATCCAGTGGGAAGCTATTAAATGTGTTCTAAGAGAAATCTTTATCTCTCACTAAACATACCTAAAACGATAATCCACCAGAGATATTGCCTCCCTGTACAGCCTTATCTCCTCATTAGAGTTAGACCATAAACTCTCGGGATCCAAGGACACTTTGCTATGGCTTTCTAAAGCTGGGATCCAACTATGACAACTCTGATGATGAGAGATCATTTGTTTCGCATCTCCTACATGCTGGAGTATAAGGGCAGCTCCCTGCTGGCCCAAAAGCTGCACCACAGAACCTTATGGCAGTCATTCCCACTCCCTCCACCACTCACACACATAACCTGAGAGAAATCTCTACCACAATCCGTAATTACTATCACACACTACACAACATTAAAGGGAAATAGGTGGACCTCCCATATGACCAACTCCTAGCAGGCATCAAATCTTATATCAACACAATGGCTCTCCCTACCCTACTAGTGGAAACAGTCGAAAAATTGGAGGTTCCATTTTCCAATGATGAGCTCCTTACAGTAATACCCTCTTTATCAATGAACAAAAGCCCAGGTCCTGACAGCTTCTCGGCCAGGTTCTACAGGATATTACAGGATCAACTATCACATGTTCTTCTAAAGTCATTCAATGCTATCTCATTGCAGTGTCCACTTCCACCCCTTATGCTGAAGGCCCAGATCACCCTCATCTCTAAACCAGGGAAAGGCCTGACAAATTGCAGAATTTACCAGCTCATTTTGCTCCTTAATATCAGCACCAAAATGTTTGTGAAACTAATAGCCAATTGCCTACAACCACACCATCTTTTTTTGATCCATTGAGATTAATTAGGATTCGTAAGAGTGAGGGAAGCTAGGGATAACTCCCCATTTCTGAACAAGGCTGGCACTCTAAATACCTGCCGCTATATCTTTGGATTGTAGATGCAGAGAAGGCATTTGACTGGGTGAGTTGGCCATTTTTAGAGGCCTCTATGCATCAAACTGGCCTCAGAGACACCCTTCTACAGAAAAATATTGTCCTTTATAACAACCCCTCGGACAGAATTTGCTCAAACGTTATCCTCTCAAACCCTTTTATTATCCACAATAGCACCCGTCAGGGGTGTCCCCTTTCTCCCTTGCTCTCTGTCCTCATGATGGAACATCATGAAGTGGCCCTACAAGCCAATGATGCGATTAAGGAGTTATATGTCTGCGCAGACACCCACAAGCTGACTCTTCTCACTGAATACCTACCTATCCTAAGTAGTTTTAAGATCGATGCCTCCAAATATGAAATAATGAATGTGTCCCTCCCTGACTAGGGGCCCAAATCCAGCGAGAATTTCCTTTTAAGGTAAGAAGCAATCATTTTACTTATCACATCCCAGCAGACCTCTTGGCTCTTGCTCTCCTGAATTACCCAAGAATGTTGACAGAAGTGTCTAAAGATCTGGGTTGCTGCTGGTGTACTCACATCTTGTGGTTTGGTTGCGATAATACTATGAAAATGGATACCCTTCCCTGCCTCCTCTACACATTTAACGCAATCCGAATAGTTCCACCTAAAAGTTTCTTCTCTCATCAGATCCTGGAATTCATCTGGGATTCTTGCTGCCTGCGCCTGAAAATGGCAGTCTTCACTAAACCTAAACCTTCTGGGGGTTTGGGCCTCCCGACTTCGAACTCTACCACAAAGTGATCATAATAATTAGACTATCTGATTGGTTTCACCACAGATCAGAGAAGAGAGTAGTCCAGCTGGAACAAACTCTCTCTCCCCTTGATCTATGGGCCCTCACCTGGTTGCCCTTTTCCCAACAACCACCACTGACCTCCCTTTCTGACCTGGCCCCACACCTTCTTTCCCTTTGGGACAGATTTGTTATTCCACATAGGCTATCGCACAGACCAGGCTCCTTGATGCCTATTTTTAATAACCCCTCCTTAGGACCAGGTTTTCTGACTGCTACAGTAGAGGGATCGGCAAGGTGTCTGTACACTGACACTGATGTCCTTTCAGTGTCTGCTGCCGCTCGTTCCGCCCATTTTACGTTGGGCCATGGGAAGTAGGTCAGAGTAGCAGGACAGATGAATATGCTGTCCTCCTCCTCCTCCCCTGCCAGCTGCAGCACAGAGTGATCGAGACTGTAACACACTTGACTCAGTCCCTTGTGCCATGCATGCAATCTCATACCACAAGCAGTCTTTATATAAATGTTATTTTGTTTTTTGATGGTTTTAATTTGAAATGTGACAACAGATATACCACCGCAGAATGGTTCTGTGGGTGTATAAGAAGTGATAAAAAAATACCGCCTTCTATACCGAGATGCAATTTAATCAGAGGAAATCATGGACTTTTTAGGCACCAATACATAAAAAAACTGTTTTTATTAGTAACAAATTAACAAAATTTATTTAAAAACATATAAAGTACAGACTTATAAAAGCGGTAAAAAGCACATCCGCTGGGCCCGGGTCAATGCATGTATGACCACTGGGAAGTTCCCTTGGTAGAGTGGGAGCAAAATACAATTTTTAAAAATACAAGCTTGACATATTTTACAAATAACGCTTCTTCGAGAGCTTATCGATGTTTTTCACTAAACAGATAGAGAAAACAATAGTAAATATACAAACAAAAAAAGAAAAAAAGGTTTGTCAAACATAATACATACATTTTGTTAATAGGAAAAAAAGTATTTTCAAAATCACCAAGCCAGGAGCAGGCATGCAGCCATAGTTAATTTGAAATGTACCTTGGTGTCCTTCAGTAAGGTCTGTACTTTGGAAAATGTCCACCACAGCCTTGGTCTAGCCTTGCTACAGTAGCATTCTTATCATGGAAAGAATGGGCTCAAATATTCCCTTTTCATCCACACTGCACTTTCCCCTGGGCTCGGCACCCCTGCCCTTCTTCTTTAGTTCATAGTCAGCAATTGCTCCCCCAGCTTCAACTTTCGGACTTCCTTCATAAATTTAGGATAAAAGCCCATCCAGTTCCTGACCTCACTCCACTGGAGGACCTTCACTTACAAGATACACCCCCGAGCCACACTGTATCCCAGTGGTATGGAATATTGAGAGAGGGGACTTCCGAGGCGAACCCCCATTTACAAAGTGGGAAAAATACCTTGGCACTACATTCTCCAAAGATGAATGGCAATGAAAAATTTGGTGGCGGAAGATAGCCCTGATCCAGAAAAAATACACACCATATGGACGCGCTGGCGGGCATATAGTGATTCATCTGCATTTTGAGCTTTGGTCGCAAAGTAATTTATTTGCACTGTCATACTTTCTTCAAGCGTTTTATGACCGCTTAATCCTTTCCCCTATACTTACACCCTCCCCCTAGTTTCCCAGTACCTTAATCATCTATTAGAGCCCTTATCTTGAATTTGCACTTGAAAACAATCATCAAAATTGATTTTAGGCTCAGTACACTTTCTTAGCCTTAGCTTTTTTTTACACTGTTTTATGTCTCTTATGATATTCTGGATAAATGTATGGTACACTTGAGGTTACCATAATTACATACTTTAACAAAAATATGTTCCTTGAGAATTATTCAATAAAAAGATATTTGACTAAGAGGCTTGACATGTTCGAATGCATCACACTAAAAATAAATGAATGCTGGGTCCCACTATTAGAACTAAGAATAAAAAACTTGTCTCGGCTCGATCAGCCCAAAAGCATAATAATAGAAATAGCCCACTGCATGTATCAAAGATAACAAACAATTTTATTAGATAAACCACAAATGTATGTTTAAAACAATGACGAACATACACAAACAAACACTAATAAAAACAAGAAAAGGGGGAACTGGGATAGAGGTCCCCAACTGGTCACCCAGAAAAAAGGAACATTGAACAGGACTATATCGGTACTAACTTAAACAGTGTATACTCAGAATTTGTAAATAATAAATAAATATACAATTTTATTTATATAAAGATTTGAAGACAAGTACTGAGATAGTCCTGTTCAATGTTCCTTTTTTTCTGGGTTACTGGTTGGGGATAGCTCTCCCAGTTCCCCCCTTTTCTTCTTTCAAGATGATGGTACACCATACTTAGTTTATATTTATTATTTACCTAAGAGGCTACAACCTTTTCAACTAATAAAAACAAGCCAAGTCCACCTCTTGCAGACCCATGAATAAGACCAAGATAACAGCGGCATGTGGCAATTGTGAAATAATAAATCTAGTGTTGAGGGTTATTCCCTTCAGTCCACAAAACCTCTTAAGAATTAATAGCTTGTGCACCTATGGAGGCCAAGATATATAAACTGTCAATGCCCATGGGGTAAAATGTACACAACCCTAATGTCTGCTGCATAGTTGTGTCCAATAGTGATGAGGGTTACTGGCCACATATACACAAATTGTTCTGACAATGTCCTGATTATAATTGGACGACCCAAGAAGGGGAAAACTTTTCCAATGGTCTAGAGGAGGTATGTCAAACAGGATGGTTGTGTACACACAATGTAGAGCCACTAAAGACACTCAGTGGCATATCCACTCCTGTATGGCCTCCCTCGCATTGTAGCGTATGGCTGCAAAAAGCAAACTGATAGTCCCAATCCCCTAGGGACCATTTGTAGTCCAAAGGTTGTATATAAAGTATTGCGTAGTTCCCAAGTTCTTGGGATGTAAGGTATACTTATCAGAGCCATAAATGTGGCCAACTCCTTGATGGTGCAGCAATCAGTATTCCATTTCTGGGTGCATTCAAAAGCACTGACAAGTTGGTGCCATCACAAGGTCAATAGGGTCATGAGGATAGGACTGTGGTTTCGCCGGTCACCGCCGGCTGCGTCAGAGGCCGGGCTTTAAATGGTGGAAATAGGCATGGTCATACATGTGCCATGCTTGTGTCATCACTCAGTGCCTGAAAAACTTGAGTATAGTAGACCTATAATGGGTCCCACTATTGCTCACAAGGGAGCTGTCTAAAGTGGGGGTACACAACCTAATAGGGGGTTTCCTTTAAAATTATAGAGCTTCTTTAATGCAGGGCTATAGTAGCAAACTGAAAAAAATTATAGCAGGTAAGTTTTTATGTCAGAAGAGACTTACAGTGCCTTGAAAGAGTATTCATACCCCTTGACATTTTCCACATTTTGTCATGTTGCAACCAAAAATGTAAATGTATTTTATTGGGATTTTATGTGATAGACCAACACAAAGTGGCACATAATTGTGAAGTGGAAGGAAAATGATCAACGGTTTTCATTTTTTTTTTACAAATAAATATCTGAAAACAGTGGCATGCATTTGTATTCAGCCCCCTTTACACTGATACCCCTAACTAACATTTAGTGGAACCAATTGCCTTCAGAAGTCACCTAATTAGTAAATAGAGTCCACCTGTGTGTAATTTAACCTCAATATAAATACAGCTGTTCTGTGAGGCCCTCAGAGGTTTGTTAGAAAACCTTAGTGAACAAACCACATCATGATGGCCAAGGAACACACCAGACAGGTCAGGGATAAAGTTGTGGAGAAGTTTAAAGCAGGGTTAGGTTATAAAGAAATATCCCAAGCTGTGAAGATCTCACGGAGCACTGTTCAATCCATCATCCAAAAATGGAAAGAGTATGGCACAACTACAAACCTATTAAGATATGGCTTTCCACCTAAACTGACAGGCCATGCAAGGAGAGCATTAATCAGAGAAGCAACCAAGAGGCCCATGGTAACTCTGGAGGAGCTGCAGAGATTCACAGCTCAGGTGAGAGAATCTGTCCATAGGACAACTATTAGTCGTGCACTCCACAAATCTGGTCTTTATGGAAGAGTGGCAAGAAGAAAGCCATTGTTGAAAGAAAGCCATAAGAAGTCCCGTTTTCAGTTTGCGAGAAGCCATGTGGGGGACACCGCAAACATGTGGAAGAAGATGTTTTGGTCAGATCAGATGACACCAAATTTTTACTTTTGGCCTAAAAGCAAGACGCTATATGTGGAGAAAAACTAACACTGCACATCAGCCTGAACACACCATCCCCAACATGAAACATGGTGGTGGCAGCATCATGTTGTGGGGTTGCCTTTCTTCAGCAGGGACAGGGAAGCTGGACAGAGTTAATGGGAAGATGGATGGAGCCAAATAGAGGGCTATGGAAGAAGAAAACCTGTTAGAGTCTGCAAAAGACTTGAGACTGGGACAGAGGTTCACCTTCCAGCAGGACAACGACCCTAAATATACAGCCAGTTATATCAAAGCATATTCATGCGTTAGAATGGCCCAAAGTCCAGATCAAAATCCAATTGAAAATGTATGGCAAGACTTTAAAATTGCTGTTCACAGATGCTCTCCAATCTGACACAGTTATCTTGCAAAGAAGAAGGGGCAAAAATGTCACTCTCTAGATGTGCAAAGCTGGTAGAGACATCCCCAAACAGGCTTGCAGCTGTAATTGCAGTGAAAGGTGGTTCTACAAAGTATTGACTCAGGGGGGCTGAATACAAATGCACGCCACACTTTTCACATATTTATTTGTAAAAAAATTGGGAAATCATTTACCATTTTCCATTCACTTCACAATTATATGCCACTTTGTGTTGGTCTATCACATACAATCCCAACAAAATACATTTACGTTTTTGGTTGTAACATGACAGAATGTGGAAAATTTCAAGGGGTGTGAATACTTTTTCAAGGCACTGTAATACGTCTATTTTGGACATAAAAATTATTTAACTGCCTACTAACTAGCAAATGTTTTCCTATTTGCATACTGACTGCCACATAGTAAGAGCCAAGTGTGCAAACGAAGAAAGAAGCTTAAGACTCTGGACTTGGAAGAAGACCAGAAGAAGATTGCGGTAGAGGTGATTGATCGATAAAGGGAATTGTTGCATTATTGGAGGAGGGCATTTTAAGAGGTATGTGTGCATAATGTGCAAATTTGATATGCTTACTGCCTAATTGCACATTAGGCAAGAGAGTAAAGTTCCACTCTAATATATCTGCTCCAAATGCAATTACAAACAAACGTTTTAACATTTACAGCTATTTAGGGAAATAATCAATCAGATTTTATTTATTTTCAATCAGATCAGTAAAAGGTGATTTTTGATAGTTTACTTTGGGTTACTGCCTTTTGCTTTTTTGCTTTAGAGATATACATTTTGCATATTTAATTTGTTTAGCCTGCTGTAAAATTCGTAATTACATTTACTTTTGTAATATATGGCATAAACAACACAAACATTTCTACTAAAGTATTCAAAGTACAGACCGTTGTTTCATAGTGTTTAGATATTGTAATATTGTTAGCACAAGTCATTCAGTAAAAACACAATCTGTTTTATTACTCCCATGTTTCTCTCTGACCTTAACATGCTAATGAATTATGCATTTATTTCTCACAACAAATAATTTCTTAACCGACCTGGAACCTTTTCCGTTTATGTACATTAGGACCAGTGACATTAAACATAGGGAAAATGCAAAATAAGAAAATAATGGAGACAAGACATTAAACACAAGAGACCTTGAGCTTCAGAGTACACAATTTTCCCTTCTCTTTGGGATGTTCGAATAACAAAAGGCTGTGTATTCATGTGCTTTTTACTTCAAACATGCAGTACACGATCTCAGAGGAGACCATAGGAGATGAAACTAGCCATTGCATAATAAATTTCCATATAATTTCATAAAACTTTTTCTTTGCACTCAAAGAAGGTAAAAAAAAAAAAAAAAGATTTGGGAACAAAATAAAACCTTTATCTCAATGTAGACTTGCAACAATCATCTGACCTGGGGAATTACTTAGCAAACATTTTTAAGGAGACACGTTCCACAAGAAACTTTAGCTTTTTGAGTGATCTCTTTGAGAGCAAAGTCAATCCTAGGTCACTCTTCCAATGTATTTTCTTTTGTAGTAAATCCTAGTTTCAAGAACATTCTTGCTAAGGTTCACTTGTGTTTAACCTATCATATAATATCCAAGTTTACTGTGTTAGAAGAAGCAGAACACTATTAAGGTTTTCCCACAAGACTGTGATTGCGTTTGACCCAGTAACCTGTATTAAATTAACATTTATTCTACAGCTACACAGCTGGACTTGAGCGAGCTTTGGTTTATTGCAGGACCAAGGTGAGCCATGTTTAGGCAGAGTAGAAAACACAAGACTATGTGTTTTTCAACTGTGTTTTTATATAATTTAATATGTGATAGAATGTAGTAAGCAAGGTACATAAAAAAGTCACATAAGTGACCTGTATGGATATTAATACAAAAGATTCTCTCTACCCACTCAATAGGTCATAATAAGGAAAAAGCTAAAGTAAACATTCCTCCACTCAGGTCCAGAAATGGTTCATTGGTACAATAGAAGAAGAAGAAAAGAAAACTATTTCCTGTAGATAGGTTCCATAGAATAAAGTGAAACTATAAGAAAACATCATAAATATATGGTGGAAATTATATGGCCCATATAAACATCCTCTATAACTTTCATGGCTGCTAGCATGCTTTGTTTATACAGTTCAACTATTTTCTCTAATGAAAAGGTGATAATAGCAAAACCATTTGATGAGTGACTATAGTAAAAAAAATGATTGTTTAAATGGACCCTGTAATCAACTTAAAAAAATGCATGGCTGCATTTTTCTGTCCATTTTGTGCCCACCCAGCTCCCTGTTTTGCAGGAACCAAGCATCATATATAGAAGTGGTATTTCTATCAATTTTATGCATGACAGCTTGCCTCTGTCACTAGTTTCTTGTGAACCAGCAGATGCTTGCCCCTGACGTCATGGCACTTTGTTGGGATTCCCTGGCCTCGTAAACAAAGGGGCAGGGATAATAGTGACATCACTGCCCAAATGTGTCCCCTTCCTTTATTTAGCTGACAGCTCAGGGAACTGTCATTCGACGACTGTTACCTTTGGGATCAGTTGTATATGCCAGGTCTGTTTTATTTTTTCTGCAAGTCAGTAGAGTTGGGAAAACAGTTGGGTCTGCATAAAAGTTTGGCCTGACCATCGCCTGTTCGCCAGTTCACTCAAATTTGTGAGGCGCTACACGCGATGTTTGCCTACAGAGCGCCCCACAATGCACTGCATGCTGCACAGTGCATTTTAAGACTCTAATTGAACGAAGCAATGCAAATGACCGCTGGTCAGCTGCAAGGCTTTGCCCTATCAGGGCACAGAGCACTGTCAGAGCTATGACTGGACAAAGCCATGATGACTTTCCCCAATCATGGATCAGTGCCCATAGTCCCAACCTATAAAACCTTCCTTCCCACAGGAATCTTTTGCAGTGTGTTGTTGGAGTTAAGATAGATAGAGCAGGGCTCAGTTTGCTAATAGCGAATTAGTGTGTTATTGTGACTCTGAGTGTAGAGTGTTAGTGTAGTGTTACTGTAGTGTGAGTATAGTGTGAGTATAGTGTGTCAAAATGGTGTAAGCATAGTGTGATTATAGTGTAGTGTCAGTGTAGTGTATTAGTGTAGTGTCAGTGTAGTGCAGTGTTTAACACATGTTTTTTCCTCAGGCAGGGCACATTTGTCTCTGTTTCGTGTTGTTGCCTATGCTATCCAGCCACAGCATGCAGAGGAGGTGGTGGACTGGCTTACTAAACCATCCTTATCCTCCTCATCCTCTATGACTCAAATTGACACTAGTGTACAGTCCACCGCAGCTGCCAAAGCAGCTTATTCTGCCTCCTTGTCCACAGCTACTCCTGCCATAGCCGCAGCATTATTATTATTATAATTATTTGAGCACAGCATCAGCCACTTGCTTCTTGTGGATGCTCAGACATTACTTGGTTCTGAGCTGATTCTGAGGTAGAGGAAGGGAGTAACATGAGCCTACAGAGAGGGGAGAACACTGAAAAACAACAAATTAGCAGTCATGTTCCCCCAGCCACAGCATATTGCCAACTTGGCTCCAGTGACGATGAGGATGGAGGGGTTGATGATGATGGGGTCACTGACACGACTTGGGTGCTGGATAGAGCAGAGAAGGGAAGTGAGGGAGAGGCACAATCCTAATGAGGCAGGAGGTCCTCCAGAGGCAGCCATCATGGAAAAGTAGAGAGCAGCCACCCTATTCCATCAGTTTGTGGAGCTGTTAACTCCCAGCCCACTTCCCACAGCTCAGCTGTGTGGGCCTTTTATAGCAAATGTCCAGCTGATCGCACTGTTGCAATTCGCTGATTAAGTGTTTTTGGGATCTGGAATCATTGCAATACTGTCTAGGTTTGCCTAGCTTTGTGGGTGTTGATTTTATCGTGAAGTAATTTTTTGGTATAGGTGTCATGGGCACATTTAACACCCAAAGAGCAATTTTGACCAACTGTTTGACCGGGGCATATAATAATTTTTTTATACAGGAAGGCCAATTCTGGCTTTCATCAAGAGTACCTCTATAAGGTTACAGTGTCAAGGCATCACCAACACCCAAAGACCTATTTTTCCACAACAGTTAGACCAGGGCATATCATTTCAGTTTTTCACAGCAAGGCCAATTCTTGCTTTCATCAAGAGTATTGCCGCGTACACACGATCGTTTTTCTTGCCATTTTTTTTCTTGCCGTTTTTCACGTAGTTTTTTTTCATGTTTCCTCTCAAGCCTGTCTTGCGTACACACGATCATTTTAAAAAACGATCAAGCAAAGCGCAGTGACGTATACCACGTATGACGGCACTATAAAGGGGAAGTTCCGTTCTAATGACGCCACCCTTTGGGCTGCTTTTGCTAATTCCGTGTTACCGCGTGTTAGTAAAAGTTTGGTGAGAGACGATTCGCGCTTTTCAGTCTTCGTGCTTTGAAGATCGTTTTGTGGAGTTCAGTTTGTGCTTGTGGGTTTGTATCTGTTTGGCAGGGCTTGTAGTCAGTTCGTATCTGTTTATTCAGTGCGTTCTCGTCTGCTCGTTCCTGTTTTTCAGCTTGTTCTTCATAGGCCTTGCTGTTCTTCCGTGCGTTCTTCTAGTTCGTTCTGAGCTTGCGACCGTTATCTAGCCATGTTGCGGCTACATACTCGTCATAGAGTTCATGCTGTAGTTGGTGCAGGGGTTCATGCTGTATCCCAACTCCATGCCATGAGCAGGGTCAGGAGGAGTTCATGGACCAAGAATTGGTTGCTCCAGCGGCACCAGTTCTGTCATATGCCTTTGTTGCGGGAGATCAGGGAGAATAATCCTGATGACTATAGGAATTTTCTCCGGATGTCTGACCCCGTATTTCAGCATCTGTTGGCTTTGGTGTCCCCCTACAATACAAGGCAGGACACCGTTATGCGTGAAGCCATCAGTGCTGAGCAGAGGCTCATTGCCACGTTGCGATACCTGGCGACTGGGAGAAGCCTGCAGGACATAAAGTTCTCCACAGGCATATCCCCCCAGGCTCTGGGTATCATTATACCAGAGACGTGTTCTGCCATCCTCCAAGTTTTGCAGGAGGACTATATTAAGGTAAGTGTTCTTATTTCAAACATCACATTGTATGTATTTATTTGAATGATTTTTTGGGGGGGGGTTTATTAGCAGTCCCTAATTCCCATGATTCTTAGCTGCAGGGAATTTCCCCTTTCTCCACATGCTAATTTTTGTTTTTGAATTTTTTCATTAGGCCTACATTAACATTTGCCTTACCTAACCTCTCCAGCATGCTATCCTGGGGCCATACCCACCTTGCCTAGTCCTTTCCATGTATTTTAATCTATGCTCCATCGTAGTGCTTTACCCTAAACGCCCCCTAAAGATTGCCTAGGAATGTAACATTTGTCCAAAATTCAGACAGAGTGCTACAGCCTTCATTTGTGATCTCCCCAACTCATCTTCAACCCCCCCCCCATTTTTCTTTGTGTGTTTTTTTTTGGTTTTTTTTGTTGCTTACTACTAATGTTTTAATTTTTCTGTTTCAATGCTGGCCATGAATGATTTTCTTAAATCTGCTTTCAATGTTTCAGTCTCAAAGTATTAATTTATTTTTGATTTCATTCCACAGTTCCCTTCTACGCCACATGAATGGCAGACAGGGCCAGATTAAGAACATCATGGGCCTGGTGCTGAGGATTTTGGTGGGCCTTTTCTAAATAATAAATAAATAAATATGCAAACAATTTTTTGTTATAACAAATTAAATTAGAGAGAGAGAGGGAGGATGAGAAAGAGAGAGAGAGAGAGAGTGAGAGAGGGGTAAGGGAGGGAGGATGAGGAAGAAAGGGGGGATGAGAAAGAGAGGATGCGCATGAGCATGCGTGGGAATGACATCAACGCAGCCCGGCCAAGGCAAGTGACCGAAGGCACAGAGCCCAGAAGGAAGACCGGGTGAAAATGGAAGCGCTCAGGACCCGCCGGATTGATCACAGCGCTGGAGGGCTCAGTCTGACAATTTAAATGTACCCTAATGTGCTAATATGCTGTGCATACTTGTACATTATGGCAAAACCTACCTCAGGGCCTCTAAAAAGTAGTAATGTTAGCGAAGTTTACTACCGCTTTATTATCACAGGATCCCAGGAGCCTCTCATGGGGCCCCCTACTGACCCGGTGGCCTTTGGTCAGTGCCTAAGTGCATAGTTGCCAACATTTCAAAAATATTTTTAAGGGGCACTTTTTTCACCAGTGCTATATTTAGAGTAGCTGAGATCCCCTATGTTCCTCTATACATCACAATAGTAATCACAAAATGAAATGAGTACTAATAATGGGGCAGAACAAATATGAGGACTGAGAAGATTTCCTTCAGTTGAACTAACAAAATTGTGCCTATTCTAGATCTGGTAACATTGAGGATATTCTGTATAATTTTAAATAACTGTTTTTTGTGGGTAAGAGGCTTAGGGGAGGAGTATGGACGGTATAAAACTGGGAAGTATGTGCAGGTAATGGAGAGGAATGTGGAGGGTCTAACAGTGGGCACTATGTACAGGAGAGTAGTGTGGAGGGTATGGCAGAAGGCACTATGTACAGGAGAGGAGTTTGAAGGGTATGACAGTGGGCAGCATGCACAGCAGAGGAGTGTGGAGGGTATGACAGAGGGTGGTATGTACCGGAGAGGAGTGTGGAGGGTATGAAAGTGGGCAGTATGTACAGAAGAGCAGTGTGGAGAGTATGACAGTGGGCAGTATGTACAGGAAAGGAATGTGGAGGGTATGATGGGGGCAGTATGTACAGGAGAGAAATGTGGAGAGAAAGATAGTTGGCAGTATGTACAGGAAAGGAGTGTGAAGGGTAAGGTTAGGTTACAGTATGTACAGGAGAGGAGTGTGGAGGGTAAGGTTGGGTTACAGTATGTACAGGAGAGGAGTGTGGATGGTATGATAGCGGGCAGTATGTACAGGAGAGGGGTGTGGAGGGTATAATGGGGGCAGTATGTACAGGAGAGGAGTGTGGAGGGTATGATAGTGGGCAGTATGCACAGGAGAGGAGTGTGGAGGGTATGACAGTCGGCACTATGTACAATAGAGGAGTTTATGAATGTGGGCAGTATGTACAGGAGAGGAGTGTGGAGGGTATGACAGTGAGCAGTATGTACAGGAGAGGAGTGTAGACGGTATGATACTGAGCAGTATGTACATTAAATGTGTGTGGAGGGTAAGACAGTGAGCAGTATGTACAGGAGAAGAGTGTGGAGGGAATGACAGTGGGCAGTATGTACAGGTGAGGAGGGTATGACAATAGGCAGTATGTACAGGAAAGGAATGTGGAGGGTATGAGAGCGAGCAGTATGTAAAGGAGAGGAGTGTGGAGGGTATGACAGCCGGCACTATGTACAATAGAGGAGTTTATGAAAGTGGTCAGTATGTACAGGAGAGGAGTGTGGACAGTATGATACTGAGCAGTATGTACATGAGATGAGTGTGGAGGGTAAGACAGTGAGCAGTATGTACAGAAGAGAAGTGTAGAGGGTATGACAGTGGGCACTATGTATAGGAGAGAAGTGTGGAGGGTATGACAGTGAAGAGTGGGGCGGATATGACAATGGGCAGTATGTACATGATAGAGGTGTGGAGGGTATGACAGTGGGCACTATGTATAGGAGAGAAGTGTGGAGGGTATGACAGTGAACAGTATGTACAGGAGAGGAGTGTGGAGGGTATGATGGTGGGCACTATGTATAGGAGAGAAGTGTGGAGGGTATGACAGTGGACACTATGTATAGGGAAGGAGCGTGGAGGGTATGACAGTGAGCAGTATGCACAGGAGAGGAGTTTGGAGGGTATGACGGTGGGCACTATGTATAGGAGAGAAGTGTGGGGGTATGACAGTGGGTACTATGTATAGGAGAGGAGTGTAAAGGGTTTGACAGTGGGCACTATGTATAGAAGAGGAGTGTGGAGGGTATGACAGGGGGCACTATGTATAGGAGAGGAGTGTGGAGGGTATGACAGTGAGCTGTATGTACAGGAGAGGAGTGTGGAGAGTACGACAGTGGGCACTATGTACAGGAGAGAAGTGTATGACAGCGGGCACTATGTACAGGAGAGGAGTGTGTAGGGTATGACAGTGGGCACTATGTATAGGGAAGGAGCGTGGAGGGTATGACAGTGAGCAGTATGCACAGGAAAGGAGTGTGGAGGGTATAACGGTGAAGTGTGGGGAGGATATGACAATGGGCAGTATGTACAGGATAGAGGTGTGGAGGGTATGACAGTGGGCACTATGTATAGGAGAGAAGTGTGGAGGGTATGACAGTGAACAGTATGTACAGGAGAGGAGTGTGGAGGGTATGACAGAGGGCACTATGTATAGGAGAGAAGTGTGGAGGGTATGACAGTGAAGAGTGGGGAGGATATGACAATGGGCAGTATGTACAGGATAGAGGTGTGGAGGGTATGACAGTGGGCCCTATGTATAGGAGAGAAGTGTGGAGGGTATGACAGTGAACAGTATGTATAGGGAAGGAGCGTGGAGGGTATGACAGTGAGCAGTATGCACAGGAGAGGAGTGTGGAGGGTATGACGGTGGGCACTATGTATAGGAGAGGAGTGTGGAGGGTATGACAGTAGGCACTATGTATAGGAGAGGAGTGTGGAGGGTATGACAGTGAGCTGTATGTACAGGAGAGGAGTGTGGAGAGTACGACAGTGGGCACTATGTACAGGAGAGAAGTGTATGACAGCGGGCACTATGTACAGGAGAGGAGTGTGTAGGGTATGACAGTGGGCACTATGTATAGGAGAGAAGTGTGGAGGGTATGACAGTGAGCAGTATGTACAGGAGAGAAGTGTGGAGAGTATATACAGGTGAAGAGGATAAAGGGAATCTGGGAAGGAAAAATGTAAAGGTTTGTGGAAGGATGTTTAGGGACTGCGTAGTGGGTAAGCGGGCCATACATGGATTGAAATTACGCCAATTAAGCAGAGACCAGCCATAGTCGATCTATGTATGGGCTAGCTGGTTTTACACAAGTCAATCTATTATCTGACTTGAGTACAACCAGCCTGTCAGGTTTTTCCCAAAACAATCAGTGCTGCCAGCTATAGTTAGCAACACTAATCATTGTATTCACAGGCAGAACACAATAACAGTGCAGGAGTGATTGGGGACAGGCTGGGGAGAGATACTTGTCAGTGGCTGGGTAGGCCCTGGCTAGTATCAGAGCCAGATACACACAGGTTACATATGCCACGATCGTTAGAGCGAGAACAATAATTCTAGCACTAGACCCCCTCTGTAACTCTCAACATGTAACCTGTAAAAAAATTTAAAGCATCGCTTAGTATACAACAAAATAAATCGTGATAACTTTAGTGTTTTTTTTATTAATTTTTTTTATAAATCAAACAAACAGTCTCTTTAAAAAAAAAAAACAGGTTTGAAAAATTGCTGCGCAAATACCGTGTAACATAAAAAGTTGCAAAGACCACCATTTTATTCCATAGGGTCTCTGCTAAAACAATATATAATGTTTGAGGGTTCTGAGTAATTTTCTAGCAAAAAACAAATGATGATTTTTACATGTAGGAGAGAAGTTTCAGAATTGGCCTGGGTGGCAAGGGGTTAATTACTATAAGACCCTTTTAACACTGAGGGCGTTTTGCAGGCGCTATAGCGTTAAAAATAGCGCCTGCAATCCGCCCTTAAACAGGTGCTCTATTCATACTGGAGCGGTGCGCTGGCAGGGCATCAGAAAAAGTCCTGCCAGCGACTTCTTTAGAGTGCATTAGGAGCGGTGAACTCACCGCTCCTAATGCGCTCCTGCCCATTAAAATCAATGGGCAGCACCGCCGTATGCCGGAAATACGCCGCTGTAGCGGCACATCTCGGGCGTTTTTTACCCTTTCTCGGTCGCTGGCGGGGGTTAAAAGCGCCCTGCTAGTGGCCGAAATGTGCCGCAAATCCGACGGTAAATCAGCAGCGTTTTACCGCTATTTTACCGCCAACGCTCGGGGCGGCATAGTGTGAAAGCAGTCTTAGTGATATACAAATAATTATGATAAGCACTGTGAGCTCATCCTCTCTGCTGCAGAGTGTGTCAGCTTGTATTTAAACTGGCTGTTCTGTATATAGCTTCTGACAGGCTGCGCAAGCAGCCCCGTATCTCCGGAACCATAAATGATAGCAGCCCCATATTTTGACCAGTGGTGGGGTGGGTCTTCAGTTGCATACCCCCCAAATATGGGGTCTCTGTGGCCCCTGGTCGCCGAGCTACAATCCTCGAAGCCGATCTTTTTTTTTTTTAGATTTTTTTTTTTTTTAGATTTTTTTTTTTTTTTGGGCAAATGGGCCTATCTTGAGGAAGGGGCCTGGAGCTGCAGCTCCAATAGCCCCTATGTTAATCCGGCCCTGATGGCAGAATGTGGCATCGGACTTTGCCCAACGATGGAACTTTCCAAACTGTGGAGGGGCCATCGACGGCAAACATGTTCGGGTCGTCCCACCACCCCATTCGGGATCCTTTTATTATAGCTATAAGGGGTTCCACAGCATCGTCATGATGGCAGTGGTGTCGGCCACCTACGAATTCCTCTATGTGGACGTTGGCAAGAATGGCAGGATGTCTGATGGAGGAGTTTTTGCACAGACGGAGTTTGGGGAACGGCTCCTTTTGGATCAGCTGGCCTTGCCACCAGCGGAGAAGAATGTGGAGGGACTCCCATTTTTGTTTGTGGCGGATGAGGCGTTTGGCCTGGGTCCCCATTTGATGAGGCCATTCCCGCAGCGCACCCTCACCCCTGAGAGGAGGGTGTACAACTATCGGCTGGCCAGAGCAAGAAGGGTGGTTGAAAATGCCTTTGGCATCATGGCCAGCCGCTTCCACCTGTTCCTCACCTCCATCCACCTTGCCCCTTACAAATGGAACCATGTTGTAATGGCGTGTTGTGTCCTACATAATTATCTCCGGGTGCATTCCACAAATTATCTGACTTTGACTGGGCCTGAGGCCACCTTAATGGAAGCAGAACATCTTGTGGCCCTGGAAGCTGGCCGTCCAGGCTTGGCCCCCCAAACCGGACGTGAGGTCCGTGACAAATATGTGGATTATTTTGTGGGTAGGGGGGCCATTGAAATGCCTGATGACTTTTAACCTTTTAATTTAGAAAAAATAAAACATTATTTTTCTCAAAGATTGGTTTCGTGTATATTTTTAATAATGGTTTATGTTTTTTGGAGGTTTACCTAGTGGACTTGTATTGCCATGTGTATTATGCATTCTTAATTAGCCTTCATTGTCAGTGTAAACACAAAACATTGCTTAGTTCACTTTGCACAACATTTACATAATGAAGCCACAACTTCTTGATACCAAAATACCATTTTTTATTTTTGTATTGGACAAATCCTTTTAAATGTAGATGTCCCAAACATTTTTTTGCTTGTTAAAACGCATAAACAGCCATGCATACAAAAAAAATATAAAAAAATATATAGGGAAAATTTTAATTTACTAGTCCTAAAAGGTTAATTGAAAAACATACCTGCCAAAACACAGCAAGTTCAACGTTAATTTTTCAAAAAACATTAGACACGCCCAAGCACAGCCATGATATTTTGTAGCCTTTCCTCCACCCGCTTGGTATTTTCCCTGATCTCTATCAAGTCTCCCTTTAATTTTTGAAGGTCACGACAGCAGACCATCAGGTATTGGATCAGGATCTGGGCACTGTGATGTGTCAAATTTTTGGGGTCTTTGGCCAGAACTGCACCTACATTAAAAAAAAAAACATGTAGTAAAAAATATGTAGGCCTACATCTATTAACCTGCATCTGTCTGGTTTGACACTGACCTGTTGAGGTGCCACTTTCCACTTCCACAACCTCACGTTCCTCTCCATCATGTGGGTCTGGGACTATTGTTGAAGATGTTGGATTTCGAGGCTCACCTGACGTAGCTTTTTGAAGCCCTATCGAGATTGCAAGAAAAGGTATAGTTTCATTATTAATGTCGATTTTTTGGAGAAAAATAAACCATGAGCAAATAATTTGCAAACATTCTTTTGAAGTGTGGTCCATTTTTCAATGTACCCCCAGTGACAACAGGAACACATGATTGGATACATAGCCAAATACATAGCATATACTTGTTTGTTTTTTTAAATGTCCTTTGGATTTGATCCCTAAAAATAATTGGTGACCAAATTTGCTACCCCAAAAAAAAAATTTAAATGGGTGTTCACACTGGATGATCCAAAAACATCGTTTGATGAACTGTACGGAGAATGAGGTTTAATACGTCCGTTTACTTTGCGGACGAATCTGAAAGATGGTATCTTTCACTGTACGATATCAAAGACAAACATACACGACATAATACAAGTAATAATCTCTAGCAGGGAAAATAGCAATAAAAAACTTACTTTTTCGTATAACTTTCTTGATTCGTTTGTATTGGTCGGGCTCCCGCAACTTCAGATCAGACCATCGTTTTCTGAGCTGTTCCTTCGTTCTGCACACCCCGAATTTTTGGTGAAGACTTTTGACCACTTTGCCCATAATTTTTGACTTGACCAGATTCGGCCTTTTATACGGCCCATGCTTGGCATCATAATCCTCCCTCTTTAAAATGGCGACCATCTCCACCATTAACTCGAATGACATGTTGGATGCCTTATATCTCCTGGATCGGGATTTGGGCTCCTCAGGAATTTCATCCTCTGTAGAGGTAATCTCAGCCACCTGTGTCTCCGCCATGTTGCTAAGCACTACGACGAGCGAGAAGGGGCAGGGAAAGTACAATATCGAACGTCAGGGGCGGGGAAAGCGTGCAGAGTTCCACCCACGCGCAGTGTATATCAAGTGCCGATCCATGTGTTGAAAATACGTTAATTTAGCGGGAGAGGGAGTTCGCAACGAACGCGTTGACCAAGGTACATAACATTATAAGGATTTTGGGTTCCGCTGAGGAGGAGATTTGGGGCTTTTATATCTGTCCAAAATGCTGATTTGATGATTGTTGCCTGAAACATATGTCTTTTCTTGGTTCTTGATTTTACAGAGAGATTGAATACATTCAAAAACCCGGAGTTCATGGGGGAGTTCATTGACAAATGGAAAGAACTCCCTATCCTGTGGCAGACCAAAAGTGGGTCCAATAAAAACAAAACGGCCAGGACAGCAGCACTGGAGAGCCTGCTTGCATTTGTCCAAACCCAGATACCCACAACAACTCTCCAAGGTGTGAAAACCAAAATTGCTACCATCAGGGGGACATACAGGACCCAGAGGAATATGGTCCTGAAGTCCCAGAGGTCAGGTGCTGCAGCAGATAAGGTTTATAAACCCAGTCTGTGGTACTACAGCAAGCTCTCTTTTCTGGATGACCAGCTGGAAGTGCGGGAATCTCTCTCCACCCTTCCCCCCAGAGGTCAATCCAGCCTTCCTCGTAGCCAGCCCTCCAGCCTTCCTTGCAGCCAGCCCTCCAGCCTTCCTGGCAACCCTGCTTTGGCTTCCTCTGAGGATCAAGATCAGGCCCTTGAGGAGGCAGATTTGGATATATGGAGCCAGGTAAAGTATTGATATCTCCATTTAGATGTTACAAAAGTGATGCATTTAAAATGAGGTTAGTATTGTTAGGTATTTAATGTAAAAAAAAAAAAGGATTTAAAGACCAAGATACAGTAGTGGTCAATTTTGATGTGGACAAGGCAACAATATCAGGAGGCGAAATCTGTGAGACTTTTCTAAATTTTCACATTCAATTCAAAAATGGCTGGAGGTGAACAATGTGTGTGATTGATGGTGGCAAAAAAATAATAAAGTCCCTTTCTTTTTTTACAGCCAGAGCAGAGCCAGGAAGAGGGTGATGGTGGGGACCAGGAGGAGGCAGGGCCAAGTGGCACCCAGGAGGAGGCTGGGCCAAGTGGCACCCAGGAGGAGGCTGGGCCCAGCACAAGAGCCCAGATGCCTCCCCTGATAATGAAACCACGAGGGCCAAGGAGAGGTAGGCAGGTGGAGGAGGAAACAAGAGCCTTCATCAAAGAGGCTACTGCGGCCCTGAGAGAGGCACCCTCTGCTGAGGAGGGCTTTGCCGCAGTCCTGGCCAATAAGCTAGCCCAAATGGACCTGCGGCAAAAGCTGTATAGTGAGACCCTCCTGTTGAAGGTGATCAACAAGGGATTGCTCGGTGAACTCACCAAGTTCACCGACATCACGGAGGTTGTCCCTACTCCTCCACCTCCTCCTCCTCCTACTACTCCTCCTGCCACAACCTCTCCTCCTGATCCCCAGCCTCCGAGGAAGAAACCAACCAAGGCTGTAGGGAAGGCTGCAGAGAAGGCTGGAGAGAAGGCTACAAGGAAGAGAAAAAAATAATGCCTGCTGTAGTGCCACAGACTGGGGACATATATGACTTAGCTGCTGCGGTTCCTGACCTCTGGGAGTTCAAGCCAAGATTGGCCTCCTTTTTGGTTTTCACATCTTGGATGGTTGTTGTGGGGTCCAAGGGATGAACAAATGCAAGCAGGCTCTCCAGTGCTGCCATCCCCTTTAATTTGTTTTGCTAGGGAGCAGGCAGGGACATTTCAAATAATATTATTGTTATTAACAAGGGACACAAACCTCCTTGAGGCAAAATGAGACAAATTTTGAAGGTTGGTGTGGGACATTTACCCAAACATAATTTAAGGAAAAAACAAAAAAGGCCCAGAAAAATGAAGAGGCTAACTTAATTACTAAAAAAAACTCCAAAAAGTACCAAAATAAAAAAAAATGATCTTTACATTTCTTCATGAATTTATGAGGCAGATGTGGCTTGAAAAGAATATTTTTCTATCATTAAAAAAATTAGGAATTACTTTAGAAACAAGTTTGGCATAACTCTCAATGTCATTATCAAAAGAGGGTAATTGTTGAAGCATTCTCAAAAGAAGAACGGAATGCGCAGCATTAAAACGATGCTATTAATTCAACCGTGACGAATGTGCCATATCGATTTCCAACGCTAGCTTTACCAAAACGAGCGCTCCCGTATCATACTTGATTCTGAGCATGCGCGTTTTTTTTCACGTCGTTAAAGCATACACACTATCGTTTTTCACGTCGTTAAAAAAAACGACATGAAAAACGACTTGAAAAAAGAGAGCATGTTCGAAATTTTTAATGGCCGTTTTTCACGTCGTTAAAAATGCTCTGGAGCATACACACGATCATTTTTAATGGCCATTTTTTTTAATGACATTTTTAACGGCATGAAAAACGATCGTGTGTATGGGGCATATCTCTATAGGGTTACAGCATGAAGGCACCACCAACACCCAAAGACCAATTTTTCCACAACTGTTTGACCGGGGAATATAATTAACATTTTTTACAGTAAGGACAATACTTGCTTTCATCAAGAGTAGCTCTATAGGGTTACGGTGTGAAGGCAGCTTGCTCAATGTGGTGCAAAATTTTGTTATTTCCATCCAAAGTCTGCCAAGAAGACACCAGAATGTATCCAAAAAATCTCTAATCTTGTTCTGAGTGCACTAAAATGTGACCTCATCATACAGACTGTCTCCCCAAGCCTTTGTTTACAAACTAAAGAAAGTTTGCAGGGAAAATCAATTTACGTGTCATTTTTTTTTCTTTTATAAATTTCAGTTTTGCTGCAGCAGGCTCTATACACAGTTCAGATGTGCCACTTTACAGGCAGACAAAGGGGACCCACAGGCACTATATTTAAAGGATTTTTTCATTTTTATTGTTTCACCTTAAGCATCATTAAAATCACTGCTCCATTAAAAAGGATCTTTTTAAAAAAAAAAATGTTTGCATTGTTTCATGTCCCCCAGGGCAGTACCCGGGTCCCTATACCCTTTTTTGGCTAATAACTTTCATAAAAGCCTTTAAAATGGAGACTTTTGATTTTTCAAGTTTGGGACTTTAATAGAGTTTGCGGTTTGAGTCCGAACTTTTGCGATGTTTGAGAGTTCTGCCGCGAACCAAACCAGGGGGGTGTTCGGCTCAACTCTACGAGTCAGCAGGCAGGGGGCATCTTTATTTATGATGCATTTACAATGAGGGATTTTTTGGGGGATTTAAAAAAATAATAAAATAAAGGACTTCAAATGTTTGGGTTTCTTTAGTTCTAGGTTACTTATTTTTTTTACTATGTACTGCATACTTATTCACATAGGGGAGCGTTATCTGGAGGCTCCCTCATTATTAAAGGGGGCTTCCAGATTCTGATAAGCCCCCCAACCCACAGGACCCCACAACCACCAACCAGGGTTGTTTGGAAGAGGCCCTTTTCCTTTTTTCAACATGCCTCCTGGCAAGGTATCCCTTCATGTTGAGGGCATGTGGCCTGGTATGGTTCCAGAGTGGGGCTTATGCTCTTCCTAGCCAGCCCAACTGCATGCATAGATTCAAGGTCTGATATAGGTTTTTGGAGAATCCCCTAAAAATCCATACCATTCCATATCTACACTTTTTTCATAATTTTTCATAATTTTTTCATAATTCTTAAAAGGGGATTCTCCTACATGCCAAGGTCCTGGGTGTAATCCTGGACTCTGAACTCTCCTTTAAGCCCCACGTCCAATCACTGTCCAATCTTGCCACCTCAACCTCTGCAACATCTCCAAAATACGCCTCATTCTAACCAATGACACAACAAAGCTCTTAATTCACTCCCTGGTCATCTCTCGCCTCGACTACTGCAACTCCCTCCTCATTGGCTTACCTCTACATAGTCTATTCCCCCTTCAATCCATCATGAATGCTGCTGCCAGACTCATCCACCTTACCAATCGCTCTGTGTCTGCTTCTCCTCTCTGTCAATCCCTCCACTGGCTTCCGCTCGACCAATTAATTAAATTAATTAATTAAATTTTCTTCATTCTTCTCAAGACCTCCTGCTCTCTAGCTCCCTCTTCACCTCCCATGCTCGCCTCCAGGACTTTTTCAGAGCCTCTCCAATCCTATGGAACTATTTACCCCGAAAAAACAGCAGTTTTTAAAACTTTTTTTGCATTGATACATGTCCCCTGGGGCAGGACCCGGGTCCCCAAATGCTTTTTATGACAATAACTTGCATATAAGCCTTTAAAATTAGCACTTTTGATTTTGAACGTTCGAGTCCATTGTATTTATTAGGGTTCTAAAGTTCACGCGAACTTTAGGTCTGTTCGCAGGTTCTGGAGCGAACCGAACAGGGGGGTGTTCGGCTCATCCCTAGTTACAATACAATTCAATACAGGAGGGATCAGAGGGCCCTGCTCGTTAGAGCTTACAATCTAGAAGGGAGGGTCAAGTGGAACAAAAGGTAACAGCTGTGAGGGATGATCAGATGAAGAAAATTAAACTAAAGTTGTTAGGTGTGGGTAGGATAGGCTTCTCTGAAGAGGAGGGTTTTCAGGGATTGTCTAAAAGCTTATAGAGTAGGAGATAATCAGACGGATTGGGGTAAATAGTTCCATAGGATTGGAGAGGCTCTGAAAAAGTCCTGGAGGCGAGCATGGGAGGTGATGATGGAGCTAGAGAGCAGAAGGTCTTGAGAAGAATGAAGAAAACGATTAGGCTGGTATTTTGAGACTAGGTCAGTAATGTAGCTGGGGGCAGAGTTGTGGATTGCTTTGTAAGCAGTTGTTAGTATTTTGAATTTAATTAATTGGTTGAGCGGAAGCCACTGGAGGGATTGACAGAGAGGAGAAGCAGACACAGAGCGATTGGTAAGGTGGATGAGTCTGGCAGAAGCATTCATGATGGACTTTTATTGTTTCACTTTAAGCATTGTTAAAATCACTGCTCCCGAAAAACGGCCGTTTTTAAAACTTTTTTTTGCATTGATACATGTCCCCTGGGGCAGGACCTGGGTCCCCAAATGCTTTTTATGACAATAACTTGCATATAAGCCTTTAAAATTAGCACTTTAGTTTTCTCCCATAGACTTTTACAGGGTGTTCCGCGGCTTTTCGAATTTGCCGCCAACACCCCAAATTGTTCGCTGTTCGGCGAACATGCGAACATGAGTTCGACTCGAACTCGAAGCTCATCCCTAATTGTAACTGTAATGTTTTCCCCCATGTTGTAAAGCGCTGCGCAAACTGTTGGTGCTATATAAATCCTGTATAATAATAATAATAATAATAATTGCTGAAGGATGTGCTACACCAAAAGTGACATTTACAAAGAAAAAAAATATATACAGTTTAAATTGCCAAATGATATTGTTTTTCCAACTTATTATTTTCATACAAAAAAACAGCACACAGATCATTCCCTTTTTTTAAAGAAGCTGGAAATTAAATGCCATTTCCCAACAATTTTAAATACCGGTACTTACTGTATTTCCTTTGTAAATGTCAGTGCTGCTGCAACACTTTCTGTTCATCATAATAAGGTGTCCCTTCACAGGCAGGATTAGGACACCCCCCAAGAATGTTATTTAAGGGAATCGGGCATTTGTAAAGTGTCACTTCAAGTATTTTAAAAATTACTCCTCCTGGCTAAATGGATTTTTACCCCCTAATGCTATTTTTTGACAACCCCTTGCCTATTAGCCCAGAAAATTGTCATTTTTAATTGGACAGATTTGGCTTCCATTTATTTCAATGTGGTTCAGGTTCAACATCCAAACTTCTTTGAAGTTTGCCAAACAATTTTCAAATCAAACCCAAGGCAGTTCTGCTCATCCCTAGTAATAATTCTATCTTTTCTGCACCCAATACTACACCAACACACCTACACATTTTTCAAGAGGCAGAGCTCTGTAGAAGGAAAGAGTGGGTTACACAAGTACAATAATAGTAGCGCAAATACAGTTGAACAATAATTTCAGCCCACCCCCTTTCCCACCCTATGTTTTTATGGCCTATCGGTTCTCTTATATATTAGAACATAAGACAACAGGCCATTCAAACCTAACTCAAACATACACCTATGATGGAGACACATCGGATGGTTTGATACCTTATCCCTCTTCCCAGGTAAACCAAGCCACGTGGATCTTGGCCCTGGACTAAAACATACTCCCCTTAACCACTTCAATACCCAGCCATAGTAATATGACGTCCACAGATGGGATCTCCCATCCTGGGTGGACGTCATATGACATCCTGGGTTTGAAGGGGGATATCTGAAAGATGCCTGCAGCTAGAGGCATCATTCAGATATCCTTTTGTTCTGCCGGCGATTCTGTGCACCAAAAGAATGATCATAGCGGCGGTTCCACCGCTTGATCGTTCTTATAGGTGGCGGAAGGGGACATCCCCCACCTCCCGCCACCATCCGGTGCTTTTCCGGGCTCTCCCGTGCCATCGGGGACCCATAGAGAATCGTCCGGCGCCGGTGGTGGGTCACGTGATGAGCATAGAGATGACTGGTGACCAGATGGTCACCAGTCATCTCTATGACCGTCGGAGGCCCAGGCAAGATGTGATGACGTCACGCCCGGGTCCTCAGATGTAAACAAAGCCGCCATTGCGGCTAGTAAACATGAGATCAGTGAAAAAAAATTCACGATCTCATGTTTTCCAGCCTGAAGGAGAGATGTGGGGTCTTATTGACCCCGCATCTCTCAATAAAGAGGACCTGTCACACACATTCCTATTACAAGGGATGTTTACATTCCTTGTAATAGGAATAAAAGTGATCAAAAAAAAAAAGTAAAATAAGTGTAAAAAAATAAATAAATAAGTTAAAAAAAAAAAAAAAAAATTAAAACGGCCCTGTCCCCGGTAGCTCGCGATCAGAGCACAAATGCACGCGTAAGTCCCGCCCACATATGTAAACACAGTTCAAACAACATATGTGTGGAATTGCCGCGTGCGTTAGAGTGCGTGCAACAATTCTAGCACTAGACCTCCTCTGTAACTGTAACCTGGTAACCTGTAAAAAAAAAAAAATCGTCACCTATGGAGATTTTTAAGTACCGAAGTTTGGCGCCATTCCATGAGTGTGCGCAATTTTAAAGCGTGACATGTTAAGTATCTATTTACTAGGCATAACATCTTCTTTCATTTTTTCCCCAAAAATTGGGCTAACTTTACTGTTTTGTTATTTTTTAATTCATGAAACCATTTTCTTTCCAAAAAAAAGGCGTTTGAAAAATTATTGCGCAAATACCGTGAAAGAAAAAAAGTTGCAATGACCGTCATTTTATTCCCTAGGGTGTCTGCTAAAAAAACATATATAATGTTTGGGGGTTCTGAGTAATTTTCTAGAAAAAGAATGATGATTTGTACATGTAGGAGAGAAGTGCTAGAATAGGCCCGGTATGGAAGTGGTATAAAAAGCCCTGTATTGAAGTGGTTAATATTCCACAGGTAACCATCCCTTCAATTCACAAAGATCTTTCGTCTCCTCTTAACCTGAGTTTTGAATTCACATTACATGGTTAAGGTTTTTAATTCCTTTCTAGCTTTGTTTTATATAATTATCTTACTCAGGGATATATCTCTTTAATTACGTTTGAGTGGTTTAATTAAACGAAAATATATATTTTCAGTATAGCTATTGAGAAGCCTTGTTTTCCATACTTGTATTTCGCTTATACTTACAAAATATTGTATGATTACTTGTACTGTATTATTCTCAATAAAAATATTTGAAGGAGAACAATAATTTCAGTTCTGCTGATGCTAGGGCCCTTGTGTTGGGGAACTAAATTAAGTAAAAAAGATGGTTGCTAAAGGATTCTTACTACTCATGATTGTGGTTCTTGTCCCAAGTGGTCCCTCAGTGGCCAGCAAAAGGATCCTTCCTCTCAAGCCAGCTTTTGCAGCGGCTGGCCTGAATATAAAGGGTCCAACCTGGAGCTACATAATATATGTTTAATCACATAGGGTAGGGAATTGATAAAACCCGTTAGGTTGTTTTTTGAGTGCATTAGCAGAGCTTTCACTTTCCTTATTGTCCTTTAGACAGAACAGGAAGTGAAAGGAATTCTCTCCAACATGAAGGAAATGCTCTATTAGACAGTTGTCACTGGAACAAACTTCCCTATTAAGCACCTGCCAAGCGCCCCATGTTCATACACTGCAGGGTGGCGGCTCCTACAGGCGAAATCACATACAGGTAATTGCCTCTTCCTGGTCTGGGGCGTGCGCGCGCACCATGGGCAACCAGCTCCTGCTGTGATTGGACACAGCAAAAGCTAATAAGTGGGTTCGGCAGGCCCGATGTCAGCCGGGACAAGCCGATCATTCCTGACTAGGGATAAGCCGAACACCCCCTGGTTCAGTTCACATCAGAACATTCGAACGGACCGAAAGTTTGCGCAAAATTTCGAACCCCATTAAAGTCTATGGGACTTGAACGTCACAAATCAAAAGTTTTTTTAAACACTAATATGCAAGTTATTGGCCTAAAAAGGGTTTGGGGACCCGGGTCCTGCCCCAGGGGACATGTATCAATGCAAAAAAAAGTTTTAAAAACTCAAGTTTTTTCGGGAGCAGTGATTTTAATGATGCTTAAAGTGAAAAAATAAAAGTGAAATATTCCTTTAAATATCGTGCCTGGGAATGGGATTTCCTCTTAAATTTATTGATTGGATACACACGCTCTATACTGGTCCCTTGGCGTCCATAAAACTGAATGGCTCCTTGTCTCCCCCGTTCCCTCTGCAGAGGGGCACCAGACAGGGATACCCTCTGTCCCCGGCCCTCTTCGCCCTGGCCATGGAACCTATTGCGGAAGCTCTTCAGAGCTCAGCGGAGGACCGTGGTCATAGGGTGGGCTGGCTGGAGAAGAGAGTGGCTCTCTACGCGGATGATCTCCTGCTTTTTTTGAACGATGCTGGTGACTCTCTGCGGGGCACGCTTGGAATCATGGAGGCTTTCTCCGCCTTCACGGGGTTGAAAGTGAACTGGCACAAGTCTCAGTGGTTCCCGGTGGACGAGGGGGCTAGGTCCTCCTCACCCCCCTCCCTTCCACTTCAGTGAGTTGAACAGTTTACCTACTTAGGCATTGTTATCTCAAAAGAGAGCAGAGACTTTGTGCGGCACAATCTTGACCCTGTCCTGGTGGCAGTTAAGGCCAAACTGAAGGCATGGAGCAATCTTCCCCTTTCCCTCATTGGCCGTATTAACCTTCTAAAAATGAAAGTCTAAAACTAAATTTACATATATTTTTGGAAATTCCCCGCAATGGCTGACCAAAACATTCTTTAAGTCTCTCAAACAGCTATTCCTCTCCTTTATTTGGGGGCCCAAGCCACCTAGATTTAAATACACCACTTTGACCAGGCCTGTGGATAGTGGGGGTTTGGCTCTCCCTGATTGCCATGAGTACTACTTGGCCACTCAGCTTGTGACCGCCCATTGGTGGTTGCAGCCGGACCTGACCAACTCTACGGTGGTGTTGGAGGCGGCTATCGTGGGGTCTCTGGAGGCCCTGCAGGGGTTGCTATTTAGGGGGCCTAAGATGCCCCACCATCTCACCCCTTCTATGCGTACCACTATGTGGGGATGGAAGGTGGGTGAGGCGCTGAGGGCACCCCAGCCTAACTCCTGGACTCCTCACACCCCCCTGTGGCTGAACCCTAACCTATCGCAGTTTAATACCATCCCGGATTCGCAGGCCTGGGCCAAATACAAAATTCTCACCCCTAAACATGTGACCACTAACGGAGAGGTCCTGCATAGGCCCATTTTAGGTACCTTCAAATAGCTCATGCCTTCAGGTGTCAGTTCTTGGGCCAACCAGTTGTCTTGGAGTATTCTGAGCTCAAATCCACAATTCGGGTGAAGGACCTGGAGAAACCCACGTCCCAACTCTATGGGTCCCTGTTGGTTGCTGCCGCCCCCGAGCTGTCCTCCCTCCGCAGGAAATGGTTGGGGGACATACCGGAGCTGGACGAGGACGACTGGAGGGAGATTTGGGATTTTCCCTTCTCCCCTCTGGTCTCAGCACGGGACAAACTAGTCCAAAACAAAATTGTACATAGAGCTCATTATACACCTCATAGGCTGCACCAGATGTTGCCAGCACTTTCTCTGGCGTGCTGGCGTTGCTCGAATCAACCGGGTGTCTTTTTCCACATTTTCTGGGATTGCCCAGTGATCGCACATTACTGGAAGGCAATACTCCAGGTAATTGCTAAGGTCACTAAAACTAGTGTCCCATATGATCCCAAATTTTGTCTTCTGGGGCTGGTGGAACAAATGTCAGTGCTTCGAGCCAGGAAAATCTCCCTGCTACTGTACTATGCTCGTAAGGCTATCACGATGCATTGGAAAAAATTGTTTCCCTCCTCTGTCGGATTCTGGAAAAGCCTAGTGAATGCCAGTTTACCCCTTTATAAGGCCACCTACTCGGGTAGGGGCTGTCCACAAAAATTTGAGAAGGTATGGACTTGTTGGTTAGAGGATTCTACCATGGCAAATGATGCAGTAAGCACTAACTAGTTTAACGGTTTCATACTAGTTTGTTAAAGCATCGACCCAATTTTTTCTCAGGATGCAGCATCCTCCCGACACCATGTTGAGCACTGTTCACTATGAACTGACCCTCTCCCCACTTTGGGGTTGTAGTTTAATTAGGATGTTTTATGTTTATTGTTGTGCCCTGCTGCGGCCTGTTCCCACAGCAGGAGAATGGCCCCTGCGTGGGCAAATGTTCGGCCCCTGTGTGGGCTAATTTTGCATATCGATGAAAACTCAAATAAAAACGATTTAAAAATATATATATATATATATATATATATATATATATATATATATATATATATATCGTGCCTGGGGGTGTCTATAGTATGCCTGTAAAGTGGCACGTGTTTCCAGTGCTTAGAACTGTCCCTTCACAAAATGACATTTCTGAAGGAAAAAAAGTAATTTAAAACTGCTTAAGGCTTTAATGTCATGTCTGGTCCCGGCAATATGGATGAAAATCATTGAGAAAAAGGCTATGGGTACCCCCCCTTTGGGTCTTGTATGGATATTAAGGGGAACCCCGCACCCAAATAAAAAAAAGGAAAGGCGTGGGGCCTCCAGGCCCTATATACTCTGAACAGCAGTATACAGGCAGTGCAAACAAGACAGGGACTGTAGGTTTGTTCTTAAGTAAAATCTGTTTGTAATTTAGAACAGGTAAATTTTTTAAGTGTAGCTCCAGCCAAAAAATCTATTTTTAAGCTTTTTGAAAAACATAGGTAAGGGTTATCACCCCTGTAGCATTTGTTTTGCTGTCTGTGCACCTGTTCAGAAGATTTCAACTCACTTTCTGTCCCAATGACAATTGTATTTAGAAAATTTGTTTTTTTTAGGGAAACAAGGATTGGTATTATTAGGAAGAGAACACCAGGAATTGTCTGCAGTTAGCTTTAGTTGCACACTGTGCACAGGATACAGTACACTGACTGAAAATACTGCAGCTACCACAATCAACTGCCTGCCTGTGGTATTATTAGGAAGAGAACACCAGGAATTGTCTGCAGTTAGCTTTAGTTGCACACTGTGCACAGGATACAGTACACTGACTGAAAATACTGCAGCTATCACAATCAACTGCCTGCCTGTCAGTATATTAGGAAGAGAACACCAGGAATTGTCTGCAGTTAGCTTTAGTTGCACACTGTGCACAGGATACAGTACACTGACTGAAAATACTGCAGCTACCACTATCAACTGCCTGCCTGTCAGTATATTAGGAAGAGAATAACAGGAACGGATTTAGCTAAACTGAATACAGTGTATATATTGTGGCAGAGCGTCCCAGAGAGAGCCTGGGAAAGTCCTGTTCGGGGTTTATACATCTCCCAGGCTCCTCTCATATACGTTCAGGGATCTCTGAGCCAGGATCCACTTCAGGTGTTGGTTCTCTCCCCCAGGTTAATTAAAAGCTCACCTGAGCAGACAGCCTTTGCTCGGCCTGGGAGACACAGACAACGCTGGTCTGTGAGAGCAAGAAGGTTGGTAAAACTTATCAATCAGTTGATGTGGAAGCTAGCAAATGGTAGGCTTGTTCAGCCTGGTAGTGAGGGCTTGTAAATACCATATAGTTAGAGCCGAGACACGGCTAGGCTTTTGTTTAGCTATTTTTTCTTCTGTTTGTTTTTGCACACTATCATTGACTTTGTATATAGCACCAATAAATAACACTGTGTTTTCACTGATCCAATGGACTTGGTATCTGTGCCTGCTCATCCCAGGGAGCTTTTGTACCTGCTACCTGTCCCCCAGGTTACAATATATATATATATATATATATATATATATATATATAACACCTGGGATGCATATATATATACTGCATACACTGTAACTGCAGCTAACTGACTCGCCTGCCTGCTCTAACTCAAATGAAATGACACTGTCTCTCTCTCTCTATCTCTCTCAGCACCCGGAACACACTACACAAGGCCGACGCGCAGGCGGCCTTATATAGTGTGGGGCGTGTACTAAACCCCCTGAGACATAATTGGCAAAAGGCACCCTGCCTTTGGCCAATTATGGCTCTCTGTTCTTACAGCGCTGTGATTGGCCAAAGCATGCGGGTCATAGTGCATGCTTGGCCAATCATCAGCCAGCAATGCACTGCGATGCCGCAGTGAATTATGGGCCGTGACGCACCCATAAAGTTCGTAATTTGACGAACGATTGAACGGCCGATGTTCGACTCAAAGCTCATCCCTATTCCTGACATAGGCAGAATGGCGGTCTGACTATGTATAAGCTTATTAGGATTTTTTTTTTACCAAAAATATGTAGCAGAATACATATTGGTCTAAACTGATGAAGAAATTAAATTTTTTACAATTTTTTATTGGGTGTGTTAGCAGAAAGTAAAAAATATTTTTTTTTTTTCAAAATTGTTGGTCTTTTTTTGTTTATAGCGGGAAAAAAAAAAAAAAACACAGAGGTGATCAAATACCACCAAAAGAAAGCTCTAATTGTGGGGAAAAAAAGGACATCAATTTTATTTGGGTACAGCATTGCACGTGCAATTGTCAGTTAAAGTAACGCAGTGCCGTATTCCAAAATAATGGCCTGGTCTAGAAGGGGGGTAAACCTTTTGGAGCTGAAGTGGTTAAAAGATGTCACCTCTATTCCTTCTTTGGTAACTCAAATTGTTGGATTTTCTCAAATTTTCAGTCCCAGTGACAGTGGTCAATGCAACAAATTGAGAGAGTGAACGTCAGTAAAGTTGACACCGACAAAAATAAAAAACCTTACAAGGGTTTTAACTAGGGATGAGCCGAACACCCCCCGGTTCGGTTCGCATCCAGAACATTAGAAACAGGCAAAAAATGTGTTTGAACACCTGAACACCGTTAAAGTCTATGGGACACGAACATGAAAAATCAAAAGTGCTCATTTTAAAGGTTAATATGCAAGTTATTATCATAAAAAGTGTTTGGGGACTAGGGTCCTGCCCCAGGGGACATGTATCAATGCAATAAAGTTTTAAAAACTGCAGTTTTTTCGGGAGCAGTGATTTTAGAACTGTCCCTGCACAAAATGTCACTACTCGCGGCTATTAATGAATTGTCGGGTCCCGGCAATACAGATAAAAGTCATTGAAAAAAACGGCATGGGTCCCCCCCCCAGTCTATTACCAGGCCCTTTGGGTCTGGTATGAATATTAAGGGGAACCCTGAACCAGAATAAAAAAAAAGCATGGGGGTCCCCCCAAATTCCATTACCAGGCCCTTCAGGTCTGGTATGGATATTAAGGGGAACCATGCACCAATTTTCTTTAAAAAATGGCATAGGGGTCCCCCTAAAAATCCATACCAGACCCTTTAGGTCTGGTATGGATTTTAAGGGGAGCCCCGCACCAAAAAAAAAAAGTGGGGTTCCCCCCAAAAATCCATACCAGACCCTTATCCGAGCACGCAACCTGGCAGGCCACAGGAAAAGAGGGGGAGACGAGAGAGCGTCCCCCCTCCTGAACCATACCAGGCCACATGCCCTCAACATGGGGAGGATGTCCCCATGTTGATGGGGACCAGCGCCTCATCCCCACAACCCTTGCCCGTAGTTGTGGGGGTCTGCGGGCGGGGGACTTATTGGAATCTGGAAGCCCCCTTTAACAAAGGGGACCCCCAGATTCCGGCCCCCCATGTGAATTGGTAACGGGGCACATTGTACCCCTACCATTTCACAAAAGAAAGTGTCAAAAATGTTAAAAACCACACAGACACAGTTGGGACAAGTCCTTGATTAAAAGAAAAAAAAAAAAAGAAAGAAAAAATTCAAGCATGTAATCCTCTCTCGAGCGATACGGAGAAAAAAAAAAGCCGTCTCGATCCTCTCTCCATGGGAGGTACCCATGGAATGATGCTCTCCCTCCGTGACAGTTCTGTTAAAGCTGAGGGCGGGGCCACCCATCACTTGCACGGGTGACCCCGCCCCCTCTGACACAACAAGGAAATGCCGGGGTTACCTAGTGACGTGTACGGGTGACCCCGCTCCCTCTGACGCAACGTGGGTTTCCCATGACCAGCCCTTCAGGTCTGGTATTGATATTAGGGGAACCCTGCACCAATTTTTTTTTTAAATGGCGTAGGGGTTCCCCTAAAAATCCATACCAGACCCTTTAGGTCTGGTATGGATTTTTAGGGGGACCCCTACTCCATTTTTTTTTTAATTGGTGCAGGGTTCCACTTAATATCTATACCAGACCTGAAGGGCCTGGTAATGAATTGGGGGGACCCCATGCCGTTTTTTTCAATGACTTTTATCTGTATTGTCGGGACCCGACAATTCATTAATAGCCGCGAGTAGTTTTAAATGACTTTTTTTCCTTCAGAAATGACATTTTGTGCAGGGACAGTTCTAAACACGGTAAACATGCGCTACTTTACAGGCATACTATAGACGCCCCCAAGGTACGAAATTTAAAGAAATATTTTACTTTTATTGTTTCACTTTAAGCATTATTAAAATCACTGCTCCCAAAAAAACAGCAGTTTTTAAAACTTTTTTGTATTGATACATGTCCCCTGGGGCAGGACCCAGGTTCTCAAACATTTTTTATGACAATAACTTACATATTAACCTTTAAAATTTGCATTTTTGATTTCTCCCATAGACTTTTAAAGGGTGTTCCGCGGCTTTCGAAATTGCCGCGAACACCCCAAATTGTTCGCTATTCGGCGAAAAGCCAATGTTCGAGTCGAACTCATGTTCGACCCGAACATAAAGCCCATACCTAGTTCTAACATCGCACCAATTAATCCTTTAGGACAACATCCACTTTACAACATGGCCACCAATCACTGCAGCACACTTTGTGGGGTGCACTTTTTTAGCCACAGGAAAACAGCCATACTATTAAAGGGCTAAGTTCTCCTAGGTCTTGTCTCTGGAAGGTAAACAAGTTCAAACTTGCCAAAAAAAGGGACAGTGTAGGGGGAAGAGGCCTAGCCAAGTACTCAGTGTGATGATACCGTTCTGATTTGGACGTTGGTTCCGGAGGACGATTAGAAGGCTCTGTTACCTCACGTATAGGGTGTCTGTCGAAGGAGGCATCACTTTGCGTGTATTTCTCCTGTTTGCAGGCTGGAGACTTGTCGCTGACTTGCGGAGGTACCATGTAATGTCTTTGACTTGTCTCTTTGACATCATCTTTGTCACTGCTTGGCTTAAAATGTTGATTGATATAATCTGAAGTTCGTTGTAGAGAATCTTGAGTTTTAACTTCTGGGTTGAGAATATTGGTGCGTCTGCTGCATTCGCTTCTCGAGTATACAGCTAATTCTATGACCTCTGCTTCGGCTATGGCGGCTGCTGCTTCCTTCTCTACAGTGAGTTTCTCTAGGGCTACAGCTAGGAGGGCTTCCTTGGCCTTTAACTGTGCCCCTTGCTGCACTTTCTGTGCCTCTAATTGTGCCTCTTGCTGCACTTTCTCTGCCTCTAACTGTGCCTCTTGCTGCACTTTCTCTGTCTTTAGCCTCACTTTCTCCTTTTTAATCTGCATTTCTTGCTCAGCAAAGGCTGCTCGGGTCTTGGCAGCTTCGGCTTTTGCACGTGCGATAGCGAGTGCATTGCTTGCGGAGGAAGATCTAGAGGAGCCGGAAACGTGGGACCTTGTCTTGAGTGAGGATGCCTTGCTATGTGACATGTTGCTTGCAGAAATGCTTGCCTGTGTAGAGACTGCTGTATCGCTGTATCCAGATGGCTGCGCTGACAGGGTAGCAGGCCTCTGTGTAGTCACTGTCCTAAATCCCACTTGCTGGATAGCCGCTGTTTCACTGTTCTGTTCTCGCTACACGTTTGCCCCTGCCGTGTATGTAGCTGAACATACAGCTTAAACCTTGCATCCTAAATAACCAGACTGTCTGTATCTTTGGTTCTTTATTACGATGAACAGGTGATGGCCATATAAGATGCGTATGAATAATGGTGAAACTAGAGATAAACAAATAAATGAACATATAAGAATTATATGAACACAAACAAATGTCTACTAGGCATATAGATAAACAGTCTTTATCATACCAGCGATGCTGCCTTAAGGAGATCAGGACTTAGGAAACATGTGGCGCAGGCTTAGCTGACTCCATGTGGACTGTCCAGTGGAAAAAGATAAAAGAGTTGTGATAGGAAGCAAAGACAGTTTTCAATAACACGTCAGGAAATGCACATTACCATAGAACACTGCCCATCAACAGTCCTTTAAGAGTGACATCTAGTGGACGATATTTGAATTACAAGTCCAGAAGATATTACTGTATTTCTTCGTAGGCCAAAGGCATGACACATATTATTAGCATTTATGTGATTTTGATTACTGTTGATACATATATAATTTTTATTATTATTTTTCACTAATTTATCACATATTGCTCACTAGTTAGCTGATCACATATCAGCACTGGGAGGAGAGCTGACCTCTCAAGTGTTTACACTGTGTTTTTTGTTTATCACATGCACTTTGTATCAGTAGGTATACTAAATAATTACTATCTGCATAGAAGTGGATCTCCTAAATCACCATTCAGAACTGGTTGTTCTACATAACTGGTGTTTCACTTACACTTGGATCACGTATTACAGGGACCTATCCTCCTAGATTGTTGCACAGGATTATTTGTCCCCACATAGGTGGATTTTACTTACTGCATTTATTATATGTAGCTACAGGGGTATTATATTTTATTATTATATTATATCACTTGGTTTTTATATAAGAGACCCCACCTAGCTTGTTGTTTCACACAGCCAAATAAATAGAGACCTGATAGATCACTCTTCAGGCTATAGGTAGCGCCACCACCCCAACATCTTTTCTTTCATTATAACTAGAGCTTTCCTTGGGGAGCTCATTAGGGGGGACTGCAACCTTTTAAACCTAAGCGCGGAATCTCCAATCTTTATTTTATTTCCTTAATTTTTATATTTTTTAAAATTTATAGCCATTTTAAGTTTCGCCATGAGCCACATAGGTTTTATTTTAACCTTTATATACTTGTCAGGTCACCTGAGGCCAGGTAACAGATGCACACCGTAGGAGTCAGAAGTGCACCGCTAAGGTAGTGGACCCTACGGCTGACTGCTGCGGATGAAGCTCTGGGTGGTACAGGAAAGCAGGTCCACTGGAGCACCAACACGGATCCCACTGGGAGCTAGAGCATAATATTCCCCAGGGTTCACCAGAGCCTCTAGTGCTGAGGATGGACTGCGCTGCAACTAGCTCCAGGTTGCAGCCCGCAGGGTCTGCCGAGCTCACGCTCACGGTAGGCTACTGGAGGATAGAGAGGAAGCAGCAGGCCAGGACAACAAGGGATAGTTAGGAGATAAGCCAAAGGTCGGGGCAACTAGCAGACATGGATTAGACAAAGAACATGCCAAAGGTCAGGGTAACAAGCAGGCAGGAATATTTAAAGAACACGCCAAATATCAGGATATGAAGCAGACAAGGACAGTCAAGAACAAGCCAAGATCAGTAATCAGTAGATGTAGAGCACACAGCAAGACACACACGCAGGAACCCAAACACACAATATTGATCAGCAAGGCTGGCTTGCAGTGCACAGGTTAATATAGGTTAATATAGTGTTCCCAATCAGAGGCTGGGGTGGAGCCATGCTTGAGGGAAGATTAATTAAGCATACAAATGAACAGCGACCGGTCTCTAAGCTGACACAAGAGAGAGGTAAGCAGACAGACAGACAGACAGGAATATTCAATTGCAGATTCATGACAATACTTTGCATTGAGTTTACATACAATCACTTTGAAGAATTCCCATTTCTGTTCTGTGTCCATTGATCCCAATATTCCCTCCCAGTCTAAGTCCTGGAGAGCAGCCCTCATCCTTGGAAAACTTGCTCTCTTAAAGTTAAGTGTTTTTATCTTACTCGTATGTGTTTCTTGCTTACAGCTAACATTAACCACTTGCCACACAGGTCAATTCTGACATTTCCCTCCTACCTCTAAAAAGCAATTTTTCTAACGTGTTTTTTTTTGGGAAAAAAAAACAGTATTGTGCTTTAAAAAAAACAAAAAAAAAACATTAAAGTTAGTCCAATTTTTTGCATAATGTGAAAGAGGAAGTTACGCTGAGTAAATAGATACCTAACATGTCACGCTTCAAAATTGCGTGGAATGGTGCCAAGCTTTGGTACTTAAAAATCCCCATAGGTTACAGAGGAGGTCAAGGGCTAAAATTATTGCTCTTGCTCTAAGGTTTGCGGCGTTACCTCACATGTATGGTTTAAACACCGTTTTCATATGTGGGCGGGACTTACATATGCGTTTGCTTCTGTGTGCGAGCGCACGGGGACAGGGGCGCTTTAAAATAATGAATTTATTTATTTATTGTTAATTTTACTCTTTTTTTTTTTTTGATCACTTTTATTCCTATTACAAGGAATGTAAACATCCCTTGTAATAGGAATATGGCATGATTGTTCCTCTTTACAGTGAGATATGGGGTCAATAAGACCCCACCACTCACCTCTAGGCTGGGAAGCCTGAAATAAAAAAATACGGTCTCGGCTTCCCAGCAGAGGCGGCACCGATTCTTTGAATGTAGAGGACGGGCGTGACGTCATAACATCACGCCTGGCCTCCGAAAGATCGTAGAGTCTCAGGCGACCATCTGGTCCACCGTAAAATCTCTATGGTAAACATCCGGAGGCCGGTGGATCCTGTCTCCGACTCACAGATGGAAGAAGTGAGTCTGTAGAAGCACCGGAGGGCGGCGGGAGGGGGGACGTTCCCCATCAGGTCCGCTCAGCCAATGATGTAGGTGTAAGGCTGAGCGGACCTGATGGGGAACGTGAGAAGGGGCCCACCCCCTCGTACCTCAGACCCCGCCTACGTCATTGGCTGAGCGGACCTGATGGGGAACTTCCTCTGCAGTGTAGGTCCGCTCAGCCAATGACGTTTCGTGTGGAGTGGAGACTGCAGCGCTGGACATCGGATCACCGCGGGACACTGGATTACATTGCTGGAATGGGTTTTTTTTTTAGATTTTTTTATTTTTAATAAAGGACCTTTCCCAACGGTGTCTGTGTGTTTTTTTTTTTTTTTTTTTACACTTTCTTTGTGAAATGGTAGGGGTACAATGTACCCCTTACCAATTCACATGGGGGGGGGCCGGGATCTGTTAAAGGGGTCTTCCAGGGGTCTTCCAGATTCCGATAAGCCCCCTGCCCACAGACCCCCACAACTACTGGGCAAGGGTTTTGGGGATGAGGCCCTTGTCCCAATCAACATGGGGACATGGTGCTTTGAGGGGTCACAGACCCCCAAAGCATCCTCCCCATGTTGAGGGCATGTGGCCTGGTACGGTTCAGGAGGGGGGGCGCTCTCTTGTCCCCCCCTCTTTTCCTGCGGCCTGCCAGGTTGCGTGCTGAAGGGTCTGAAGGGTCTGGTATGGATATTTGGGGGGAACCCCACGTCATTTTTTAATTTGACGCAGGGTTCCCCTTAATATCCATACCAGACCCCCCCCCAGGTATGAAATTTAAAGGAATATTTCACTCTTATTCTTTCACTTTAAGCATTATTAAAATCACTGCTCCCAAAAAAACGGCAGTTTTTAAAACTTTTTTTGCATTGATACATGTCCCCTGGGGCAGGACCCGGGTCCCCAAACACTTTTTATGACAATAACTTGCATATAAGCCTTTAAAATTAGCACTTTAGATTTCTCCCATAGACTTTTACAGGGTGTTCCGCGGCTTTTCGAATTTGCCGCGAACACCCCAAATTGTTCACTGTTCGGCGATTGTGCGAACAGGCAATGTTCGAGTCGAACATGAGTTCGACTCGAACTCGAAGCTCATCCCTACTCCTAAATTAGACATACATAGTATTAGTATTATATGTGTCTCTAACAAATCATAATTTCTTTCTGGTAAATAACATGTTGTGGTTTTTGGATTGTGTCAAATGAAAACATAGATATATTTAGAATAATTAGCGGTAAGGGCATGTCCACTGGAGCATAATATTATTATTACCATCCCCCTTCAGAACACCCTTGAGACTGTTTGATTGGAGGTAGTTAGATCTGTGATGCCCTCTCGGGTGCTGCAATTGGAAGCTGAAGCTTTTGTGTGACATCAAAAGTACTAAGGATACTGAGAGCCATGTTTCTGAGAGTCAGTCACTCTGATATATCAGATTGGACTTACTTAGCAAGCCAATTGGTATCTGCCTGGAATGAAAGAGCAGGTGAACTTTGCCATGTATTTTTTTTTTCATTTTTTATTCTATTTATTTATTTTTTTATTATTATTATTATTATTTTATTATTATTTTAGTGTTGCTAATGTCTGTTTTGTAATAGATTTTCTGTAAATATGTTCTTTCTTAGTTTTTCTTGATTTTTCATCATAGTAATATTTAAACATTGCTAAGTTGAATCTTTGAATGGTCTAATCTAAAATTAGATGGTTTTTGACTTTTTTTGAAGTTACCATATTGTAAACTCTGTTCCATTCCTGTCTGGATGTGGCAACGTGTGATATTTCTTTTGCAAAAATCTGAATTACAACACCAGATGCTGTGATTGATTCATGGTTTGATTAAACCATGTGGTGGTTAATGTGTGTGAGTCTCTGTAATGGGTTAACAGCATAGTTAGTCTATTTCACTGATGATCACTCTCAATCTGATGGGATTAGATTGTTGTCCTAGAGCAGGAAATTCCCTACACAGGGTGCAATGTACAAGTGTTATCTTCACACCTACAGTATTGCCCTCATTCCTTGATAGGATCCCAAGAAAACCCTATTTGTGGCCACGGTTTTATTTTCCTATCTGTTTATGCCAAGCAGCACCAGGCATCAGGCCAGGAACACATTGGAGAGAGAAATGTAGTAGATGGGTAGAAGTAAAAGGCATCCAGGTAGTGCAGGTAGTGGTATTTATTTAGTCTGTGTCACAAATGCCATCACAGTGCTTATCATCTGCTTTGCAATGATTGATCTCTCACTGAGTGATGTATAAAGGTACAAACACCACTGAAGAACCATTGGCCTTTATAAATACAATCTAATGCATACATCTGCAACAAGTTAGACTTACTGTTATAGGTACTGTATGTTGTAGTGAGCATTTACTGCAAGTACTAGGTAGTACAGAGACATGCAAAGACAAACTATATTACCAAAAGTATTGAGACGCCTGTCTTTACACACACATGAACTTTAATGGCATCCCAGTCTTAGTCCGCAGGGTTCAATATTGAGTTGGCCCACCCTTTGCAGCTATGACAGCTTCAACTCTTCTGGGAAGGCTGTCCACAAGATTTAGGAGTATAGCCTCGTACACACGACCGATTTTCTCGTCCAAAACCGTCAAGAAAAGTGCCGCGAGAGCTTTTTTGTCGAGAAAAACGTTCGTGTGTATGGTTTTACGACGAGAAAATTGCAGAGAATCTCGACGAGAAAATAGAGAACCTGCTCTCTATTTTCTCATCAGGATTCCAGATTTCCTCGTCGTGTTTCTCGTCGGGCTGTTTTGTGACGAGAAAATGGTTTGTGTGTATGCTTTTACGACTCTTCCAAAAGCGCGCATGCTCACAAGCAACTATGAGACGGGAGGGCATCTTCTGGTAAAACAAGCCTTCGTAATGGAGGGAGCACATTCGTCACGCTCAAAAATATTACATCGTTTAAATGTTCTGCATTGAAATCTTCGTTAGAATGTTACATTAATCAAAACGAGTGACCTTCTTTTGCTGCTGATATTCACACAGAGTTATGACTTTTTTTTTTAACCTTTTTCATGCTGCTCTTAAGAAGATTTATGTGTATTATATCGTGCAAGTTTTTAGGAATAATTTAAATGGTTATATTTTTAAAAATGATGTTAATTATAATTTCGCAATGTTTTGATAGTGATCTCCCATTTAATTTTGGAATCTATATTAGTTAAATTTCCCCCCATGTTTTTTTGCAAATCAGATTTAGTTATTCTTTTGGGGGGGTGATATCTGTCCCTTTTTTTGTCAGTCAAATGTATCTGCTTACTCCAAAGCTAGATTTTTAATTTTTACAAATACACATAGTCAAGTATGAACTTAAACAAAAATCACATTTATTCATGTTTCGAAATAAAATAAAGAGAAGGCAGCGCTGGAGAACCTGCTGCCATTTGTGCATCCCAGGGACCCCAGAGCACACAGGAACCCTGTGTGGACACTAAAATTGGGAGCTTGAGAAGGCCAACATTTCTGAACACAATCTGATGCTGGCCTCCCAGAGGTCAGGAACAGCAGCAGGTGATATATATGTCCCAAGTGTGTGGTACTACAACAGGCTGCCTTCTGTCCGACCACAATGAAGCAAGGCCATCACTTCCTCTTCTTCCTGGCAACCTTCCCTGAAGCCTTCCCTGCAGCCTTCCTTCTTCATTTGGCTGGAGGCTGGGCCACTGGAGGGGTACTCCTGTCAGGAGGAGGAGGAGGAGATGTAGCAGAAGGGGGTGGGGCAGAAGAAGAAGGTGGAGGTGTAGCAGAAGGGGGTGGGGCAGAAGAAGAAGGTGGAGGTGTAGCAGAAGGTGGTGGGGCAGAAGAAGAAGGTGGAGGTGTAGCAGAAGGGGGTGGGGCAGAAGAAGAAGGTGGAGGTGTAGCAGAAGGGGGTGGGGCAGAAGAAGAAGGTGGAGGTGTAGCAGAAGGGGGTGGGGCAGAAGAAGAAGGTGGAGGTGTAGCAGAAGGGGGTGGGGCAGAAGAAGAAGGTGGAGGTGTAGCAGAAGGGGGTGGGGCAGAAGAAGAAGGTGGAGGTGTAGCAGAAGGGGGTGGGGCAGAAGAAGAAGGTGGAGGTGTAGCAGAAGGGGGTGGGGCAGAAGAAGAAGGTGGAGGTGTAGCAGAAGGGGGTGGGGCAGAAGAAGAAGGTGGAGGTGTAGCAGAAGGGGGTGGGGCAGAAGAAGAAGGGGGAGGTGGAGGTTGAGGTTGGGTCAGTTGTGCCACCTCACATATGGCGGTATTGGGGGTAATTTTCTCCATCACCCCCTTGTTGAGCAAGGTGATGAGCAGGGGCTCGCATAGGAGGTGTTGCTCCATGCTCATCACCTTGAACTTAGCCTCCACTAGGGCGGCAATGGCCTCTTCAGGGGATGTGGGCTCCTGGAGGGTGGCATGGGCCTCACGAATAAGGGCCATTGCTGCCACACTCGTGCTCCTGTCCCTCCTGCCTCTTATGGGAAGCCGGATGGGAGGCACCTGGGATCTGGTGCTTCTCCTTTGCCCTGCCACCTCCTGTCTGCCACTGGGCCCTGCCACCTCCTGTCTGCCACTGGGCCCTGCGACCTCCTGTCTGCCACTGGGCCCTGCCACCTCCTGGCTGCCACTGGGCCCTGCCACCTCCTGGCTGCCACTGGGCCCTTCCTCCTCCTGCCTGACAGTTTCCAGACCCTCCTCCTGGCTGATTTCATCCTGTGTATGAAAAAGGGACATAGTTTAATATGTTGGTTTAATCTTTGCATCAAACTTTGTAATCCTGATTGAAGCAATTAGATTGTAAATCCATAAATCCTTGCTTTAAATTTAACAATACATCAGATTGACTATTTAGCACCCAATTAAGTGCAGACTAATGTCTACAGATCTTGATTTCACTTGTGGAATCCAAAATATTTTATGTTTGTCATCTTGACATATTTGTCAAACATTAAGTTTATCCCAATACATTTTCAGTTAATACTATACCTGGCTCCAGATGGCCAAATCAGGATCATCCAGGATGGCTGCCTCCTCTTGCTCCAGAGAAGGCTCAGGTTGGCTGCAGGGAAGTCTGGGGGGAAGAGTGGAGAGTGATGGCCTTGTCTCAATGTGGTCATCCAGGAAGGACATCCTGTTGTAATACCACAAAATCGGGACATAAACATCACCTGCTGCTGCTCCTGACCTCTGAGAAGCCAGCACCTTAGAGCGTTCAGTCCTGTAGGTACCTCTCAAGCTCCCAATTTTAGTGTCCACTTGTTTTGCTGTGGCTGTGGGCACCTTGGTATGCACAAATGGGAGCAGCTTCTCCAGCGCTGCTTTTCTCACCCCTCTTTTTTTGTGTATGGGGTTTTTCGTCTCCCACAGAGCCGGCAGCTCCCTTACCCGGTCAATAAATTCCGCCAGGAAATCCTTGTCGCTTATAAAGACATTCATATTGTATCTGCAAGTTAAATAAATTATATATAACTAATGTGAGGCAAACAGTCTAACCTCCTTAACATCCTAGTCACCATATATATCCTCCAACATTCTCAAGACAGTATAGGCCAACAATTTGTACAAGTCACAAAATCACATACCTTCGTTCGCACGTCCGTCACTTGAACTCCTCTCTCCGCACACCGAACGTACTATAGTCACATGTGTGTTTGCTATATACACACCACGCATGCGTCAAAATACGAACACGTCGCTCCGCACACGTCGCCCGCCCATGACGTTCTAACTAACATCTTTTCCCCGCCCCTTCTCTTTCGGCGCGCAGACAGATATGGCGGAGTTACAGCAGGTGTCTGATAATTCCGCAACTAACGAGGAGGAGACAAGCCCGGAGACCGAGGAAATGTCACGATCAAGGAGGAGATTCAAGGCATTGAATATGTCTTTGGCGGAGATGGCGGAGATGGTGGACATCTTGCTCAAGTCTGATTATGATGCAAAGCATGGGCCGTATAGCAAACCAAATAGAAGGAAGGCCAAAATCCCCACTAAAGTCGTGAAGAGTCTGAAGGCGAATTTCGGGGTGAAACGCTCAAATGAGCAGCTCAGAAAGAGGTGGTCAGACCTCAAACTGAGGGAGCCAGAGCAGTTGAGGAGCATAAAGAGAATGCTCGCTAAAAGTAAGTAAAATGTAGACTTTTCTGCTATTAATCTTTTTCTAAACTGACATGTTGCTCTTTATTTTGGTTTCTCATATTGGACTCCCTTCCAAAATGTAATATTTTGAACTTGGTTGGGCACAGTAATCGTTCGTTACGTTACCGACACTTCGTTCGGCCACTATCCGCGGTTTTGGCTTATTTTAGAGCCACAAAAGTAATTAGACATCTGCCATTTTTGCTCAAATATTGTGGCGAAATTTTTAGTCTAGATGATGTGTTTGTAAAGAGAATGAAATGCAAACTTTTATCAGTGTAAAGGAGAGGACACTCAGCAGCTACTTCCACATCTGTATTTTGGAGCACTATAGTGTGGGCCACCAGACCCGCCTTTTTTGGGTGTCCCACACAGGTGCATCAGTGAATTTTTGTGGTGCCTCCATGTCAAATAAATTACATCCAAAGGTGAATACTAAACATATTCTTGGTCATAAATAATGCATTCTTCTTTAAATACCGCCCAAACACACACTTGTACCACACTTCCAAGCAATTTAGCCTGTTTTTATTTTAACATTGAGATTTACAGTGTGATAAATAGACCTTTTGTTTGATTCTCATAGGGGAGAGAAGACTGGGAGGAGGACACTCCAGGGAGCACATGCACCCCACAACTTCCAAGCAACCCCAAACTCCCAAAGACCCACAACCGAAAGATGTGCAGGAAGTTGAGGTGGAGGAAAGAGAAGTGCAGGAAGGAGAGGTGGATGACGTTGTGGATCTGGTCGCCACAACAGGTCAGTATCTGTCACCACAGCTTCAGGTAAGAGATGTAGGCCTGCAGAGTTATAATACCTTTTGTTTTTTGTTTTTAGGGGATATAAATGTTGTGAAGGATAGTACACGGTTCTCTGCTGACAGTGCCCTCCGCCTCATCCAGCAAGTGATGGAATGTAGCACGGAACTGGACCTAATTAAACAAAGAATCCATGTGATGGAACAAACATTTAAAGACATTCTCGATGTTTTGGGGAGAATTCAATAAGCCATCCAAACACATTTGTTTTTACATGTTTGTTTTTGCACATTTTCGAATATTTTTGACAATCAAACCAGCCAAAAATGGAATCTGCACACAGTGTGTCAACATGTGCTATCTGCCATCAGGGGATATCCATGTACGTCTTTTGGGGGTGCAACCCCTTCCTCGTATCTAAAGTCGGTGAACTGAGGAAGGGGTTGCACCCCCAAAACACGTCCATTGATCACCCCTGATGGCAGATAGCACATGTTGACAATAGGGATCAGGATTGTAAACTTCCTAGATGAAAAAAATCCCAAATGTGTGCATATTCAATTTTTGGCTGGGCAAGGGGTGGCAGGACCCCATATTAGGACGGGCACATAGAGACATAGTTTGTGTAAGTGAATGTCTCAGATTGCTCAGAGGTATCCAACGTTGTAATTTTTGGAATGCAACTGTTATTTTTGTATTTTCATAAGCAAAAAATTGCCGGGTTGGGGCCAGGCCAACCCAAAAAACAAGAAAAAACTAAAAATGGTGAGAATGTGCACAGAGTAAAATATTTGACCACAAACAACGTGTAGCTTCTTTTTATAATACCCTCTAAGCTTATTTGGTTATTTTGTTAGGTTACATAGTGAAATGGTTGTTAGTTACTAAAGTAAAATACACTTGGCACTACAAATGCACTAAGACAAACTAGGAGACAGGAAAGAACAAATAATTAAAGGTTTAAACAAGCTTTTTATTTGGATCCTTAGACATAGGCTGGCATAGGAATTGCCCCCCTACCCGTGAAATACTCCATGTATTTGTCCCGAACCTCACGGGCATTTTGGGAGGGCAAGCCAGGACGGGCAGATTCCAGGCCCGGCAGGGGATTTGCAGGGGAAAGTCCAGCCTCTGGCAAAACTGAGGCCATATAGGAATTTGATTTTTGGCTCAGAAAGTTGTGTAGCACACAGCAGCATAATACGACATAGTTTATTTTGTAGTCCGCCAAGTGTACTGAAGTCATAAAAAGGCAGAACCGGCTGGCCATTATAACAAAGGCATTTTCGACAACTCTTCGGCCCCTGGCCAGCCGGTAATTGAACACCCTCTTGTCTGGGGTCAGGGTCCTCTGTGGAAATGGCCTCATAAGATGCCGTCCGAGTCCGAAGGCTTCATCAGCCAAAAAAACAAAGGGGAGTCCTTCAATATTCCCTGCATCCGGTGGCAATGCAAGGTCGTCACTCTGGAGACGGAGGGCAAACTCCGTCTGGATGAAGGATCCCCCATCGGACATCCGGCCATTCTTCCCTACATCAACATAGAGGAATTCATACCGTGCTGACACCACCGCCATCAGCACAATGCTATGAAACCCCTTGTAATTGTAGTAGTAGGACCCAGAACGGGGTGGCGGCACGATGCGGACGTGCTTCCCGTCTATGGCACCACCGCAGTTGGGGAAGTCCCACCGCGTGGCAAACTCCGGTGCCACAGTCTGCCATTCCTGTGGCGTGGAAGGAAGCTGTGGAGTGAAACAAGATGAAATAATATTAGAATACAAAAGTCATACATTACAAGGAAATTCTCTGAAAAAACATTAGAGGCCAACATCAATCAAATTCTACGTTTATTAAGGTGTTTAAAATAAGTATAATGGAAGGCTCATTTATCATATTCATCACCCCCTCTGATGGGCCATTACTAAATTTTTTTTTGGGGGGGGGGAGATGTGTTTGGCCACAGGATAGCATTGCAGTGGCGGTGCGTCCAGAGTGGGCGCTGGAGCACTGCCCCCTCTCTCCTGTGCCCATCACTCAGAACAATACATAGGTTCATGCGTTGCATTAACCTATGTATTGTCTATGCCGCCCACTATTCAGGTGGATGGCCTCTTGTAAAGCGACCGACATATGAATAATTGCGGCATTTAGGGGGTTCAAATTGCATAGCAGAAACAGGTAGTAAAATAGTCTTGCACATTACAACCTGAGGGATGTAATTGGCTTCCTAAAAGTAAAATAGGGGACTCAGGGGGGGCATTCCTTGGGGAAACACTGGCAGGCTGCTCTGCCAATCATGTTCACCAAGTCTGTTTAATGGTAACATGATTGGCTGATGCAACATCAAGGGAAGGAGAAGACATCAAGGACAGAAGAAGGATGGCGCTGACCACAAGAAGGTAAGTGCAGGGCTGGGGGGAAACTGGCTGCATTAGAGGGGACTAAATGGCTGCATTGGAGGGAACAAAATGGCTGCATTAGAGGGGACAACTGGGGGCGTTTAATAGGCACCAGAGCAAAAAAGGAGTTAGTTTATTTCCTAAATTGGGGTTTGAACCCCCAAACATTTGGAGCAACAGGCGCCCCTGCTGGAAAAGTTAGTGAAGGGAAATATTTATGGAGGAGAAAAAAGGGGCAATCTAAAGCTTCCAGCATGCATGGGGACAAAGGGGACATTCTCAGCATATTACAATCATGGTAATTAGGGAAGGATGAAAGAAATACAATACATTAGCATACATGTAATACATAAAATGTGATGTTAAGGGAGAAAACTTACCCTAATATAGTCCTCCTGCAGGACTTGTATAATGGCAGAACAGGTGTCTGGGATTATGAGGCCCAAAGCCTGGGGGGAGATGCCTGTGGTGAACTTCAAGTCCTGAAGACTTCTCCCTGTCGCCAGATAACGTAAGGTGGCGATGAGCCTCTGCTCAGCACTGATGGCTTCCCGCATAACGGTGTCCTTCCTGGTAATATAGGGGGACACCAAAGCCAACAGTTCCTGAAAAACGGGGTCAGACATCCGCAGAAAATTCCTGTAGTCCTCAGGATTATTCTCGACGATCTCCCGCAGCAGAGGCATATGGCAGAATTGGTCCCGCTGGAGCAACCAATTCTTGGTCCATGAACTCCTCCTCACACCATTCATGGACTGGTCTTGGTCCAAAACAAGCAGACCAACACCAAGCGCACGCACAGCACGAACTCGACGACGAGAACGTCCAGGCGACATGGCTAAGAAACGGTCGTCTTATCAGAACGTACAGAACAGAACGCACTTTAGAACAGCAAGGCCTATGAATAACGAACTGAAAATCAGAAACGAACAGGTAAAACAGATACGACCTGCCTAGACGCCCTGAAAGTCAAGATACGAACCCACAAGCACAAACTGAACCGCAGAAAACGATCTGAAAAGTACGAAGACTGAAAAGCGCGAATCGTCTCTTCCCAAACTTTTACTTCACACGCGGTAACACGAGATCAGAAAAAGCAGCCCAAGGGGTGGCGCCAAGAAAAAAGATCTTCCCCTTTATAGTGCCGTCGTACGTGCTGGACGTGAGCGCGGAGAACAACGTCGAAATTGGAAATTGTCAGTGTGTACGCATGGAAAGCTTGACGAGAAAATCGACAAGCTTAACAAGAATCTCGTCGAAAAAAACGACGTGTTTTTTACGACGAGAAAATCGGTCGTGTGTACGAGGCCTAAGTCTATGGGAATGTTTGACTATTCTTCCAGAAGCGCATTTGTGAGGTCAGAAACTTATGTGAACGAGAAGGCCTGGTCTGCTCTCTCCACTCTTATTCATCCCAGAGGTTAAGGTCAGAACTTTGTGCAGGCCAGTCAAGTTCCTCCACCCCAAACTTGCTCACTCATGTCTTTATGGACCTTGCTTTGTGCACTGCTGCGCAGTCATGTTGGAACAGGAAGGGACCATCCCCAAACTGTGCCCACAATGTTGGGAGCATGGAATTGTCCAAAATGTCTTGGTATGCTGACGCCTTAAGAGTTCCCCTCACTGGAACTAAGGGGCCAAGCCCAACCCATGAAAAACAACCCCACACCATAATCCCCCCTCCACCAAATGATTTGGATCAGTGCACAAAGCAAGCTCCATAAACACATGGATACGCGAGTTTGGGGAGGGGGAACTTGACTGGCCTGCACAAAGTCCTGACCTCAACCCGATAGAACACCTTTGGGATGAATTAGAGCGGAGACTGAGAGCCAGGCCTTCTCATCCAACAGCAGTGCCTGACCTCACAAAGGAGCTTCTGGAAGAATGGTCAAACATTCCCATAGGCACACTCCTAAACCTTGTGGACAGCCTTCCCAGAAGAGATGAAGCTGTTATAGTTGCAAAGGGTAGGCCAACTCAATATTGAACCCTACGGACTAAAACTGGGATGCCATTAAAGTTCATGTGCGTGTAAAGGCAAAATATTGTGTATTTTCCATAGGAAAACAGGAAATGATAGTAGGAATCAATCAGACCACCCAATGGACAACCACCTTACAATGTGTCAGAGAAGTATTTGAAAAAGACCTTGCACATATACCAATGCTAAGTATCGCGCGACGGCGCAAAGTGCGATAATTGCTAGCGTCCACTGGCCTATACAAGGACAGTAGTTTTCCCCATCAGTTGCTGGATTATCGTCAGCCTTTGTATCCTGTGCCTTGGTCTTCTGCTTGATTACCTGATAGCGACCCAGCTTACCCCTGACTTATTCTGGCTTCTCTCCTGGCTCTTACTCGGCTTGCTCCACGGAGCTGCTCCTGCCTCTGTTCCAGATTGATATCCTGTATTTGACCCCGGCTCTGGATTCTGACTTCACTTCCTGCTCTACTGTACAGTCAAGATTCGCCAGTTCTTCCAGGGAATCATCTGCTGTGTCTACCTTCTCTGCTTTCAGGTGTCCTCTCATCTGGAACCATCAGGCAGCTTTATCATTGGCAACCTTTGCTTCTTTGGGCATAGCACCCTCTGTCACCACCTTCAGGGGTACTTTGCCCTCTCACCACCTCAGCCTTCAGTCAGGTATGTGACACAATAGTGTATGTTGCCCCAGGTAATATCCTTGTAAATTGCTTTACAAAGAGATACAATGAGTTACAATTGTAACTCTCTCCCTTCCTTTGCAGTGCAATTCTGCATATGCTGCTGGATGGATAGATAGATAGATAGATAGATAGATAGATAGATAGATAGATAGATAGATAGATAGATAGATAGATAGATGCAAATTTGCAAAGTGAACATGCTGTGTTCATTTAGTAAATCAACACCAGCATACTGTATGTATTTACAATATTTGGGTAATTTCCCTTTAACAGTTTAATATGTTTGAAAAGACTACAGCTATATATCAGACTTGTGAACGCTGTTACATTTTCTCCTCCCTTTGGCAGAGGCTGGTTCAGGTACATTTAACTCTATTAGAGTAAAATCTTGACCAGCAAAACTTTCAAGTGCAATGGAGATTCCATACAATAACATTAATACAGGAGTTTTTCAAGCACTGCTGAAGAACAAATTTATGATCACACGGATAGTAATAATATAAATTTTCACTCCTGCTGTAAAACGTTATGAAATCTTGTGCTAACTGTGCAGTACGGGCTTACTCTTCTCACTGAAATCGGCATTAAACTCCCCAGACTCAGCTGCAATGTTACAACTAATGCTTTTCCATTTAGGGATCTGGTCAATTAAAGGTTGCTGAAACATTCTTGCTTACACTATAATCAATAGATGCAATTTTGCAGCTGCCAATCCTACATTAACGCTAAGCAATATAGTAGCTTGCCCAAATGAGTAGTGCATTGTGGGTATCATAGAAAGGGCAGGTGAAACCTTGAGGCTAGCAATGTAAACATTTTTCTACTAATCCAATAGAGTCTCTTAGTCTAGGAAAAGATGTTTAGGATGGATGAACGCTGAGCCGCTCTTAGGTGATGTTGAACAACCATTGTGAACGGTCTTTGGTGAAGGAGAATCTACCCTGAGGTTTCCAAGAGGCGTGAGCACACAAATTAAGCTGAATGATTCTTGTCAATACAATGAGCAGCCAGTGATGTGATTGTGTGATCAAATGGCCTACTTAAGCATTGTGTTCAGATACAGTATATAAATAAAATATTCTAGCTGCTAAATAAACCAAGGCCATGCACCATCTTTATATTTAAAGGGGAAATTATTTTTCTTGCTTTTTTTTTTTTTAGTGATCATATATTCTATGTAGGTGGACTTAATATCAGATATATTTTATATATTAGGTACAGGTAAAATAAATGATGTGTAACTGAAAATATTAGGTATTTATTACCTCTTAACAAAATCGCAGTTCTCCCCTTGAAAATGTTATTATCTGCTTTTCTTTCTAGGATGGCAATTTTTTTTATCAGGCTTCACCCAGGGTCAGCATCCTTTCCTTGGTCCATGATGCTGGTTTAAAAATTATGTACATAAATCCTTATGCCTTGGCAGTTCGTGGTGTTTGAGGAATATAAGTGATTAAAAGTGATTTAAAAAAATAAAATAAATCAAGGGACAGTGTAAAAATAAAAAATAAAATAAATAATAATAAAAAAAATGTAAAGTTCCCCATCCCTCCGTGCTCGCACGCAGAAGCAAATGCATACGTAAGTCACGCCCGCATAAGTAAACAGTGTTCAAACCACACATGTGAGGTATAGTCGCGATCGTTAGAGCAAGAGAAATAATTCTAGTGCAAGACCTCCTTTGTAACTGTAAACAGGTGACCTGTAAAAATGTTTAAAGCGTCGCCTATGGAGATTTTAAAGTACCGTAGTTTGTCGCCATTCCACAAGCCTGTGCAATTTTAAAGCATGACATGGTAGGTATCTATTTACTCAGAATAACATAATTTTTCACATTATACAAAAAAATGAAGGTAACTATTGTATTTTTTTAATTCATTAGTGTATTTTTTTCAAAATAATTGTGTTTGAAAGACTGCTGCGTAAATACAGTGTTATATAAATTATAAAATATTGCAATGACTGCCTCTCTTGGGTGTTTTGATAAAAAAAATATATATATATATATATATATATATATATATATATATATATATATATATATAATGTTTGGGGGTTATAAGTAATTTTCTAGCAAGCAGTTAAAGAAACAGTGCAGACTTGTCACTTTACTAATAGATTCACTTTAAATTAAAACCACACTCACTCAGAACCCAACTTATAGCAGCAATAAGGTCTCTTTTAGATATGCAGCAGTGTATTGTGGAGAATCAATTTTCAGAGGGCCGTAGAGCAGTGAATGGCAATTTTACATTGTGGGACCATGCAAGTGATTGGCTTACAGGTGCAGTGTGGCACCATTGAAATCAATGGAAACGTTTTACAAGCACTGCCACCTATTCAATTCTGCAGCCCAAGTTAACAATTGTGCACCTGCAAAGCAAAGCATTGTGTCCATGGGATTTGTACAGCCCTGTCAGGCTGTAATGTTAGGATTCTGGTGGGCAGTTGAGGGGTGGTAAAACCACAGCTCGGCCTTTTTTCCATCCCTGGCTGCCAGTGTGAAAGATCCCTAAGCCTAAATTTGATATACTATAATGTATTATTTGCCCTAAAGACTAAAAAAAAAAAAATATGTAGCGCTACTCCTGCAGGGGCTGCTGGTTTTAACTGGTTCTTTCCCAAACAGTAGAGAGGCCATCAGCCACCCAAGCAACACTCTATTCACAAAGGCTCTGATAAACAGACTAGGGGTTGTCTGTTTTGTAATTCATTGCTGGTAGAATGTGGGGCAGTATATGGATCAGGGCTTGGTATACTCCAAAACAGGCAACACATAGCATTTGGAGGATATTGTTCTCTTTAAGCAAGTACTGAAGTTGAACAGTTTCAGGCTCCCACAGCTGAAGACCATAGGGTGCCTTTCTGACTAGGCTAACACTTCACAGCTGAAGACCTTAAAGGAAATGTCTTTGCAATATAATAGTGGATAGTGGACAATCCGTGTCTTCACAGTGGAAGACAAAGCAGTAATTCTTTAACAGGTTAATACCTCACAGCTGGGAACCATAAAGCAAATCTCCTTGTACTGATAGAATACTAAGCAGTCTTGGGCCTCACATCTGAAGGCCATGAAGCAAGTATTTTAGAAATCTTGGTACCTTGCGCCAAGCACAGTAATTGGTAGCTTGTGTAGATTCCCAACAAACAGTGTCAAGGATTAACTAATTCCTTGTACACACGATTGAGCTGTCCGTCAAAATAAAGTCCGACGGAGTTTCCGACGGAATTCCGTTCAAGCTGTCTTGCATACACACTGTCAGACCAAATTCCGACCGTCCAAAACACGGTGACGTACAACAAACACGTACAACGGCACTATAAAGGGGAAGTTCAAATCCAACGGCGTCACCCTTTGGGCTGCTTTTGCTGATCTCGTGTTAGTAAAATTTTGGTGAGAGACAATTTGCACTTTTCAGCCTTGTGCTTTTCAGTCCGTTACAGCGTGACGAATGTGTTATCTCCATGACGAACGCTAGTTTTACCAGTCCAAGCGTTCCCATCTCGTACTCGATTCTGAGCATGCGTGGTTTTTTCTCCGTCGGAGTTCCATACAGACGATCGGAATTTCTGATCGGAATTTTTTTTCATCAGAGAAAAAGAAAACATGTTCTCTTTCTAAATCCGTTGGAATTTCCGATGGAAAAAGTCAGATGGGGCATACACACAGTCGGAATATCCGATGAAAAAATTCCGTCAGACTTTTTTCATCGGAAATTCCGATCGTGTGTACAAGGCATTAGGGTCGCTACTGCTGCTTCTGGTTTCCAGCATCCACTGGATACAACCCAGTGATTAAGATGGAGTAAAGTCAATTTACTTCTGGGGCCTTCTGAAGCAGCAGCATGGTCCATGGGCTACTTGGCAGCAGCATCTCTGCACCTCTGGAACCCCCATGGAGAGAAGGAACCCTTTGTGTCTCCATTTCAATCCCCTGCTGGACACTCCTCTCTAAGGATTGGTTGGAACCTGATAAATATTCAGGCTGGCTGATTTGAATCTCCCGCCCTAAGCTCTGGAAACTTCTTCCAGAGGGGGGGGGAGCAATCAAACTCCCAAACTGTGAGACCCTGACCAGACCAGAACAAACAATCATCGCTCCCTTGATTGCAGAAGGAGTAAAAAAATTAAAATTTCACTTCTATTCTACACTAGGACGGTGCTACAAAATAAATACATTCATGGGATGCTTATTTGCTAATTTGTTTGACTCTTAAAGCTTAGTGAATTATAATGATATGTCCCGGGAGGTCTACACAAAAAGATAGAGGGAATGATGTACCTGTTTTGAATATATTGGTGCATTTCCTACAATGTATCCTAGTGGTCTCCCATGCCCCCATGCTTACATCAAGTTTGGTCCTGAATAGACCACTGCTGTCTGCCAGTAGAGATGTACCGTACTTCTAATTCAACTCAATGCAGAGCTCCTCTTCAACTCTACAAGAGCACCCCCTCCAGTGGTATTTAAGACTGGATTTATCACAACACGCGTATATGACGATGACGCATATGGGCGGGGTCACCGGGTGGCCCCACGGCATTTCCTGTGGCGTCAGAGGGGGCCGGGGTCACCCGAACATGTCATCGGGTGGCCCCGCCCACAGCTATATAACTGTCACGGCTGGGGTAGCGTCACTCGGCGGCCACCTCCCATGGAGGTGGAACTGTTCCGTTTTTTTTTTATTTTTATTTTTTTCTCATTGCTGGAATTTTTATTTTTTTGTAATAAAGGACTCCCAAGCTGGCTCTTGTCTTTTTTAACATTTCATTTGTGACACTTTTTTGGGTGAAATGGTAGGGGTACAATGTACCCCGTTACCAATACACATAGGGGGGCAGCATCTGGGGGTCCCCTTGTATCCAGATTCCAATAATCCCCCCGCCCGCAGACCCCCACAACCACCGGGCAAGGGTTGTGGTGATGAGGCCCTTGTCCCCATCAACATGGGGACAAGGTGCTTTGGGGGTGACTCCGGAGCAACCCCCCCATGTTGAGGGCATGTGGCCTAGTACGGTTCAGGAGGGGGGTGCTCTCTCGTCCCCCTCTCTTTTCCTGTGGCCTGCCAGGTTGTGTGCTCAGACTCCATTTTTTTTATTTTGGCACGGGGTTCCCCTTAAAATCCATACCAGACCTGAAGGGTCTGGTATGGATTTTGAGGGGGACCCCTATGCCATTTTCTTAAAAAAAATTGGCGCAGGGTTCCCCTTAATATGCATACCAGACCTGAAGGGCCTGGTATGAAATTTGGGGGGACCCCCAAGCAATTTCTTTTTTAAATTTTGGTTCGGGGTTCCCCTTAATATTCATACCAGACCCAAAGGGCCTGGTAATGGACTGGGGGAGGGACCCATGCCGTTTTTTTCAATGACTTTTATCTGTATTACGGGAGCCGACAATTCATTATAGCCGCGAGCAGTTTTCAATGACTTTTTTCCTTTAGAAATTTCATTTTATTGCAGGGACTGTTCTAAACACGTGAAAAACGACGAGAAAAAATAGAGCATGTTCTAAATTTTTAATGCCCATTTTTCACGATCGTTTTTAATAACCAATTAAAAAAATTAAATTTTTTCGTCATGAAAAACGGCCGTGTGTACGCGGCATTAGTGTACGTCAATGTTTTCAAATTAGGAACAGCATTCTGTATTGTTTTTTGTGCATATTTCCATTACTGTATTATATAAACATATACTAGCTTCTGTCTGATTTTCTCTACAGTAACACAGCTTCCTTGAGTTGATCCTATTAGATTTTTTAAACATTCAAAATAAGTATATGGTAATGATATTACACAATAATAAATAAAAAAAACTACAAATTTTTAGGGAATATATAATGCAGCCCTATGGTACTCATTGGGTGGCCCTTGGGTCCCAGCAGCTAGTAGTACCTATTTATCTTTGCTAGGTGCTTAGGGTGAAGGAAAACTTTGTTATACTGTTTTTTACTAGCTAAATGATCAGGTTCAGTTCTTTAATAATTTCTCTCTATTTCTGTTCCCCCACCCCCCTTTCTTTTTTAATGCATTATTTCTCAGATTTTTCTCAGATTTTTCTTTAATGGATTTTGCAGACAGGAATATCACATGTGGTCTCACAACTTTTCAGGGGTCCGTAAAGGGGGCCGGCTTGTAAAATGACTCTAATGGCACTGTCTCTTGTAATGTATGCCAGTCTCTTACAGTATCCTGTAACATGTCCTCTATGTAGCATTTCTGCAACCTTTGACCATCTATCATAGTATGTCCATTCTCTGAACTATTCTGTAGAATTAAGCACATTGAACTGTATCCCTTTCGTGGTGGGTAAGGGGTGCATCATGATGAAGATCTCCTTTTTTTTTCTGAACTCCAGCTTCCCTATGTACCAATATACCATTAAAGTGATATGTAAGTTAAACATTTAAAAAAACAAAAACAAACATGTCCTACTTACCTGCTCTGTGCAATGCTTTTGCACAGAGCAGCCTTGATCCTCCTCTTTTTGTGTTCCCCGCCAGTGCTCCTGGCCCCTCCTTCCTGCCACGTTCCCCCAGAGCAAGTAGATTGCAATGGGGGCACCCGAGCATGCTCGCTTCCGACCGTGGCTCTGCTTGTCCATTCACACACAGAGCCGCAGCTCAGCCCTGCCCCCTCTCTCTGCTCATTGGCTCACTGGCTTTGATTGACAGCAGCAGGAGCCAATGGTTCTCACTGCTCTCTTAGCCAATGAGGAGCCAAAGTCCCTGGAGAGCCAAAGGAGTGGCACATCGCTGGAGAAAGTTCTGGCTGAGATAAGAATTTGGGGGGACTGAGGGGGCTGCTACAAAGAGAAGGTTTTTAAAAAAATCTTCAGCCTTTACAAATACTTTAATGTACTTCTTTTACAGAAAAGATAAAACTTTTTATTTCTCTTAGCCCTCAGCCTCACTGTCCTGTCAAAAACTCCTCCATTAGACGTCCTGAATTTGGTATTTAGGACACAAGAACCAGTACAAGGAAGTAGTTCACCAGCTGACCTCATTAACACACCCTGCACCTGTCATCCCCCTCCTCCTCCAGGAGATCGCTCCCACCCACAGGTTCAGCATTTCCAATGCAATCAGCGCTCACCGTTCTCACTAAATATACAACCATCTATTTTTTTTTCTAAGTTACATTGATTGCATAGATCACTCATTTGGCAGAGTGTGCAGGAGCTGAGCGACCACAGCTTATGCGCATAGAGCTGTAGTATTAAAAACAGGAGAAGCATGTCCTGGAAGTCATATACGCTTACCATTCACTATACAATCTAAATGTACAATCTCCTTTAGAACTACTATCAACTATGTAGTACAAGGGCCTGCCTGATTGGATACAAAGTGATTGGATAGATGGGTGTCAACTCCTAGTATATAGTTTTGGTAAAACTAAAGGAGATCGTACAGAGATTGTAGAATCAGATTGAATAGTGTATGGCCACCTTTTATACACCTAAAATGAACTAGTCGCTCTTTCAGTGTCATTAATTGTTAACAGCACCCCAAACGCAGAAGCAAACACCTTTTGCCAAGTGAAGAAACAAGCGAGAAAAGCAGTAAAACGCACAGGAAAAAACGTGGAAACTGCAAAATGCCAAAATGTCCCATGAGCTACTTTGCCATGTGTAGGGCAGCCCATTGAAATCAATAGGCTGTGCTATACACGTTATCGTAAAAACGTGCCAAAAAATGTGCACTCCTACTACGTGTGAACGGGGCCTGAATGTGAAATTGATGTGTTTACACAAGAACAATGAGGCTCTATTTATATCTGTGCATTTCCAAATGCATGGCAAACCGCACAGAAAATGCGTGCTGCTGTGTATTTCAGAAAGCGCTGCAATTATCATTAGATGTTAAAGGCTCCCCAAACACAGATAACAGGCATGCATTTGCCCTGCGACAAACGCTCTGCAAACACAACAAAAAAGCACAGTAAAAATGCCCCCTTCTCTGAGTCAAAAAAAGTTCTGAAGCTTCTTTGGGGTGTTTGTCTCACATAGGGCAGCCCAATCAAGTGAAGATGCCCTGCTGTGAGAATGTACTCTAGAAGAATAGAAGGCTAGAACTGATGATGGGATCTAAAGACCTGAGGGTTTTGATTTAGGTGTACCAAAGTGTTTTTATATATTTCAGCTGACATTTCCTTAACCGCTTGACGACCGCCTCCTGTACATTTACGTCGGCAGAATGGCACGGACAGGCATATCAACGTACCTGTACGTCCCCTTTAAATACCTGTCTGTGTGGTCGCGCACGCCACCGGTGGCGCGCTCGCGACCCTGCCGCCATCCCCGTGAGTCGGACCGTGGGTCCTGCGGATTCGATCGCCACGGGGATCCCCGCGATAGTCTCACAGAGGTATAGAGCGGGGAGATGCTTGTGTAAACAAGCATCTCCCTGCTCTGCCTAGTGACAATGACACGGATCTCAGCTCCATGTACTCGGAGCGGAGATCAGTGTCATGTGACACACAGCCCATCCCTCCTACAGTAAGAAACACAGGGAACACTTAACCCCTACAGTGCCACCTAGTGGTTAACCCCTTCACTGCCAGTGTCATTTTCACAGTAATCAGTGCATTTTTATAGCACTGTTCACTGTGAAAATGACAATGGTCCCAAAAATGTGTCAAAAGTGTCCGATGTGTCCGCCATAATGTCACAGTCACGAAAAAAATCACTGATCGCCGCCATTACTAGTAAAAAAAAAAAATAATAATAAAAATGCCATAAAACTATCCCCTATTTTGTAAACGCTATAACTTTTGCGCAAATCAATCAATAAATTCTTATTGCGATTTTTTTTACCAAAAATATGTAAAAGAATACGTATCGGCCTAAACTGAGGAAAAAAAACTTTTTTTATATATTTTTGGGGGATATTTATTATAGCAAAAAGTAAAAAATATTGCATTTTTTTTCAAAATTGTCACTCTATTTTTGTTTATAGCGCAAAAATAAAAACCGCAGAGGTGATCAAATACCACCAAAAGAAAGCTCTATTTCAGGAAAAAAAGGACGTCAATTTTGTTTGGGAGCCACGTCGCATGACCGCACAATTGTCAGTTAAAGCGACACAGTGCCAAATCGAAAAAAGGGGCCTGGTCTTTAACCAGCCAAAATGGTCCGGGGCCGAAGTGGTTAATGTGAACTTTTCTAACTATATCAATATTTCCAGTCGACTGTATTTTACCGTTTGACAATGAACATATTACTGGACATAACGAAATTAGGATTTGTCAGACATCAAGCATAATATATTCCAGAGGCATGTTTCTCCTTGGAGGTCCAATGTTCCTCATCAGTTTCTTGGGACTGGTAATATAAGCATGTTTGGTGTCTACCTGTTTGTTTTTTTCCTATTCATCAGTGTAATCACTTTTTATTAATCCAATTCTATGATAGTCAGAACGATAGGAATTTGTATGATACTTAAAAAAGAGGGGGGGGGGGACATTTGGGACTTTAAATGAGACATAAGGGCAGTTTACGCCTCCATCCCTGTGCCAATTGCAACATTTGGGTGGGGGGGAGTTTTGGGACTTTGAATGAGGTGCATGTGTGGTGAGACCAAGCATATCATGATGGAAGTGAAAACATGTATATGTTTATTACTAAACCAAAGAATGGCATAACATACTGCAACATGAAATGCATAGAGTACAGTTGTCAAATTACATCGAAAAAATTGTCGATCACATGACACATGACAATGAGAGATATGCATACTGGATATTAGGCAGAATGTAGTCTGATGGATACATAAAATTGATAAAACCATATAAAATGTCGATATAGAATGGATGCAATGTGGTGGGCTTGACGCGTTTCGTGGACTGTATCCACTCGTCAGGAGCCATGCATCCATATTCTAAAAAAGGAAGAGATAGATGACCATTATAGTCTGTTATATCAACCACCATAGAAAACTTGGGTTACTAAAAGCTTGTTGGTCATGCCTGAAAGTATTCACAAATGAGACGCCCAAACAGGACGTCACACGCATAGCGCAGGATGTGTGCCGCTGACCCGCGATGATACGCCCGCCCAATCCCCCGCCCCCAATCGTGAAAGGGACGGGAGAGGGCGGGCCACCAGCGCGGGTCGCAGCTCCTGGGAATGAGACACACCAGACCGCCGACACACAAAGCACACAACACCCCGTCGGTTCAGAGGAGGTCCAGCAACAATACAGATCACTGCATCCCATGCATTGTTAATAACGTATTGAAGGTATCGTCTGACAATATGAGTCACAGATGAGTATTGTGGAGTCACATACGAGGTAGGGCATTTATGACATGACTTCCATTGGAAGACTTTGGCTAAATGTTTTACAACATTCTGCAAATGGACTTTAACGGCACTGCTGCATTCTCTTAGCTGCCAGTGTCTTGTTAAAGGTACTTCAGCTGGGGGTTTATGATGGCTCTGCTTTGTGTTTTAAAGTGGTTGTAAATCCTCAACTTTCTCTTTTGATCATTGTAATTTGTATATATAATCAGCTGATCACTGCCTGTGAAATTTTACTTACTCTTTCTCTTTTCTCATAATCGGTCTTGCAATCAGTAGTGACGTCAGCAGCATTTGCGCATGCCATATCTTCTTTAACGGCACGCTATGTCGGACCCATATCGTTAACACCATGGGAATATAATATACTGTACATCACCTATTATGTACTAATTTTAGTGGAATATTATATTGTTGGATGTTGTGAGGCTTTTTGAAGCTCCCATGCTTCTTATCTATAAAGTTTTACTTATTCTGGGGGATTAAATTCTGACACTTGCAGCGCTGACAGTTTTTTATTGAGCAAATAGGCTTGCAGCCTTTTCCTGAGCCGTGGCAAGTGTATTCTTCTGCTGTTTATTTCCGACGCTGATCGTTGCCATGACAGTAGGCATAGCATAAGAGAGGACGGGTGACGCCGTAGCTCCACCCCTCTGACAATGTTCTATTGCACGTAACGCGTACAGGGGAGGCGCTACATTCAGATGCCATCACCCGCTGCCATCTTGTGAGACGGAGAGTACACAGTACACCGTCCAGCTTTATTGTGCCTGAATTGGATGTTTTAAATGTAAGTAGGAACCTTTTTATCAATAAAAGCCTTAATTGTTTACAACGGACAGCATGTAGATCCTATTATTTATTCACATGTCTCTAGGGGATCATTTGGAGATCTGGATCAGCATTCCTGCCTTAATTTACCCTTAAAGGAACTAGCATTGTTGACTTCCTGTTAGTTCAGGGGTCCATTAATTAAGATGAGTGAAGCAAGTATCTAGGAGGTGGAGGGATTGTCACGCATTTCAACACGTGGATGCTCCTTGCTCTTGCTGTCTGGGCTTTGTGGCTCACCTCATTGGATTTACAGACTTTTTGCATTGTTTTTTATGTGTCTGTGTTACCTCTGTACAGGACCATTTAGATTTTTTCTGAAAATACTTTTACTCTTAAGTCAAGTTTCCCATTTTAAACCCCTGAACCTACCTAGTATTTTTTTAAGAGAGAAACACTCAAAAACTAATAAAAACTTACCTGAACTTACTGCCACTTTATTTTTGGGGCAACTCTCTGTCTAATTGTGGTCTGAGGTCCATTCTCTCCCCTAAGCCAGTCAACCAGCCGTATATTAGCCTCCAGCATGAGGTCCCTGGTAAATATTGCAAGACCTTGATATAGGCCCTTCCAAAAACCAATGGGGGCACCCAGGTCACTAGCAAGCAACATGAGCACTGCAGACTAATCCCCCCCCACAATACAGAGAAGTATAAAAAAAAACTGTAACCCTGCATTTTTTTTGTTTTAATAATAACGTCCCATTTTAACTCCACCATTCTAATTTTTCCATTCAAGGAGCACAAATGTTCTAAAAATCTGTGAAAGATATATAATAAAATTGTATAAAAACTTCTGGCTCAACTGATGTGATTGAAACATAAAATTAAGTAACCTATCAATACCAAAAAGTCCTGCCTATTAAGGAATAATGATTATAATTAATATGCTGTATTGATTAGCTGAGAGAATTTGTGTAGACAGTTTTAATGAATTCTTATGTCTAATCTGAGTAATGACATTGTAAAAGTACCGGACAAGTAAAATTATATTTAATGTGTAGCTGGACACAAACCTGCATACATTCTGGAAACAATTGTGGATATTTGTTATATGAATCTATCACTTCTTTTGTAGAAAGTTGTTATTAACTTTTACTTTTAAAATCACTAATCTGTACCTAACATATCATATGCTATAGAATGAATAGAAAGCTCACACGCATTGCGTGACACCTTCATATAAGCTTTATAAATAATAGTAACATGTGGTACTCCTAAACATTTTCTATAGACTTGCATGCATGATAGAGGCAGTGGCTGTATGCTTCCTAATAGCTTCCACTACAGGGATTTATTCCCTGCAGTCAGGGCCGGTGCTACCACTAGGCAAACAAGGCAGCCGCCTAGGGCGCACTGCTGCCTAGAGCGCCCGGCCACTGGTGTTCCTACTCTCTTCTCTAGGCAGCAAGCAACTAAGTCTCAGCATTAGCAGGCAGCTGTCGCTCCATTCACACATAGTGTCAGAGGCGCAGAGGCGGCGGAGAACTTTGTCTGTGTCCCGACTTTCGAATGAATGGAAGCAAGTAAACATTTATTGATGGGCACTGGTAGGCTGCATTGATGGCCGCTGGTGAGGCTGCATTTTATGGGCGCTTGTGAGGCTGCATTTGATGGGCACTTCATTAAAAAGTTTGGGTATACATGGGCAGGGCAAAGGGGATGGAGTCAGGGGTAGAGCAAAGGGGGGCAGAAAAATGAGGTTTCGCCTAGGGTGTCAAAAATTCTTGCACCAGCCCTGCCTGCAGTAAGAGTTGAGCAGGTTTCTTCCTGGATTCTACTTTAAGTGATATAGCAAGTCTAAAATGAATGTTTGCGAGTACCACATTTTACAATTTTTTAGTAAAGGTTATATGAAGGTGTCAATGTGGGGGTTATTTACTAAAACCGGAGAGTTCAAAATCTGGTGCAGCTCTGCATAGAAACCAATCAGCTTCCAGGTTTTATTGCCAAAGCTTAAAGTGGAGTTCCACCCTGAATTTTTTTTTTTACCAAAAATCTACAAAAAAATAGAAAAAAAAATAGAAAAAAAAAATTTTACTTACCAGAAATAGCGGTTGCTATGCGGCAGTCCCTAATCTGCCTCTTCCTCGTCCGCGGCTGGTCTTCTTCCCCGTCCTACTCGCGGTGTCTTCTGATGAATGGGGCGCGCTGCCTTCTGGGAACTGTGTGTAGAACACGGACCTTTTTTCCCTGCTTACCTTCACTTTCAGGGTAAGGCACACCGTGCCACATGCCCGTATCCTCCTAGTATAAGAGGTTGAGTGGTGTTCATACTATTGTTGGGTCCTGCAGCGAGTTACCTCACTCCATTGGTTCTCATCCCTAGAATATAGGGAAAAGTCTATTCTTTCTCCCAAAAGAAGGCCAATGTCCAGACGGTGTTTAAACTCCAACAGATGAGTTTATTTTCCTTGCTTGAAACAGATTGGGAAAAGGGTTGAAACAGAGATATAGTTGGGTAGGGTTCAGGCACGCGGCACCCAGTTACCCTATTCTCCACTCAAGCCTGAGTGGGTATTGCTCACCCGGATAGATCCCTCTCACAGTTCTAGCAGCCGGAGTGGAGCACGAACAATTACTTCAGATTTAGTCAGTTTCAAAGACAAGTTCAGGAGATCCTCTGCCACAGAATCCTTTAGTTCCTGAATCTAGAACTCTTTAACGCCTGCAACCTTTAGAGACCATAGGTGCCAATGGGGCACATCACAGGCGCTACTGTGCAACTCACGAAATCCTTCCCTCTGATAGGTAACCAGGCCTCTCCTGAGACAGTGACTGTCTTCACCGATCCTCCAGACAGGTCCTCCCCTGGTTTCCTCTCTTTCAGAGCGGGCCACCCTCCCTCGGGTTCCCTGGGACTCCAGTGGTTGAGCTGTAGACCCAGTTGAAGGTACTGGGCCTACCTGGAACACCATAGCCTTGGGCTAAAGGTGCCCGAGACTTCTCGACCAGTTCACGCACCCCTGGCCAGCAGGCCAACCAGCGCCACTCTCGCCACCAGGCTTCACTGCCTGTTTCCCTTAGTAAGGATGGCGGCGTGGGTACCTGCTTACTTACTTAAAGTGAAGCTATGCACTCAGCTTTTGTCATGTTTTACTAGGTCCATACCATACACCACCAAGTGTTAGCTCCCATGCTCTGATTATCTTCAGAACATTCCAGGATTCCCAAAACCCAAGGATGCTTATCATGCAGATATCAATGACACATGATGGGTAGCATTCCTGGCCAAAATCAAGCTATGTGTTAAGAAGGGGCAGGCCAGAGCCTGACCACAGTAGTTGTGGTTGATGTTTCCATAATAGAGTGCAGTGACAATATTATGGGGCAGGAAGCGGGCACTTGGAGGTGCATGTGGCAGCTTTGGAAGGTAAGACAAGCCAATAGGTTCACTTTAACTAAAGAGATCAGTTATGTTCTACTGTCATAGACTCAGGAACTGAAAGATAACATAAACTCAATTCAAAGATGGGAAAGTTATTTTATCTTTCTTCATTTTCTAAACAATGTTTTTTTCTGAAAAAAAACAACATTTAGCAGTATACAAAAAAATAGGATTTTTATAACAGCTTACCTGTAAAATCCTTTTCTTGGAGTACATCACGGGACACAGAGCACCATAGTAATTACTATGTGGGTTATAGAGCTTACCTTCAGGTGATGGACACTGGCACACTCAAGACAGGAAGTCCCCTCCCTATATAACCCCTCCCATACCGGGAGTACCTCAGTTTTGTAGCAAAGCAATAAGTGTCCCCAAAAGAGGGCTGGGAGCTCTGTGTCCCATGATGTACTCCAAGAAAAGGATTTACAGGTAAGCTGTTATAAAAATCCTATTTTCTTTATCGTACATCACGGGACACAGAGAACCATAGTAATTACTATGTGGGATGTCCCAAAGCAATGCCAAAATGAGGGGAGGGAGACACCATAACAAGCTGGGCGCCATCAGGCATGAGGATCTATACTGCAGCCTGCAGCACACTACGCGAAAAGGCGATATCCTCATGACCTCTTACATCCACCTTATAAAATTTTGTGAATGTGTGGACTGAAGACCAAGTTGTGGCCTTACAGATTTGAGCCAAGGAGGCCTGTTGATGCACTGCCCAAGAAGCACCAACCGCTCTAGTAGAGTGTGCTGTAATTTTAAATGGAGGCACCTTCTTTCTCAGACAATAGGCTTGAATAATAACCTGCCAAATTCACTTAGAAATAGTAGATTTCGACTCTGCCTGGCCCCTTCTGGGGCCTTCTGGCAGAATAAATAAAACATCAGTTTTTCGAATCATAGCAGTAGCTTCAAGATAGGCTTTAACTGCTCTTACTACATCCAAAGAATGTAATAATTTCTCTTCCACCGAACTAGGTTTATGAAAACTTGACACGACCTTCGGAAGAAAGGCTGGATGTGTACGTAAAACCACTCTATCCTTATGTATAATCAAATATGGCTCCTTGCAAGATAAAGCTGCTAATTCCGATACCCTCCTGGCTGAGGATATAGCTACCAAGAACACTAATTTCCTGGTGAGGAGCACTAAAGGAATGTGGAGTAATGGTTCAAAAGGTTGTCTTTGAAGAACTGATAGAACCAAGTTTAAGTCCCATGGACATATGGGAGACCTCACTGGTGGGTTGATACGAGTCACACCCTGCAAGAAGGTCTTTACTAGCGAATGTGTAGCTAGTGGCCTTTGAAAAAATATCGATAAGGCCGAAACCTGTCCCTTAATAGTACTTAAGGCTAGGTTTTTGACAACAGCCCCCTGTAGGAAGTCAAGTATTCTGCCTATGACGTACTTCCGAGGATGCCATTTCTTGGCTTCACACCATGCCACATACTCCTTCCAAACTCTATAATATATATGTCTAGATACTGGCTTTCTAGCATTGATTATCGTAGATACCACTGTGTTAGAGAGACCTCTCTCTCTTAGAATGTGGGATTCAATAGCCAGACCATTAAATTTAGAGTTTGTAAAGAAGGGTGGTATATCGGACCCTGCGTGAGCAGGTCTGGCCGAAGCAGAAGGGTCCAAGGCTTGCCTACAGACATTCTTACAATTTCCGCGTACCAGGATCTCCGAGGCCATGCTGGGGCTACCAGAATCACCGGCCTCCTTTCCATCCTGACTCTGCGGAGGAGTCGAGGTAGAAGCTGCAGCGGAGGGAACGCATATATTAGTGCGAACTGATCCCACGGGAACACCAGCGCATCCAATCCGCAAGCGAGCGTGTCTCTCGTCCTGGACACAAAGCTGTTCAATTTCTTGTTGAACCTGGATGCGAATAGATCTACATCTGGTGTCCCCCATCTCTGACATATTGTCTGAAAGATGTCGGGGTGAAGAGACCATTCCCCTGGGGATAACTGCTGCCGACTCAGGAAGTCTGCTTTCCAATTCTCTATTCCTGGATGAAAGATAGCGGATATGCATGGGACATGTTTTTCTGCCCATATCAGGATATGATTCACCTCCTTCTGGGCCGCACCGCTCTTGGTGCCCCCTTGGTGATTGATGTATGCCACAGCTGTGGCATTTTCTGATTGGATCCTGACAGGAGACCCATGTAGCTTGGAAGTCCATGCTTCCAGGGCCAACCGTGCCGCCCGAATTTCCAGCAGGTTGATGGGCAAGGTCTTCTCGATATTCGACCACTTTCCCTGGAGTGAACATTGCTCCAGTACTGCCCCCCAGCCTAGAAGGCTGGCATCCGTAGTTACTACCCTCCAAGAGATTGGAATAAACGACTTTCCCTTTTGTAAATTTTGGGGTACCAACCACCAACATAGACTCCTGCATACTGACGACGCCAGGGACATTGGGAAGTCTAGGACTTGAACCTTTTTGTTCCAGGTGGATAGGATGGCGTTCTGCAATTTCCTTGAATGAAATTGAGCATACGGAACTGCTTCGAATGAGGCTACCATCTTTCCCAGCAACCGCATGCAAAGACGAATGGATGGCTGTCTCTTTGCACAGATCGCTTGAATTAGTTCTCTTAAGGAAGAGATTTTTGCCTGAGGCAGAAAAACCTTTCTTTGGTCTGTGTCTATGAGTAAGCCTAAATATTCGAGTCTTCTTGCTGGCTGCAAGGCCGACTTGTCCAGATTTAGGACCCAGCCCCGGGATTCCAGGTATTGTACCGTGTTGTGTATTCCCCGAGTTCTTAAGTCGGCCAACAGAGGGGCCAAGATCTTTGTGAACACTCGTGGAGCTGTGGCCAACCCGAAGGGTAGCGCCACAAACTGATAATGGCACTGTTCCACCGCAAAGCGTAGAAGCTTTTGATGACTGGGGAATATAGGAACATGCAAATAAGCGTCCCTGATATCGATGGACGCCAACCATTCTCCCCCTTGTAGGGAGGTGGCTATTGACCGAATTGATTCCATAAGGAACGATTTGATGATTAGGAATTTGTTTAGACCTTTAAGATCTAGTATGGGTCTTACATCTCCGTTGGGCTATGGAACGGTAAAGAATTTTGAGTAAAATCCCAACCTCTGTTCCTTTACCGGAACCTCTACAATTACCCCTTGGGATAATAGTCGGTCTAACGCCGAAAGGAGAGATCTTCTCCTTACTAGATCTTTTGAGACGTTCGATGTTATAAACCGAGGAGGAGGAAATTCCTGTAACTCCAACTTGTATCCCAGGGATACCGTGGAGAGAGACCATCTGTCCCGGATGGTCTCTCGCCAAGCCCCTGAAAACAACAGAAGTCTTCCCCCCACTCGTCTGAGTGGGGGCGACCCTTCATAAGGCAGGACCCCTGAATTTCCTTTTAACAGGTAAAAGGGTACTCTTCCCACTGGAGATTTTCTGGATGTATTTATCCAAGTCCTCGCCAAATAACCGCTCCCCATGGAATGGAAATCCAGCCAGGAGCTTTTTACAGGGCGTCTCGGCTGACCAGTTTTTCAGCCATAGGAGTCTACACATGTGTACCAACACCAGCGTAAGGCGGGAGGCCTGATGAATTGAATCTTTAATGGCGTCAACCGCAAAACATAAAGCCCTAGGTAGATCTGCTGAACTGGCATGTCTTTTAAAGCCAGCTTCATCTGGTCTTTCAAGGCCTGACAGATGCCAATGGCTGCCACTGCAGGCTGAGTTACAGTACCAGCTGTAGAAAAAGCAGTCTTTAATAGGGTTTCCAACTTTTTATCTGTTGGATCTTTAAACATCTGTACATTGTCCACTGGACATGTCAGGGATTTGTTCACAGAGGAGATGGCAGCGTCCACAGTAGGAAGGCTCCATTTTTTGGTGAACTTTTCCTCCATAGGATATACCACAGAAAACTTTTTGGGAGGAAGGAACAGTTTATCAGGATGTTCCCAATCCTTATAGATGAGATTTTCTAGCAATGGATGCATTGGAAAGGAACCATTAGCCTGTGGGGCTTTCAAAGAGCCCAATGAAGAAACCGATGTAGTTGCTGGTTCTGAAAGGGGCAGCTTGAAAGCTGACCGAACCATGTCTGTTAAAGACTGTACTAACAATCTTTCAGCCTGAGAGGCTGAAAACAGTTCCTCTAAAGTAGATTCCTCCGAGGCTGCATCATCCTCCTGATCCCCTGCAGGAAAATCAATTTCATCCTGAGACAATTGCTCTGCTGTTAGATACTCTAACAGTGGAGATGGAGATTTGGCACGCTTTTTTCCCGGCAGGGAGGAGGCGATTAATGCCGCCAATCTTTGTTCTAATCCTCCCAGAGCAGAGGTAAAAGCCTCCTCTGTCACATATACCGGAGCAGGTGAACTGAGGGCAGCCGCAGCACCTAGCATTCCTGATGGCTCCCCTCGGGTAACTACCTCTGCTTTATCAGGGGAGGATATATTAGTAGGAGCAAGCCCCAGATCCTCAGAGCCCGATGGCGAACCCTTTAGCCTCTTAGGATTTTTACTCCCAGAGCCCTTGGAAGGCATAGTCCTAGCTCAAGCTAAGGACTTACAGCCAAAAATGCACCCACCACTAGCTATAGTCTAGCGTACAAGCTTGCTATCAGAGATAGTCAGGTGACTAAACTAATGTGCCTTGGGGATGCCTGTATCACCACCTGTAGCGTGCCCAATATAATATCAAAAATAAATGTCCCCAAGGAGCTCTGCTGATGTGTCCGTCCTCTTACAGCATGTCTCGCAGAGGCTGTCTTTTTAAAGCAGAGGACGCCCGCACATGCGCAGAAGCGCGCGTGCGCCAATGCGTGAGCGCCAATGCGCGCGCGTCAGAAACGCTCCCTGGAAGGAATGGGGAGAGGAGCAGGAGGAACTTTTCCTCCATAGGCTTCCCACTGAGAGCTGCAGTTTTACATTGGAGCCTAGCTGACACTATAGAGGGAGATCACAGCGCCATGTCTAAGAACGCTGTTTCCAGGTCCCCCTAGCAGGTAACATTTTTACAGATGGGTACTGCAGAGCTTGTACATAGAAGAATGCTCCTCCATCTGTCTAGGCATTACACTTATAGAAGGTATGCCCAGCTATATAGACATTCTCAAGTATCTCCCTCCTGTGGCCAAACAGGGGTACTACATAATGTCCAATAGAACCATAAGAAAATAAATTTCAGGTTCATCAAAGATATTTTAGGCATCAGGTACAGTGGGAAATATACCATGTAGGTAAAATACAGGCAAACACATTAGTCTTGAAGGGTCCCTGCTGGACCAAGTTCATCAGGGACCCTCACTTACCTGTCCCCGCCGCAGGACCCTGTTTGGAACAGACAGCCCAAACTTCGCCCCTTGGCGGGCAACGTCATTTGACCCTCAGGGACCGCGGTCCAACTGAAAGGAACACCACTCCCCTGGACCTGCACAGCACCCTGCCAGAAAACCTCTTGGTATTGGGTCTGATCAGAGTACTGGATCCCAGGGTCCAGCCCTTCTAAGAGAGGCATTACAGGCCAAACCTCGTAGATGGTCCACATCTTCTTCCCCAAGGCCCGGGTACCGTCCATTTTGGCATTGAAGCACTTTGGACGGATTTGGAATAGCTCGCCTTTAGGCCTCAAAGACCATACGCAGAGCTAACTTGAATACATGCTTGTGACCAACACCTTTAGACACTGGCAACAAAACTGAGGTGCTCCCGGTATGGGAGGGGTTATATAGGGAGGGGACTTCCTGTCTTGGGTGTGCCAGTGTCCATCACCTGAAGGTAAGCTCTATAACCCACATAGTAATTACTATGGTGCTCTTTGTCCCGTGATGTACGATAAAGAAAGTAGGACACAGTTGCATCTGGGGCCATAAATATCTACAGATAGCGTATGTGTGTAAGCATGTGGACACACATAAAGTCACTAGAAGAATTGTACACACATAAACGCTTCTAAATGCATCTAATGCTAGTACTTTAGGCGCATATTTTATGCAGGATCTTCTAGTGTCTCTGCCAGCAAGAACCTGTGTTCTGTGGAGGAAATACACATATGCCCATATGACTGAGGCATTTTGGTCCAAATACCTAAGTAATGTTCATGTAATAAATACTCTCCCCTGACTCTAGTTCTCCACAACCCAGACTTTTCTCCTGAAGACTTCACATCTTTCCAGCACACATGGTGGGAAAAGCCTCTACTCCTAGCATGTACTGTATCTTTTTGGAATAGAACACTTTCTGTACTTACTAATCCCTGCACGAACAGAACAAGACCGTACACCTCCCATTTTGGATTTACCTCCAAATAAGCACTATTTGAAAAATCCCATCCAACGCTCACACCACAGTAGATGCCTCTTAACGACACCTTATATCAAGGATATAAACTATCCTTTTTTAAACTTACATGCCCAAATAAAGTACATTAATGCAACTGTACTTGGAGAAAGAAAAATAGCAATTTAGATATCTAGGGGGCACCCTGACTCTCAAGCTCAAGAGTCAGGCTCAGATAAAGTAAGTAAAGTAATAATCTAAGACTTAATCTAATCTAAAATTCTTTCATAAGTACAATCGTGATTAAGTCGGTCACAATCATATGTACAGTATATCCCAAAATCTAAATAGAGAGTAATGGCTTCTTTTACTAAAGACAATAGGCTGTTCACTTTGCAAGGGAATTTGCACTCTGCAAGGGAATTTTCCTCTTAGCTTAATGAATATGGTGAAATTTCACTTTGCAAAAAATACCCAATCTTGCACAAAGGAAAAAGAAAATACAGGGGTTGACTCACTAAAACTGGAGAGTGCAAAATCTGGTGCAGCTGCGCATGGTAGACAATCTGCTTCAAACTTCAGCTTGTTCAGTTAAAGGGGTTGTAAAGGTTTGTTTTTTATTTTCTAAATAGGTTCCTTTAAGCTAGTGCATTGTTGGTTCACTTACCTTTTCCTTTGATTTACCTTCTAAATTTTTTTTTCTTTGTCTGAATTTCTCACTTCCTGTTTCTCCTCACTAAACTTCACACCATCATCCGAGTGGTGTTTAGTCAGCCAGGACAGCTTACTGAACAGCTTACTGAGGAGGAACAGGAAGTGAGAAATTCAGACAAAGAAAACCAAGAAAAAAAATATTTAGAAGGGAAATCTAAGGAAAAGGTAAGTGAACCAACAATGCACTAGCTTAAAGGAACCTATTTAGAAAATAAAAAACAACCCCTTTAAGCTTTGACAAAAAAAACTAGAAACTGATTGGTTTCTATGCAGAGCGGCTCCAGATTTTGCACTCTCCAGTTTTAGTAAATCAATCCCACAGTGTTTTTGCTTGCAGATGATTGGATTATGAGAAGTCTGAGCTTTGCCTCACCCACTAAGCTAAGGAAAAATTCCCTTTTTCAAATTTGCCTTTTGTAAATCAACCCCTAAATCCTTACAGGGGACACATATTTTTCGAAGTGAAATGCCAATATTTTTTTCAGTTCAAATGATTTTTTCAAAGTACTTTCAAAACATATACTGTACAATCGTAAAGCAATGTATTTGATATAAACTAAATGCTACATTATTCCAGTTGTTATAAACTAGTTTCTGTATATTGGAAGTACCATGCTCTATATAGCTGCCAAAGCCTATTTTGTGCCTGAAGTCTAACAAGCCTTCCATGAAAAAGCCACAGAATTCTGTAAAGAGTCCAAAAATCTGAATTGCTAGCCATGGTGTATTAACACCCACAACCATCATGAAAGATGTAATTACATTATACATTCTTTAAACAAAGAAAATATATTTATATCTACCCTTCAGTCAGCACTGGAAAGTGGTTGGGAATAGCGCTGAAGTGTCTAGCATATTAATTCTGCTCATTACATTTAATTTGGTGTTTCATGTCTCGTTTAGTAAGCAAGGTTAGTAAGCTTTCTTTCATGTCCCCTTTGTGAACTTGGTTGTGCGATGATTGTAACTTGTACAGAATGTTCCTTTTGTGTAGCAGTTCATTTGTTAAAAAGGGATTTCTGTGCCTGCCATAAGTGTGGTCAATGGGTATTAAATGCGGATGTGAGAGATTGGCCACAGTCCAGGTCTCAAGCAAAACTTAATCTTAACGGCAAAGTTTTATTTTATTGATTGTAATTTAAGAATGTGATCTAGTTTCAGCAAAGGCACAGATTTTAGTCTCGTCTTCAAAAGACGACTCTTTGCTTTTTTTTTCTCAAACAGTTTTGTATGCTGATATTTGGAGATGAAAGGGACATTTGTTTAATGCTGAGGCCAGGCAGATATTATTATTACTATACAGGATTTTTAGCAGCGACAGTTTACGCAGTGCTTTACAACATAAGGGCAGACAGTACAATTACAATACAGTTTAATAAAGTTGAGCTTGTAAGAGCTTACAATCTAAGATATAAAAAACAAAAAACAATTAATGCAGTCATATTATTCACTTTGAAAAACTCTACGCCTTTTTGGTGCAGCTAGTGTAAGTACCTAAATTTTTAATTTTTTATCCACCACTTGTAATGACCTGTACAAGAGGTATCAGGCTTGATATAGGTAAGGCCATCATTTGGAACCATTTTCTGTGCATGTGTTCTTGTAGTGAAAATTGAGCTGCTTCTCCTCGTGCAATCATTAGGGTGGGGGTGACCAAAGTGGAGGTTAAGGATCTGAAGAAAACAAAAACACAAGCTCTATGCTATCTACTGCTAGAAGATATTGCGTAAATAATGCTTGTGCACAACGACATAGATTTATTAAAAGATAAAGTGCTACAAACCACTGCATTTAGAATTCTCGTCCTTCCTTAATCAGGGGTTAGATCAGTGGCAGCCCGTCCATACAGGAGGCAGGGGCGCTGCCACCCTAATCCAACTGCCCGGCCCGCAATCTACAGGCAGGGTACTGGACGCATGGATTTCAATGTTTTTATTTTATTTTTTAGAAGCACATGATTAGAGCCTGAGGCTCTGATTGGCCTCAAAGAAGGGTGGGCTCAGCGCAGAGCTCTGCGCTCCCTGAGCCCACCCAGTTGTGCAACAATAGCACATTAATATTCGCAATTATCTTCCTTATTCTCCTCCAGGCCAATCAGGAAGCAGGCTCTGAGGCCCATCACCTGATTGGCTGAGAGGAGATGCGATCCTATTGGCCGCCTAGGAGGAGGAGGGAGGTGTTTCCCTGGCGAAATCCGCCGTGATGCCGAGGAGTAGGAGACGCAGGGGAAGTTGCCGCCCGGGTTAAGCGCTGCCCATCACCTAGTTGGGGTAAGGTAAGTGCGGGGCTGTTGACCGACTGACCAGGGGGGGGATTTGCTTGTGACCCGGCCGAGCGACCGAGGGGGATGCGGGTGATCGTATGCTTAAAAACAGTTTGTCCTCAGAATTTGAGGAAAGACCTTCTTGGGACCAACTGTGTGGCATACGTAGCCCCACATAGGGTTAATGTATGTGGCCTATTGGGAATCCTGGTCTTGAGGCCAATGGGGAGCACTGGATTTTGGGAGGTTATAAAACCAAACTCTGACTTCATCCGTGCATTATACATTGCTTGAAGTTTGTGCACCCCCAGCTTTTAAATTATATTAATGATATAAATTTGTTTTATTCTGTACTCTAAGACAAAATCGTACTGTAAACCGACAGTGCTCAAAAGTAAATGAAAGGCATTGGAAGATATTTGGGTACTTTTTTGAACTTCGGATCACTAGTAGGGAAAAGCTCAAAGTTTGGTCTGAACTTTGTCTGTTTCAGGATTCGTCAACTTTTTACTCATTCGACAAGAGCTGAACATCATGTATTATAGCAATTTTATTACCCACTTTGTTCTTAGCAACCAGTGACATTACACTGCCCCGTTCTTTACTGGCCGGGAATCCCTGGCCCCGGGAATTGTCACTCTATTACAAGAAGTGTGTTACTGGCATGATCACCAGGTGGGCATGAAAAAAAAGAAATGAATGTAGCTGCAGTATATGACATTTTTCTTCACTTACCGTTGTTCCCAGCTCTTTCTGTAGGCAACAGTACATCTATTATGCTATGAAGATAAGGAGAGATGTTATTCTGTAGTCCTATCACACTTCCTGTTAAAGACTGGCCTCTATTTCGATCCTTGTATGGCCCCTGTAGTTGGACAGAAGTCTCCCCACTGTTAGAATACAACGACACAACAGGTAGGATTCCCCATATAATTCTAAAAAATGTTCAGTGCTAATATACAGTAATAACAGCAGATCAAATGGTTACCACCTGTAGTTCAGTGGTCATTCCTATCTGGTAAGCAGCTCAAATGACTCACTTTGGCTGTGGATTTGTTTCTGGCTGCCAACTTGGTCCAGCATTATAGATTTCTTTCACCTGTCTGTTCTTTATCACAGGGCACAGAGGAGAATTTTCTGTGAAGAGTGTGGATCTTGTTTATATGGACATTTTTCTTTTATGTATATGTGTTTCCAACACTGTCTATGTTTACTTGCTTATTTGATTTATAGGCTTTTGTGATGTTTGTATATTCATTTATTCATACTTATTACTTTTGATTAGTGGTGAAACCATGGGCGTGCGCACAGGGTGTGCCAGGTGTGCCCAGGCACACCCTAATCACACTGTGCAGCACAGATTCCCCCTACTGCCCTGGCTCCCCCCTCCTTCCCCTTGCAGCGCTTCCAGATTCCCTACTCTCCTCTCCCACCGGCTGTTGCTGCGGGGATGTTTTAGGATGAGTGGGGGAAGGGGCAGGTAAATATGTAACTTTCCGGCCCCTTCCCTTTCATCGTGAGTGATCGGTAGTATGTGTTGAGCTTTGGGGTGCACACCCTAATGCAATAGGCTGTGCACGCCTATGGGTGGAACCATACAGTGGGGTGTTCCCTTAACCATTTAATCTGCTGTTATTATATTAGTGCTGCACATTTTTTAGAATTATCTGTTTAGAGTGTGTATCTTGACGCCTAGTGCTGTCAGCTTTTGCTCAAGCGCAGTGTTGCCTTTTCTTCTTTTTTTTGTTGTAGGATTCCCCATCTACCCACTGGTTGAACAAAAAATAAAAATCTGACCCATCTGTGGCCTGCCTTAGGGTGATTACTTTACTTCTCCTTAAACACAGTACATATTAGGACAAGAAATGTGTTACTGGCTGGCTCACCATGAGAGAATAAAGACAAAGAAGAACTAATGCAGCTGCAATATGTTTGTCAGGAAAGGCGCATTCCTTTGCACAGAAGATTGGTCCGTGACCAATTTACAGATGCCCATGCATGTACGCAAGTGTGCATATTGGCGCTAATGAGTGTGCGCACACATACGCCAGGCGGACTATTTAAGCTTCACTATGGCTTTGGGTCCTTGTCGTTTGGTCTATTACATTTCCTGATTATCTGCTACCTGTTCTGTGTTGTCTCCCAGTTACCAACTTGATCTGCTCCTGAATCTGTCTGCACACTGTCAGTACCGACCTCTGGCTTGTCTATTGATTTTGTCTCTGCCTGCTCCTTCTGCATCTGTCTGCTGTTACCGACCCTGGCCTGACTTTGACTACTCTTCTGCTCGCTGTTTGTGCTTCTGCCTGCCTCTCAGTTGGTAACCCAGACTGCCAGACCCTGCATCTGAACCTGCTGACCTATGCCTATCTCCTGTACCGGTCTCCCTGCCAGAACAGCCCGCGATTCAGCAACGCACAGCTTTCTCTTCAGCAAAGCACTGCTTTTCAGTAACTCACAGGCCTGCCCTTCAGCAATGCGCGCACTGCTCTTCAGCATCCTGCAACAGAAGACCAGTCAGGCAATCGTGCCCACACTGTGCTCAAGCACTCTAGTGACTTTACCAGGGTTCCTGAGCCAGAGGTGTAAGAGAAGCCTACCTCCACACGTCAGGCTCCACCACCAGGTATGTCACAATGTTACAGTTTTGTTCCAGGGTTTAGCTATGGGGTTCTTTTTAATAGATGCAATTTTAGGAAGGAACCTAGTCCTATTATAAGAGTATACAACCCAAGAGAAGGAGTAATATAAAGGCATGTAGCATGCAGGGCCATAGGCAGCCAAGCAGCCTTTTAAATTGTGTCACTTATGGTTACATCTGCACCTTCATTATTTCAAGTCAGTCCAATATATCTGCAGCAATAAATCTTATGTCCTTGTAATGCAGCAGTGCTTTCTTCAGCCACAAACTGTTAGTGTGCAACACAAAATTAACAACATGGATATTTATGAGGTTCTGTTGACCTATGGACTGTTAAATTCTGTAGTAAGTGAAAATCTAATGTTTCCTTAAAAGCTAGTTAGTGTAGCGAAAATGGACACGTCTGTATACTTTGAGAGTGCTTGATAATTCAAGGATCATTAAGTAGAAAATATGAATTATTATGTCTGACTAAACTAGAGTGAAAGGTGAGAAGATTGCTCTGCTAATAAGATAAGTATTACAAAACCTCTGTGCCAGAGCTACTTACCAAAGAGCAAACATCCCGGATAAGTAAAACAGAAAGCAAAAAATACATTATCATGAAGGAGGAGTACTAGGCCTCATTTACTCAATGCAAAAGTAAGCTGATAACAAAGTAACGTTTCAATGACTATCCTGCGGGCAGGTTAGTCTCTGAAAGATTTCTCACCAGTTTGTTAATAGCTTATTATTGTGTGGCAATGCTTAAATAAATAGGACTTAGTACTCCTCAATGGCAATCTGTTTTAATTAGCCATGCATATTTTAAAGGAGAACTCCACTTTTGTTAAAAAAAGAAAGTATGGCATGCAAAATTGCTAATTTTTAAAAAATAAGATAACAAACATCATATTTACCTGCTCTGTGTGGTTTTGCACAGAGCAGCCCCGATCCTCCTCTTCTAGGGTTCCCTGTTAGCATTCCTGGTTCCTTCTATTCAGCTAGTGCCGCCATAGAAAGCCACATTCTATGGAGGCACTCGTGCGGGCTCGCTCCCAAGCCACCCTAGCTGCATCTATTGACACAGACAGTACAACTCAGCCACCCCGTCACAGAATTTGATTGAAAGCAACAGGAATCTGCCCTGTGAGAAGGGAAAGAGGAGAGAAAGCTGCTGCACTCCTTCACAGCACTGGTTTGAAAATAGGCTCAGTTAAGTATATTATGGGGATGTGGTCTGGAATGGTTTGGGGGGGTGGGAGGGTGCATGATTTCTGGCCCCTCCTTTCTTGACCAGCCAAGCTACATGACTGGATAAGATCAAGATGAACAATGCCCCAATGACCTGCTGAAACAAACATGACAAACCTGCACTGATGATCCTGGGCTGCCGGACTCTTGCTGCAAATGACACTTCCCAGGCTGGCAGCTGAATGTCAACAAACTGGCCAGCTGATGTCATTAGGCAAATCGTTTACAATTTGAAACAAGCCAGAGGGTGGGTGGCCGTAAGCTTCATTTTCTGGCGGTGGTAATACCACCACTAAACGACTGCATTCCAGCTGCAGCCAGAGGTTCGGCAGCAGAGCAAACTGGCCAAACCTTACCATTTAGTTTGCCTGTTTGGTGAACTGTGAACAGGTAGAACTCTTGGATAACCCAAACCCTAAACTCATCCCTCATCACTAAATACAAAGATAAAATACATATATGGGAACATGTTTTCTATGTAAATAAAAGAACACCCCTGCCCAACAGCACAGATCGTTTTTGACCCTGCTCTCTCCTCCCCTCTGCATGGCTACTGTTAGCTCATGTGCACTGTAGGCAGGGCCATCGGAACAGGAAAGGCAAACTAAACAACTGCTTGGGGCCCCGAGCTGTCCTGGAGCTGTGCTGGAGCCCCACAGCAGTCCCGCGATCGGTGCCCCCCCTCCTGCGATCGGTGTCAATGTCTCTGCTTGGGGCCCCCAAATTCCTTCAAACGGCCCTGACCGTAGGAATGCCTGGTTAGCTCCTAGTACAGTCACTTCAGACCAAGACCAATTCAGGTACTTATACTGGTTTGCATTTTAAAAGAATGAGCTTGATAGGATTAGCTCTGTGGCTTATTTCGCTCTTGCCTGGAATGTCACTGTAGTTATGCCTTTAATGAGTATAATAGTATTTTCTTATTCTTTTTCTTCATACATGTATATTGGCATTATCATATTCATTATCATACATGGATTTCACTGACACTGAGGCCATCTTCAATATTACTCACTCGGAAAGGATTCATTACTAATGTAGATTTCACAAGGACAAACATAATAGCTTTGTCAATAGCTATATATTTATCTCCAACGACCATAGCATTTAAATTGCCTCTGGGACTGAAATCATACCAGAAAAAAATATATAGACCTATGAAATGCTAATTAGCAATTTTGATGGTTGTAAAATGATTGAAAGACTTATTCCTTCCTTCCTTCTGTCCTTCCTTTCTTACTTTTTTTATTTTATTACCAGTTTCTGAAATTGTATCAAGATGCTGTCCAGTGAATGCAAGTTCACTAATACAGTAAGTGATACATTCATCCACATACAGGTGAAACTCGAAAAATTTGAATATTGTGCAAAAGTTTATTTTACTAATGCAACTTAAAAGGTGAAACTAATATATGAGAGAGACTCATTACATGCAAAGCAAGATAGTTTAAGCCATGATTTGTCATAATTGTGATGATTATGGCTTACAGCTCATGAAAAACCCAAATCCACAATCTCAGAAAATTGGAATATTACATGCAATCAATAAAACAAGGATTGTACATAGAACAATATCGAACCTCTGAAAAGTATAAGCATGCATATGTACTCAGTACTTGGTTTGGGCCCTTTTGCAGCAACTACTGCCTCAATGCGGCGTGTCATGGAAGCTATCAGCCTGTGGCACTGCTGAGGTGTTATGGAAGACCAGGATGCTTCAATAGTGGCCTTCAGCTCTTCTGCATTGTTCGGTCTAATGTCTCTCATCTTTCTTATGGCAATGCCCCATAGATTCTCTATGGGATTCAAGTCAGGCGAGTTTGCTGGCCAATCAAGCACAGTAATCCCACGGTCATTGAACCAGGTTTTGGTGCTTTTGGCAGTGTGGGCAGGTGCCAAGTCCTGCTGGAAAATTAAGTCAGCATCCCCATAGAGCTTGTCTGCGGAAGGAAGCATGAAGAGCTCCAAAATCTCCTGGTAGACGGCTGCGTTGACCCTGGACCTAATGAAGCAGAGTGGACCAACACCAGCAGATGACATGGCTCCCCAAATCAACACAGACTCTGGAAACTTCACACTGGACTTCAAGCATCTTGCAGTGTGTGCCTCTCCATTCTTCCTCCATACTTTGGGTCCTTGGTTTCCAAATGAGATGCAAAATTTGCTCTCATCAGAAAAGAGGACTTTGGACCACTGAGCAACAGACCAGGTCTGTTTTTCTTTAGCCCAGGCAAGACGCTTCTGACGTAGTTTGTTGTTCAGGAGTGGCTTGACAAGAGGAATACGACATTTGAAGCCCATCTCCAGGATCCGTCTGCATGTGGTGGCTCTTGATTATGGATGAGCTTTAGGTTCGAGTCGAACTTAAGTTCGACTCGAACAGCGAACAATTTGGGGTGGTGGCGGCAAATTCGAAAAGCCGCGAAACACCCTTTAAAAGTCTAAGGGAGAAATCAAAAATGCTAATTTTAAAGGTTAATATGCAAGTTATTGTCATACAAAGTGTTTGGGGACCTGGGTCCTGCCCCAGGGGACATGTATCAATGTAAAAAAAAAGTTTTAAAAACTGCAGTTTTTTTCGGGAGCAGTGATTTTAATAATGCTTAAAGTGAAACAATAAAAGTTAAATATTCCTTGAAATTTCGTTCCTTGGAGGGTGTCTAAAGTATGCTTGTAAAGTAGCGCATGTTTCCCATGCTTAGAAAAGTCCCTGCACAAAATGACATTTCTAAAGGAAAAAAAGTAATTTAAAACCGATCGCGGCTATAATGAATTGTCGGGTCCCGGCAATACAGATAAAAGTCATTGAAAAAAAACAGCATAGGTTCCCCCCTTAGTCCATTATCAGGCCCTTCAGATCTGGTATGGATATTAAGGGGAACCCTGCGCCATTTTAAAAAAAACGGCGTGTGGTTTCCCCCAAAAATCCATACCAGACCCTTATCCAAGCATGCAACATTTTGTGCAGGGACAGTTCTAAACACGGGAAACATGCGCTACTTTACAGGCATACTTTAGACACCCCCCAGGTACGAAATTTAAAGGAATATTTCACTTTTATTGTTTCATTTTAAGCATTATTAAAATCACTGCTCCCGAAAAAACAGCCGTTTTTAAAACTTTTTTTGCATTGATACATGTACCCTGGGGCAGGACTCGGGCCCCCAAACACTTTTTAGGACAATAACTTGCATATTAACCTTTAAAATTAGCACTTTTGATTTTTCATGTTCGTGTCCCATAGACTTTAACGGTGTTCGACAAATTGTTTGCCTGTTTGCATGTTCTGGTGCGAACCGAACTGGGAGGTGTTCAGCTCATCCCTACTCTTGATGCACTGACTCCAGCCTCAGTCCACTCCTTGTGAAAGTCCCCAACACTTTTGAATGGCCTTTTCCTGACAATCCTCTCCAGGCTGCGGTCATCCCTGCTGCTTGTGCACCTTTTTCTTCCACACGTTTCCCTTCCACATAGCTTTCTATTAATGTGCTTTGATACAGCACTTTGGGAACATCCAACTTCTTTTGCAATTACCTTTTGAGGCTTTCTCTCCTTATGGAGGATGTCAATGATGATTTTCTGCACAACTGTCAGGTCAGCAGTCTTTCCCATAATTGTAATTCCTGTTGATCCCGACTGAGAGACCATTTAAAGGCTCAGGAACCCTTTGCATGTGTTATTACTTAATTAGCTTTGAGCCTAGAATATTGCACCTTTTCACAATATTCAAATTTTCTGAGATTGTGGATTTGGAGTTTTCATGAGCTGTAAGCCATAATTATCACAATTATGACAAATCATGGCTTGAACTATCTTGCTTTGCATGTAATGAGTCTATCTCATATATTAGCTACACCTTTTAAGTTGCATTAGTGAAATAAATGAACTTTTGCACGATATTCAAATTTTTCGAGTTTCACCTGTATAATCTGCCTGTGTGACTTTGGAATAGCTGTGAGGCTGCATTAATACTGTATTTAGTGGCCACCTCAAGCAATCTTCATGGTCAACATTTGCACTATGGCAGCAAGACATCCAGACTTCTTACACTTTGTAGTCAGTCGTCTCTATTCTTAGGCAGTTAAAGGGCTAACTAATTAGACAGCCCAACACCTTAATTGTCAATCAAGTCTGCAAAACCCAAACGTAGAACTGAAACCTATTTAAGTCTATGGGAGGTGAATCTATTGTTTTGTCTTGGTAATTTTTAAGGTTGACAGGCAAGCTATGGTTGAAAAGGGCACGAGGAATTGGGCGCTGTCGTGGGGAACTTGTAACAATGCAAAAATGCTTCTACAAGAATACAGTACAAAAAACAGTCTTTTCATTCAGCTTCAAGGGCAACATTGAAAATACACAAATCTTTTAAATAGCCTGCTTGGAATATGCCTTAAAGCTGCACATGGGGGTTAATTTTCTAAAACTGGAGAGTGCAAAATCTAGTGCAGCTGTGCATGGTAGCCAAACAGCTTCTAACTTCAGCTTGTTCAATTAAGCTTTGATAAAACCTGGAAGCCGATTGTTTTTTCTCCTAAGCCTAGTTCACACCACAATCCCTGCTTTCAGTGTGTGTCTCCACATGCACATTTGCATGCTACAGCTCCAGTTCCTCCTTCATGTGCCTCACCATTCTCACCCAGTGCCTCTAGGTGTGATGGCCGGTGGCTCCCCACAATCATACAATGTGCTGCCTCCACTCATGCAGGAATTGCATGATGCGGCCCTGCCAAAGAATAGACCAGTACCATTTCCTACCATCTAAGGCTTTTCTTTTCTTATTAAAGACACACCTTGCTGTCACCTGTTGGTTAATTGGCTTTTGAGACGTTCACTCAGTCCATATGTGAGTATGGGATCTCTCTGTGTAAGGTCCCCCATATCTGCTTTATGGTATTTATCTTTATATTATATATTTCTCATTGATATTTTTTTCTGCATTTACATCTACTCCTGAAGAAGCGAGCAGTGACGCACGAAACGTGTTGAGTTTTATGATGCCTGTGTATTACTGTACATCAACAATTTCAAATATATATGTATGTGGCCGCTTGATATGCTGTGTCTATCACTGCCAAGTGGTTTGGCACTTCTGTTTTTGCATTTCATATATGATGAATGTTATACAAAATAAAAAATAAAATAAACTATGTTTACTATGTATACTCTTATTGACCATTTTGAGCTCACCTCATTTAAAGTCCCTTGGGTGTAATTCTTTTTTGTTGTATGCAATTTAGGGATGGAGGTGTGTCACTGGCAACACCAGACCATTTTCTCTTTGCATACTTTTCTTGTTAAAGGTACAATCCCACAAAGAAAAAATGGGAACTGACACTATTTATATGATGCTTTACCAAAATGTGCAACTACAGTTTTGTATGACTATGGACCTAAGTCATCTGCCATTAGAAATGATGACTGTTTTTCAATTATGTTCACTTTAGATTTACTAATACAATTTATTGGAAATGTAAGCAGTCCTGGACTGAATACTGCCTTCTTCTTGGAGCCCCTCCATTGGTCAAGGTTCTCAGGAGCTCCCATCGTATACAGCATGGCCATTACTGTAATGTTCCTGAGGACCTACTATGCCCATGTGCTTGTTGTCCATCTCCATCACCAGTGAAACGGAAAGTTTTTATGTTCCTGAAATTTGTTTTTGGGTGCAATTAGCTTTAAATAGCTCCTGATGGTTACAGGAGCTCCTTTTCAGACACAAACATTACACAAATAGCAATGCAATACACACAAAAACTATACCAAGAACATTAGGGGTGTATTTATAAAGCACTGAATGTAACATTTACATAAATATACTCAAAATATCCTCTAAATAACATAAAATTAAAAAAATTCTCCTAAGCAGCCTAATGAGTGGCATTAAAAGTCTCTGCTTTGGTGAAATTCTGCTGACACCGAAATCGGTAATGAATCAGTAAAATCGATTTTGCTCAAATCACTCCACTGATCTTTGGTGGACACATATGTTTTGTTTGAAACTAACATTCTGTGAGCATGCATAGCCTTTTATTCACTTTCCTTACCTGTTTGGTTTGTGGGCAGATACCATACAGTTAATTACAAAGCCCCTTCCATCTTTGCTCTACTCATTCTGTGGGGGTACAGTGTTCCAAAAACCAATAAAGTTTATTATACGAAATAAAAGTGTAAATATAATTTTATAGTACCATAAACAAAGTAAATACCACAACGCCAAAACAGACTTTTTCAACTAGTCCTCTAATTGGATTGTTTTCTCCCATTCTCTGGTTTACTCAATAAAAATATTTACAAAGAAAGACACATGTAAAACAAGGGGAAAACAGATGCATCATTATTTTTATCTTTTATGGAGAGAGCATGAAAGAGACATAAGGTGAACCTAACCGGCAGCTTGTTATTTAATAGCCGGAGGGGAACTTAGGCGGCTGCTGAACTAATAACCAGGTCATTAACTGTAGTAACAACCGATTTCATGGTGATTATTGTTATTATAAGCTGTAATCAAATTTTTAAACATGTTTCAAGATTTTATTCAGCCTAAAACTGAAGCAGGGAAGCAATAGGAGCAGCTGGCCTGAGAATTATTCCTTCTCCCAGACTAATATCTGATTTTCCATCAGGCAAGAAAGCGAGACGCGTTGCGCTCGTGATATATAATTGTATCAACAATAAACCTCCACAGCGCTGAAATATGATCACCGAAATGTTTCTATGCTTCCTATGCATGAGCCATCTGACTAGATGGACCTCAGCAAAAGCAGTTAAAGCAATTGGTTTCACTTACAGGCTCGAATAAATCAGGGCAAAATGGCTCCATCCAAGGTTTACTTGGAACATATGTCATGACTTCATCTATATCTGAATAAAAACGCAGCTAAATACTTTGGATTTTTCAGGAAATTCATGACCCTTGATATTTGTCAGAATGAGTTGTAGATTAATTAGAGGTTATTCCTGTTTATGTTTTAAACTATAGTGGAATGTTAACGCATTTTATGGAAGAAGGTTGAGTAAGTTTTAGAGAAGACTTTCATAGAACAGAACATTTACATGGATGGGTAGTAATGTGGTAGGAAGCTTCTGTACTAGCGCCTGGAGGCCCATGTCCTTATATAGAAATGTATTATATCTGTTATTCCCTGGTGTCTGTGGGCTTTATTTACTAAAGCTGTAGTGCAAAATCAGGCTCACTTCTGCATGGAAACCAATCAGCTTCCAGGTTTTATTGCCAAAACTTAATTGAACAAGCTGAGGTTAGAAGCTGATTGGCTACCATGCACAGCTGCACCAATTCTGAGTGCACCAGTTTTAGTAAATCTCCCTGTGTCCTCAGAACAAGAAGAGTGAGAATGGAATACTACCAAACTTTAAAGGAATTCCAGTACGGCCACTGAGACATAGATATATGCCTACCTTTTTTTTTCCATCCTAGGTACAGTTGTACACGCATCCACCCCTGAAGAGAGAGCTGGGTCTTGCGAAACATGTCATGTCGGGTACATCAGATGCCTGTGTATCACATGTCTTTCACTATACATGTACCAATTATCTATTCATATGTATGTCGTTTTATAATTGGCCACTGTTGATGATGTCCATGCATGCATTGCATTACTTTTATCTGAATAAACGCATCTACTTTTTACTGCATTTACTGCTACTATGTTTATTGGCCCAATGGTGTCCACCTCATTTAAAGTCCCAAGGGCGAATCTTTTTTGTTGCATATTACAGGGATGAAGGTGGGTCACCGGTGACACCAGATCCCTTTTCTTTCTTTTATAAAATTGAACCCGGGTGGAAGACACCCAACAGCCCAAACCTGGTCTGTGGTCACCCCTGCCATTACATATATTTATGCAGATATGTTACTCCGCTACTCGGTTCATACTTCTGACCTTTTAGTGTTCAGTTTGCAATTCCAGCATTGGCACACACTTAGGCCCCCCAGGTGTGTGGTCCTTCTGTGGTAGCGGCAGTTCTTTGTTTTACCTGGGAGCTGCGAGGTGTATTCAGGGAGATTTCTTGTCTCCAGCTGTCCCCACCTGCTTTTTCGAGCGGGTGGGGACACCTACACCTCGGCTTCATGAAAATGCGCCAGCCGTGTGGCATCTGTGACCATGAGATGCCATCTTGGCTGGACGCATCATGTCATCCGGATGTGTCAGGGAGGCACTTGCGGTGCACGAAAGCCATCCAATTATGGCATTGGGGGTGGAGCTTCGCGGGGCTTGCTGAGGGTATATATTGGAGGGCTGACATGGTGTGGATTTTAGTGTTTGCATCTCAGAGCACACACACACACCTGTAGGATCCACCTGCTCAGACTCACCATAGTCGTATACTCTCATCAACTTCAGGTACATCTCACCATCTGCTCTTGGCTCATTCCTAGTATTCACTTGTGTTTAATTTTCTTGCATTTCTTTGCCTTTTCATAGACCTTAACACATACTATTTTGTTTCATTTTCTTTCACTCTTTCTCCTCTTGTCTATTTTCTTGACCCTTATCACTCACTGGCATCTCTCTGCCTTTTCCATTCCTCCTTTAGTCTCCATGTCCTTACCATTCTTGCCTTAGGCTTTTTTACCTATACAGAGATATATACATACCAGTATTACTCAAATTTACCATTGCATACTTTCTGATAAACCCATTTACACCTACAGCTTTTACCACACATGGACATAATGAGACCTCTGGGGACACTTCCTCACATCCACATCGTATCTGTCCTCTATTTTACCCTGCTGGGGTCCCGTTTGGCTCTGCCTCCTCAGCTCCCGGGTGAGACACCTGCTGCTGCCTCTGGGAACCGCACACCTGCTGTTTTGGCCCTATTTAGTGGTGAGTATGGGATCCTATACCATGGCTCCCTATACCTTATGATCATTCCACCAACATTATACCACATACCCACCTTTATTTTTCCATCCTAGGTACAGTTGTACACGCATCCACCCCTGAAGAGCGAGCAGGGTCTTGCGAAACATGTCATGTCGGTTACATCAGATGCCTGTGTATCACATGTCTTTCACTATACATGTACCAATGGTCTATTCATATGTATGTTGTTTTATAATTGGCCACTGTTGATGATGTCCATGCATGCATTGCATTACTTTTATCTGAATAAACACATCTATTTTTTACTGCATTTACTGCTACTATGTTTATTGGCCCAATGGTGTCCACCTCATTTAAAGTCCCAAGGGCGAATCTTTTTTGTTAGATATATGCATAGCATCGCTCATAGAAATGCACAAAGGGGCATTGCTAATAGAAATGAGCATGGACACATTGCTTGTACAAATTTGCATATGCGTACACGTGTGCACGCACACAGGGGCCTGTCCACAGTTTCTGGCACCAGACGGACTATTTAAGGAATACTATTGCTCACTGTCAGTGCTTACTGGTCTTCAGCTTTCCCTGTGCCCTGAGTGTATCCTTTATCTGACTTCTGTTGATGACCCGGTTTGTTACTGAGTTGATCATGGATTCTGCTTGTACCTCTGCCCACCTGTTCCCGACCTTGGCTTCGTTCCTGACCACGCTTCTGCCTACGCTTCGGTACCTCGTTTCCCACCTGCTACTGGCCTCGACTATCTCTGTGACCTCGTTCCTGCTTCTGACTTGGCTTTATACTACTTCTGAGTGTCTGCTTCGGCTGTCCTTCATAACCTCTCCAGTCATCGCAGTGTGTTCCTGAATAAAGCCTGCTGAGAGCTTCGACAAGCCATGCTTCCAGAACCTGCAGTACATTTCAGCATGCATCACATCTTCTCCTGGCCTGATGTCCTGCCTGACTTCTCAAGCCTGCATCTCCTGCTGCAAGTTCTGCTATCAACACCTGCCGTCACTCGTGTTCCTCCTGTCCCTTGGCACCCTATGTTCCACCTTTAGTGGGGCCTGAGCTGGAGATACAAGGGAAGGCAACCTCATCAATTCAGTCTCCTACCAGGTATGTGACACCAGCATTAGATGTAGTCCAGCACTAACTCAAGTTTCTTAGAATCCAATCAGGTATCCTGACCAAGATCACAGATGTGGTGTGGCCAGATTAGTAAAGAAGGTGAGAATGTTCACCCTAGTTATCCAATCATGTGAAAAGCAAATTCCTGTTTACTTATTTTCTCTGCACATGATTGGGCATTCAAAGTGAACAGGAATTTGCTTTTCACATGATTGGATAATTTTAGTGAAAATTTACACAATAAATTACGGTTGATTTACTAAAATCTATTAGACTGTGCACTTTGCAAGTTCAGTTGTATTAATTTTTCCCGGAGCTCAGTGAATGTGGTGAAGCTTCACTTTGCAAAGAATACCCAAGCAGGTGGAAAGAAAATTTAAAAAAAACAGCATTTTTGCTTAAACATGATTGGATGATTGAAATCAGTAGAGTTTTACCACATTCACCAAGCTCTGGGGAAAATGAGTGCAACTGTATTTCCATAGTGTGCAGTCTATTTGCCTTCAGTAAATTAACCCCATTGCATGAATATTCTCAACTTCTTTACTAAATTAACCCTTGTATGTCTACTGGTTCATCAGCTTGTCTGTTTGATCAAATGTTATGCATAATGGAGGATTTGGTCAAAAACAACATATTAATAAGGTCTTGATTTTTTTTTAAATAATCTAGCACAGGGCTCAAAATTTCAAGTCCTGAGCTACTAGCCAGGCCTCAAGGGTTACTCGCCACCAGTTGCCCCGCCCAACTCCTACCCTGCCCCGCCCCTAAACCCGCCCTCATAAATTATCTCATGAAATTACACTTTAATGTTTTATGCAATTAATTAATAAAAATATTAACAACTTTATCCATGCCCGCCAATGCAGCCTGTGCCCACCATGCAGCATGTGTCCAATGCAGCCTGTGCCCACCATGCAGCCTGTGCCACGTGCCCACCATGCAGCCTGTGCCCACCGTGCAGCCTGTGTCCCATGTGCAGCCTGTGTCCCATATTATTGCAGCCTGTGTCCCATATTATTGCAGCCTGTGTCCCATATTATTGTAGCCTGTGTCCCATATTATTGCAGCTTGTGTCCCATATTATTGCAGCCTGTGTCCCATGTGCAGCCTGTGTCCCATGTGCAGCCTGTGGTGCAGCATGTGTCCCAAGTGCAGCCTGTGACCCATATGCAGCCTGTGGCCCAAGTGCAGCCTGTGTCTTATATTGCAGCCTGTGTCCCATATTGCAGCCTGTGTCCCAAATTGCAGCCTGTGTCCCATGTGCAGCCTGTGTCCCATATGCAGCCCGTGTCCCATATGCAGCCCGTGTCCCATATGCAACCTGTGTCACATATGCAGCCCGTTTCCCATATGCAGCCTATGTCCCATTTGCAGCCTGTGTCCCATATGCAGCCTGTGTCCCATAAGCAGCCTGTGTCCCATATTGCTTGCAGCCTGTGTCCCATGTGCAGCCTACCTGTGGAGGGGAAGAGAGGAAAGCCGCCACTGGATGATCAGAGCAGGGAACATCACAGTTTTCGTTTCAATAGCTGTGTGTTCCCCCGCAGCGCGCCGTCACATAAGCCCCTCCCCTTGTCCAGGGAACTTTGATACATGTCACCAGTCCTAGGATTGGACGGGTGATCTGTCTATCAAAGTCCTGGAAAAAAAGGAGGGGCGTATGTGACGACGCACAGCGGGGGAACACACAGCTATTGAAACGAAAGCTGTGATGTTCCCTGCTCTGATCATCCAGTGGCGGCTCTCCTCTCTTCCCCTCTGTGATCGGCGGTGCTCCCCCCCCCCCCCCCGGCTCCCAGGCAGCTCTTCTCGCCAGCCCTAAAAATGCACTCGCAAAATGCGAGCATGCGAGTGTAATTTTTGAGGGCTGATCTAGCATATTGTTATAGAGCTTCTATATACACACCTGAAAAAAACTCTCAGCTTTGTTGGGTTGAGTCCTCAATTGCTTGAATGCATAGGCACATGACTCCATTAAAATCTTGATGGTTGTACTTTTACTTATTACTTTCTTTCTTGCCTGATTTGAAATGGTAGAAACAGAAACAGGTAGAAATCCAACCCCCACTTTAATATAGCAATGATACATTCATAAAAGATGACCTGTTCAACAAAGCAATTCTTGAAAGATGGAAAAATCTTAGCACTTTATGTATTTATGGCTTATGATATGTGATAGAGCTGTGTTTGTCAGGTTTATTATATTATGTACCTTTAGTGAGAGGCCTAGTGGTATCTGCGTCCTCTGTGACCTCTGCTCCTATGGCACTTTTAGTATTTCTGTGTAGAGTAGCTGTTAGTAATAATAGGAAAATGTCATGGGGTTCTAGTTCATGTTCCATCAGGGCCTGGAGGAATTAAGTTAAATCCGTGCAGAAGAGTAGTAGAAATGATATTGTACAATAAATCAAGGTGATGATTTATGCACTTATAAACTTCATTGTTCTCTGAAACACGTACCTTGAAACTCTTCAAAGACTTTTCTAGGTTTAAAGCCGAACTCCAGGCAGATATAAAAATAATGCAGTTCTGTGTCCCTATATAGGTCAACATTTTTATTTTCTATTTAATCTGGCAGCGTATCTGAATGTGATTTGTTATCAGCTTCTTGAAGCAGAACTCAGACTGGGAGGATGAGAAAGCAGCACATAGATCCAGTCAGTTGTGTTGCAGAGCTCATATACTAACAAGGAACATGCTCGTTGGAGGAGAGAGCAAAGTGACAGAAAGATGAGCTCATCAGTCTGCTTCTTCTCTCAGTCACAGAATGAAAGAGGGACAAGACAAATCAGGTATACTGCCTTCCAGACATGGATGTTCTGTATTTTCAGGGTGCTGTTTAGGTACAATTAACATTTCTAGATATTCCCTATAACATAGTGAGTAGTCACTTTTCAAATTCAGTTCCACTGTAAGGGGTATATGGAAGTCAACACAGCATGACCCTATTACTGAATAATTTTTTGAAAACCAACACCAGTCTCTGTTATAATAAACTTATCTGCTAAAATAATTCAGAATTAGGTCAGATAGTAAATAGGACTAAAATAGAGGGGGGGTGGGGGGGGGAGCTGAGCAAAGGATTGAATAAATCTTTGTGAAATAGTATAAATCGAACATGAAATAGATGAAAAACTCTCATAAATCAATATGTGGAAATCTCATTAAAAACATGCTCCAATTGTGGAAAATAAATTAGTGAGAAAAAAAGATGTGTGTGTACACCATAGCTAAAATCATAGAAAAGTGTCCAGCAAATATTGAATAGGTAAACCAGTCCAATGATTAATTGTACAGTGCAAGCACAATGGATAGAAGTCTTGTGTAGAAGGAAAAAAGGGGTGAACCTCAGTATTGCACCACTGAACACACGTGCACCACCACCTTAAGGATTATTTGCTTACCAGAGGCAAGCTGTAACAAGCCCAAAAATATGGTCCCACTCCTGGTCTGTGACAATCTCCAATACACTAACAGGCAAGCAGTCAGGCTGGATGAACTCGATGTGCCCAGCAGCCGTGGAGATCAGCAACAATGACCCAAGAATAGAGAAACACTCACATAGTGTGTACCGCTTAAGTAAAGAAGTTTAATGTCTAACAGTGGTAACTTACACAGATCGTAGCATAAAAACATCCATAAAAACAATGGAGAGCCGGCCGGCATGCAGTCTCCCGTCCAAAGCGATGACGTCAGCGCGTTTGCCTCCCGATGTACGTTTCGCTAAGAGATAGCGTCGTCTGGGGAACGGGCCCTGATTTTACCTATGGTGTACACACACATCTTTTTTTCTCACTAATTTATTTTCCACGATTGGAGCATGTTTTTTATGTGATTTCCACACAGTTCTTCATCTATTTCATGTTCGATTTATACTATTTCACATAGATTTATTCAATCCTTTGCGCAGCTCCCCCCTCTATTTTTGTTCCTATTTGAACGTGTGGTCTCACGTTTTGAGCTGCTGCATATTGTTATTATTCACGTGTTTAGGTAGCGCAGTATATTCCATCCTAGTAAATAGGACTGATCTTCATTATCTGATTGTTCTCCATTTGAGAATTGTTCCCCAGTAAAATTGCATTGGTCTTAGGGACTGGACTGCGCTTTACCAAACCTCACCCTGTCTTGGAGACACAGACCCAGCATCACTAAAAAGGCAAGTACTTTGACAACTTAAAGCTTCTGCCTTAAATCATATTTCCACTTTTGCAGTCAAATTTGAGAAAACCCCCACTGCATGTTTTTGCTTCCATAAGAATTTTATTTAGAAAAAAAGGGGGTATATGATTACATGGGCCCAAAGACCTAAAAGTATACATAAGTGTAGCAACAACGGTCAATAATACTAACCATATGTAAGGACAAAGTACAACAACATGAAAGTAGTTACCATTGGATTGCAAAGATTTCAAAAATAGGAAAAATGTTGCATCTCTGTGGCCAGGAAACCCTGGGCCATCAGAGAGGCAGAACCAAGTCGGAACTACATAAGATGTGAGTTGAGCTGGAGTCTTGAGACAGGAAGCAATGGGTGGAAATATGTCTAATGGTTAGTAAAAGGAATAAATTACAAATGGGAAGCACAAGGATGTGTGCCTTTATTTATGGATAAAAGCACCTAAAAGGCTGGCAGTGCTGCTGGCAGCCTTGGTTGGGACTAGTGGATTGACTAGAGGGAAAAGGGCAGGGGAAAGGGAGAGGGGGAAGAGAGAAAAAAAAGAGAAAAAAAGATGGGGGGAAGAAAGAGTGGGAGAAATAGAGAGGGAAGGATCGAGAAGGAATAAAGGGAGGGGCCAGGCTGAGAAAGGGGGAAGGTATGCCTCCCACCCATCCCTGATCTACGGCCCACCCACAGGTGTCAGGAAACCTTCATGAAAGGTATGTTGTTGTATGAATAGCAGAAACCAAAAGATTATGCAGGTTAGCTGGAATTGGAACTCATGATATGTGTGCATTCAGGTGTTCTTTGGAAATGAAACCAGCAGGTCCAGCAAGAGGTGTATTCAGAAAGAATATCATGTGAAATGGCCATGAGCTCCTCCATTTCAGCACTCTTATTGATTCTCTGGAACCATTCCTGTATTAATGGGGCTTGTGCTATACCCCAAAGAACCAGAATGCAAAGCTTGACAGCATTTAGCATGTGCATGGCCATAGATTTGAAGAAGGACTGTTTAGGCTAAGTGGTATGGTATAAGAGGAGTTGGGCGTGGGAGAAATCCAGGGTGAGCGTAGAGACTCGAGAGATCAGGTTATGAACTTCAGACCAGAACCTTTGGACAGCAGGGCATGGTCACCTCACCAGATGTGTAAAAGGGAACCTGGTTCTGAACCATATCTTCAGCATAGGTTCAACACTGATGACCACTGGATCTTTTTATGCGTTACCATTTACACAGCATACCTAAAAATGTTTTAAAAATATTTCTTACTTTTTGAAATGCTTCTAAGAATTTCTAGACAGTCTTACAGTGTCTTTGTCCCCATACAGACTGAGCTGTCCCTCATTAACATATAATGCAGAAGGGTGGTTTCAAACTTTTTAACCCTTTGTTAAAACAGCCAGTGTTCAAATCTAGTTTACAGCTGATAATAAAAAACTGTGAACACGGTACTGACGGGGTTAAATATATTAAACATTACTTTAGGTTCACTGCATTCTGAACTCAGAAGGTGATCTGCTCGGCATGCAAGCACCATTCGGAGATTGTTTTGCATTTTCTCAATGAACACAAAGAGGTTCATTTACTAAAACTAGAGAATGCAAAATCTGCATAGAAACCAATCCACTTCCATTTTTATTTTTTTTTGTTTATTTGGTCAAAGCTTAATTGTATAAGCTGAAGTTAGAAGCTGATTGGCTACCATGGACAGCTGCATCAGATTTTGCACTGTCCAGTTTTGGTAAATCAACCCCAAAGTGTTCTTTGATTGGACAAAGTTGGAAAGGCAAGGTGGTGACGTCACCTTGCGCTCGACCTTGTCCAATCATAAAATGCTTTGCATTACCGTATATACTCGAGTATAAGCCGAGTTTTTCAGCACATTTTTTTGTGCTGAAAATGCCCCCCTCGGCTTATACTCGAGTCACTTTTTTGCGCCTGATCTCCCGGATTTTGGGAACCCGGTACCGGCCGGCCGTAGGTCCCCTGGATCCCAAACTTGGCACACATGTAGCCCCACTCTACAAGTGTGCAAAGTTTGTTGTCCGGGGGATCTACGGCCGGGGAGCACCGATTTTTCAAAGCCGGGCACCCCTTCCATAGACTCCCATGTTAAACGGTAATTTCTTCGGTGTCTTTGAGGACCCGGTACCGACCGGAACTAGGCATACATGTAGGCCCATTTCTCCTCTATACGTGTGCAAAGTTTTTTGTCTGGGAGACCTACGGCCGGGAAGCACTGATTTTTCAAAGCCGGGCATCCCTTCCATAGACTCCCATGTTAAACGTCAGTCTAGTCATGGACACAGTGAGGCATGGGCACAGTGAGGCAAAGTGAGGCACAGTGAGGCATGTACATGGACACCCTAGGCTTATACTCGAGTCAATAAGTTTTCCCAGTTTTTTTGTGGTAAAATTAGGTGCCTCGGCTTATATTCGGGTCGGCTCATACTCGAGTATATACGGTAATTGAGAAAATGAAAAGCATTCTCTGAATGGTGCTCATGCTGAGCAGATGATCTTCTGTATTCACAATGCAGCAAGAAAGCCACTCTTCACAGGACCCAGAAGCAGGTGGAGATCACTGGAGTAGTGGTTTCTACTACAGTGATTTTCAGATTCTAGAGGGATCCCACAAGTATGATATATGCATATATACATTGGTTCAAGGTGGACCAATGTAACTATGTAAACATATCCATAGTAATTCCTTTTTAAAAAAGTAACCAGCAATTTTGAAATATTTTCTTTAAGTTATACTGGGTTATGGGAACCTGTAACAAATTGAAAGTAGGTGTTATGCCAATCTGGCTGCAAAAGTGGAAATACTCTTTAAACTGTGGCTAAAAAAACAAAATGGAGGCACACAGCAGGTATTCCTAATGCCAAACTCAATGAAACATTTCCATGTCTGATTGCAGTGTACCTTTAAATACTTTTTTTGTGTTTCCCAGCGTCACATGGCACAACAGGCAAGTGTAAATCAAGCCATAAAAAGTGTGCATACTGCTTTTTTTTTTTAACGTGGCTTTTTTTTTTATTTAAACAGAAGAAGAAACTGTTTAATTAGAGACAGGCCCAGGCTAACAAAACATTGAGTTGATAAAACTTGCAGAGCAGTAATTAACCACACAGTTAAATCAGATTTTGATTAATAAAAAGAAGTTTACTGTGAAGAGGATAAACTCCTTTCAGAGTTTATTAACTGTTCCAGATTTCACATAGTTCTCAGCACACAATTACTTTTATGGTCTCATAAACACATTTCTTAAGAAAAATCCCCTCTTGAGCTACCACACACATAATATAAATAGTAATTTACAGCAGGAATGGTTTCTAAAAGAGGGTGCTATTCCAGAGTCTGTTTTTTTTTTTTTTTTTTTTTTTAAAGCTAAACTTTATAAAATTTTAATAACACTGTAACAAAGTTGCGAATATGCAGCAGCTACCAAAGACTTGACTGAAAAAAAGGAGGTAACAGAAAAGCGCCAGGTACAACCGAAAAATAACTGTGGACATGCAACTGTTAAAGTGACATGAAACTCAGGTGTCTATTCAAGTTTGTATTCTTGACCTCAAAAAATATACAATAAAGATGAAAATAAAAATGTCATACTATATATAAAGTGCTATGTGCTACCACACAGAGTATGTGTATACTGTGCTATAATCATGCATACAGGAATACCCCACTTTTAAGTACACAATGGGATTCATTTACTAAAGCTGGAAAGCGCAAAATGAGGCTCACTTTTGCATAGAAACCAATGAGCTTCAAGGTTTTATTACCAGGCTTAATTGAACAAGCTGGGGTTAGAAGCTTATTGGTTTCTATGCAGAAGTGAGCCTGATTTCGCACTTTCTAGCTTTAGTAAATAAACCCCATTGTGTACTTAAAAGTGGGGTATGCCTGTATATAGCCAAAAACAAATGATTAAAACATTTTGCTGCAACAAATGCAACTAAATAAAACAAGTGTTCCAAAAGTTCATAGAAAATAACTGGTGCTCCAACGATTCTTGTGTTTACATAAAACAAATATGTGGTTCCAACTTCCCACATGCAGTTCATAAAAGAGTGTCCTTGTGCAAACAAATTGTTCCATAGTGCATGTGCATCACCACTGTGCTCCAAACAAAAAAATTGGCTGCTTACCAGATGAAATGATCCCACCAAGAGATCATATGCGTGTATAAAAAAAATCACCTCTAATGCCGCGTACACACGATCGGAAATTCCGACAAGAAAAGTTTGATGTGAGCTTTTGGTCGGAAATTCCGACCATGTGTAGGCTCCATCGGACATTTTCTGATGGAATTTCCAACAACAAAAAGTTGAGAGCTGGTCCTCAAATTTTCCCACCAGAAAAGTTCTTGTTGAAAATTCAGATTGTCTGTATGCAATTCCGATGCACAAAAAACCACGCATGCTCAGAATCAAGCAAAAGAGCCGAACTGCCTATTGAACTTCATTGATCTCGGCTCGTCGTACGTCCTGTACGTCACAGCGTTCTTGACGGTCGGAATTTCCGACAACATTTGTGTGACCGTGTGTATGCAACACAAGTTTGAGCCAACATTCCGTTGGAAAAAAATCCACGGTTTTCTTGTCGGAATTTCCGATTGTGTGTACGCGGCATAAGGGTAGGTGGTCAGCCAGCCTTAATGGATCTAAGCTCACGTAACTCACAGCATGTGGTGGTAGAAACAATGGAGTGTTCCAAAAGTTCATATATACATTCATTTTATACATTAATGCATTATGAGTCTTCTCCATTTTTTTTACCATCACATGCTGTGAGATACGCGAGCTTGGATCCATTAAGGCTGGCTCACCACCTACCCTCAGATGTGATTTTATATACACGCATATGATCTCTCGGTGGGATCATTTCATCTGGTAAGCGGACAATTTTTTTGTTTTTGAGCACAGTGGTGATGCACATGCACTTTGGAACAATTTGTTTGCACAAGGACATTCTTTTATGAACTGCATGTGGGAAGTTGGAACCACATATTTGTTTTATCCAAACACAAGAATCGTTAATTTTCTATGAACTTTGGGAACACTTGTATTATTTGGTTGTATTTATTGCAGCAACATTTTTTTGGTAGAATCACATAGCACTTTATATATAGTATGTCCTTTTTATTTTCATCTTTATTGTATATTTTTTGGGGTCAAGTTTTATTTTCTGATCAATTGTCTCATTTATTATAGGTAAATGAGAAACAGTGCATCTTACAGATATATACAATTTAATATTTCCTCACTATTCAAGGGATTTTTGATTGCCGCAGTTTCTGATATGTTTATCATTTCAGGCTAAGCGCAACCTTTTTAGAATTTTCTCTAATTTTTATTCTAAAAAGAAAAAGTTCCACCCATTTTTTTATGTTTGGCTGTGCTGCATGCCCTTAGCACATAGTTTTCACAATGGGCAAAATTTTAATTTTTTTGGCAGTTAAATACCTTTTTTCCTGTTTTTCTGCATATCTTCCTGGTCTTAATAGCCTAGGCGATTACGTCACAAGGCAATTCGCAAGGGTTCCTGGGATATCGGTGTCATGCATCCCTTGCCTCCTACCGAAATCTCGCGTTTTTTGGGAGAGAGAGAGAGGAGCTTTATTATGTGGCTTATGTGGCTTCTTAAGAAAGGGGGAGGAGCCGCATACACGTAGCGTAATCTAACTGTGTGCAGGGAGAGAGAGAGGAGCTTTCAGAAGTCAATTAGAATTAGTTGAATGGTTGAATTAGAAACAGTGCATCTTACAGATATATACAATTTAATATTTCCTCACTATTCAAGGGATTTTTGATTGCCGCAGTTTCTGATATGTTTATCATTTCAGGCTAAGCGCAACCTTTTTAGAATTTTCTCTAATTTTTATTCTAAAAAGAAAAAGTTCCACCCATTTTTTTATGTTTGGCTGTGCTGCATGCCCTTAGCACATAGTTTTCACAATGGGCAAAATTTTTATTTTTTTGGCAGTTAAATACCTTTTTTCCTGTTTTTCTGCATATCTTCCTGGTATTAATAGCCTAGGCGATTACGTCACAAGGCAATTCGCAAGGGTTCCTGGGATATCGGTGTCATGCATCCCTTGCCTCCTACCGAAATCTCGCGTTTTTTGGGAGAGAGAGAGAGGAGCTTTATTATGTGGCTTATGTGGCTTCTTAAGAAAGGGGGAGGAGCCGCATACACGTAGCGTAATCTAACTGTGTGCAGGGAGAGAGAGAGGAGCTTTCAGAAGTCATCGGCGATGTCTGGGTGGGCGGGACAGAGCAGCTATCGAACGCCAGCCAATAGGATAGGATGGGGTCAGGGCGGGCCGCTACGTGTATGCGGCTCCACCCTCTTTCTTAAGAAGCCACATAATTGGCTGGCGTTCGATAGCTGCTCTGTCCCGCCCACCCAGACATCGTCAATGACTTCTGAAAGCTCCTATCTCTCTCCCTGAACACAGTTAGATTATAAGACAATTATAAAAAAAATTGCCAGGAACGTCAGCGGCGCCAGAGGTGTAAAATTTAAATAAATAAAGAAAGTTATGATTTAAAAACACTATCAGGATGGTGTCACCTGGTTTCGGACCACACCCCCTATTAATGCCGGTGCATTACCTGCCTAATCTGACTTCTCTTACCTCTCCTCGCCTGTGTTGTGATTGACAGGTTACTATAGCATGGGGGCGGGAACTTCCGCAGACGCAAGATTGCCATAGCAACCTGTCAGGAAGAAGGACGGCCTCCCTGAGCCTGTGCGAGATTTGCAGGTGCATGATGGGTAGATGGCTGCACAGAAATCCAGGAAATTAACACAAGAGGGCTTCAGATGCCCACAACTAAAATGGAAACTGCCTGCTTCCAAGATCAGTAAGTAAATAACTATTTTTAAAGAAAGTAAAAGCGCAAAAAGTATGACATGTTAGAAATGTTCATTTACAGGTTTTGACAGTTACAGAACAGTGTTTAAAAAAATGTTTGGGGGACTGGAACTCCCCTTTAACTCAGAAAAGTACCTTCTATTGCTCTCAGCCTTGTCCAAATCCCTTTTATTTGCTGCTGTGCTCCAACTTCCTGTTAAAGGGTGACTACATTTGTTCTCCACGGTCCCACTCTATGTAGGAAGGTAGATACCCCTCCTATTTGCTCCTGAGACTAGGGACTATGGACTATGGGATTTTTAGTGCACATAGAAGAGTGTACATGACTGCAACTAAGCAGAGAAGAAGGCGCTTCTAAGTGCAGTTATAAAACACTTTAATGACAAGGATGGGTTAAAAACACTTACAAGATAGAAGTGAAAAACAAGCATATCAGTGAATCCATAACATCCAGCGGGATGCCTCCTGGGAGTAAAGACAGCTGCAGGTGGAAGTTCCAGCCGACCAGCAGTGGGAAACACTGTGTCTCTGATCCAAGATGGAGAGCCCTGCTGTCAGGACCAGCATGGAATCCAGGCAATCGGAAGTGATGTCAGAGTGGGTGAAGCATTTTTTTGGAGCATTCCCTGTTGCTCCTTTTTCAAACCAATGTAGTAATGCAAGGGGAAGGGGCTTATAATACTCCATTAGTTTGAAGAAGGAGCGACTGGGCATGCCCTAAAACATGCCCCACCCACTCTGACGTCACTTACAGTAGCCTGGATTCCATGCTGACCCTGACAGCACGGCTCTCCATTTTGGATCAGGGACACAATGTTTCCCACCGCTGGTCAGCTGGAATTTCCACCTGGAGCAGTCTTTACTCCTAGGAGGCATCCTGCTGAACATTATGGATTCATTGGTATGCCTGCTTTTTACTTGTGTTTTTAACCCTTCCTTGTCATTAAAGTGTTTCATTACTGCACTTAGAAGCGCCTTCTTCTCTGCTTTGTTTTTTCTATAGAGTGTACTTCCCTCTTCTGAAGTGCTGGTGTGGTGCATTAATCACATTTCAAGAGCCAGTCATGTACCGTTTGTTGAAGTCTCCTTGTTATCCAGAGTGCCCTATTCTCCACACTCCATGACTACAACTAATGCGCACTGCTTGTTCCAAACAAATGGAAGATAGGGGGAAACAGAGAGGTTTGAGGGCTCACAGAGGATGTTACAAAAAAATGTAAAAACACATTAAGAAACATTTTAATGGAAAATAATTTATAGAGCCATTAAAGTAGAACTAATTTCTCTCAATCAACAATAACTATTTCTAAGATCTAGCTATGGAAATCCTGGCAGCTGTAAAAAAAAAGAAAAAGCAATATGTTTCCTAGTGTGACTTAGTAGTCCCTCCAGTACACATCCCAATAGACCCTGCTGAGGTAATTCACCAAATTCACTTGTGTTAGTGAATAGATAAAATTATCCAGCGGGTACTCCAAATTTAGGGGGGTCCCTATGTCTAAATTTAGGGGGATGACCCGAGCACTAGTATGGTTAGGGCCTTCTAATTGTGCTGGATTCTGCTTTATTGCTGTGTGCCTATGTAGAGTTCTCTGTGGCGCTGCCATGTTGGGTCAGGGTTGAACCATAGGTTGCATTGGCGCTATTGGATGTCCTCTCTCGGCTACCATGCAGTGGGCTGGTTCTGCCTGCTGTGCATGCCGGGAGAGGATATAAAAGAGGCAGACGCCATTTTTATGGGGAGAGACCCGGACACCAGTACCCGGAGGAGTGTGCCCCCTAAGGAGGGGGGTGCGTACCCCGACTGAGGAGTCTTGGGCACCTTCGGCCCGAGACCGCAACGTTCCGGGTAGGCCCAGTACCTTCAACTGGGTCTACAGCAGAATTTAGGAGTCCCAGGATACCCGGGTGAGGGTATCCGCTCTGACCAAGAGGAAGCCAGGGGAGGATCGGTCCCATAACAGGAGATGAGTGATGGTTAGATTGCTGTCTCGGGAAAGGCCTGGTGACCTGTCGGAGGGAAGGATCCTATGCTCCGCAGAACTGACCCTGCGGAGTGCTGCTGCTCTTTGAGGACAGACTGAACTTGTCCTTGGAGGATTTAAATTGCTTGTTCGAGCTTCACACTGGCTGCTAGGACCATTGAGGGACTATCCGGGTGAGCTGTACCCACTCGGGACTGAGTGGTGATAAATCTGGGAGTTCTGTGCCTGAATCTGTTCTAGTTCAACTATTATCTCTCACCTACTCTTTCTCTTACCTATCAAGCAAAGATACAAAATAAACTCAACGTTGGAGTTTAAGTGGTTTGGACATTGACTTTATTAAAGAGGGAAAAGTACAGACTCGTCTATACATTCTGGAGATGGGAGCCAGTGGAAGGAGGTAACTCGCTGCGGGACCCAGGAACATGTACACCGCCTGATCTCTAAACTAGAGGACACGGGCTTGTGTCATGGGTGCCTCTCCTTTACCCTAAGAGGAGAGGGTGGTGCTACACACTCTAATCCAAAACCTCTGCACATTTCATTAGGACCACCAGGTATGAAAGGCAGTCGCCTCTTGTCCACAGCCTCTAAAGCACTGAGAGGAAGTTCCTGGGACACACTTTGCTACCTACACTGGTACCATGTACCATTGCATGAGTACTTTATACTTGGCCTCTATAAGAGAGCAGTTTATATAGGATTTGGAGGCGCTTTGAGCAAGCTTATACCACTCCTTCTTTTCCAACTGTTCATTCAGATCTTGTTCACATTTATCCATATAAAAGAGCTTGGCTTAGAGAGGTGACCAGTGTACCTGTAAAAAGTCTTGAAAAGGTATTTCATTGAGGTGGAAGAGGACAAATCAGACTCTCGATTCAGTGAGTGCAGGAAATGCATCATCTGCGCATATCTAAACATTTCCAAGTCTGGAAGTTGATACCGTTCACGTAGGCAAGCCTGTGACAGAGCACCTCATTGGTCACATTGATCTACAAAACCTTTGCTCATCTGCCAGAAAAAGTTATGGGGGTGGAGACCTGGGGTGAATGCTGGATTGCGCAACAAAGGAGCCAGAGGGGTATGTGGAGACCTAAAGTCATGTTTGGCCAACAATCTATCCCACAAGTCAAAGGAAAATGACAAGGTGGGGCATAAAATTAGTGGTCAACATAGCGCATTTATGGGGCACTGACACATATGCATCAATGGACAGCCGAGGTTATTGTGCTGAAAGTGTACTCACTGTATGCTACCAGTACCATGATGGCTCCCAGTCTAGTAATGATCAGGAGCTGTCAGGATGGTTTTCCAGACATGTGACCAGTGACCACTGGGAAAGCTAATCACAGTGATCATGTCATCGGGCAGCCCATCCCACCTCTATGGCCCCCCGGAGAAAACAGCTCAGGCAGCCATTATGCCCACTAGCAGCTCATCCATTCATTCCATTCATTCATTTTCAATGACTGTGATCATTTTTTTTATCTTTTCATGCAAGCCATTGCCCCCCCCCCCCCGCTCCATACACACACATCTGATTCCAGCTTGTTTCTGTATGTCACCTGTATATATTAATCCTTTGTCTCCCTTATCCCGTCCAATGCATCTACATATTAACCCTTTTAAGCTCCTAAATATTTGGTCTTTTTTACTTTTGTATAGTAAACAAAAAACAAAAACAACAGTTAGTGCCGGTTCACACAGGGGCAGCATGATATGCCGCGCAACTCTGCAAGGCGATCTGCACACGACTTCAGAGGCAACTTGCAAAATGACTTCTGTATTGAAGTCAATGGAAGTCGCCCTGAGGTCATCCCAAAGTCGTACAGGAACCTTTTTCTAAGTCGGAGCGACTTGAGTCGCTCCTATTAGAACGGCTCCATAGTACAGAATGGAGTGTGACTTGTCAGGTGGCAAAGTCGCATGACAAGTCGCCCCTGTGTGAACCGGCACTTATTAAACACCAAGTAAATAAATACCATTAAATAAAGCTCTATCTGTCCCAATAAAATGTAATTGGGTACAGTCTTGCATGTTACATGACCAAACAATTATCAGTCAAACTATGGCAGTTCTAAAAAAAAAAAAAATGGCCTGTAAAAGAAGCTGTATTATAGACTAGTACTCAAGCAGTTAACTTTCTAACAACTAAAGCTGTTCTTCTTATTTCCTGGCAAAGCACTGTTCTTCTTTCAAAGACTTTTACAGGACTAATACAGCATCGTACATGCTCTTTTTCCTGCATTTTAATATTTTATACAGAAATATAAAATTTACAAGATATTATTTAACCCTCAGGACCTAGAAACTGGATTATTACTGTGTAAAATAGCTAGCCCGTGGCTTCTTTGTGTGTTCGCTTCATCCCCGGTGTATGCTCATGCTGCTTCATACTCTCAAAGTAGACACAACCGCATGCTGTACAGATGGGAGCCTGGCTGCATCATTATGTTATATTGAAATAATACAATACCACCTGTTTTGTTTGGGTCTCCTGCCAACATTGCCCCATAAAACATTTATTTTGCTAATATTTTAGTTGGTCACCACAGAAGGGCACTTGAAGTTAAAGATTTAGCATGTGTGCAACCACTTTAGAAAACTACTGAAAAAAAAATTATATTCATGGAATAACGGAATAATGGTGTAACGAGAAAGAGAATAGCCCATTGTCTGCTGTGGATGTTCATATTATGTTATGTAATCATAATTTGCCATTTGTCTGCTTTTTTCAGTTTACAAAATTAGACTTCATTCCTTTTTGGCAGCTGGTGCTGAATGAATTATTATAATTGTACCGCTGTGTACTTTTCCAGATATATAGAATGCAAGCTTCCAGTGTGTAACGTGATACAGTACTGATTAATTTTAAATGTTTTTGTTCAGATTATTATTATTATTTTTCTATGCTCAGAACCCCCTTGTAAGCATGACATGGGTTCATCTACTGTACTAAAATGACATTGAAAACTTCAATACAGCCAGTGAAGTAAAACAGGAAGTATTTAAGATATAGTATCGCTAGCTTAAGAATTAAATAAATATTATAAACTAAATTGAACATAGTTCACATAAATAATAACTAATAATATGAATAACGACTCCCACCAACGTGGACCTTCATTTAAAAAGGAATGTTGTGTTATCTTAAATTGTACATTTAGAAGCTTTAATTGTGCCTGGCAGTACACTGAAAATGTACCCTTTGTCTTCAATTCCTGCTGAAAAATAGCAGTGTAATCCCCGGCATGTGAAGGTTTCTCATGGCTGTATATTTGCAGTGTGAGATTAAAGAGAAAGTAAACCCCTTTAAATAAAATCCGACATCACCCCATAACAGTCCTTCATATATACAGTATGTTCATGAATAAAACTGTGATACAATCAACCAATAGTAATCAAGTCCACATTGACATTTCAATTTGGTTAGATCAGATTATATAACAGCAGACAACTCCACCTCTTCCTGGTGTCCCTGATGATGTAAGAATGACGAAACACGTAGGGTATGGCATTGTAACAGAGAAAGGTTTGCATTTTGCATGCAGCCAGACGTATCTGTATATTGCTGATGTTAGCGCCATCTACCCAAGCTGCATTGGAATGGTTTTAAAGTGATATTGATAATTGTATTCAGTTATAATAATCGTCTTTCTTAAAAAAAAAATACCTAGATGAGCACAATATCAGTTTTTGTATCCTATTGATCCATGTTTTATCACCTGAGCTGAGAGGATTACTGGATTTACCAAATGAGAGTTCTGGGGAGGATTGCTTGAGCCCTGGGAGAGTTCAGCTTGGTTTATGGAGTCCAATTGATTTAATTAAAGGCACAATAAGACCTTTGTAATGAGAGTCAATCCATAAAGTGAGCGTGTGCCCAAAATGGTTTGGTGGAGGTGTCTGCTATTACACAATCTGATCTGACCAAATTGAACTGTCTATGTTGAACTGATCATGATCAGTGGATTGAATCACAGTTTTATTTACAGAAATGTATATGAAGGACTGTTATGTGGTGATGTTGAATTATAAGTAGGGATGAGCTTCGTGTTCGAGTCGAACATACGTTCGACTCGAACATCGGCTGTTCGATCGTTCGACGAAGATCGAACGATTTGGGCCGTTCGCGCCAAATTCGAGTGACGCGAACGGCCCACAATGCACTACGCCATTGCAGTGTCATCCAGGCGCTGTGATTGGCCAAGCATGCACTGTGACCCCGCATGCTTGGCCAATCACAGCGCCGGCAGCGAGGAGAGCAATGATTGGCCACAGGCAGGATGCCTGTGGCCAATTATTGCTGAGGGTGTTTAGTACACGCCCCACACTATAAAAGGCCGCCAGCACGGCGGCCTAGTGTAGTGTGTTCCGGAGCAGGGAAAGAGAAGCATAGGCAGGGACAGTGACATTTATTTTTTCTTGCTTAACCTGGATTCCTTTAGTTTAGGGAAAGAGAAGGATAGGTAGGGAGAGTGTCAGTGTGTTTTACTGTGCGAATCCTTGTTTCTAGGGACAGGGAAGGACAGTGAGGGAATTCTCCTTGTGCTCTAGTGTGCTTTAAAAAAACATTTTTTCTAGGGACAGAAAACTATAGGTAGGGAGAGTGTCAGTGTGTTTTACTGTGCGAATCCTTGTTTCTAGGGACAGGGAAGGACAGTGAGGGAATTCTCCTTGTGCTATAGTGTGCTTTAAAAAAACATTTTTTCTAGGGACAGAAAACTATAGGTAGGGAGAGTGTCAGTGTGTTTTACTGTGTGAATCCTTGTTTCTAGGGACAGGGAAGGACAGTGAGGGAATTCTCCTTGTGCTATAGTGTGCTTTAAAAAAACATTTTTTCTAGGGACAGAAAACTATAGGTAGGAAGAGTGTCAGTTTCTTTCACTGTGATAATCCTTGTTTCTAGGGACAAAGAAGGAAAGTGAGGGAAATTCTCCTTGTGCTATAGTGTGCTTTAAAAAAACATTTTTTCTAGGGACAGAAAACTATAGGTAGGGAGAGTGTCAGTGTGTTTTACTGTGCGAATCCTTGTTTCTAGGGACAGGGAAGGACAGTGAGGGAATTCTCCTTGTGCTATAGTGTGCTTTAAAAAAACATTTTTTCTAGGGACAGGAAACTATAGGTAGGGAGAGTGTCAGTGTGTTTTACTGTGCGAATCCTTGTTTCTAGGGACAGGGAAGGACAGTGAGGGAATTCTCCTTGTGCTATAGTGTGCTTTAAAAAAACATTTTTTCTAGGGACAGAAAACTATAGGTAGGGAGAGTGTCAGTGTGTTTTACTGTGTGAATCCTTGTTTCTAGGGACAGGGAAGGACAGTGAGGGAATTCTCCTTGTGCTATAGTGTGCTTTAAAAAAACATTTTTTCTAGGGACAGAAAACTATAGGTAGGAAGAGTGTCAGTTTCTTTCACTGTGATAATCCTTGTTTCTAGGGACAAAGAAGGAAAGTAAGGGAAATTCTCCTTGTGCTATAGTGTGCTTTAAAAAAACATTTTTTCTAGGGACAGAAAACTATAGGTAGGGAGAGTGTCAGTGTGTTTTACTGTGCGAATCCTTGTTTCTAGGGACAGGGAAGGACAGTGAGGGAATTCTCCTTGTGCTATAGTGTGCTTTAAAAAAACATTTTTTCTAGGGACAGAAAACTATAGGTAGGGAGAGTGTCAGTGTGTTTTACTGTGCGAATCCTTGTTTCTAGGGACAGGGAAGGACAGTGAGGGAATTCTCCTTGTGCTATAGTGTGCTTTAAAAAAACATTTTTTCTAGGGACAGAAAACTATAGGTAGGGAGAGTGTCAGTGTGTTTTACTGTGCGAATCCTTGTTTCTAGGGACAGGGAAGGACAGTGAGGGAATTCTCCTTGTGCTATAGTGTGCTTTAAAAAAACATTTTTTCTAGGGACAGAAAACTATAGGTAGGAAGAGTGTCAGTTTCTTTCACTGTGATAATCCTTGTTTCTAGGGACAAAGAAGGAAAGTGAGGGAAATTCTCCTTGTGCTATAGTGTGCTTTAAAAAAACATTTTTTCTAGGGACAGAAAACTATAGGTAGGGAGAGTGTCAGTGTGTTTTACTGTGTGAATCCTTGTTTCTAGGGACAGGGAAGGACAGTGAGGGAATTCTCCTTGTGCTATAGTGTGCTTTAAAAAAACATTTTTTCTAGGGACAGAAAACTATAGGTAGGGAGAGTGTCAGTGTGTTTTACTGTGCGAATCCTTGTTTCTAGGGACAGGGAAGGACAGTGAGGGAATTCTCCTTGTGCTATAGTGTGCTTTAAAAAAACATTTTTTCTAGGGACAGAAAACTATAGGTAGGAAGAGTGTCAGTGTGTTTTACTGTGCGAATCCTTGTTTCTAGGGACAGGGAAGGACAGTGAGGGAATTATCCTTGTGCTATAGTGTGCTTTAAAAAAACATTTTTTCTAGGGACAGAAAACTATAGGTAGGAAGAGTGTCAGTTTCTTTCACTGTGATAATCCTTGTTTCTAGGGACAAAGAAGGAAAGTGAGGGAAATTCTCCTTGTGCTATAGTGTGCTTTAAAAAAACATTTTTTCTAGGGACAGAAAACTATAGGTAGGAAGAGTGTCAGTTTCTTTCACTGTGATAATCCTTGTTTCTAGGGACAGGGAAGGAAAGTGAGGGAAATTCTCCTTGTGCTATAGTGTGCTTTAAAAAAACATTTTTTCTAGGGACAGAAAACTATAGGTAGGAAGAGTGTCAGTTTATTTCACTGTGATAATCCTTGTTTCTAGGGACAGGGAAGGAAAGTGAGGGAAATTCTCCTTGTGCTATAGTGTGCTTTAAAAAAACATTTTTTCTAGGGACAGAAAACTATAGGTAGGAAGAGTGTCAGTTTCTTTCACTGTGATAATCCTTGTTTCTAGGGACAAAGAAGGAAAGTGAGGGAAATTCTCCTTGTGCTATAGTGTGCTTTAAAAAAACATTTTTTCTAGGGACAGAAAACTATAGGTAGGGAGAGTGTCAGTGTGTTTTACTGTGCGAATCCTTGTTTCTAGGGACAGGGAAGGACAGTGAGGGAATTCTCCTTGTGCTATAGTGTGCTTTAAAAAAACATTTTTTCTAGGGACAGAAAACTATAGGTAGGGAGAGTGTCAGTGTGTTTTACTGTGCGAATCCTTGTTTCTAGGGACAGGGAAGGACAGTGAGGGAATTCTCCTTGTGCTATAGTGTGCTTTAAAAAAACATTTTTTCTAGGGACAGAAAACTATAGGTAGGAAGAGTGTCAGTTTCTTTCACTGTGATAATCCTTTTTTCTAGGGACAAAGAAGGAAAGTGAGGGAAATTCTCCTTGTGCTATAGTGTGCTTTAAAAAAACATTTTTTCTACGGACAGAAAACTATAGGTAGGGAGAGTGTCAGTGTGTTTTACTGTGCGAATCCTTGTTTCTAGGGACAGGGAAGGACAGTGAGGGAATTCTCCTTGTGCTATAGTGTGCTTTAAAAAAAAATTTTTTTCTAGGGACAGAAAACTATAGGTAGGGAGAGTGTCAGTGTGTTTTACTGTGCGAATCCTTGTTTCTAGGGACAGGGAAGGACAGTGAGGGAATTCTCCTTGTGCTATAGTGTGCTTTAAAAAAACATTTTTTCTAGGGACAGAAAACTATAGGTAGGGAGAGTGTCAGTGTGTTTTACTGTGTGAATCCTTGTTTCTAGGGACAGGGAAGGACAGTGAGGGAATTCTCCTTGTGCTATAGTGTGCTTTAAAAAAACATTTTTTCTAGGGACAGAAAACTATAGGTAGGAAGAGTGTCAGTTTCTTTCACTGTGATAATCCTTGTTTCTAGGGACAAAGAAGGAAAGTGAGGGAAATTCTCCTTGTGCTATAGTGTGCTTTAAAAAAACATTTTTTCTAGGGACAGAAAATTATAGGTAGGAAGAGTGTCAGTTTCTTTCACTGTGATAATCCTTGTTTCTAGGGACAGGGAAGGAAAGTGAGGGAAATTCTCCTTGTGCTATAGTGTGCTTTAAAAAAACATTTTTTCTAGGGACAGAAAACTATAGGTAGGAAGAGTGTCAGTTTCTTTCACTGTGATAATCCTTGTTTCTAGGGACAGGGAAGGACAGTGAGGAAAATTCTCCTTGTGCTATAGTGTGCTTTAAAAAAACATTTTTTCTAGGGACAGAAAACTATAGGTAGGAAGAGTGTCAGTTTCTTTCACTGTGATAATCCTTGTTTCTAGGGACAGGGAAGGACAGTGAGGGAAATTCTCCTTGTGCTATAGTGTGCTAAAGCATTCCTCATCAACCATCTTTGAAATCCTTGTTTTTTTGGACAGTCATTGAAATTGTCGTTGTGCTATTCTGTGCAAAAGCAATCATCCTCAACCATATTTAGAAATCCTTAAGTAAAGGGACAGAGAAGGACACCTGAAGGTAGCCCTTATTGCTTTTTTCCCATCTCCCTGCAGGCCATCTATTAGAATGTCTGGAAGGCAAACAAGGAGAGGCAGACAGTCAGGAGGCAATAAAAGAGGGCAAGCAGGCTCTGTGTCTGGGGGCAACAGTGCTGGTCGTGGACGCGGTGCATTGTCATCAGCACATGGCCATGGGACACGCTTGTCCTTCTTTTCGGCAGCTGGACATGTTGAGCCACATCATGCCGAAGACTTGGTAGAGTGGATGACCAAGCCCTCCTCCTCCTCCTCATCCTCTCTCACCCAGGCTCAGGGTACTGGAAAAGCAGCTGCCAAAGCGTCCTCTTCCCTGGTATCAATGTCAGACTCATCATCAGTCACTCCTTCCCTAGACCCACCATGTCCTCCTCCTGAGGAGTCCCCCGAACTGTTTGAGCACAGTGTTGGGTACATGCTCCAGGAGGATGCCCAGCGTTTCAAAGGGTCTGATGATGAAACCCAGCTACAGGAAGGCAGTAGCGTGAGAGCAGACAGAGGGGATGCTCAAGAAGGACACCAATCTGGCAGTCATGTTCCAGCAGCTGCAGCATACTGCCAGATTGGCTCCAGTGATGAGGAGGGAGGGGATGATGAGGTCACTGACTCCACGTGGGTGCCTAATAGGAGAGAGGAGGAGGAGGAGGATGAGGAGGAGGCACATCTCCAACGAGGCAGGATGCCCTTTGGTGGCCAGCGTAAGGGCAGTACACCGACGGAATCACACCGCAGAGCTCCGCCTGTGCAGGGTGCTGCCTCTGCCCATCATTCAAAAAGTTCTTTGGTGTGGGCCTTTTTTGAGGCTAGTGCATCAGATCGCACAGCTGCTGTTTGCAACATATGTCTCAAGCGTATATCGCGTGGCCAAAACATCAGCCGCTTGGGTACCACATGCCTGACCAGACATATGTTGACCTGCCATGCAGCTCGTTGGCAAGCCTACCTCAAAGACCCACACCAAAGAACAAAGCGGACCTCTCCTTGCACCGCATCAGCTTGGATCTCCAACCCCACTATAACTTCAGTCCTCTCTGAAACATGCACTGAGAGGAATGAAGGTGTAGAATTAGGTGTGTCACAGCCAAGTACTTGCGGCCACTCTGCTAGCAGTACACCGACGTCCGATTCTAGCAGGCAAATTTCCCTGCCCCAGCTGCTGGACCGTCGAAAGAAGTTCACTCCCAGCCATCCACATGCCCAGCGGTTGAATGCTAGCTTGGCTAAATTGCTAGCGCTTCAACTGCTGCCTTTTCAGTTGGTAGACTCGGCCCCCTTCCGTGAGTTTGTGCAATGTGCGGTTCCTCAGTGGCAGGTTCCCAAACGCCACTTTTTCTCACGGAAGGCTATTCCGGCTCTCTACCGGCATGTGGAAGGCAATGTCTTGGCCTCGCTGGACAGGGCGGTCAGCGGTAAGGTGCATATTACCGCTGACTCATGGTCCAGCAGGCATGGACAGGGACGTTACCTTTCTTTCACGGCCCATTGGGTCACTCTTTTGGCAGCTGGGAAGGATGCAGGACAAGGTGCAGTAGTGTTGGAGGTTGTTCCACCGCCACGCCTCCAAAATGCTACTACTGGTTGTGACACACCTCTCTCCTCCACCCCCTCCTCTTCTTCTTCCTCCATGGCCTCTTCCTGTGGTTTGTCCTCGGAACCAGCGGTGCTCCGTAGGCGTTCAAGGGGCTACGCAAGTACGCAGGCAAAAAGATGCCATGCCGTGCTTGCGCTGGTGTGTTTGGGGGACAGAAGCCACACTGGGGCAGAGGTCCTGTCTGCTCTGCAGGGCCAGGCCGAGAGGTGGTTGACGCCACACCAGCTTAAGCCAGGAATGGTGGTTTGCGACAATGGCACCAACCTCCTCTCCGCCCTCCGACAGGGACAACTGACCCATGTGCCCTGTGTGGCTCACGTCCTTAACCTGGTGGTGCAGCGGTTCTTGGGCAGGTACCCGGGCTTACAGGATGTCCTGAGGCAGGCCAGGAAAGTCTGTGTGCATTTCCGCAGATCTTATAATGCCAGTGCTCGCCTGGCTGAGCTGCAAAAGGAGTTGAACCTGCCCAAGAACCGCCTTATATGTGACATGCCCACCAGGTGGAACTCAACGTTGGCCATGCTGCAGCGGCTGCACACGCAGCAGAGGGCCATCAATGAGTACCTGTGCGACTACGGCACCAGGACAGGGTCAGGGGAGCTTGGTTTTTTTTCTCCACGCCAGTGGGGCATGATCAGGGATGCATGCACTGTCCTGGCACCATTTGAGGAGGCCACGAGGATGGTGAGCAGTGACAGTGCATGCATCAGTGACACTGTACCTCTTGTCCACCTGTTGGAGCACACGCTGCGTGGAATAATGGACAGGGCACTTGAGGCAGAACAGAGGCAGGAAGAGGAGGACTTCCTTGCCTCTCAAGGCCCCCTTTACCCAGACAGTGTTCCTTCTGTCCCACCCATCGCATAGGAAGAGGAGGAGGAGGAGGAGGAGGAGGATTGTGTCAGCATGGAGGTGGAGGCTGGCACTCAGCATCATCAGCAGCAGTCTTTTAGGGATGATTTACAGTCCCAAGAAACCAGTGGACTTGTACGTGGCTGGGAGGAGGTGGCTGCGGATCATGTCGTCCTTAGTGACCCAGAGGACTCCGGAGCGAATGCCTCAGCAAACCTACGCTGCATGGCCTCCCTGATCCTGCAAAGTCTGCGGAAGGATCCTCGTATTCTTCGGATCAAGGAGAGGGACCATTACTGGCTGGCCACTCTCCTTGATCCACGGTACAAGGGTAAGGTTGCGGACCTTATGTTACCGTCGCAGAGGGAGCAGAGGATGAGACAACTCCGGGAGGCCTTGCAGAAAGGTCTGTGCAACGCGTTCCCAGAGACTGGGAGGTTACAAACTCCTGGTCCTGGACAACGAGTTGCTGAGGCTTCGGCCAGTCAAAGAAGGAGCGGTGGGGAAGGTGGCCGTCTGACCGATGCGTTCAGACAATTCTTTAGTCCGCAGCCCCAAAGTATGATCGGTTCCAGCAACCATCGCCAGCGTCTGATAAACATGGTGCAGGAATATCTAGGGGCAAGGTCAGACTTGGACACCTTCCCCACCGAAAATCCTCTGGCTTACTGGGTCTTGAGGATGGATCACTGGCCAGAGCTTGCACAGTATGCAATTGAGCTACTGGCCTGTCCTGCATCCAGCGTTCTTTCGGAACGCACATTCAGTGCTGCTGGAGGATTTGTCACGGATCACAGGGTGCGCCTGTCCACCGACTCGGTTGATCGACTGACTTTCATCAAGATGAACCAGTCTTGGATCACCACCAGCTACCACACACCTGATGCTGATATAATAGACTAATTGATTTTAACATGTCACATCCCTTCAAGACTGATGCTGATGCTGAGTGCCTGTGCTGTTATGTTGACTGGCTATCCTCCTCCTCCGAGTCCTCAATGATACGATTGATGATGATAGCTTGGAAGATCATTTTTGTTTATGGGTGCCGCCACCAGTGGCTAAGGCCCAATTTTTCAGCCCCTGTTTTACAGGGGCGTGTAATTACAATTTTTTTAGCAATAATTTGCCATAGGGCTCATTGCTGTGCTCCAAGTACAGTATCTGTGAGGGGTTGGAGTGTTGTGGCACCAGTGCCTAAGGCCCAATTTTTCAGCCCCTGTTTAACAGGGGCGTGTCATTACAATTTTTGAAGCAATACTTTGCAACAGGGCTCATTGCTGTGCTCCAAGTACAGTATCTGTGAGGGGTTGTAGTGTTGTGCCACCAGTGCCTAAGGCCCAATTTTTCAGCCCCTGTTCAACAGGGGCATGCAATTACAATTCTTGATCTAATAATTCACAGCAGGGCCCATTGCTGCACCCACCAAGAGTAACTCTGAGGGCTTACAGTGTTGTGGCAACGCCACCACCACCACCACCACCACCAAGAAAGGCCCAATTTTTCAGCCCCTGTTCAAAAGGGGCATGTAATTACAATTCTTGATCTAATAATTCACAGCAGGGCCCATTGCTGCACCCACCAAGAGTAACTCTGAGGGCTTACAGTGTTGTGGCAACACCACCACCACCACCACCATCACGAAAGGCCCAATTTTTCAGCCCCTGTTCAACAGGGGCATGCAATTACAATTCTTGATCTAATAATTCACAACAGGGCCCATTGCTGCACCCACCAAGAGTAACTCTGAGGGCTTACAGTGTTGTGGCAACGCCACCACCACCACGAAAGGCCCAATTTTTCAGCCCCTGTTCAAAAGGGGCATGTAATTACAATTCTTGATCTAATAATTCACAGCAGGGCCCATTGCTGCACCCACCAAGAGTAACTCTGAGGGCTTACAGTGTTGTGGCAACGCCACCACCACCACCACCACGAAAGGCCCAATTTTTCAGCCCCTGTTCAAAAAGGGCATGTAATTACAATTCTTGATCTAATAATTCACAGCAGGGCCCATTGCTGCACCCACCAAGAGTAACTCTGAGGGCTTACAGTGTTGTGGCAACGCCACCACCACCACCACCACGAAAGGCCCAATTTTTCAGCCCCTGTTCAAAAGGGGCATGTAATTACAATTCTTGATCTAATAATTCACAGCAGGGCCCATTCCTGCACCCACCAAGAGTAACTCTGAGGGCTTACAGTGTTGTGGCAACGCCACCACCACCACCACCACGAAAGGCCCAATTTTTCAGCCCCTGTTCAAAAGGGGCATGTAATTACAATACTTGATCTAATAATTCACAGCAGGGCCCATTCCTGCACCCACCAAGAGTAACTCTGAGGGCTTACAGTGTTGTGGCAACACCACCACCACCACCACCACCACGAAAGGCCCAATTTTTCAGCCCCTGTTCAACAGGGGCATGCAATTACAATTCTTGATCTAATAATTCACAGCAGGGCCCATTGCTGCACCCACCAAGAGTAACTCTGAGGGCTTACAGTGTTGTGGCAATGCCACCACCACGAAAGGCCCAATTTTTCAGCCCCTGTTCAAAAGGGGCATGTAATTACAATTCTTGATCTAATAATTCACAGCAGGGCCCATTGCTGCACCCACCAAGAGTAACTCTGAGGGCTTACAGTGTTGTGGCAACGCCACCACCACCACCACCACGAAAGGCCCAATTTTTCAGCCCCTGTTCAAAAGGGGCATGTAATTACAATTCTTGATCTAATAATTCACAGCAGGGCCCATTCCTGCACCCACCAAGAGTAACTCTGAGGGCTTACAGTGTTGTGGCAACACCACCACCACCACCACCACCACGAAAGGCCCAATTTTTCAGCCCCTGTTCAACAGGGGCATGCAATTACAATTCTTGATCTAATAATTCACAGCAGGGCCCATTGCTGCACCCACCAAGAGTAACTGTCAGGGCTTACAGTGTTGTGGCACCAGCACCACCATCAAAGGCCCAATTTTTACTACCACTGTTCAACAATTATATGTAATTAAAATTCCTGATATAATAGTTGACAGCAGGGCGTTCCAGCACCAACCAAGAGTAACTGTGAGTGCTTACAGTGTTGTGCCAACACCAACAACTAAGGGGCCTATTTCTGCAGAGTATATACGGCAGGTCCCTACTTTCAAACATCCAACTTACAAACGACTCCTACTTGCAAACGCAAAAAGACAACAGGAAGTGAGAGGAAATCTACCACTAGGAAGGAAAATTCTCTCCTGTAAGAATAAATATGGGAGAAAGGTGTCTCCTCTGTACTGATGCTTTATCAGCAATCCTTGTTTCAAGAAAAACACCACATTTCAAAAACAGTTGTCATTGGAACAGAAAGTGAGGTGAAATGTTCTGAACAGGGGCACAGACAGCAAAACAAATGTTACAGGGGTGATAACCCTTACCTATGTTTTCCAAAAAGTTTAAAAATAGATTTTTGGGCTGGAGCTACACTTAAACAATGTACCTGTTCAAAATTACAAACAGATTCTACATAAGAACAAACCTACAGTCCCTGTCTTGTATGCACCGCCTGTATACGGCTGTTCAGAGTATATAGGGCCTTTTTTATTTTATGTGCGGGGTTCCCCTTAATATCCATACAAGACCCAAAGGGGCTGGTAATGGGCTGGGGTAGGGGGGGGGGGGTCATGGGGTAGCTATGCCATTTTTCTTAAAGATTTTCATCCATATTACCGGGACCAGACATTACATTAAAGCCGCAAGCAGTTTTAAATGGCTTTTTTTTCCTTTAGAAGTGTCATTTTGTGCAGGGACAGTTCTAAACACGGGAAACACGTGGCACTTCACAGGCATACTTTAGACACCCCCCAGGTACGATATTTAAAGGAATATTTGACTTTTTTTTTTTCACTTTATGCATCATTAAAATGACTGCTCCCGAAAAACGACCGTTTTTAAAACTTCTTTTTGCATTGATACATGTCCCCTGGTGCACAACCCGGGTTCCCAAACCCTTTTTAGGACAATAACATGCATAATAGTTGTTATAATTAGCACTTTAGAATTCGAACGTTCGCATCCATTGTATTTAATAGGGTTCTAATGTTCGTACGAACTTTCGGTCCGTTCGCGGGTTCTGGTGCGAACCGAACCCGGGGGTGTTCGGCTCATCACTAATTATAAGTAAACACATGTCTATAGTTAGCACAACTCTGATACATGTTAATTTGGTATTTTAGGTTCGAAAACAGCTATCACTAGTTGGCAGGTAAGCAACTGGTGGTAATTAGGACAAACTCAAAATTGGCATATGGGGGGTGTTTTAGGTTCATTATTTTATTTATATTTTTGAATGTGTTTTATATTTACTTCATTAGTTGCTAGAATGAAAGTCTCCCATGTCCTAGCAACTAAGAGAATAGTTCTCCATTAGGTCCGCTATCTATTCAAGAGAGTCCCCTGCTCCCCATAATTATATATAGTATTTATATATAGTGTTTTTTTAATAGATTTTTTTTTTTGCATTGTGCCTATTACTAGAAGTATTTATTTGCTATATATCATCATTACATTACAGTATTTGGTAGGCAATGGATTGCCTTTCTGGGCTTCTCCAACAGATGTAGTGTCCCTGGTGTGTTGCCCCCAGTTGATGTGTGGACCTGAATCTGATTATTTGGATTAAGCGCTCAGTGCCTCTAATTGTATGTGAGTACTTGTTTTGATCACTTTATCTAGGAAATTGTATGTATACATTTTGCATGTTATGATTGTAATTTGTCCCCCATATCTGTAGGATCTCCTGAAGAAGCCAATGATTGGCAAAACGCGTAGAGATCAGAGAGCAAGATTCATATTTTCTGTATGGTGGCCAGCTACATTCATGTTATTTGATGGTACAATCACTGTATTTTGATATAACTGTAATGTATATGGGCTGGATTCTTACAGGCTAATTAAGTGCTAATCACACTGGGGATTACAGGTCATATATGCTATTAACAGTTTTAATGCCTTTTACGTAAACTTTCATGAATAAACTTTTTAAATTTTTTATTAACACTGTGTGTACTCACTTCTCTTTCCTGTGGTTACAGTGTGACCGCTGTAAAAGTCCCCCTGTTTTCCCGGGGGTTTTTTCTTTCCGCTTTGCCTGTGACTAAAAGCTGATGGCAGTGGGCAAATTTTATAGCTGCGAATCAGTCCAATAGCAGCTTTTGAATCCCCCACTGCCATCTGCTGTCAATCACAGGCCCAGATTAAATAGTTAACTAGCCTCTCAGAGCTCCCCATCAGGCTCTGCTTACTGGACAACTGAAATTCATGGTCGCAGCATGTGTTGGGTGGATGAAGACTGGTGGGGAACTGGTGGGGAACTCTGAGACTATTTCCTCTTTAAATTTGCCTTGCCTGAAATGGACAGTGCACGCAGTGGGCAGATTCCAAAGCCACTGTTGGACCGAATAACAGCTATGGATCCACCCACTGTCATGCGCTGTTAATCAAAAGTAAAGCGGACCTGATGGGGATCAAGTACAAAACTCTTCGGCAATGCACCTGTCTGTGTGATGGGAGCAGTAGGCTGGGAAGGAGGAAGTTAAAGCAGTAAGGAAGGAATATCCAGTATGGATACTCCGATCCCAGTGCCAGCATCAACAGATTCATGTACAGATTTATGTACACGTGTCAGTACATGATCGGGCACAAGCACTGTCACTTTTGGTGCTGCACCACTGTGAAATTCTAAACTGTATCTAGCACACCCTTTATGAATTCCCCTGTGTATGTCTCTTCTGTCTTAGATGCTTCTCCCCTGCCTGTTAGCTTTCTTTTTTCTAATTCTACACAGAACTGCCCATACATAGCTTAGTGTACAGACTCATAATTTTTCTATGCTTGGCTGAAGTAGCTTCCTAGTGCACGATCGGGAGTTACATCAGCTCAGCCTGGCCAATCAACATGATCAAATACCATGAACCCATCAAAAGCCTGGGTGAAGATAGAAGCTCTGGCAACAGAGGGTAATGTAGACATTTCAGCACTGGAGGGATTGCTTTGCTAGGTAAGACTGTCATAATGTGCAAAAATGCTGTGCATACTTGAACATGATTTTAAAAAGCTCCAGGGGCCCCATTTAAAAAAAAAAATGTTTACTCCTGTCTTAAGGCACTGCTGTTTGTGGCTGCTAGTTTGTGAGATTTAGTGATGTGATTGCAATCTGCAATCATTTGTATGCTTTTTTTTGGCCTGGAGTTCAGCTTTAAGCAACTTCCGAGACAGATACTGAACTCAATTATTGTATTTTTTTTAAGGGACATAGAACATGCTTCCTTGATAAAAGGGTAAAAAAGAACATTTGAGATATTAAACAAAATGTATTCAGGATAAAGATCACATAATGTGAGCTTATGTGCACTTCATGTTCTTCTTTCTCTGCTACAGAGCAGAACTATGTCTTTCGTTGATTAAAGGGAGGGTTACATCCCCTGTCAGATTTATTTTTGCCGTCTGTGTTCCAGTGGAGAGATTTCCCTTCACTTCTTGTCCCATTGGCAAACAGAATGTTAGAGGAAATCGCTCCAAAGTTAAGGAATCCCTGGTTGTCATCAGGGTCACCAAAAGTTGTGTCCCCATTGAAAGGTTTTCCTTCTATTCTTGTTCTGATAACAACACAAAATTTGAAATTGTCTTTCACTTTTACTTTCTAAACATTAATCAAGACAAATAGAGAGTGAATCTCTGTAACAGGGATACAGGCAGTGTTAAAAGCCTGACAGGTTTTGTAATCTCTCTCCACTCTCCACAGCCTTGCCATTACATATACTTTAGGGCAAGGGTGCTTAACCATTTGAAGAGCGAGGGCCACTTAAAGTGGATGTAAACCCGATTCATGAAATTTGTGCTGGGCACATATATCTGCAGTGTTTTCTTATCTCTCTTCAAAGCACTATGTCACGTAGCTTTCTCCTGCTCAGCTCCTCTGTTATCTGCCTGATAACTTTTGACAAGTTCTCTGAGACGGCAGCCTGAAGTGTGTGTCGGGGGAGGTTGCTATAAATAGATTAGCAGACAGCTTGCTGTCTCACAGCAGAGCTCTGCATATTCCTTTCTTCCTTTGCCAATGTGGAGGGGTGGGGGGGTGCCTTTTCTTTTTAATCAGCTGTCTTGGCTGTATGCCAATAATCCACTCCCAGTGGTGAACAGGAAGAGAAAAAAACACGAAGAGCACTTTCTAAAGGATATATGCAGCCAAAGACAGCACATGTAAAACTTATGTAGGGAGAATTGTTTCATCCCTGTGTATAATCTGAGGCTGTTAACTTCACTGAGTATATGTGAGGGTTTACATCTACTTTAGGTGATTTCATAACCAGTCGCAGGCCACAATGAACTATGGGGTTTTACTACCCCCAAACCGCAAATGTAATCAAGCCCTTACTGATCTGAGCCCCCTATTAGGCTGCTTTCACACTGATGCGTTGCGGTTTACCCACACAGTGAGACCATGCAGTGCACCTCCAGCTTTCTTGCAGGTTAGCTGCACTTTGCCATAGACTTCTAATATATCTTGCGGGTGTGGTGCACTTTCTAAAAGTGCACCAAACTCTTGCACTTTCCCAAAATCTGCAGGATATAATAGTAATAATCTAATACCTACTTTATTTGCCACTTTATTCCCCCAAAATGCATAAAATAGTCTTCTCCCAAATTATGTATTACATTTTTTTTTTTAGCTATTTAATTTTTATAAATGTTACAGAATGGTTTGATCTGGTTGGAGGTTTCCTTATAATTACTTAAAATGAGCAAGCAACAAGTCATTTTAAAATAATAAATTATCATAAATAATGATGGTGATTATTATTATTATTATTATTATCATTATTATCAGCATTAAGATCATTGTTTGTCTTACAAAAGGAGCCCATAGGAAAAGCATAAAAGACAAATTCAAAGGTTGTCACAATAGGATGTGTTTTTATTCAAACCTCAGTTTCATTGTCCATGCCGTAAAGGTCATACCCTCTATTTTTCCTTTAATGTTTGTACTTGATTTGTTAGGCTACGTCTTCCAAACCCTTTCAACCATAGGTTGTTTTTGCTCAGAATCCATTTTATTCCCTGTGGTCAAATATTTTCCAAGCCAGATGCCCATGCTTAATTTAATTATGCAATGAACAGTGTGAGAAAAGCAAGGCTCCAAATGGTTAAAATAATGAGCTGTAAGGGTTATATAGACTTGAACACTATAATAAGTAATAAAAAAAAAGACTATTACCAGCAGCAATTTAGGAACAAAGGAGTTGCAATATATTTAATAGGTTTTACTTTCACTCGATTTTAATTTGATTTACAACAAAAAACTGTTTTCTACAGGGTGATAGATAAGTGGTATTTTTTTTATTTGTTTTTATAAAAATGCTCTTAATTGTTTTTGTTAAATAAACACCTCATATAAATGTATCCCCCTACTGCAGTAATTACCTTGGATCATCGAATCTAATTTTAAATCAAAATTACCCCAAAAAAGTATTTAGAAAGTAGAAACAACTGTGATCATTTGCTCAAAGCAACATTATCAAAGCAACGGTTAGGTCTTGTTGTGATGTCACCTCCACATTTGCCTGTAGATATCCAAGTAACAAAACAACTGTGAACTGTCATGGTACTATATTTGAGTAAGTTCATAAATATATTCAGTTTCATTTATCATTGTCTAAAAAGAAACCGTGGCAATAATTCTTTTAGACACTTTGCGAAGGGCACACGGACATCTTTGCCAGTGACTATATGTCAACATTTTTTTTTTAATTTGAACAAAATCATAGGTGCATCAACCAAGTTTATAAATATCATGCACATGAAAGGACAGACTGGATGAAATCTGGCAGGTGTCATGCATATAATGCTGGGTAAGAGGTGCTAAGGTATGAAACTCAGCCATGGGGGTCACTACTGTGCCCTACTTACACAGAGAGCAGATATTAAATGAACCCATACAATTTAGCATCTGAAAGTCAGCCAATAGAAAAATAAAATAATTCCAGCTAATGGAGAAAAGAGGGACGTCAGATAGTAAAGTGAAATTGAAAGAAGGCAAAGTCAATTTTTACACAGAGTTTTCCCAGCTTCTATCTAGGGATTGTTAGATAGTTGTGAGGTGACAGGGGAGCAATAAAGAGCTTAAATAGCCTCTAAGTTAAGGCATGAACCCCTTTAGGCAGACCCTTGTGGCTTGGGTTTTCTAGCTTTCTAGCTATATATTCTGAGCCAACACCCTTCATCCGGTTAGGTTTCTTGGTAAAGGACTTAAGTTGGAAATATTTAGTTAAAAATTTCCCAGGTTAAAATATGTGTCAATGCTTAGTGGTTCAAACCTTCAGACTTTATATCACTAAAGGAAATGGGCGTGACATAGAGGGCAAGGGAAGGAATCACAGTACACAGTGGGGGAATAGTTATGAGCAAATTTTGCAAAGTTTGGTTAGTTGGAAATAGATCAAGACATAGATCTGAACCCCATTGGGTCCTATAGAAGCTAAATCTTGTTATTTTTTCAAGGCTAATATTCCAGGTTGCATCTGATTGGCTGAAGTCTGCCCCTGTATTTCTCTCTCTGTGAATGGAGAGGAAAGATACATTGTATCTTTGTCTCTCCTTGCTGAGAAAAAAAAAAGTGTGTGTAAAAAAAAAAAAACCTAGATCAGGGTTTGATTAAGGTCAGTGCCAGGGTTAGTGTTTGGGTCAAAGTCAGGGTCAAAGGCCAGGGTCAGTATGTTTGGGGTAGGATATTTTTTTTAAATTAGTATCAGTGTCAATTATGCCTTGTACAAACGACCGGATTTTCCAATGGAAAAAGTCAGAGGGGCTCTTTTCATCGGATATTCCGACCGTGTGTATGCCCCATTGGACTTTTTCCTTCTGAAATTCCGACGGACTTACATAGAGAACAGACAAAAATTTCTATAGAAAAATCCATTCGTCTGGATGCAATTCCGACGGACTAAAAACCACGCATACTCAGAATCAAGTTGACGCATGCTCGGAAGCATTGAACTTAATTTTTCTCGGCTCATCGTAGTGTTGTACGTCACCGCGTTTTTGACGGTCGGATTTTAGTGTGACCGTGTGTATGCAAGACAGCTTGACCGGAATTCCGTCGGTCATGTGTGCAGGGCATTAGTGTCAGTGTGTTTTAAGTAGGGCAAAAAAAAAGCAAAATGCACACTTTGGTTTCTGAGCTGTACTACGGGTACAAACAACAACTAACATACATATATGTGGTATCGCTGTGATCATCAAAAGCAGGAGAAGTTATTTTGGGTTGTTCTTTGGTGGTAGGTTATGGTAGTAACAAGAAATATGCAGCTAAAAAATTTTTTAAATGTTTGTTTTTACTATTTTGGGCCAGTTTTCCTTTGATAATGAAAAAAATCAGGAGATATCCATTATTATTTACGATGAAATGAAAGCCTAATTTGTCCTTAAAAAAAAGAAGAAGGTATAATTCACCTGGATGTACAAAGTAGTTGTGATGATATGTACGGGTTTACTAACACATGTCAAAGTTGCAAAATTGTGCTTAGGCATTAAGATTTGTTTACCCTTAGGCATGAAGGGGTTAATGTGGCATAAAGAGAAACACAAAAAATGCACAAATTCTTTCATATTCAAATATTTTATTGGGTAATGCAAAGGCCAAAGTAAACAGCAAGAGTCTCCATGCAGGGATAAATGTTGAAAGGGTTACTGTTAACAGTTTGGATTGAAACATGTGTCCCACTCAAGGAGGATGGGCATGGAAGTAGTAGAGAGGATCTGTCAATGGCTTTTAACAACATTTTAAACACTTTAAGGATAAAAGATGCAGGCCTGGTTCACACTGGGGCGACAAACGCTCCGACATTGGGAGCTCATGTCGCATGACGTGTGAAAATCAATGTTTCCCTATGGGAGCTGTCTTAACTGGTCCGACACATGTCGGTCCAACTTTGAGAATGCTCCCTGTACTACTTTGGTCCGAATTTGATCCGACTTCAGCCCATTGACTATCATTGAAGTCGGATCAAAGTCGGACCGCAGTCTTGCATGATCCGACTTTGGCATGCGACTTGTGCTGTACTGCTCTTGAGGGGGAACTCCAGGCCAAATTTTAAATAAAAAACCGGCATGGGTTCCCCCTCCAGGAGCATACCAGGCCCTTAGGTCTGGTCTGGATTTGAAGGGGTGCCCCTACGCCGAAAAAACGGTGTGGGGGTCCCCTCAAAATCCAAACCAGACCCTTATCCGAGCACGCAACCTGGCAGGCCACAGGGGAAGAGGGGGGGACGAGAGAGCGGCCCCCCTCCCTCCTGAACCGTACCAGGCCGCATGCCCTCAACATGGGGGGGTTTGGTGCTCTGGGGCAGGGGGGCGACCTGCGGCCCCCCCACCCCAGAGCACCCTGCCCCCATGTTGATGAGGACAGGGCCTCTTCCTGACAACCCTGGCCGTTGGTTGTCGGGGTCTGCGGGCGGGGGGCTTATCGGAATCCGGGAGCCCCTGGATCCCGGCCCCCCCACCCTATGTGAATGAGTATGGGGTACATCGTACTCCTACCCATTCACCTGGTGGAAAAAAATTGCAATAAAAAAACCACACAGCTTTTTAAAGTATTTTATTGCACAGCTCCGGGGGTCTTCTTCTGACTTCGGGGGTCTCCGGTAACGTCGCTGCGCTCTCCGGTTCTTTCTTCTGCCGGGCCTCCGCTAACTTCTTTTTAGCTCTTTTGCTAGTAGAGGCCCGGTCTTCTCCGTCGCCTTCTTCTTCTCCTGCTCTCCGGTTCTTTCTTCCGCCGGGCCTCCGCTAACTTCTTTTTAGCTCTTTTGCTAATGGAGGCCCGGTCTTCTCCGTCGTCTCGTCCGGCTCTCCGTTGTCCTTCTGCCGGCCCCTCCACTAACTTCTTTAGCTCTTTTGCTAGTGGAGGGGCCGGTCTTCCCGTCGTCGCCGTCAGTGTCTTCTTCCCTCTTCTCCTCCTCGATGTTGACGCGTCGCTTCCTCCCGCTGTAATACTGGCTCTCCGCTCCGCTCCGCATTAATATAGGCTTCTCATGACGTCACAGTCACATGTTCCCATGACGTCACAGTCACATGCTCCGGGGCCATGTGCCCCGGAACATGTGACTGTGACGTCATGAGAAGCCTAAATTAATGCGGAGCGGAGCGGAGAGCCAGTATTACAGCGGGAGGAAGCGACGCGTCAACATCGAGGAGGAGAAGAGGGAAGAAGACGCCGACGGTGACGACGGGAAGACCGGCCCCTCCACTAGCAAAAGAGCTAAAGAAGTTAGTGGAGGGGCCGGCAGAAGGACAACGGAGAGCCGGACGAGACGACGGAGAAGACCGGGCCTCCGTTAGCAAAAGAGCTAAAAAGAAGTTAGCGGAGGCCCGGCAGAAGAAAGAACCGGAGAGCGCGGCGACGACACCGGAGACCCCCGAAGTCGGAAGAAGACCCCCGGAGCTGTGCAATAAAATACTTTAAAAAGCTGTGTGGTTTTTTTATTGCAATTTTTTTCCACCAGGTGAATGGGTAGGGGTACGATGTACCCCATACTCATTCACATAGGGTGGGGGGCCGGGATCCGGGGGCCCCTTTATTAAAGGGGGCTCCCGGATTCCGATAAGCCCCCCGCCCGCAGACCCCGACAACCAACGGCCAGGGTTGTCGGGAAGAGGCCCTGTCCTCATCAACATGGGGCAGGGTGCTCTGGGGTGGGGGGGCCGCAGGTCGCCCCCCTGCCCCAGAGCACCAAACCCCCCCATGTTGAGGGCATGCGACCTGGTACGGTTCAGGAGGGAGGGGGCGCTCTCTCGTCCCCCCCTCTTCCCCTGTGGCCTGCCAGGTTGTGTGCTCGGATAAGGGTCTGGTTTGGATTTTGGGGGGGACCCCCACGCCGTTTTTTTGGCGTAGGGGCGGCCCTTCAAATCCAGACCAGACCCAAGGGCCTGGTATGCCTCTGGAGGGGGAACCCATGCCGGTTTTTTATTTAAAATTTGGCCTGGAGTTCCCCCTCAAGATTCATACCAAACACAGTGCCTGATATTGGCGGGGATCCAAGTCGGATCCCCGTTCATTGAAAGTCGGACATATGTCGGCTTCATGTCGCAGGGCAAAGTCGGATCCAAAGTAGGACAGATGTCGTGTTGCACTAGTGTGAACCCAGCCGCAAGAGAGTAGACACTTGAATGGTCCACCCCAGCCATAGCCCTGGAAGTTATAAGGACTAGAAAAGTATGCAGTAGATGTCAGATACTGTAGTTGAAAGAAAAGGTAGAAAGGAATAAAGGAGAAGAAGGGGGAAGAAAGGGAGATGGTTCCAGGGTTTGTATCAGCGATGATCAGAGGGGTTCAAACAGGTGATAAGGTTATAGGATTGGCTAAAGCCTGGTACACATTACAATTTTTTTCCGTTCAACCCAGCAGGTTGAATAAAAAAATTGACAGCTCCTGTCGGAGCCGCTGTACTAACTTAGTACATCAATCTTCCCCGTTGAGCTGTTGTGTTCTGACAAGGGAACGGTCCTAACACCAGAACTTTCTGATCAGTGCTCTCTGCGATTGGCTGAGAGGGCTGATCGGGAGTCGGTTGGCTGCTGGTTTTCCAGCATTCTCGTCCGACAGACCGACATACACACGGGCCAAATGTCGAAGTCTCCCGACATTGGGCCCGTGTGTACGGGGCTTAAGGCTTCAAAAGGGAGGTGTCAAAATCAGGAGGTAAGTATTTATCAACCCAGGGTTGCCAAATCTTGGTATACCATCTCACCTTGCCCTGAAGTGTCAAGTCTTGGTGTGTATTATTGCCTAGGTGACACTTTTTTTTAGCAAAGTGCCAGCAACTTCTAGGCTCTAGCTATTGTTTGCTTTGCAGCAGTTGTGATGGTAAAGAGGGGACAATATTGATTCCTGATCAGTGCCAAGGGTGTAAGATTTAATTCGGTTATCAGTGGATCAGGTGGAAAGTGTTTATCAAATAATGAAGACAGAATAAAGATGTTTTGAACCCAATAAGAATGCACAATTAGACAAGTCCACCATGTGCGTAAGTATGTACCAGGCTCCCCACACCCCTGGAAACAGGCAGAATGGTAGCCCGGGACACACTTCAGTATCCTGTGTGGCACTAAATACCATCTCAGTAAAACTTTACAAGATGTTTTCAGGGTGACAATATTTTGGGAGGCCTCGTGGGTTGTTTGCCAGATCTTTGAGTGAAAGATCCAGGTCTTGATCAATTGTTCAGTTGGCTACATAGACTGGAGGGGATGGTTGTGGAGTAGATTAGCAACAGTGTGTAAAGTGTGGATATACTGTAGCTCCCTTTGCATGTGGGTCAGATACACATAAGCATTTGTACATGGACATCAAGCTTAGGTCCATATTGGACAAAATTTTGGCTGTATGAAATGTTTTATTTGGAGATTCCTAAAAATCTTGGAGATGGGGAGCTTATGTTGAGCTTGTAAGGTTAGGATAGTCTTAAAAACTTTAGATGCCATGCAAACAAACACAATATAATACACAATTTTTTTGGTAAAATATAAAAGATTGTGTTGCATCGAGTAAATAGATACCAAACATGCACCTGTGAAATGGCAAAAAAACTATGGTACCCAATGTCATTAGGCAACACTTTAAAAGCTTTTGCAGTTTAGAGTTAACCCTAAATCATGGCCCTAGAATTATTACACTCACTCCAATATTCAAAATGACATCTCACAAGTCTGATACAATCACTATTTAAGTACACATGCGTGCCCTACGTGCACCTTTGCATTTGCATGTGTGCACTAGGTGGTAAAGTTGCTTCTTTTTTTTTTTTATTAATTTCATTATAATTTAAAAAATGTTACACTTTTTTTTTCATTTACCTTTATCACCATCTCAAGGGGGCAACAAAGTCCCCTATGTGATAAAACTGGCATGGGCCATGTTTTCTTTATGGAGACATCAGGGGTCTATTAGACTTCTATCATCTCCCCTGCCCATCACTCCAGCTGATAAAGCATAAGACTTTGCTTGGTCAGCTGTTTAACGGGTATTTCAGCTAAGATTCTAACAGCTCTGAACCCGAAAATTTTAAGAGTTGATCCCTTCTGGGTTCATTGATCACAGAACAGATTAAGGAATGAATATTCATCAATCTGCAGTAGACACAGCCATGCTCTTGAACGAGCACGACGTAAAACTAAATCCATTAAAGACTTCACCCTCTAAAATCTGCCCTTCTCAAATACAACTCCTGCCTCTGCACTGCTAAACAAACCTACTTCACCACTCTCATCAAAACCCTCTCATCCAAACATTGTCAACTCTTTTCTATCCTTAATTCCTTCCTCCACTGCCTCCACCCACCAACTTGCTTACTGTCCAGAAGATTGCCAATCATTTCAAAAACAAAATTGCCACAATTTGTGATGAGATATCCAGCATGCAGCTTCCTCCACCAATCAATACACCAGGTCCAACATCACACTCTATATTTTCCTCCTTTAACCCTGTTACCACTGAGGAAGTTGCCAAACTCACACATACAACATACAGTGTCACATACAGCACCATCTCTTCCGCTCTTCTTCCTCTTTCTGTTGGGGTACCCCAAGGCTCCGTCCTTGGGCCCCTCCTATTCTCTGTCTATACCTCTTCGCTGGGACAGTTGATAACCTCCCATGGCTTCCAATACCACCTCTATGCTGACAACACTCAGATCTATCTCCTGACTCCTCAAATCACACCCCCCACCTCCTCACGTACAGTAAAACCTTGGTTTGAGAGTAACTTGGCTAACATGAGTTGCTAAATGTTTTACCTTCATTAAATGTAACCATATTGCTACACTTAAAGGCGCCTCTGTTCTCTTTTATACTCTATAGCTCCTGCTGGATTTTGTTTCTTATCTCCTTGTGGAGGCTGCCATTTGTATATGGACATTTTATTGTTACACAAGCTATCGCATTGCTATGATCATTTTATATGGACTATAAACTGAAAGACCTATGAATAAATGGTTGTGGAACCAATCATCTGAGTTTCCGTTATTTCTTATGGGGAAATTTGATATACAAGTGCTTTGTATTACAAGCATGTTTCCGGAACGAATTGTGCTCGCAATCCAAGGTTTTATTGTATTACAAACTTACTGAGCGACATATCAGTTTGGATATCACACCACTTCCTCAGACTATTTTTTTTTTAAACTGGGCTTGTATTATTTTCTCCTCCACAATTCCCTCCCCATGACTTTACCATTGAGATCACCAGCACAACCATTGGTCCCTACACACACGCCAGGGTGCTGGTTGTAATCCTAGACCCTTAACCTCTGCAACATTTCCAGAATTCGCCCCTTCCTGACTAATGTCACCACAAAACAACTCATTTACTCCTTGGTTATTTCCCACCTCAACTACTGAACCTCCCTCCTCACTGGCCTACCATTACACAGGCTATCCCCCCTTCAGTCTATTATGAATTCTGCTGCTAGACTAATACACCTTACCAACCGATCCGTGACTGCTGCTTCTTTCAGCCAATCCCTTCACTGACTTCCCCTACCCAATTGTATAAAATTCAAAACACTAACCACAACATACAAGGCCATCAACAGCATCGCCCCCAGCTACATCACTAACCTAATCTGCAGATATCGCTTAAATCGTCCTCGTCCTAGGTGATCCTTGAAAACTCACTTATTCAGGGAAGCCTACCATTTCCATCTAAGAACTGTACCCAAGTCACCTCCATCAGATCATTCCCTGCAGCTATTACCTTTTGTACCACCTACCCTTCATTTTAGATTGTAAGTCTCATTAGCAGGGCCCTCCAATTCCTTCTATATTGAACTGTATTGTAATTATACTGTCCCCCTTTATAATGTAAAGCGCTGCACAAACTGTTGGCACCATATAAATCCTGTATAGTAATAATAATAATCTGCTCCCACACAACATGCATTGCTGAAGCTGTAAGCTTGTTTTGACCACCTGACTTTCAGACCATTTATAAACGACCTATGGATGGCAAGTGATTAAAGAGTAAAAGTTGGTAAAACAAATTTTGTTGCTCTGTTAAATTTTAGCCCTCATAAATGTGATTCTATATTATTACCATTCATCTCATGTGATTTCTGTGACAGTTGTCAATTTTCAGGCATGTTCAGTAAGATACCTTACATCAGTGGTCATCAACCCTGTCCTCAGGGCCCACTAACAGGCCAGGTTTGCAAGATAACTGAAATACATCACAGGTGATACCATTTTCTGCTCAGTGATTGCAGTATTGTAGTCTGCATCTCCCCAAGGAAATACATAAAACCTGGCCTTAGTGGGCCCTGAGGACAGGGTTGATGACCACTGCCTTACATTACACATTACATGCTTCATCCATCATTGGCAGACAATCTGAAATGATCTCTTGGGTGATCTCTCTTCTAAAAGCTATAACCTGGCTGGTTGCTATGGGCTTTTGTACTTCATTATTACTCTTTGTACTACATTAATGAAGAAGCTTGCGCTCTCTCTTGTAATATGTTTTCGTGTACTGTTAATTATTGCTGTAAGTAGACATCTACTATGATCTACTATGATCTTTTTGTCTACTGTTTATTGCGACAATATGTTTACTTTGGTAGCTTTATTTACCAGAAATGTTTTTTTCGGACAGAATTGCTGAAAAAACAATTCAAAATTTTTGCTAATTTTAAAGAACAAAAATATCAGATGAATTATTTTGAACTGTTACTACAGAGCAACAATAGGTTTTATTTAACCACATTATAAGTGTAGTGGGGTGTACAATTTAGGGGAGTGTCTGAGTGGTAGTTGGGCTCAGGCACACTATTGTTAGGGTTAAGGGACCATTTGTGTGCCATGGGAGTTGGTATTGGTGTGTAGTTCCCTGGGACCTACAGGTGGCGCTGTCGCCCTGGGTCCGGGTTGAACCGCAATACAGGGTTGCGCCTTTTCTTGTCCCCTTTCGGCAGCAGTACGGCGGGGCGGGGAACCTGCTGTGCCTGTCGGGAGACAGTATAAAAAGGGGCGGCCATCTTCCATGGGGGTTCTCCTTCTTCGTCCACGCCCAGGCACCTTCGGCCTGGGTGGGTGGGTTTGTTATCTCCGGGTGCCCTAGGCCTGGAGGCCGAGTTCCTGTTCCATCCCAGACACCTTCAGTCTGGGGTGAGGTACTAATTTGGAGGCCTGGAGCCCAGCACCTTTGGCTGGGTTCCGCCGGGGATCGAGGACTCCCAGGGTGCCGCCTTGCGAGGGGACCCGGATCTGGGATGAGGAGGCGAGGGAGGTTACCTGTACCGAAGACCCAGCGCAGAGTCGTGGTGACGGTGAGGACCTCTGGTAACTCTCCGGAGGGATGTCTTCTCCTCTACACAGGCCAAGTACTCTCTAGAAGGAAGTTGTCCAAAAGGTCAGTGGCAGTGACCTAATTGGGCCGTGCCCTATTCACCCGGTCAGTGGCAGTGACCCGTTCTAAAAGTCAGTGGCAGTGACTTTCTATTCACCTGGTCTGTGGCAGGGACCAACCTCACGGTCTGTGGCAGAGATCGTGCGCCATAACTGTTTGAGAAATCTAAACAGTAAGAGAACATGATTCAAGTTTATGCCTGGACCTCCTCCCACCTAAGCTGTCCTGTGTCTTGTCCCAACCTGTCTGCTTTCAAAGAGGCATATTTATTATCTGTGTGAAATAAATATAGAAGTTGGACTTTCAGTTGGTGTGGACAGTTATATTCCTGGGGAAACATAAGGACTTGCATCTATCTAAGGTAGAGGTGAGAATCATACTCGGGAGGATTCAACTCCAGACGCAGGCAGGCCCGAAAAGTAACACCGCTCAACCTCCTTACTCAGGAGGGTACGGGCTTGTGGTGTGGTGTGCCTCTCCCCTCCCTGCGAGGAGCCGAAAACACATACAAAAGGGCAGGTAGGGGGAGAGGTGAGGGCGCTACATAAGAAAAAAGGTCTAATAGCTAAAATGAATATATGCATTCAGTTGTGCAATTTATGCAATTAAAGAAGAAAAGGTTTGAAGTGGTCTAGCACCAGCTAAAACTGACTCTAACAAAACCAGGGGATCTGTAACTCATCATCCCTCCATATACTGCCAAAAATGTCAAGACAAATGTGTGCTGTTAACTTCTGTTAACATCTTTGCCTTATTCTTTCCATAAAGGTTAGTAATAAAACTGTAGTCTGTATGAAGTCTATACAGGACAAAGCTTGCATTTTGAAGTACATCTTTATCTGTAATTGCATGCACTGTTTAGATACTGTTTCTTAGGGCCATCATACATATCTTTCTGAAAAGGAGATGTACTGAGAAATCTGCCCACTTCAGTTGGGATGATGTGCTACCAAGATGTCCATTAGCTTTTCTCCTAATCTCAGCTTCTTGAATACAGCAAACACAGATCTTTTTTCTGTTGAGAAAACAAAAATGCAATGAGCAACTTCAGATATTTTCCAACATGTGATAGGAAGCACATCCACTGGTCCTTCTTCTTTGGGAGTTACCACTTCGTATCAGGGCCAATTCTGACACTTTGGTCCTACATGTAAAAATTTTTGCTAGAAATTTACTTAGAACCCCCAAACATTATATATATTTTTGTAGCAGAGGCCCTATAAAATAAAATGGTGGGTGTTGCAATTTTTATGTCACATGGTATTTGCGCAGTGGTTTTTCGTTAAATAACGAAACACAATATTTACCCCGATTTTTTGTATAATGTGAAAGATGATTTTACACTGAGTAAATAGATACTTAACATGTCATGCTTTAAAATTAGCTTCCCATGCAGCCGATCAGACACAGATTGGTGTCTGATCGGCCGAACCGGAAGTGACAAAACACTTATCGTTCCTGGTTTATGGGGTTACAGAAAGAGGGGAATGTGTTCAGTGCAGCAATCGCCGTCTGCCACCTCACTCCAGCATTCCGCGATGGGATGGTAGAGCCCAGGAAAGGCAGCAGCAGCGGCGGGAGGGGGTGGGATCCCCCTCCGCCACCCACAGAAGAGATCAAAGTTGCTAATTAGCCACTGAAGTCATTTCTGTTAGAAAGGGAATCGCTGGCTGAAAAGATCCACAATGGGATGATGCCTGTAGGTGTAGACATCAACCCGGTATAACTACTAAAGCCAGAGGGCATCCTATAGGAACCTTGCTTGCCCCTGTGAAGTGATACTTCAAATTGGTCTCCTTTGTTTTAAAGGATTTGGCCTTTCATGGCAGACTCAAGGCTGACCAATAATGATTCTAGCATGTTTAAGACTATAGGAAGATATTGGGGAAAAAAAGAGAGAAAGCATTACTAAATTGTGAATTTCTGGAATTGTCAATTTACAACCCATACGGGAAAATCTGGGAAGGCTGGCATACTGTATACATTTGGGTTCATTTACTGAAAAAGTATAGGCTGTTCCCTTAGCAAAGTGAATTTACACTTTGCAAAGTAAATGTTCTGACTTAAATTTTCTAAAGTTGTTCTTCAGTCATCCAATCATGTGTGAGCAAATATCCTGTTTTTTTTTCAATTATTATTTTTCTTTGGACATAATTGGACATTAAAAGTGAACACAATTTCACTTTATTTACAAATCTAATTTTTGGTATACATTGCTAAGCTTGCCCCCCTCCCAATCCCCATGTACCCCATCTTTTTTTCTCAATCATTTTTTATTGCAGTATTTTTACCATTGAGATACATATATTTCATTTGCCTCATGTTCTTTAGCAAAAAAAAAAATGTTTTTGAATTTCTAATAATAGTGATCCATAAAGTATTGCATTATTTTTATATTTTTTTATATTATTTTTATTGCAGGTTTCGAAGTTAATAGTACATAACAAAGTCTATTGGGCATACCCAGGCTCAATTGTGTAGGAAAAAAAAAAACAAACATAAATTAAAGCACAATAAAATCACAATAAAAACAACCTAGCTAAAATCAAGGCATTCTAAACTATCGGAACATTGGTACGCTCTAACTGCCCACGCAAACTGAAATATTAGGATTCTTATTGGCCAATTTCCCTCTCAAACATCCTACAGAGCTAGACTCAGGAATTTATGAAAATACGCACTCAAGTATCGCATTATTGTAATATACTGTACATAACGCAAAACAAATACGAATATCTGCAAAGTCGAAATTGCTGCAAAAAAATATTCTAATTACATGTACAGTTGCTGTATTCATATGATTTTCAAAATAACACTATATAAAATAAAGACAATTGTCCCAAGTCAAGTCAACCAGGACTGCTTAATCTCAGATTAAATTTAGCCATTGGATCTCGAGACAGTAGTTGAAATGGTAATTTCCTGTTTTAAATCTGAATTTGACTGACCTTTTAAATCAACTTTCCATTTAAAATCTCACTGGTGTCTGGTATATACAGGCAACATTTTAGATTAAGAGCATATGAGGTTGAACCTTAAAACTGAAAGGTGAGCATTTTATTTAATGGTTTCACATGATGCACAATGCGATAGGGTATTGTAGACAGAACCATGAGGGAGTAGAAAAAAAAAGAAAGAAGTGGGCTAAATAGTTGTAACTCAGAAAGGCAGAAGCAAGCCAAGGACATCATGAACTAAAATGTCATAGCAGCATTAGATCAAGCTGCTACGTATATCAAGGCAATATCTAGTAAAGGTTATCAAGATGCTGAACCTTGCCGCAGTTCCAAGGCATCGCTCTGAAGCATATTAACCGAGAATTTGTTTGGTTTTGTCAGCATGTCTGTGACCCTTAACATTCTTTTATAACATAGTGTTTTTCATTTCATAAACTCTAATTGGACGAAATGTCAATGTTAACATCACCATAATTAAAACTATTGCTGACTAGTGATCTTTTCCCCTCTCAGTCATTAAACCTGAATTTCGGTTGCTCTGACCTTTCATTTCTGCAGAGGGACTACAATTTCAGCCCAAACTGCAAGTTGTAATCCTTTATGAAATTAGGTAGATGGTGCAGTTACATCTCAGCAAGAAATGTGAGGCCGTCAGCCCCATATAACTTCCACATGCGTTGTCTTTGTTGCCCTTGTCGAGGAACAAGATATCTTTCAAGACTGGTGTGCTGTAGACTTTTTAGATGCTACTTGCTTGCATGAAATATAAGAAGAAAAGTTTGGTTGGTGGTGATTTTCTGAGAGTGTCTACAAAATCTTTCCATAGTGGTGGCAAATATTTGTGCAAGACTGTGTAATTAGGGCTTTGTTTAACCACTTCAGCACCGGAAGGATTTATCCACTTCCTGACCAGCCAGGCCATTTTTTGCGATACAGCACTGCGTCGCTTCAACTGACAATTGCTTGGTCATGTGACGCTGTACCCAAACAAAATGGAAGTAATTTTCATCCCACAAATAGAGCTTTCTTTTAGTGTTTTTTTATCACCTCTGCGGTTTTTATTTTTTGCACTATAAAAAAAAACAATATTTTTTACTTTTTGCTATAATAACTACCCCCCCCCCCCAAAAAAAAATAAAAAATAAAATTCCTTCATTAGTTTAGGCCAATATGTATTCTTCAACATATTTTTGGTAAAAGAAATTGCAATAAGTGTATATTGATTGGTTTGCACAAATGTTATGGCCTCTACAAAATAGTGGATATATTTATGGCATTTTTTTTTTTACTAGTAATGGCGGTGATTAGGGATTTTTAGCAGGACTATGACATTGCGGCGGACAGATCGGACACTTTTGACACTTTTTTGGGACCAGTGACAGCGATCAGAGCTAAACATTGCCACTAATTACTGTATAAATGCCACTGGCAGGGAAGGGGTTAATACTAGGGGGCGATCAAGGGGTTAAGTGTTCCCTAGGAGGTGTTTCTAACTGTGGGGGGAGTGGACTGCCTGGGAGTACAGAGAGATCACTGTTCCTGATCACTAGGAATGGCAGATCTCTACTCCCCTGACAGAATAGGGATCTGTCTGTTTACATTGATAGATCCCTGTTCTGGCTCTCTGTGGAGCCATCCCGGCCACCGGCCACGTGCATCGGCTCCAGCATCACGCTTCCCATAACCCTTAAAGCGACCACCACACAGCGGCGGTGGCTGGTTGGCAAGGTGTTAAACATCACTTTGCTCCAGGACACATCTCAGTTTTGTACAAGCAACACCCCTTTTATCATGCAATTGTTTTAGTAGAATTAAATTTGGAGCCGAAGCCTCAAATGAATAACATTTAATTTGTTATAGTACTTTGTATCATAAACAATTGTCGCTTTTAAAATACAGGCATACCCCGCTTTAAGTACACTCACTTTACATACACTCGCGAGTAAGTACATACCCCAAGTGCATGTAAAGTGCCTCACAAGTACTGTACAGACATTTTGCAGCCGCAGTAGAAGGAGCTGAAGCTCAGAGAACATAGCCCGCCCTGTTCCAGTGTGCCCCTGACACCCCCACTACAGCCCCTGAGACCTCATCTACAGCTCCTGACACCCCCACTACAGTCCCTGGCCCCCCAATACACCCTAGAAGTGAAAAAAGGTATTGTTTCACTTTAAGTACATTTTCATTTTACATACATGCTCTGGTCCCATTGTGTACTTAAAAGTGGGGTATGCCTGTAAAATACTTTTTCACTATTTTATTTATTTATTTATTTTATTTATTTTTGCATATTAGTACAGCAGAGTGCAGCTTCCTACATTTACTTCCTGTGTACAGGCACTCATTCCAACATTGGTTGCCCACCATCGCTATGGCATGGCATCCTGATATTAAAAGTGGATCACGGCTGCCCAATGTGTGTTGGTGTGTTGGTGAAGCTGTAGTTTCCTACAGGGGTGCATATGACAGGGTTACAATGCAAGAACACACATGGGAGACAGTTGTCACCCTATAACAGAAATGGCCTGAATAAAACCCTCCATGGCGAAATCACCAGGTATTCTTAAATGTGAATGAACCTGAGTATTCAAAAAGAATAAAAACAGCTTTTGAAATATCATTAAAGCTGTTAAAGCTTATACTGTATGAGGTTTTTGTGAACTACTTTAATGCTGGAATGTGCTAATGGAAAAAGCATTCTGTCTAAAGTATATTCACAGATATAAAGAAAAACAGGGTTATGGTGCTAACACCAAGTTAGCCCAAAATTTTCACAAATAAATGATTAGGTAATAATAAAGTCCATAACCGTTCCTTACGGAACTATGGAGGTCTTCATTTTCGACTCTGGATTGACATCACATGCTGACCTGAACTTCCAGTGGTTGGAACACACACAGGGAACCAAGCTGTGCGGCAGTGCTGATTCTTATACACAGATGGTTTACATGGGTTCTGAGTCTGGGCAACTAAATAAGTGAGTGGTATATGTTTTATACAATTTGATTAATAAATACTACACTGTAGTACTTCTCTGGTTTTATTGTTGTGGTGTCTCTGGAACTAATATGGAAGATTGGAAACCTGAGTTTTATGGAGTGATCTATTGATGAGTGTGCATTTTTAACACAGAGGCTTGTAATCTGAGTGGCACAATCGGGAACAATATCTATTGGCACACAGAAGAATTACTTTATGGTAGTAGATTCATTGAGCACATTAAGGAACGGTTATGGACTTTATTATGATCTAATCATTTATTTGGGAACATTTTTGTATAAGTCTGAATTAGCGTTAGCACCATAACCCTTTTTTTCTTTATATAATTTACAGATTGATTTAATTTACTATATAGGGGGCAGCTTCACTATTTGTTTCAGTATTTTTTTCAGCGTGACGCAAGCAGGCACCTTTATATGTTTACAGATATTCGCACATCCACAAACAAGAAAAGGGAGAGATGATTTTTTGTTCATTTGTTTCAACTATAGGGAGTCTCCTGACTCCTCTCAACATCCCTGGCACCCCTGGAAGGGGTTTTATGAATTTATGCACACATGTTTAATGGTGGATAGAAGAGGGAAGCAAAATCATTACAAATATTTCACCATCTGTAAATTTTGCTGCTTCCCAGCTACTGTAGACCTTATAGTATCCAAAGCTCTTTGTCTACATGCACAACACTACCAGAACAGATGTTACTTGCATAGTAATGGTTTGTAAGTCATAGTTTTGTCATTCTTGGATTGTTTAAAGAACAGCAGGTTTGTCCAGTAAGTCGGAACAGTGTGCACTTATGCTGTGCAACCAGAAGGAAATCATCCCCTAACCTTTTCGCTGCCAGGCCTTGCGTTCCACTTTTAAACTCAGCTGGCCAGACCATTTTTGCAATTTTATAATTTTATCAAAAAATAAATTAAAACCATTATTAGCACATACCAACAATTTTTTTACAAATGTCTTACAAAAATCCTACTAAATATAAAAGCCTAACCTGTATTGAGTTATTAAATACCAAATATCTTTCCATTTAAAATTGCGCCTTTTTGCAAATGGTGAAAATGCAAAAATTTCTCTAAAAATCTGGTGGTTTTCATTTTTCTCTTACAGCATTCAGAGTTTGTAAAAGACCCCCCTCCCCCCAAAACCATATATTTTCGGAAAGAACATGACCAGTAGAATAAAAAGAAGGTGCTGCTAATTTCCTCTGAAGACTAATTGGATTGTGCTTCAGTGGCTTTTGACAGGCGGTGAGGAAGCAATGCCATGTCTCACCTCTGCCTGTTTTAACCCCATTTTACCTACAATTGCATCACAACTGCATGCATTGCATGGGGTTGCAGGGTGTTTGTGGCATTTTCCCTTGACATATATGTATAGTGTTTGGCAAATGGCATTTCTATAAGTTGGGTAAACTTTATCGTGGGCGCTAAGCATCACCATCAGCACCCTGTCCAATGCCTATTGCAGCTTCAGGGGGCGTTTGGCAGGCGGCAAAAATGAGCAGTCGAGTTGCATTTTTGCCACCTGCTAAACACCCTTCCTAATAGGCAGTGGACAGGGTGCTGATGCTCTGATGCTTTGCGCCCACGGCAAAGTTGACCCAACTTGTAGCGATGCCATCTGCCGAACACTAAACACACATTTTTGTAAACTGGAAAATGCCACAAACGCCCCGCAACTTCTTGCAATGCATGCAGTTGTGGTGCATTTGTTGGTAAAATGGGGTTAAAACAGGCGGCGAGGAGGCATTGCATTTCTTCCTTACCACCTATCGATAGCCATAGTTGTCAGCCACTGATCTGAGCTATCAGTTTGTTCAGCAGCATCTGCCAAGACCATGAGCTTGTAGCAGAGGAGGAATGTAGGTTTGTACGACGTACGGACTGGCCAGCTGGAAGCAGTGCTGTAGGTTCGTACACCGTACGGACCTGGCAGTGAAAGGGTTAGAGAGGCATTCCATATTATATACATAATTACTGTACATCAGTCCAGCTTGAACCAATGTAACTATGTAAAAACTATGCCTGGTTGATGCCCCTGGAAGATGCAAATTACTGAAGTAGACACCCCAATTCCAGTGTTCTCCACTTGCTGTCCCATGCAGAGCGGCTGCCCTGCTGCATTCTGAACACAGGAGGTCAGCCTTTCAGTATTTTCTGAATGAATGCAAAGCGTTCTCTGATTGCATAAGATGGCAAGTGTGACATCACCCTCCTCACCTCTCCGCCTTGTCCAATCAGAGAACGGTTTGCATATTCATTCAGAGAATGCAAAGTATTGTTTGAATGGCACCTGTGCTGAGCTTCCTTCCTTCTGTATGGTAGCAGAGCAGTTACTTCGCCCTGGACATGACAGCAAGTGGAGAGAAGTGTCTACGTCAGTGATTTCAAGCTTCCAGGGACATTAGACAGATATGGTGTATACATATTTACAGTACATTGGACCAAGTTGGACCAATGTAACTACGTAGAAAATATCCATGCCTTGAATTCCTCTTTAGAAAGACCATTCAGTGCAAAGTGATGGAATCTTGACAGCACACATCCCAACCCACTTATCCTCAACTTGCCAATGCTTCCCCACCACTCTGTCAAAATAATCTGTCACTTTGACCTGAATAAGCAAATTGCCAGTGTCTCTTTAACTGATTTGACTACATTAAACCAAAATCAGATTGGTTACTATGGGTTTTGAACTTTGCACTTCTTATTGCACTTTGTTCTACCTTGCCTGAATAGCAGACAGGTACATGGGCATGGATGCAGACTTTTTCTAATAAAACAAGAATAACATAATGAATATTTAATTAAAATGAAATAAAAGTGTAATTTGCTCTATGAGTAATGTTTCTGGAAAGCTGCAGTCTAAACAAAATATAAATTTCAACAATATAACTGATTATATTGTCTTGACTTTTTCTTCTACACTTTGTCCTTTTCTATCAACAAAAAGAGGTCATTGTCAGTTGGGTTTGGCTTTGGTGTTTGAGTTAACTGCAGGCTGGTTTTTCTCGCCAACGATTATTAAATTTTTTCATGAAGTAAAGTATTATAGTTTCATTAGCTCTTTTATTTAAATTGTACTTAACCTTGCCATGAAACCTACTGCTCTATGTTCACAGTGATTTCAGATTTAAGGAAGGTTTAAGTTTAAAAATTCTCCCTATGCGGTTGATTTACTAAAGGAGTAGTGGATGTTCACTATTCTTGGTATTAAATCCATAAAACTGTGCTCATGTCAATCATTTTTTTTTTTTATTTCCCTGCACATGCCTGGAGTATTGAAATCAAAATAGAATCACTAGCTAAGAGAACATTCATTGTGATATGTGAACATTTTCTAATCCTTTATTAATTCAGCCATTATAGGTTTACAGAACACATATTCAAATTTAACATGTTTAGCTACCTGTTGTAAGATATACCCTCACTATCATCACGACTACACCTCATGGGCTCATTCACATGAGTAGCCACATATAGTGAAATAAAAAACAGCGCCACAGAGAAAGGGGAGATGTAATTTATGAGAGACCGCTACCCACCCAACTTCGATAAGTCAATTAAGGTGCTAAATAAAAAATAGTTAGTGCTGGTCTACATTCATCTATTAGACTATAAACTAACAAATTACCTAAAGTGCTAGTACATCACATATAATACAAAAACACATATCTAAAAAAAATGCTACTGTGTATATAATATGAGGACAATCTGTATCCAGAAAGTGCCAACATGCAAATTCTTACAATTGTTATAATGTGCAAAAATTGCAATATCCATCAATTAAATAATTATTAAACCAATTATATAAAAAAATATAATAAATTATATTAATCAAAAAAGAGTCCCAGACACAATTCAATACTGAGCTGTGTGAATGTCTCAAAAGTATATCCCCTCTGTGTATGTCACACCCGGTTGTGCATTCACCACTAATCACACTAAAATGACTCACCAGAGCGAATGGCTGGTCAAATTATAAACCAGCTCATATGCAAAATGTTGATCCCCTCACTAAATGGCACCACATCCCCTGCTTGAGACACATTTCCTCACAGAGAACTCATATTTATTATGCGATCATGCATGGAAGGAGGATAGAAGAAATTAAACTTCCACAGTATAAGTACAGTGCCTTGAAAAAGTATTCACACCCCTTGAAATTTTCCACATTTTGTCATAATACAACCAAAAACATAAATGTATTTTATTGGGATGTTATGTGATAGACCAACACAAAGTGGAAGGACAATGATAAATGGTTTTCAAATGTTTTTACAAATAAATATCTGAAAAGTGTGGCATGCATTTGTATTTAGCTCACTTTACTCTGATACCCCTAAATAAAATCTAGTGGAATCAATTGCCTTCAGAAGTCACATAATTAGTAAATAGAGTCCACCTGTGTGTAATTTAATTTCAATATACTGGAGTTGGGACTTTAAATGAGGTTTAAGGGTGTAATAAATGAAATAAATGAAATAACTTGGATGTCATGGTTCCCTATAAATTGGCATGATACGGTAATAATGAACCAGTAACCACAATACATTTATGATACAGAAATGTAATCACAAAGGAGCAATTCATAATCATCATTAATTTAATAACACATCAAGGCCTCAGCACACGGGCTGTCTGGCAAGGTATATTGATATATTTTTATTCTTATTCTTTTTTTCCTCCCCTTCTCCCCTTCTCTCTTACCTTTTTCTTACTATATTGGGTTTCTCTATGGGGAATAGTGGATCCCCAGAAACTACCACAACAAATCTTTATATTTATTTAATTCTAGACTATTTTCATGCATCCAAACTCCTGACGAGTGGTAGGCGACAATGAAACGCATAGACTATACATCCTCAGATGCCCTACACCAGCCCATATCATCATTTATCCATTTTTACACATGTTGATCATGTTGATATTATTCATTTATTTATTATTCCTTAATGTATTTATTACCATGTTTGTATGTCATTAATCATGTTCCCTAACTAATCATGTGTTATTAAATGAATGATGATTATGAATTGCTCCTTTGTGATTACATTTCTGCATCATAAATGTATTGTGGTTACAGGTTCATTAATACCGTATCATGCCAATTTATAGGGAAACATGACATCCAAGTTATTTCATTTTTTTCATTTAATACTGTTCTTAGGCTGGGATGGGTCTCATTCTCTCTTCTTTAATTTCAATATAAATACAGCTGTACTATGAAGCCCTCAGAGATATGTTAGAGAACCTTAGTGAACAAACAGCATCATGAAGGCCAAGGAACACACTAGACAGGTCAGGGATAAAGTTTTGGAGAAATTTAAAGCAGGGCTAGGGTATAAAAAATATCCAAAGCTTTAAGCATCTCACAGAGACTGTTCAATCCATAATCCGAAAATGGAAAGAGTATGGCACAACTGCAAACATTTCAAGAAATGGCCGTCCACCTAAACTGAAGGAGCTGCAGAGATCTACAGTTTAGGTGGGAGAATCTGTCCATGGGACAACTATTAGTCATACACTCCACGAATCTGGCCTTTATGGAAGAGTGGCAAGTAGAAAGCCATTGTTCAAAAAAAGCCTTACGAAGTCCCGTTTGCAGTTTGCGAAAAGCCATGTGGGGGACACAGCAAACATGTGGAAGAGGGTGCTCTGGTCAGATGAGACCAAAATTGAACTTTTTGGCCTAAAAGCAAAACCATTTGTGTGGCAGAAAACTAATGCCTTGTACACACGTCCGGTCAGAATAAACTTGGATGTTTTTTTCGACGGAATTCCGCTCAAGCTGTCTTGCATACACACGGTCACACCAAATTCCGACCGTCAAGAACGCAGTGACGCACAACACTACGATGAGCCGATAAAAATGAAGTTCAATGCTTCCGAGCATGCGTCGACTTGATTCTGAGCATGCGTGGTTTTTAGTACGTCGGAATTGCATACAGACGAACGGAATTTCCGATATAAATTTTTTCCGTCGGAAAAAAAGAGAACATGTTCTCTATCTATTTCCGTCGGAATTTCCGATGGAAAAAGTCCGATGGGGCATACACACGGTCGGAATATCCGATGACAAACTCCCATCTGACTTTTTCCATCAGAAATTCCGACCGCGAGTACGCGGCATAACACTGCACATCACCTGAAACACACCATCCCCACCGGGAAACATGGTGGTGACAGCATCATGTTGTAGGGATGCTTTTCTTCAGCAGAGACAAGGAAGCTGGTCAGAGTTGATGGGAAGATGGATGGAGTCAAATACAGGGCAATCTTAGAAGAAACCGTTAAAGTCTGCAAAAGACTTGAGACTGGGGCAGAGGTTTACCTTCTAGCAAGACAACGACCCTAAAGATACAGCCATAGCTACAATGGAATGGTTTAGATCAAAGCATATTAATGTGTTAGAATGGCCCAGTCAAAGTCCAGACCTAAATCCAATTGATAATCTGTGGCAAGACTTGAAAATTGCTGTTCACAGATGCTCTCCATCCCATCTGACAGAGTTTAAGCTATTTTGCAAAGAAGAATGAGCAAAAATGTCACTCTCTAGATGTGCAAAGCTGGTAGACACATCCCCAAAAAGACTTGCAGCTGTAATTGCAGTGAAAGGTGGTTCTACAAAGTATTGACTCAAGGGGGCTGAATACAAATGCACGCCACACTGTTCACATATTTATTTGTAAAAAATTTGGAAAACCATTTATCATTTTCCTTCCACTTCACAAATGTCGTCAGAGTCTTCGAGTGTCTTTGAGTGTGACAGCGATAACCCTAATGAACCAAGGCCTGAGGTGTGCCTTGGCCTAGCTGGTCAGTATGCTTCAAAAGTGGGCATACCCTAAATGTAAGAATAAGAATAAGGAAAATAGAATGAGTATGCATGGAGCTGGGGGAAACGGGTCGGTGGGAGCCCAGAAACGACAGCAACCCAGACCCAACAGGGGAGGAGGCTTAAGTAGCCCTCTCAGCCTCCTCCCACAAATACAGGCTTGCTTGCAGCCAGCCTTACACCTGTCATCAGAGTCTTCGAGTGTCTTCGAGTGTGACAGCGATAACCCTAATGAACCAAGGCCTGAGGTTTGCCTTGGCCTAGCTGGTCAGTATGCCTGAAAAGTGGGCAAAAAGAGACAACTGTAGGTGAAGAAGGGAAGGTAACAAATCGTCAGTGAAGTAGCACGCACCCGGATGACAACAGTATCTGAACCCGGTCCCATGCAAGAATGGAATAAGCCTGATGCCCGGCACAACCCAGACATGAGAGGATACGTGGGGGAAAGGAAGCAAAGGCTGGCCCGAGGAGCCTCTGCAACCGATGGGCGAGAAGGTCGTACTACTTCAACCGGACATCAGAGATGTGCCCCCGGCCTGCCCAAACTAGGTATGGGGAAGATAGCGGGAGAGGGCAAAAATGGACAACTGGCAGGAGTTGTAAGGCTGGATACCTGATGGATGGGTTGCAGGAGTCGGCGGATAAGGCCAAAGTGCTATGGCAATGAGCATCGTCAAGCATGGAGAAACATGCCAGACACAGAACACTGGTCCCACCTGACTCGATCGGGTCGTGCCACCGCCTGTGACCTGACAACCGAATCTGAATCCTGCACCGAGGAAGGAGGGTCAGACTCCATCCCGGGCAAGAAAGTCTCCTGGCATGATGCAGACATGCCCAAACAAGAGATCAGAGCCGCTAGCGGAACCTGGAAACATGACGACGTTGCCCAAACCCACCCCTGTGGCCGACAAGGGGCCGTGGCTCAGCACACACCCTGAGAGAGACTGTGAAACCCTGGGTGGTGACCAGGGCCTCAGCAACAGAACGACAACTGAAAGAAAATGAAGACTGCTTCCTACCCAAGGGTGAGTCCAGTGGTGAATGACATCCGCACCAATCAACTAGCCCTGGCAACGGGCAGGACTGATGGAAGCGAGTGCAAGCATGGTTGACGATGGCGAAGATGCCAGCGCAGCCCAACCTGAGAACACAAACTAGAGAAAAAGACAGACAACCAGACATGAGAACAACAACGAGCCTACCTAAGAAAGAGAACATGCAGAAATGACAAGACCACCACGCGTACATGAACCTGATGACGGAAGACCCCCCACCCTTGTGTGAGTGGCGAGTGAGCCCGAGTAACCTGTAGCGCAGAGACAGGTAATTACACTGAACACTCAGGGCTGGTGTACCCACGGACCGTGGAGGGTGATCGTATAGGTGTAATGAATGAACGTGCATCGTATGACGTATGGTATACGGGCGAGAAGATTGTGGTCAACAATCATTAACAAACGAAACCTCAGCCCGTATGGATCTGTAGACATGACAGATCCCAAAATGTGAGCCCTAGCTAACTAACCCAGGTACAAACATGGACGAAGATACAATGAAACATGGTAACCAACGAAGATGAGAACAGCTACCGGAGCATGCCGTGACTGAACCACAACACCCCTCTGAAAACGCTAAGACTGAAACGTTGCAACAGAAATGCTGAGACTGAACGCTGAGGTGGAAGCGCTACGACAGAAATCTTCAGGCAGAAAATGCAAGGACAGAAATGCTGAGACCGAAACGTTTGAGGCAGAAAAGTGAAGACGGAAAAGCTGAGACTGCATCGCTGAGGCAGAAATGCAGTGACAGAAATCCTGGGGGCAGAACGCTAAGACAGAAATGCTGAAACTGAACGCTGAGGCAGAAACGCAATGCCAGAATCCTGGGGCAGAACGCTGAGCAGAAACGCCATGACAGAATAACCCGAGGCAGATACGCTATGACGGAAATGCTGAGACTGGACGCGGAGACAGAAATACTGGGGCAGAATGCTACGATGGACACGCAACAACAGAAATCCTGGGGCAGAGACGATATGACAGAACAGCTGGGGCAGAATGCTATGACAGAAATTCTGGGGAAGAAAACGCAGACAGAAATCCTGGGGCAGAAAGTTCAGACAGAAATCCTGGGGCAGAAAGCGCAGACAGAAATCCTGGGGCAGGAAACGCAGACAGAAATCCTGGGGCAGGAAACGCAGACAGAAATCCTGGGGCAGGAAATGCAGACAGAAATCCTGGGGCAGGAAACGCAGACAGAAATCCTGGGGCAGGAAACGCAGACAGAAATCCTGGGGCAGGAAACACAGACAGAAATGCCGGGGCAGAAATGCTGAGGCAGAAAAACACAGACAGCAATACTTGGGCAGAAAAGCTATGACAGGAACGCCGGGGCAGAGCACTATGACAGGAATGCCAGGGCAGAAGGCTATGACAGAAATGCTGGGGCAGAAACGCAATGACAGAAATGCTGGGGCAGAAACACAATGACAGAAATGCTGGGGCAGAAACGCAATGACAGAAATGCTGGGGCAGAAAACGCAATGACAGAAATGCTGGGGCAGAAAACACAATGACAGAAACGCAGGGGCAGAAAACGCAATGACAGAAACGCTGGGGCAGAAAACGCAATGACAGAAACGCTGGCGCAGAAAACGCAATGACAGAAACGCCGGGGCAGAAACACAATGACAGAAATGCCGGGGCAGAAACGCAATGACAGAAATGCCGGGGCAGAAACGCAAAGACAGAAATGCTGGGGCAGAAACGCAAAGACAGAAATGCTGGGGCAGAAACGCAAAGACAGAAATGCTGGGGCAGAAACGCAATGACAGAAATTCCGGGGCACCAAAAACGGACGGCCCCCCTCTTGACACCAACCTGGACAGCCCCCATCTCTAGACACCAGCATGGACAGCCCCCCATCCCTTGACACCAGCATGGACGCCCCCCCACCCCCTCTATACCAGCATGGACGCCCCCCTCTCTCTATACCAGCATGGACACCCCCCCCCTCTCAACACCAGCATGGACGGCCCCCCCTCTCAACACCAGCATGGACGCCCTCCCCTCTCAACACCAGCATGGACGGCCCCCCTCTCTATACCAGCATGGATGGGACACCCGCATGGATGACAGCCCCCCTCTGATACTCCAAGCCCGGGAAGGATGAACAGCTGAGTGGGCGGCCTTGCAAGATGCCAGCGTGTGCTCAGAGGAGTGGGTGGGTGGGTGGATGGACGCCCCCCCCGCTCGGCGTGAGCCCGGGAAAAAACAGACAGGGTGGAGGAGTGGGCGGCCCTGCAAAAGATGGCGGTGTGCGCCCGGAGGAGGGAGTGGGTGGAGGACGAGCGGCCTGCATGAGTAGCAACGCGTGTGGATGGACGGATGAGCGGGCGGGTGACCCCCCCCCTCTGAAGCCGGCATGAGCCCAACGAGGATGACCCAGTGCGATCCCAGAGGAGTGGGAGGGAGGATGGAGTGGCCCCCCTCTAAGCCTGAGCCCGGGAGGAGGAGCAGGTAACAAGCGGGCAGCCCTGCAAACGAAGCCGGCGTGCGTCCGGCACGTAAGGAGAGTGAAGAGCGGGCATGACACCTGGCGAGGCCCCCCTAAGGCAGTCCCCCCTCTCTAGAATCCCGGCCGGAAGCAGATGGATGCCTGGATGGCCCCCCTCCAATAATCTCGGCGTGAGCACCCGGAGAGGAACCTGATGCCGACCATGCAGCCACTCTGCAACCGAAACCGGAAGTGACGTCAGCTAGCCCAGAAACGACAGCAACCCAGACCCAACAGGGGAGGAGGCTTAAGTAGCCCTCTCAGCCTCCTCCCACAAATACAGGCTAGCTTTCAGCCAGCCTTACACTTATGTGCCACTTTGTGTTGATCTATCACATAAAATCCCAATAAAATACATTAAGTTGTTGGTTGTAACATGATAAAATTTGGAAAATTTCAAGGGGTATGAATATTTTTTCAAGGAACTGTAAGTCTAAAAATCTGGCTTTATTTTAGAAAACATTCCAGAAAACTCACATTTTCTAAGTGTCCTACCCGACACTAAGGTGACAGCGCTCATTCGTGATCCTATTGGCTCCAGCTGGCGTTCCAGACCATGAGCATGATACTAGCGCTGAGAAGATGTCACATGATGAAACGTGTAGGGCGGGGCAAGTGTCACTGTCGTCATCACGTACACTAGTATTGCGCTTGCAGTGCCGATAGGATCTTCAAAGTTAAATACATTTTTGCAAGTACAGAACAATACAATCACAAACAATGTTATCAGCTTTCCTCTCTTTTTTGAACTACAAAACACCTCCCCTCATGTAATGGAGATGAGGATTTTTTGTAGTCTAAATCACGAGGTGAGAGTCCATATTGGCATTGTCCATGGCTTGACTGTCTTCCAAAACCTCTGGCTCCTTCAGCAGCATCAACTCACAGGTGATGCTGGAACTCACCGGACCCACTGGAACTTCTGAACCTCAGCCGTCCCCATTTTTATAGCACAGGTTGGATGGCTAGGACCAAAAGCTGGGAACTGAGCTAGAAACGTTTAACCCTTTCTCCAGCCTGGGCCAGCTGCTGGCTCACTATGCTATATGCAATTTAACCTGCCTATATGCTGCTCCACCATAGATACAGTGCAATGTGTAAGCATTGTCACTCTAGGACGGGAAGCGTATTACTGTCAGGATCACCAGGTGAAAATAAAATAAAAATTAGAAAGAAAAAACAAATGCAGCCACCACATCCATGGACTGGTAAGCTATGCTAATATGTTGAAAGGGGTTGTAAGCCTCACACATGAACAGAGTGTATGCCTCTAAAGTGTGCACTTGTCTTAATCCGGAGAACTCAGTGTTCTTTATGTCTTCTGCCTCGTTCTTCTGCAATCTACAAGAGTCACTTCTAACAAGTTTTCCTAAAACCAAGAGGTAAAAAGGTGACAATGGAGGAAGCTCCAGCACACAGCCTGTGAATGACAGCATCAGCTCTGTTCCTGTGTGCTGTTTGAAAGGGGAGTATTGCTTACCTCCAATCAGTTGTTATTAATCTCTGCAGAGTTTAACTTCAGCTCCACACCCCCTCCTTTCTTGATTCTCAGATAAGCTGTATAAATTCTGTACTTTGAATAGATGTAGAGAAGAGAAGAAAACTGCAGATAAACATTACTTATGACTTACAGTATGTAGGAGGATTTGTTTCATCTCTGTGTATCACTTGAGTCCCCTCGCTGGGTATATGTAAAGGATACTGGGACACTGGCTATATGCAATGTTACTGAGTGCAGAACTCTTTTTGCCCACAAGCTATGTCTTGTTTAACTAGTGGCAGGCTTCACACAGGGGCAGTCTGGGAGATGTAGCTTGGAGGCAAGTACAATACCCATGTTCCCTTTGAGAGCAGGAGGGGTCTCATAAACACATAAAAAAGGTTCTGTGCTGTGCCTAGTGAGTGGGCCTTTGTGCTGAATTCACTGGATGCTGCTGTTGCATAATGCCGTGTACACACGATCGTTTTTTCTGATGAAAAAAAACCGATGGACTTTTTTCATCGGACAAACCGATCATGTGTGGGCCCCATCGGTGGAAAAAAAAGATAGCAAATTACGATTGTCTGTGTGGAACTCCATCAGGCAAAAGACTCACGCATGCTCAGAATCAAGTCAACGCATGCTCAGAAGCATTGCACTTAATTTTTCTCGGCTTGTCGGAGTGTTTTACATCACAGCGTTTTGGACGGTCGGAATTTTGACTGATGGTGTGTAGGCAAGACTGATGAAAGTCAGCTTCATCGGATTTCCGATGGAAAAATTCATCGGATTTTATTCCATCGGAAATCCAATCGTGTGTACAGGTCATTAGGACCAGTAGGCTGGACCACGGAGGGTCTGCTGCTGTATCTGCAGCAAATGGGAGACAATTTCAATATGCTGCAGTGATCTGGGAAGCCACTGCCCAGAGTTGCTGAGAGGCCCATCATCACAACTGTCGCCACTATCGCTTGATCGCAGGATAAGGTGCCCCCCCACCGTGCCTTAAAGTAGTTGTAAAGGCAGAAGGTTGTTTTATCTTAATGCATTCTATGCATTAGGATAAAAAGCCTTCTGTGTGCAGTAGCTGCTTCAGCACCCCCTAAGACTTACCTGAGGTCACTCTCTGTCCAGCTATGTCCAAAAATGTCTAAGCCGTCTGAGATTTTCCTTCCTGATTGGCTGAAACACATCAGCAGCGCCATTTGCTCCCACTGCTGTCAATCAAAGTCAGCTAGCCAATTGGGGAGAGAGGGGCGGGGCTGGGTTGGGGCTCCATGTCTGAATGGACACACGGAGCTATGACTCAGCTCTGGTGCCCCCATAGCAAGCTTCCTGCTGTGGTGGCACTTAATGGGAGGAAGGGCCAGGAGCAGCGAAGAGGCACCCGAGGAGGTAGGTAAGTATAATGTTTATTATTTTTATAGGAAAAAAACAAGACTTTACAATCACTTTAACTCATCACCATCAGATGACTTTCGAGAAAGAAAATGGTAGGAGGGTAAAAGACACACAAAAAAAGCTGCATTCACCTGCTAACAACTTACAGTTACAGACCCACCATTAAGCAGCATTCACCTGCTAACAACTTCCGGTCACAGTCCCCTCCCACCTGTTGCAGTGTGAATCACTCCAAGCCATTTTAGGCAGAGCCCTACATAGCCCAGAGGTCAACCTTGTACTACATTTGCTCCCACCTTCACCTCATATCTACAGTAACTATTCACGGGATACAACTTGGGCCCAGCGGCCTTATCTGGGCCTGCCCCTTGACAGTACTCATCATTTTGAAAGGAGTCTCCCATGCCATTAAATTCAACACTTGTGAAATACTGCTGCTATACCCCTTTTTGCTGACAAATTCTTATCATTCTGCATGCCAACATTCTTAAAGGGCCCCAATGTAGCCAGCAGAAGATCCATCATAAATAGTTGCCTATCTTACTCTATCCTGAGGGCAGAACTGTGTCTAACTATAAGCAGGCTTAAACCTAGCCCCTTTGTTTGAGAGTGCTCAAGTGACATATGTTATGCAAGGGCTATGTTTTCTTTCTCTTGTTGGTCCCTTGTGGTGTATCATGTCATACGGAGAGCTATAGTTTATGCTCCAGGAGCCACAGTATAAGTTGAAACCTGACCTTTCATAAGCATCTTTATGAAGAGAATTGTATTGAAGTTATTGTTGTGTTTATGCTGACAAATATTCACGTGCCAACTTGCTCTGGTGTACTTTATGACTCTAATCTGCCAATACAGTCTGTTTATCTTTTAAAGGGTTGTGAGTATAATTTTGATGCACCTGGTGGGGCTTTACAGGAAAGGTATTCTAGTGGTGTCAGTGAGGGTGAGGCCTTACATAGGGCTGGACCGGAAAAAAGGAGCAAAATTACAGGCGATAAATTAGCATTTTACAAAAATGCATATTTTTTTTTTTTTTTTCGTTTAAAGGCATTATAAACACACATATCTATCTACACCTTTTGTTTTTCACCTGCATAAGTTGCACATTGATCCTATAGTTTCATGGTGCCATTTGTTGCTCTGTACAGGCAATCTGTAGTACAGTAAATCATCACATTCTTTTGTTAGAAAGTGTTCTGTGTTTGTATGTGTTCTGTGCAGATTAATACATGACCTCTGTCTGTAGTCTGATAACTGAGATTTCCTGTGAAGAAATTACATATGAAGACTTGTGACAAATGTAAAATGTAACCCAGTGGTGACACAGACAGCAAAGAAAAAAAATTGACAGAAGATCTAACCCTTTCAGACTCTATGCAAACCAAGAAAGATATAGTTCCAGCAGGGTCCTTCAAGCAATCTCACTGGTCCCCAGCAGCCTGATCTGTAATCCACGACTGGCTCCAGTTGCACTCCAGCCTCCTCAATATACAGTACAGGGTTAATGTCCATGTTAAGTGTGAGATGATGCTGAGGCTCCACTCACAGACCAAATCTTTGGGCAGAGGAGGTGGATGCTGGAGCAGGGTGTAAGATAAGTGATAGAGCCTGCACTGTGCACAGCTAGACGTAACATACATTTATCCTTGAAACACAGAAGGGCCCCACTGCAAGCGTAAACCTTTTTAACGTTCTGGCGTTGGACTTTAAAGAGTAAGTTCACCTTTTACAAAAAATCTGTAAGGTGAACTTACACTGGACCCCCTCCACATTTCCCCTGGTTCCGCTGTATAGGAGTCCCGCAATCCCCCGCTGTCGGGCACCGGGACTGTTTTGGGGATTTGAAATCCCCTGGATTTTTCTCCTCCAGCGCTGACAGGGTGGGCCAGGCAGATTCTGATTGGCTAGCGCCATCCATGTCCATATCTGTCCAATGCTGAGTGGTACGAATAGGAGATTAAAGGGGTTGTAAAGGTTTGTTTTTTATTTTTTAAATAGGTTCCTTTAAGCTAGTGCATTGTTGGTTCACTTACCTTTTCCTTCAATTTCCCTTCTAAATGTTTTTTTTCTTTGTCTGAATTTCTCACTTCCTGTTTCTCCTCAGTAAGCTTGCCCCCATCATCCGAGCTGTTCTGGCTGGGAGTTAGTCAGCCAGAACAGCTTACTGAGAAGGAACAGGAAGTGAGAAATTCAGACAAAGAAAACAAAGAAAAAAAACATTTAGAAGGGAAATCAAAGGAAAAGGTTAGTGAACCAACAATGCACTAGCTTAAAGGAACCTATTTAGAAAATAAAAAACAAACTTTTACAACCCCTTTAAGCTGCTGGGATTTCAAATTCCAGGACTGGTGAAGCGGCAATGTGGTGTCTGACAGCGGGGATCACGGGACTCTGATACAGCAGGACCAGGGGGGAAGGGGAGCGGGTCCAGTGTTAGTTCACCTTAGATGAACTTACACTTTAAAAACCTAAGGTGAACTTATACTTTAAACATGAATTTTAGCCTAGGGTATCAGTAAAAAGCAATTTACCTTATCCCTCAATCAGTCTAATGCGGCGTACACACGATCGTTTTTCATGCCATTTTTTAAACCAACGTTTTTCTCGTCGTTTTTTTTCATGTTTCCTCTCAAGCCTGTCTTGCGTACACACGATCATTTTAAAAACGTTCAAGTAAAGCGCAGTGACGTACAACACGTACGACGGCACTATAAAGGGGAAGTTCCGTTCGGATGGTGCCACCCTTCATGTTAGTAAAGTTTGTTGAGCGACGATTCGCGCTTTTCAGCCTCCTGCTTTTCAGTCCGTTACAGCGTGACGAATGTGCTATCTCCATTACAAATGCTAGTTTTACCAGAACGTGCGCTCCCGTCTCATGCTTGATTCTGAGCATGCGCGTTTTTTTTTCACCTCGTCAAAGCATACACACCATCGTTTTTCACGTCGTTAAAAAAAACGACATGAAAAACGACGTGAAAAAAGAGAGCATGTTCGAAATTTTTAATGCCCGTCATTAAAAATGCTCTGGAGCATACACACGATCGGTTTTAATGCCTATTTTTAAAAATGCAATTTTTAACGGCATGAAAAACGATCGTGTGTATGGGGCATAAGACTTTTGAAAGAATTTTCTATTGAAAATCAGAAATTTCGTGCATTTTGTGATCCGATGGTGCCACCATTGATTTCGAAATTCAACCAGCCAAGCCTTCAATTTCACATCCTTTTGCTACAGAAAAGAATTTTCATGGCTGGGAATCTTCTTTTCTTTCCGGGAATTTTCTTTTCTTGCACATGCGCATTTCTTTTTCTATTACATTTCTCGCACGATTCTCCCATCATTGATTAGAAAATCGTTTGTTTTTCACAAAATTTCCAACATGCCGGATTACTCAAATTCGATAGCCGCACGAAAATCGTCTGTTGTTGCAGCCCACTAATGGTGCGAAATTGGAACTAAAATTTTAGATATGTTTTTTTGAAAGAAAATTCTTTCAAAATTTGACCCATGTATGTCCTGCCTAAGTTCACTTTTCTCTCTGATGCTCCAGGTTGTGGACCTGCTGTCCTCACTTACTGCTGGTCCTGCATTGTATGTGATTACATCAACGCATGCAGCATTAAAGAGAAGCAGCTTTGGGGGAACAGTTGCATGAAGAAGAAAGAGCCTGCGTTAAATTGGCATTCAACCCTTGCAGTATGGGAAGCCCCACTGCAAGGGTTTTTTTCTCATTTACCTGAACTTCAGCTTTAATTAATTATCCACATAAAACTATAACTAGCCGTTTCAATTTCCAGTAAAGTCTCTATATTATTTATATAGCCCATTCACATTATGTTCCCTGAACAGAAACTCATTGAAGGAGTTACTACACCATTTAGCTACGTCTTAGGTCACTATTGACTTTGGGGAAATGTCATATCTTATTGCGGTAGCTTTAAATCTAAATATTTTTCTGAGTTCCAGTGGAAGTTCACTGTACAATGTAAATGCTGTGTAGCGGCCAGTTTTTTATTACACTAAATATTTGTGGCCAAATACATGTCAGTATGAATACAGAACAGAGGATTTGCAGGAGCAAAATGCTTTTACACCTCCATTTCCCTTACATAGTATGGATAAAGTCCTATGTTTTTGGAGCTACTTAAATATGGTAGATCTGTAGAAATGGACAGATTTTGGTGTGTTTATGCCAAAAAGAATATAAGGTATCTACCTCCGCTAGACAGCAGTCAGGTCCTGGACCTACCCATAGACTACATAGCAGCAACACTCACTCCAAAGTAGGAGAAGATGCACAATGATGGTGATGTATTCTATCCTTTTTCCAGCATATACAGTGTTATAAAAATGCACTTGAGTTAATATGCATTGACATCTGTTTTTTTTTGCGTTGTGTTGGTGATCAATTTTTAACATGTTGCATTGATGTGCAGGGTCGTTGTTCACAGCAGGAGGCAAAATACATTGGTTTTCTTTCTTAATGTGTATTACAGTGCGTTTGATGTGTTGTAACATGTTCTTATGTGTTGCTCTACATTTAAATGGTAACACTTTTGTGGGAAAAAAATTGCAAAAATAAAAACATTGTATGCACAATTGCTACACAAGCCATATTGTTATTGAAGGTTATTAAAATCCCCCTTCCTTTGCAATCTGCAGCACTGTCATTTTCTTTAAAATTCAATGCAATATGGAAACCTGAAAGTGTTTCATACACCAATGGAACACCACCAGATGCTTGTGGGATCAGTTTACTGATTAGGATGCAAATACAATTTTCGGCATCCTCTGCAACAACAATTTCCGTTTTGGTCAGATACTTCCAAAAGATTAGTCAGTTCTTTTTTTCTTTTCTTTTTTACTTTCATGTTTAAACATTTTATTGGAAAATATAACACAGAGTACAGAATTAAAGGGAGGGACATTCCCCAAATGTAAAAAGAGAAAACAGTGGTGCATACAACGTAATCAAAAGAAATAATCGGGACACAGCCCATACACTTAACAGAAGTTTGAGAATCAGCAATAAGTCAAATAGAGGTGTGACCAAATAACTCATAACACATAGAATTTTAAGAACCGAAGGGCAAACAATGGTAGATTACGGGTACAGGTCAGGTAGAGGAGGACCCGCATGGATGGGAAGAGATTAGTCAGTTCTAAAGGGATGCTGACACAGCAACTTTCCTTACACTGCAAGTGCATCAGCTGATTTATAATGAAAAAGCCACTCCCATTCAGAATTAGAATCCTGATGTCAGGAAAGGTTCCATCTGCTGGTAATATTTATTATTTTGCTTGCAGTACTGTGGTCCACCAGCAGGTGTCTCCTGGCAGTTTGGAACTGTCAGGAGAACTTCTCCCTGCTGGTTTTATATCATCTTTGGGACGCAGTACTGGTCTCCACCAGCGGATGGATCCTGGCAGTGTGGAGCGGACTGCTCTTCCTGCAGACAGGTGTCACCTAGCCTAATCACTGGCAGATACTTAAATACCTGGCAAGCCCTCACATGTTTGCCTTGGTATCTCTCTCCCTGACCTTGACCCTGCGATCCTGACTTCTGAGCCTGTATCTGACCCGATCTTATCTGACATGATCCCTATCCCAAGCCCATCCTGGTTCTGTCTCTCCTGCTTCCCCGTTACCTTGGATACCTGTCCCCCTATTACCTGATTAATTTGGATCCCTGCTCTGCAGCCTATCCATCCGTCCTCTCCCTGTTGATCTCCCGTCCTTACCTATCTTCTGATCTCCTTGTGTATGACCTCAGCCTGGCTTGTTTACGATTATGGTATCTCCCATCATTGTACATATACTGTATGTCTATTGTTATCTGTGGGTCTTGGTTTTAGGGTTGGTTATTGCACTGTGTTTATTTGAGGTGGTTGTATTCATATTTACTTACTTAAATAAATTATTATTATATTTTCACTCACATACGTTTTTGGTTTCCTCTGTGCAGTCCACACAGTCTGGTCTGCTAACTTGACAGTATTCCAAGGCCATATCTGATCAGACGTGGCTGCATTGAGGAACCATCCTGGTGTTGTGTGTTTTTGCTGATATGGATTTTGATGCAATCGTTTACTTTTCTCTGCTTGCAGCAGAGGATGGTGAATATTGTCGCCAGTTTTTAAAAGGGTGGACTAGTGACCAGCTGATGGAAGCCATCTGATCAGCTCATTCCCTAGTGGATCAGGGTCATATGTTATTTGAGGATGTTCAGCGTCTAATCCAATTATGTGTAAAGCCAGCCCTGTCATGTGTTCCTGAAGGAAATGATGATTTCTCTCCTCCCTTCAGTCGTGACCAAGTTGAATCCCTGGTATGGTTGTTGGAGGACGATCTGGCCTTTTTTAATGAACATTGTTCCTCCTGTTCCCAGCAGGTGCTTTCTGACTGCATTTGTTCAGTACAATCTCTGATTAGACAGGGTCTGTGTGAACCAGCTTTTGTTCAACCTGTGCTACAGGCATGGTCAGATCTCCTGTATTTAGCCAAGCCACAACAACCCAGCCCTGCCATTAGTCACCTGCTTTCCCAAGAATCTATCTCAGTGTCACACATGGCAACCTCAGCTACAGCCCAGTATACTCAGCTTCCCACCGAGTACGATTACCCAGTCTCTACTTGCTGCACTTTTCCTGCCTTCAATCCACCTGCCTCTTCCCTTCCACCTGTAACTATTCCACAAAAATGTCCTCCAGCCACTGTCCCCGTGTCTCCACCGCATTCCAGCCCTTCCTTTTGCCCAATTACATCCTTTTCTTACATTTCTCCAGTTACTTTCAAATCTGCAGTGGCTAAGCCAAAAAAGAGACAAAAGTTCTTTCCGACCCACACAATCCTGCCAGTAACCCAACCTGCCTCCACACCGACCAACCTGCTCCAGCCTGCGTTCACGCCAGTTGAACCTGATGACCCACCTATATCTACCAACTCTTTGCCTGTTACCCAGCCTGACGTCCCAGTGCCTGTTACCCAGTCTGACATTCCGGTCTGAGGTTTTGGTGCCCATTTCCCGGCCTGAGGTTGTGGTGCCCGTTTCCCGGCCTGAGGTTGTGGTGTCCCGTTTCCCGGCTTGAGGTTGTGGTGCCCGTTTCCATGCTTGAGGTTGTGGTGCCCGTTTCCCAGCTTGAGGTTGTGGTGCTCTTTTTCCGGCTTGAGGTTTTGGTGCCCGTTTCCCGGCCTGAGGTTGTGGTGCCCATTTCACGGCTTGAGGTTGTGGTGCCCATTTCCCGGCCTGAGGTTGTGGTGCACGTTTCCCAGCCTGATGAGCCTCTGTCTGCTGCCCAGCCTGATGAACCACTGTCTGCTGCCCAGCCTGATGAGCCACTGTCTGCTGCCCAGCCTGATGTGTTCCTGTCTGCTACCCAGCTTGATGTCCCGGTGTCTGCCTTCCAGTCTGATGTGCCTGCCTTCCAGTCTGGTGTCCTGGTGCCCGCCTTTCAGTCTGGTGTTCCGGTGCCTACCTTCCAGTCTGGTATCCTGGTGCCTGCCTTCCAGTCTGGTGTTCTGGTGCCTGCCTTCCTGTCCGATATGCCTTCCTTCCAGTCTGGTGTCCTTGTGCCTGCCTTCCAGTCTGGTGTCCTTGTGCCTGCCTTCCAGTCTGGTTTCCTGGTGCCTGCCTTCTAGTCTGATGTCCTGGTTCCTGCCTTCCAGTCTGATGTGCTGGTGCCTGCCTTCCAGCCTGATGTCTCGGTGCCCGCTTTCCAGCCTGATTTGCCCGCTTTCCAGCCTGATGTCCCGGTGACTGCCTTCCAGTCCAATGTGCCTGCTTTCCAGCCTGATGTGCTTGCTTTCCAGCCTGATGTGCTCGCTTTCCAGCCTGATGTGCTCGCTTTCCAGCCTGATGTGCCTGCTTTCCAGCCTGATGTGCCTGCTTTCCAGTCTGATGTGCTCGCTTTCCTGTCTGATGTGCCCGCTTTCCAGTCGGATGTGCCCGCTGTCTGCCCGGGTGTGCCCGCTGCCTGTCCAGATGTGTCTGTACCCGCTGCTTAGCTCAAGCTGCATTTTGTTCAGTTTAAAGCCATGGACTTTCCTCATGCTCAACCTGATGTGACTTTGCCTGTTGCCCTGCTTGTCGCCATGAACTTTCCCCAGCAACAGTTAGTTGGAGCGTCCGGAGGCTGCTCCTTCAAGGGGGGTTACTGTCAGGAAAGGTTCCATCCGCTGGTAATATTTATTATTTGAGAACAGAAATAAACCTAAGGCTAGGGTTGGGACTGTAAATGAGGTAATGACTACATACACCTCCTGTAATGACTACATAGCTACTGCTACCTATAAATTTTATTTTACCATCCTTTATGTGTATGCCATGCCTTTTTGTAACGAATAAACTATGTTTAATATAATTGGTTCATATAATTCAGTAGTGTGCTACATATAAAGTCCCACCATTTAGAATATTTATTATTTGGCTTGCACTACTGTGGTCCACCAGCAGGTGTCTCCTGGCAGTTTGGAACTGTCAGGAGAACTTCTCCCTGCTGGTGTTATATCATCCTTGGAACGCAGTACTGGTCTCCACCAGCGGATCCTGACTTCTGAGCCTATATCTGACCCGATCTGATTCGACCTGATCCCTATCCGAGCCCATCCTGGTTCTGTCCCTCCTGCTTCCCCGTTACCTTGGATACCTGTCCCCCTGTTACCTGATAACTTTGGATCCCTGCTCTGCAGCCTATCCATCCGTCCTCTCCCTGTTCCTGTTGATCTCCCGTCCTTACCTATCTTCTGATCTCCTTGTGTATGACCTCAGCCTGGGTTGTTTACGATTACGGTATCTCCCATCATTGTACATATATGTCTATTGTTATCTGTGGGTCTTGGTTTTAGGGTTGATTATTGCACTGTGTTTATTTGAGGTGGTTGTATTCATATTTACTTACTTAAATAAATTATTATTATATTTTCACTCACATGCGTTTTTGGTTTCCTTTGTGCAGTCCACACAGTCTGGTCTGCTAACTTCCCTGACACCTGAAGACACAAAGTGGAACAAACAGCTTTTTCTTCAGAGCAGAAACAAATAGAAATCTGCAACAATGTTTGTTAAAATCCTTGCAAGTGTTTTTGTGCTTATTGGAATCAAATTCCCTGCAAGTTAAAGCAACATTAATGCTTTAATTTCTTTTTTTTATTAAAATAACGAACATGTTATATTTACCTGCTCTGTGTAATGGTTTTACACAGAGCATCCCCGATCCTCTTCTTCTGGGGTCCCCCGATGGCGCTTCAGACTCCTTCTTCTCTGCAAGTTCCCCAAAGGAAAGCTGATTTCCATGGGGGCAACCATGCGTGCTTGCTTCCGAGCCACTCTGTCTGAATATATTGACACACAGAGCGGCTGGTTCGACCCCGTCCCTGCTTGCTTGGCACAGCATTTGATTGACAGCAGCGGGGGCCAATGGCTCCCACTGCTATCAATCTACCCAGGGAGGAGGGAGACAGCGGTGAGAGCCGCTACTCTCGTGCACTTTGCTGGATTGGATTGGGCTCAGACAAGTAAAAGGTGGGGCTGGAGGGGATTTTGCAGGACAGAAGGTTTTTCATCTTAATGCATAGAATGCAATAAGGTGAAAAACCTTAAGGCTTTAGAACCGCTTTAAATAACAGATTAAAAAAAGTGTTTATCCCTAAACTGGAATTTGTATGATAAAAAAACTAAAAACTTCCAAAGTCTTAATAGGGTATTTTTTTCTCTTTGACTGCTGAAAGCAGTTAAGGAGTTGTTTTAGTCATATATACAATACATAGTAATGACTCATATTCATAAGTCATGATTAAGGTAAAAAGATATGTTGCTGGTTTGCTTCATTATCCTCCCCACATTGCCACATGTTTTGGAAAATATTACTATTCCATAAAAAAGGGTGTTTGTAATAACGCCAGAACAAAAGCAGATAAGAATTTTATTAAAACGGAACCCTGGATAAAATAAATAATGACCCCTGCAGTGGGGCTACCCCCACACTGCAAGGGCCAAATGCTAATTTTTGTCTAGGGGGTAACATAAAAAACAGCTTTTTTTACCTTATTTCTCACTTCCCTGACAGCTGGCGCTTTCTACTCTTTAAAGTGGTTGCAAACCCTTACAGACCACTTTTTGCTACAGGTAAGCCTATAATAAGGCTTACCTGTAGCTACCATGGATATCTCCTAAACCTGCACGGTTGTGCCGTTGCTTCAGTTAGACTGCCGTTACCGGTGGCTCTTGCATGCGTGCACGGGAGTGACGTCACGCGGCTCTGGCCAATCACAGAGCCGGAGTCGGCGGCCCTGGAAGGAAGAGGGGCAAGAAGATGGATGCAGCCTGCACAGGGTACAGAGCTGGATTTGTTTGCAGGTAAGTGTCACATAATGGGCTAGTATGCGATGCAGTGAGCAAAAGAGAAAGTAAAACCCATCAGGGTTTACTTCATCTTTAAAGAAGAAGTAAACTCAGCCCACAGAATCCACATTCATCTTTGAATCAATACTTTCAAATATTACAAGTACACTGCCATGTCAATTCTTCTATTAAGGTCAGGTTTTATATACATTTTCCTTACTTTCTATATTGACCTCATTGTAGCAGGCTGCGCCATGTTGACTCCTGGAATCGTGTTCCAGAGCGGAGTATATTTCCGCCCTTCCTGTCGTAACCACGCACATGTGGGCATGTGCAAATGTGCGGTTCTTCCTATCTTGCTGGCCATAGACCCGATGTTTACATGGCCTGCAAGTGCCAGAGCTCTCGCCGGATTAAATAAGATGCGGCCGAGTGCTGATGACATCGGCATGGCACGTTTGTGAAGGATTTGATGGCCTCTAAGTGTGCCGTTAATCAGAGCAGAAAGACACATGTGCGAAAGACGTCACTGCAGGGGACCGAGGTCGATTTCTCAGGAATGGCGCAGCTGTGGGGAAAATAAAACTGAGCTACTGTATATGTAAGTTATTGCAGTATGCTTTGAATATAGAAAAGCACTATAGGAGGGTTTACAACCACTTTAAGACCCCTTTCACAGTGAGGAAGTTTTCAGGCGTTTTAGTGCTAAAAATAGCGCCTGAAAACTGCCTCCCATTCATTTGAATGGATGCTTTCACAATGGGGCGGTGCGCTTGTGGGGCGGTAGAAAAATTCCTGCAAGCAGCATCTTTGGAGCATGTTTGGAGAGCTGTAAATAGCGCTTCAAACACTCCCCTGCCCATTGGAATTAAAAACGCTTCTAAAGTCCTGCAAAACTGGTCTTTTTGGGGGGTTTTTAAGGTCACGTTGTCAAACGTCGCTAAAATGATGCTAAAGCAGCGCAAGAACGACCTGCGCTTTCTTGGCTGTTTTAGCAGAGCTTCAGTATGGAAAAAAGATGTGGGTTCTGGGGACTAGTCAAGCCTGCAGGAGCAAGAGACAAGGTAAGTAAACTGTTCCCCTGGACAAAAACAAGTTCAGCTTTAAACAAAATTGTAATTACAGGTGACCAAGTGGCTGAAAGTCTGATCCATCAGCCATTTGTCAAACCTGATCCTGTGATCCTGTTTGTGGGATTTGCATAATTTTATCCAAGTTATTTAATTTTTTTATTTCTCAATAAAACAAGTAAAACAGCATGCCCAGCACACTAGATAGAAAAAGTAATATTCCTAGAAGGGCCATTAGCATGTAGGCTATGCTATGGAAATATTTGGGGAGTAGTTTGTATGCCCTTCAACTCTGAACATCTGCTTCAAGAAGACAGCTCAAAAAGGGCACTCATTTCGAAATAGATGTTTCTAGCTAGGGCTGTTGCCAAATTTGGGCCCCTGGGGCAGATGCCCAAGGTCAACAACAGTCACTACCCTGCAGGCTGTTTCTCAGCAAACTTATCTCCAGCTTAACAATGACTGTATAGGTCTGGCACTGTTGTAATTCATCAGAGTGAGGGGCACGGGACAAGTAAGTAACCAATGATGTCTATGATGAGGCATTTTTCTTCAACTGCCACCAATACTAGTGACCAAGTTTTTATACACTCCTATCAATGCCCCTGCTTCCAGATTTAGAAATAAATTATTTGAATTCATTATTCTCCTGGAATATGGATTCAGGGAGATTTGCATATTCTTGTTCCCATATTGTGATTGGTTAGTTACCGTATTTATCGGCGTATAACACGCACTTTTTTCCCCTGAAAATAGGGGGAAAATCGCGGGTGCGTGTTATACGCCGATAGTGTACCTTGAAGCTTGGGAGGGGGACGAACACTGCCAGAATTCACGAGCCGTCATCTCCTGTTCGGCTCTCACGTCACACACACAGTCCCGCCTCCGCCACTGGCATTGGACCAGTGTTCTGTCTATCACAGGAGCTGGTCCAATGCCGATGGCGGAGGTGGGACTGTGTGTGTGTGACTGCCGAGTGAGAGCCGGACAGCCGGAATTCACGAGCCGCCATCTCCTGTTCAGCTCACACGTTACACACACAGTCCCACCTCCGCCACTGGCATTGGACCAGTGTTCTGTCTATCACAGGAGCTGGTCCAATGCTAATGGCGGAGGTGGGACTTTGTGTGTCTGTGTGACTGTCAGTGCCGAGTGGGAGTCGAACAGGAGATGTCCAGGCTGCATTGATGATGATTGCATTGAGGCTAAAAAGGGGCATTGGTAAGGCTGCATGATGAGATGGGCATTGATAAGGCCGCATGATGAGATGGGCATTGATAAGGCTGCATGATGAGATGGACATTGATAAGGCTGCATGATGAGATGGGCATTGATAAGGCTGCATGATGAGATGGGCATTGATAAGACTGCATGATGAGATTAGCATTTATAAGGCTGCATGGTGAGATGGGCATTGATCAGGCTGCATATGGGCACTGGCCCTTATTTGAATTCAAAGTTGTTTAGTTAAAAAAAAAAAATTCTGAAACTTCCCTCTTAAAATGTAGGTGCGTGTTATACGCCGATAAATACGGTATTTAATTTATTCACAATGACACTCTTAAGCCTAGTAAACACGGGCCGAATGTTGGGCAACATCAACCAGTTCAATAAAAACAGGTCGACATTAAGACCGTGTGTATGGCAGCTGGTCTGACAGAAGCCGGCCATTCCACCAGCTTCTGTTGGATGTGCATGCTGGAAAACCAGCACCCGACTGGCTCCTGATCAGCGCTCTCAGCCAATGGATGGGAGCGCTGACCAGAGTGTTCTGGCGGGGGGCCGTCCCCCTGTCAGAACACAATAGCTCAGCGGGGGACATCGCCGTACTAACATGTAATTGTTGGTACAGCGGCTTCGACTGTAGCTCTCAGGTTTTTTTTGTTCAACCCACCCAAACTTATGGTGTACTAGGCTTAACAGGCCTTATCACAATCATATATTGCCTATCCCAGTGATGGCGAACCTTGGCACCCCAGATGTTTTTGGAACTACAATTCCCATGATGCTCATGCACTCTGCAGTGTAGTTGAGCATCATGGGAAATGTAGTTCCAAAACATCTGGGGTGCCAAGGTTCGCCATCACTGGCCTATCCCCTCTAAGTCTTAAAAATGACATGTCCGTTAATATAACATTGATCGTATTAACAAAAAAAAAAAGAGAAAAGGGGTGCGCTAAAGTGCAAAGCCTTGTGTTAAGAACAGCGTTTAATTAAACCAGACAAAAACAGTTTCCTTTTGCTATTAGCAAGAAAAGGAATTAACAGACTTTATATGGAACAATTGTGCCGTAGACGAGTCACTGGCTTCTTAAATTCAGTAGACATTTCATTTAGGGAAATCACTTTCAAGCCATGTTAAGCAATTCACCCCTGAAATGATTATCTATTGTTAGAGGATACATGTTACAGCTGACTGCCTCACTTATTTCACACTTTTATTATGAAAGCATATATCACACCGAAGATGTTTCACTGCCTGTTCAGTCATCCTATTTTTTTCCTTCTTGCAGAAAGAAGCTTTATCCAGCTGTGAATCTTGGCCAAAAATTAATCACAATGTCATTATGTATAAAGCAACAGGGAAAACAATCGGCATTCCGCACCTCTAACTCTGGGACCGTGGTCTTCTCCCGGTAAACAGAAGTTAGTTCTCTCCATCTGCATGTCTCTTGGTAGGACTGCGTAGGCTGAAGCCTAAGGTGGCAGAGTTCAAAGAGGCGATATTCTGCTCATATGCATTAATTGTAATTAACAACAATAAGAAAACTTAATTTAACTATCTGCTGAATGTATTTATTTATTTTATATTAGGAAATACATTATTAACATTACATTAATATTAACTACTAATATAAAGAAAACAAAATATAACCTCCTCACGCCTCACTGTTTGTATAATCACTGTGAGTGCGACAGGCTTGTTACTCTTGTATAAATAAAGCAAAAGTAGAATTATTTTGTAATCTTTTTAGCTATCGCCACATCAAAGTGAACACATGTATCAAAGTCACACTGTGAGCCCTTTTTTTTTTATAAACTGCATACTTTATTACAATGTTTAAAACATTAAAACAAGTCCCCTTGAAATAGCCAGAGCTACTGGAAAAAAGTTGGGTAAACAATGTTTTGATCTTTACCCTTAGGGCTCTTTCATATGACCGTATGTGGATGTACACCACCCAGATCTGCATAAATCTGTAGTGGGTATGGCCAGGTCTTTCCAATTAGCTACAAAAAGCCTGTACACATATATGCTGTCCACATATAATCGCACACGGAGCAATTACATTGCAGCTAGGGACAGATAAGCAGCTCTGTAGACAGATTGTTTGTGCTCAGGGCAACTCAATTCCTGCAGGTATTCACTCCATGTGCCATTACATGTGCACAGCTGAAGAGCCTCTCAGCCTGTCATTGATTTTTACAAGCTGAGCGGCTGCAGTGGAATGTGAACACCTTGCCATACCCTTCCAAGAAGTATGCTGATATAGTTGATGTATGAACATGAACAGCCATATGAATTAGTCCTTAATAGCACCAAAACTTCTACATTGGGTCATTGGACTCTCCTTTCCACTTTATAACTAATAGTTGGATGTACTAGAAATTATACATAAGACCAGTTTGCAGTATTATTGTATCTGGAAGAGCACTTTTGGAGAACCTAGACCCTACTGTGGGTGGTCCATTTTGGTTATCATGTGTGGCTAAAGCACTCCTATATTGGCTGAAAAAGAAACTACACGGTAACATTTTCGTCAGTTACTTAACAATACCCATTCTGGAATGAACTATTTTACCAGTGAAACAAGATGTTGCAAGGTAGCTATATTGCTGAATTCATTTAACATAAAGGTCTTTAGGACCGTTAGTATACTAATAAGAACATTTATAAAATAGGGCACATTCAGTCATGAGGTAGTAATCTGATTACTTGCTTTTATTATGTTTTATTTTTTAGATTGTAATACAGTAGTAGTAGTTTTATTTATAAATACCTCACTGATAGTGTGACTTTGATACATAGCTGTTACACAACCCGTGTTCACAGGTTGCAATATTAAGTTGCAAGTAGGTTGCAATAGAATGGTTTTTTTTACATGCAAAAACCTACTACCATAAGTTTAAATTCAGTAAAAACTGCATAGCAGTCAAATAACAGAACTATTTGTTCTTGTTTATGAATGAACTATTTGTTCTTGTTTATAAAAAATGTATAAATTAGATAAATCTTATATTGTATGCATATATGGTGGACCTACACAGTGGCATCGTTATGGGGGAGGCAGGGGTGTGGACTGCACCTGAGTGACACTTATCAGAGGGGGGACACCAATTGGTGTAGCTACAGGGGTCACAGGGGTAACAATTGCCCCTGTTTCATTATTTCATGTCACACTGTGTCACTGAGGAAAAGTAAATTAAGAGGGCTCATGCCGGCTGGGATTTGTAGTCTTTTCCTGCAGACAAGATGGGGCGCTGTGGTGAGAGATGGACTACAATTCCCATGATGCTTTACTTTTCCCTGTGACATAGTGTGACAGGGAAGGTTGAATGGAGAGCAACCTCTTGGGTTCAGGAAGTGGACAGAGGTGTGGGCAGCAGAGAGGGAGACTTCTATAGACTTCAATGGAGCTGAGAGTCTTCATAAGGTGACCTGAAGACTGCAGAGGAAATGCATAGTGATTATTTAGCAACTGCCCAATGATGCTTTTTATGGTGCGGCAAGTGCCTGTTGTATGTGCACTGCAGCACTGCCTCTGGCTGCCTCACAGAGCCCTCAGAACCGTCGGAGACTCATTCTCTTGAGTCTGTACTAAGGCAGGGAAGGGGTTGATGCCATGTTTTACTGCACCAGATGACACCAACCCTAGTGATGCCACTGGACCTATAAACTATCCATCACCATATTCTATAATATAGACCTTTGTATAACAGGTCATAAACAGGATATTATTTAAAAAAAACATCTCTTTTAGATTGCATAACACCACAGGGTCATTGGCAAAAAATCACCCTTTAAGAAGAACACTTTAAGATGGAAGATCTCAGAAAGAAAGGAGATAAATATACCCACACAGGAAAATGTCTCACAAACAATTCCCCATTTATTGTAAATTCCCATCAAAGAGTAAAGAATGCCCTGCAGTGATACAGAAAAAGTAGGTGCACTTATGTGCCCAAAATGAGGAGAGAAAGGGGAACCAGGGAGGAGAATGGATCCACACAAAAAGACATACCTACCCCTAAACTGCCACCATAACCCTCGGGAAAAAACAAAAAGGATGCTACAATGCACCTCTCCTTTTATCTCCCGCCGTCTGTACAAACACATAAAATGTATTATTACACATTTTACATTTTATGTCCCATTTCACATCTCCATCTAAGTTGCTCTGCAGAAAAAAAAGTGAAAGCAGAGAGCAAGATTGAGTAATTCTTCAAGTCTTCTCCCTGGGTGGCATTTTAAGACTATTGGCATTTTCTTATCTATAGGTGGGGTGAGTGAGCGCCATAGTATGCTTTTATTTATTTATTTATTTTGATCAATTTCGTCCAGTTACACTCCATTCATGTCTGAAGGATTTACAGTTTGATAGTTTTAGGTTCTGACTATAAATATAAGGTTTGAAAGTAGGTATCTTTTATTTTAGGGTGCAAATAGCAATAACTAAAACATCCAGAACATTTTTTAAGTCCCCCAAAAAAAGCACTTGCCAAAATTTGAATTGGTCATTAATAGTGTTGAGCGAACCCGAACTGTAAAGTTCGGGTCCGTACCGAACTTTAGCTTTTTCCCGAACCCGAACCCGGACTTTGCCCAAAAGTCCGGGTTCGGGTTCGGGTTCGGCAATCTAATAACGCATTTAGAAATGCTTCAGGGGCCAGCCAATCACCTTTTGATTAGCTGGTGTGCCCTTAGAAGCCATCATAGCCATGCCTACTAATGGCATGGCTGTGATTGGTCAGTGCAACATGTGACCCAGCTTCTATATAAGCTAGAGGCACACAGCACACGACACTCTGCTTCAGAATAGATAGGGAGAGGATCTAGTCTGCTGCTGCTGCTTTTAGAGAGAGATAGAAAGATAGATGAGGTAGTCCTGATTCTACAATCTGAGGGAAAAGATAGAGAGATAGTGTAGTGTAGGGCCAGGTTCCTGTGTTGGTGCTTTCAGGGAGAGAGAATATTATATAGGAGTCCAGATTCAGAGATTAAAATCAGCGATCTGCATAGGTCTACCTATTTGTGTTGCAGTGCAGTCTTTTTACACTGCCATGAGCCCAGTGTCAGAGAAAATCTAACTTTTAGGGGAAAAAAAAAAGGCACTTTATTGTTCTCTTTTCCAAAAGACCCATAGGGCAAAAAAAAAAAAAAAAAAAAGCATTTTATTTTGCTCGTGCAAAAAAAGACCCGTTTAGGGCAAAAAAAAAAAAAAAATTGCACTTTAATGTACGCTTGCAAAAAACGCCGTTTAGGGGTACAAAAAAAAGTTTGCAGTGTGTTATACATATTTTGAGGTGTTTGAAATAAACAATTTCTTTATAGTTTTCTCCTACGTTGCTATACTAAAAAAACAACATTTTTTTTGAATAGCATTTTCTGCAGTTCTGTAGCTGTGCGATTCAGCGGTTACGTACTGTGGGTGTGTTCTGCTCTTCCAAAAAACGCAGTTTAGTGGCACAAAAAAAAGTTTGCAGTGTGTTATACATATTTTGAGGTGTTTGAAATAAACAATTTCTTTATAGTTTTCTCCTACGTTGCTATACTAAAAAAGCAACATTTTTTTGAATAGCATTTTCTGCAGTTCTGTAGCTGTGCGATTCAGCGGTTACGTACTGTGGGTGTGTTCTGCTCTTCCAAAAAACGCCGTTTAGTGGCACCAAAAAAAGTTTGCAGTGTGTTATACATATTTTGAGGTGTGTGAAATAAACAATTTCTATATAGTTTTCTCCTACTGTGCTATACTAAAAAAACAAATTTTTTTTTGAATAGCATTTTCTGCAGTTCTGTAGCTGTGCGATTCAGCGGTTACGTACTGTGGGTGTGTTCTGCTCTTCCAAAAAACGCCGTTTAGTGGCACCAAAAAAAGTTTGCAGTGTGTTATACATATTTTGAGGTGTATGAAATAAACAATTTCTATATAGTTTTCTCCTACTGTGCTATACTAAAAAAACAAATTTTTTTTGAATAGCATTTTCTGCAGTTCTGTAGCTGTGCGATTCAGCGGTTACGTACTGTGGGTGTGTTCTGCTCTGCCAAAAACACCCATTTAGGGCAAGATCCTAAATTTTGAAAATATGAGGAGAAGGTCAAAGGGACATGGTGGCCCCGGTCGTGGTGCTGCTGGTGGAGCTCCTGTTGCAGGGAGAGGACGTGGTGGATCTGTGCCAGATACACGCACAAGTGAAACACCTTCCTCAGGTGCGAGTAGGCGACCGAGCCTGCGGCGGTATTTTGTCGCGCCTAATGAGGCTGTACGAATGTTTAGGCCAGGACAAGTACAGGCGATAGTAGATTGGGTTGCTGACAGTGCCTCGGGTTCCTTCACATTGTCTCCCACCCACTCTTCTGATGAAAGAACAGAGTTGGCACCTGAAACCCATGTCCATCAGTCTTTCACCTCACCCCCTTGCAAATCAGCCAAGCAGTCGAAGCCCCAAATCATGCAGCAGTCTCTTCTGCTTTTCGATGACTCTGTTAGCAGGGTTTCCCAGGGCCATCCACCTAGCCCTGCCCCAGAAGTGGAAGAGATTGAGTGCACCAATGCCCAACCACTTATGTTTCATGATGAGTACATGGGAGGACCATCGCAGTACGTCTCGGATGTAGTGATGAGCCGAACACCCCCGGGTTCGGTTCGCACCAGAACCCGCAAACGGACCGAAAGTTCGTACGAACATTAGAACCCTATTAAATACAATGGATGCGAACGTTCGAATTCTAAAGTGCTAATTATAACAACTATTATGCATGTTATTGTCCTAAAAAGGGTTTGGGAACCCGGGTTCTGCACCAGGGGACATGTATCAATGCAAAAAGAAGTTTTAAAAACGGTCGTTTTTCGGGAGCAGTCATTTTAATGATGCATAAAGTGAAAAAAAAAAAGTCAAATATTCCTTTAAATATCGTACCTGGGGGGTGTCTAAAGTATGCCTGTGAAGTGCCATGTGTTTCCCGTGTTTAGAACTGTCCCTGCACAAAATGACACTTCTAAAGGAAAAAAAAGCCATTTAAAACTGCTTGCGGCTTTAATGTAATGTCTGGTCCCGGTAATATGGATGAAAATCTTTAAGAAAAATGGCATAGCTACCCCATGACCCCCCCCCCCCCCCTACCCCAGCCCATTACCAGCCCCTTTGGGTCTTGTATGGATATTAAGGGGAACCCCGCACATAAAATAAAAAAGGCCCTATATACTCTGAACAGCCGTATACAGGCGGTGCATACAAGACAGGGACTGTAGGTTTGTTCTTATGTAGAATCTGTTTGTAATTTTGAACAGGTACATTGTTGAAGTGTAGCTCCAGCCCAAAAATCTATTTTTAAACTTTTTGGAAAACATAGGTAAGGGTTATCACCCCTGTAACATTTGTTTTTCTGTCTGTGCCCCTGTTCAGAACATTTCACCTCACTTTCCGTCCCAATGACAACTGTTTTTGAAATGTGGTGTTTTTCTTGAAACAAGGATTGCTGATAAAGCATCAGTACAGAGGAGACACCTTTCTCCCATATTTATTCTTACAGGAGAGAATTTTCCTTCCTAGTGGTAGATTTCCTCTCACTTCCTGTTGTCTTCTTGCGTTTGCAAGTAGGAGTCGTTTGTAAGTTGGATGTTTGAAAGTAGGGACCTGCCGTATATACTCTGCAGAAATAGGCCCCTTAGTTGTTGGTGTTGGCACAACACTGTAAGCACTCACAGTTACTCTTGGTTGGTGCTGGAACGCCCTGCTGTCAACTATTATATCAGGAATTTTAATTACATATAATTGTTGAACAGTGGTAGTAAAAATTGGGCCTTTGATGGTGGTGCTGGTGCCACAACACTGTAAGCCCTGACAGTTACTCTTGGTGGGTGCAGCAATGGGCCCTGCTGTGAATTATTAGATCAAGAATTGTAATTGCATGCCCCTGTTGAACAGGGGCTGAAAAATTGGGCCTTTCGTGGTGGTGGTGGTGGTGGTGGTGTTGCCACAACACTGTAAGCCCTCAGAGTTACTCTTGGTGGGTGCAGGAATGGGCCCTGCTGTGAATTATTAGATCAAGAATTGTAATTACATGCCCCTTTTGAACAGGGGCTGAAAAATTGGGCCTTTCGTGGTGGTGGTGGTGGTGGTGGCGTTGCCACAACACTGTAAGCCCTCAGAGTTACTCTTGGTGGGTGCAGCAATGGGCCCTGCTGTGAATTATTAGATCAAGAATTGTAATTGCATGCCCCTGTTGAACAGGGGCTGAAAAATTGGGCCTTAGGCACTGGTGGCACAACACTACAACCCCTCACAGATACTGTACTTGGAGCACAGCAATGAGCCCTGTTGCAAAGTATTGCTTCAAAAATTGTAATGACACGCCCCTGTTAAACAGGGGCTGAAAAATTGGGCCTTAGGCACTGGTGCCACAACACTCCAACCCCTCACAGATACTGTACTTGGAGCACAGCAATGAGCCCTATGGCAAATTATTGCTAAAAAAATTGTAATTACACGCCCCTGTAAAACAGGGGCTGAAAAATTGGGCCTTAGCCACTGGTGGCGGCACCCATAAACAAAAATGATCTTCCAAGCTATCATCATCAATCGTATCATTGAGGACTCGGAGGAGGAGGATAGCCAGTCAACATAACAGCACAGGCACTCAGCATCAGCATCAGTCTTGAAGGGATGTGACATGTTAAAATCAATTAGTCTGTTATATCAGCATCAGGTGTGTGGTAGCTGGTGGTGATCCAAGACTGGTTCATCTTGATGAAAGTCAGTCGATCAACCGAGTCGGTGGACAGGCGCACCCTGTGATCCGTGACAAATCCTCCAGCAGCACTGAATGTGCGTTCCGAAAGAACGCTGGATGCAGGACAGGCCAGTAGCTCAATTGCATACTGTGCAAGCTCTGGCCAGTGATCCATCCTCAAGACCCAGTAAGCCAGAGGATTTTCGGTGGGGAAGGTGTCCAAGTCTGACCTTGCCCCTAGATATTCCTGCACCATGTTTATCAGACGCTGGCGATGGTTGCTGGAACCGATCATACTTTGGGGCTGCGGACTAAAGAATTGTCTGAACGCATCGGTCAGACGGCCACCTTCCCCACCGCTCCTTCTTTGACTGGCCGAAGCCTCAGCAACTCGTTGTCCAGGACCAGGAGTTTGTAACCTCCCAGTCTCTGGGAACGCGTTGCACAGACCTTTCTGCAAGGCCTCCCGGAGTTGTCTCATCCTCTGCTCCCTCTGCGAAGGTAACATAAGGTCCGCAACCTTACCCTTGTACCGTGGATCAAGGAGAGTGGCCAGCCAGTAATGGTCCCTGTCCTTGATCCGAAGAATACGAGGATCCTTCCGCAGACTTTGCAGGATCAGGGAGGCCATGCAGCGTAGGTTTGCTGAGGCATTCGCTCCGGAGTCCTCTGGGTCACTAAGGACGACATGATCCGCAGCCACCTCCTCCCAGCCACGTACAAGTCCACTGGTTTCTTGGGACTGTAAATCATCCCTAAAAGACTGCTGCTGATGATGCTGAGTGCCAGCCTCCACCTCCATGCTGACACAATCCTCCTCCTCCTCCTCCTCCTCTTCCTCTTCCTGTGCGATGGGTGGGACAGAAGGAACACTGTCTGGGTAAAGGGGGCCTTGAGAGGCAAGGAAGTCCTCCTCTTCCTGCCTCTGTTCTGCCTCAAGTGCCCTGTCCATTATTCCACGCAGCGTGTGCTCCAACAGGTGGACAAGAGGTACAGTGTCACTAATGCATGCACTGTCACTGCTCACCATCCTCGTGGCCTCCTCAAATGGTGCCAGGACAGTGCATGCATCCCTGATCATGCCCCACTGGCGTGGAGAAAAAAAAACAAGCTCCCCTGACCCTGTCCTGGTGCCGTAGTCGCACAGGTACTTATTGATGGCCCTCTGCTGCGTGTGCAGCCGCTGCAGCATGGCCAACGTTGAGTTCCACCTGGTGGGCATGTCACATATAAGGCGGTTCTTGGGCAGGTTCAACTCCTTTTGCAGCTCAGCCAGGCGAGCACTGGCATTATAAGATCTGCGGAAATGCACACAGACTTTCCTGGCCTGCCTCAGGACATCCTGTAAGCCCGGGTACCTGCCCAAGAACCGCTGCACCACCAGGTTAAGGACGTGAGCCACACAGGGCACATGGGTCAGTTGTCCCTGTCGGAGGGCGGAGAGGAGGTTGGTGCCATTGTCGCAAACCACCATTCCTGGCTTAAGCTGGCGTGGCATCAACCACCTCTCGGCCTGGCCCTGCAGAGCAGACAGGACCTCTGCCCCAGTGTGGCTTCTGTCCCCCAAACACACCAGCGCAAGCACGGCATGGCATCTTTTTGCCTGCGTACTTGCGTAGCCCCGTGAACGGCTACGGAGCACCGCTGGTTCATAGGACAAACCACAGGAAGAGGCCATGGAGGAAGAAGAAGAGGAGGGGGTGGAGGAGAGAGGTGTGTCACAACCAGTAGTAGCATTTTGGAGGCGTGGCGGTGGAACAACCTCCAACACTACTGCACCTTGTCCTGCATCCTTCCCAGCTGCCAAAAGAGTGACCCAATGGGCCGTGAAAGAAAGGTAACGTCCCTGTCCATGCCTGCTGGACCATGAGTCAGCGGTAATATGCACCTTACCGCTGACCGCCCTGTCCAGCGAGGCCAAGACATTGCCTTCCACATGCCGGTAGAGAGCCGGAATAGCCTTCCGTGAGAAAAAGTGGCGTTTGGGAACCTGCCACTGAGGAACCGCACATTGCACAAACTCACGGAAGGGGGCCGAGTCTACCAACTGAAAAGGCAGCAGTTGAAGCGCTAGCAATTTAGCCAAGCTAGCATTCAACCGCTGGGCATGTGGATGGCTGGGAGTGAACTTCTTTCGACGGTCCAGCAGCTGGGGCAGGGAAATTTGCCTGCTAGAATCGGACGTCGGTGTACTGCTAGCAGAGTGGCCGCAAGTACTTGGCTGTGACACACCTAATTCTACACCTTCATTCCTCTCAGTGCATGTTTCAGAGAGGACTGAAGTTATAGTGGGGTTGAAGATCCCAGCTGATGCGGTGCAAGGAGAGGTCCGCTTTGTTCTTTGGTGTGGGTCTTTGAGGTAGGCTTGCCAACGAGCTGCATGGCAGGTCAACATATGTCTGGTCAGGCATGTGGTACCCAAGCGGCTGATGTTTTGGCCACGCGATATACGCTTGAGACATATGTTGCAAACAGCAGCTGTGCGATCTGATGCACTAGCCTCAAAAAAGGCCCACACCAAGGAACTTTTTGAATGACGGGCAGAGGCTGCGCCCTGCACAGGCGGAGCTCTGCGGTGTGATTCCGTCGGTGTACTGGCCTTACGCTGGCCACCAAAGGGCATCCTGCCTCGTTGGAGATGTGCCTCCTCCTCATCCTCCTCCTCCTCCTCTCTCCTATTAGGCACCCACGTGGAGTCAGTGACCTCATCATCCCCTCCCTCCTCATCACTGGAGCCAATCTGGCAGTATGCTGCAGCTGCTGGAACATGACTGCCAGATTGGTGTCCTTCTTGAGCATCCCCTCTGTCTGCTCTCACGCTACTGCCTTCCTGTAGCTGGGTTTCATCATCAGACCCTTCGAAACGCTGGGCATCCTCCTGGAGCATGTACCCAACACTGTGCTCAAACAGTTCGGGGGACTCCTCAGGAGGAGGACATGGTGGGTCTAGGGAAGGAGTGACTGATGATGAGTCTGACATTGATACCAGGGAAGAGGACGCTTTGGCAGCTTCTTTGCCAGTACCCTGAGCCTGGGTGAGAGAGGATGAGGAGGAGGAGGAGGGCTTGGTCATCCACTCTACCAAGTCTTCGGCATGATGTGGCTCAACATGTCCAGCTGCCGAAAAGAAGGACAAGCGTGTCCCATGGCCATGTGCTGATGACAATGCACCGCGTCCACGACCAGCACTGTTGCCCCCAGACACAGAGCCTGCTTGCCCTCTTTTATTGCCTCCTGACTGTCTGCCTCTCCTTGTTTGCCTTCCAGACATTCTAATAGATGGCCTGCAGGGAGATGGGAAAAAAGCAATAAGGGCTACCTTCAGGTGTCCTTCTCTGTCCCTTTACTTAAGGATTTCTAAATATGGTTGAGGATTATTGCTTTTGCACAGAATAGCACAACGACAATTTCCCTGACTGTCCAAAAAACAAGGATTTCAAAGATGGTTGATGAGGAATGCTTTAGCACACTATAGCACAAGGAGAATTCCCCTCACTTTCCTTCTTTGTCCCTAGAAACAAGGACTGGCACAGTAAAAGAAACTGACACTCTCCCTACCTAGAGTTTTCTGTCCCTAGAAAAAAATGTTTTTTTAAAGCACACTATAGCACAAGGAGAATTCCCCTCACTTTCCTTCTTTGTCCCTAGAAACAAGGACTGGCACAGTGAAAGAAACTGACACTCTCCCTACCTAGAGTTTTCTGTCCCTAGAAAAAATGTTTTTTTAAAGCACACTATAGCACAAGGAGAATTCCCCTCACTTTCCTTCTTTGTCCCTAGAAACAAGGACTGGCACAGTGAAAGAAACTGACACTCTCCCTACCTAGAGTTTTCTGTCCCTAGAAAAAATGTTTTTTTAAAGCACACTATAGCACAAGGAGAATTCCCCTCACTTTCCTTCTTTGTCCCTAGAAACAAGGACTGGCACAGTGAAAGAAACTGACACTCTCCCTACCTAGAGTTTTCTGTCCCTAGAAAAAAATGTTTTTTTAAAGCACACTATAGCACAAGGAGAATTCCCCTCACTTTCCTTCTTTGTCCCTAGAAACAAGGACTGGCACAGTGAAAGAAACTGACACTCTCCCTACCTAGAGTTTTCTGTCCCTAGAAAAAATGTTTTTTTAAAGCACACTATAGCACAAGGAGAATTCCCCTCACTTTCCTTCTTTGTCCCTAGAAACAAGGACTGGCACAGTGAAAGAAACTGACACTCTCCCTACCTAGAGTTTTCTGTCCCTAGAAAAAATCTTTTTTTAAAGCACACTATAGCACAAGGAGAATTCCCCTCACTTTCCTTCTTTGTCCCTAGAAACAAGGACTGGCACAGTGAAAGAAACTGACACTCTCCCTACCTAGAGTTTTCTGTCCCTAGAAAAAATGTTTTTTTAAAGCACACTATAGCACAAGGAGAATTCCCCTCACTTTCCTTCTTTGTCCCTAGAAACAAGGACTGGCACAGTGAAAGAAACTGACACTCTCCCTACCTAGAGTTTTCTGTCCCTAGAAAAAATGTTTTTTTAAAGCACACTATAGCACAAGGAGAATTCCCCTCACTTTCCTTCTTTGTCCCTAGAAACAAGGACTGGCACAGTGAAAGAAACTGACACTCTCCCTACCTAGAGTTTTCTGTCCCTAGAAAAAAATGTTTTTTTAAAGCACACTATAGCACAAGAATTCCCCTCACTTTCCTTCTTTGTCCCTAGAAACAAGGACTGGCACAGTGAAAGAAACTGACACTCTCCCTACCTAGAGTTTTCTGTCCCTAGAAAAAATGTTTTTTTAAAGCACACTATAGCACAAGGAGAATTCCCCTCACTTTCCTTCTTTGTCCCTAGAAACAAGGACTGGCACAGTGAAAGAAACTGACACTCTCCCTACCTAGAGTTTTCTGTCCCTAGAAAAAATGTTTTTTTAAAGCACACTATAGCACAAGGAGAATTCCCCTCACTTTCCTTCTTTGTCCCTAGAAACAAGGACTGGCACACTGAAAGAAACTGACACTCTCCCTACCTAGAGTTTTCTGTCCCTAGAAAAAATGTTTTTTTAAAGCACACTATAGCACAAGGAGAATTCCCCTCACTTTCCTTCTTTGTCCCTAGAAACAAGGACTGGCACAGTGAAAGAAACTGACACTCTCCCTACCTAGAGTTTTCTGTCCCTAGAAAAAATGTTTTTTTAAAGCACACTATAGCACAAGGAGAATTCCCCTCACTTTCCTTCTTTGTCCCTAGAAACAAGGACTGGCACAGTGAAAGAAACTGACACTCTCCCTACCTAGAGTTTTCTGTCCCTAGAAAAAATGTTTTTTTAAAGCACACTATAGCACAAGGAGAATTCCCCTCACTTTCCTTCTTTGTCCCTAGAAACAAGGACTGGCACAGTGAAAGAAACTGACAGTCTCCCTACCTAGAGTTTTCTGTCCCTAGAAAAAATGTTTTTTTAAAGCACACTATAGCACAAGGAGAATTCCCCTCACTTTCCTTCTTTGTCCCTAGAAACAAGGACTGGCACAGTGAAAGAAACTGACACTGTCCCTACCTAGAGTTTTCTGTCCCTAGAAAAAATGTTTTTTTAAAGCACACTATAGCACAAGGAGAATTCCCCTCACTTTCCTTCTTTGTCCCTAGAAACAAGGACTGGCACAGTGAAAGAAACTGACACTCTCCCTACCTAGAGTTTTCTGTCCCTAGAAAAAATGTTTTTTTAAAGCACACTATAGCACAAGGAGAATTCCCCTCACTTTCCTTCTTTGTCCCTAGAAACAAGGACTGGCACAGTGAAAGAAACTGACACTCTCCCTACTTAGAGTTTTCTGTCCCTAGAAAAAATGTTTTTTTAAAGCACACTATAGCACAAGGAGAATTCCCCTCACTTTCCTTATTTGTCCCTAGAAACAAGGACTGGCACAGTGAAAGAAACTGACACTCTCCCTACCTAGAGTTTTCTGTCCCTAGAAAAAAATGTTTTTTAAAGCACACTATAGCACAAGGAGAATTCCCCTCACTTTCCTTCTTTGTCCCTAGAAACAAGGACTGGCACAGTGAAAGAAACTGACACTCTCCCTACCTAGAGTTTTCTGTCCCTAGAAAAAATGTTTTTTTAAAGCACACTATAGCACAAGGAGAATTCCCCTCACTTTCCTTCTTTGTCCCTAGAAACAAGGACTGGCACAGTGAAAGAAACTGACACTCTCCCTACCTAGAGTTTTCTGTCCCTAGAAAAAATGTTTTTTTAAAGCACACTATAGCACAAGGAGAATTCCCCTCACTTTCCTTCTTTGTCCCTAGAAACAAGGACTGGCACAGTGAAAGAAACTGACACTCTCCCTACCTAGAGTTTTCTGTCCCTAGAAAAAATGTTTTTTTAAAGCACACTATAGCACAAGGAGAATTCCCCTCACTTTCCTTCTTTGTCCCTAGAAACAAGGACTGGCACAGTGAAAGAAACTGACACTCTCCCTACCTAGAGTTTTCTGTCCCTAGAAAAAATGTTTTTTTAAAGCACACTATAGCACAAGGAGAATTCCCCTCACTTTCCTTCTTTGTCCCTAGAAACAAGGACTGGCACAGTGAAAGAAACTGACACTCTCCCTACCTAGAGTTTTCTGTCTCTAGAAAAAATGTTTTTTTAAAGCACACTATAGCACAAGGAGAATTCCCCTCACTTTCCTTCTTTGTCCCTAGAAACAAGGACTGGCACAGTGAAAGAAACTGACACTCTCCCTACCTAGAGTTTTCTGTCCCTAGAAAAAAATGTTTTTTTAAAGCACACTATAGCACAAGGAGAATTCCCCTCACTTTCCTTCTTTGTCCCTAGAAACAAGGACTGGCACAGTGAAAGAAACTGACACTCTCCCTACCTAGAGTTTTCTGTCCCTAGAAAAAATGTTTTTTTAAAGCACACTATAGCACAAGGAGAATTCCCCTCACTTTCCTTCTTTGTCCCTAGAAACAAGGACTGGCACAGTGAAAGAAACTGACACTCTCCCTACCTAGAGTTTTCTGTCCCTAGAAAAAATGTTTTTTTAAAGCACACTATAGCACAAGGAGAATTCCCCTCACTTTCCTTCTTTGTCCCTAGAAACAAGGACTGGCACAGTGAAAGAAACTGACACTCTCCCTACCTAGAGTTTTCTGTCCCTAGAAAAAATGTTTTTTTAAAGCACACTATAGCACAAGGAGAATTCCCCTCACTTTCCTTCTTTGTCCCTAGAAACAAGGACTGGCACAGTGAAAGAAACTGACACTCTCCCTACCTAGAGTTTTCTGTCCCTAGAAAAAATGTTTTTTTAAAGCACACTATAGCACAAGGAGAATTCCCCTCACTTTCCTTCTTTGTCCCTAGAAACAAGGACTGGCACAGTGAAAGAAACTGACACTCTCCCTACCTAGAGTTTTCTGTCCCTAGAAAAAATGTTTTTTTAAAGCACACTATAGCACAAGGAGAATTCCCCTCACTTTCCTTCTTTGTCCCTAGAAACAAGGACTGGCACAGTGAAAGAAACTGACACTCTCCCTACCTAAAGTTTTCTGTCCCTAGAAAAAATGTTTTTTTAAAGCACACTATAGCACAAGGAGAAATCCCCTCACTTTCCTTCTTTGTCCCTAGAAACAAGGACTCGCACAGTGAAAGAAACTGACACTCTCCCTACCTAGAGTTTTCTGTCCCTAGAAAAAATGTTTTTTTAAAGCACACTATAGCACAAGGAGAAATCCCCTCACTTTCCTTCTTTGTCCCTAGAAACAAGGACTCGCACAGTAAAACACACTGACACTCTCCCTACCTATCCTTCTCTTTCCCTAAACTAAAGGAATCCAGGTTAAGCAAGAAAGAAATAAATGTCACTGTCCCTGCCTATGCTTGTCTTTCCCTGCTCCGGAACACACTACACTAGGCCGCCGTGCTGGCGGCCTTTTATAGTGTGGGGCGTGTACTAAACACCCTCAGCAATAATTGGCCACAGGCATCCTGCCTGTGGCCAATCATTGCTCTCCTCGCTGCCGGCGCTGTGATTGGCCAAGCATGCGGGGTCACAGTGCATGCTTGGCCAATCACAGCGCCTGGATGACACTGCGATGGCGTAGTGCATTGTGGGCCGTTCGCGTCACTCGAATTTGGCGCGAACGGCCCAAATCGTTCGATCTTCGTCGAACGATCGAACAGCCGATGTTCGAGTCGAACGTATGTTCGACTCGAACACGAAGCTCATCCCTACTCGGATGATGACGAAACACAGGTGCCAACTGCTGCTGCTTTCGCAATTGTGCAGACAGACAAGGAGGGCAGGGGTGAAGACTGGGTGGAAGATGATGTGGAGGACGATGAGGTCTTCGACCCCACATGGAATCAACGTTATGCAGGTGACCAGTGTAGTTTGGAGGAAGAGGCGGTGGTCGCACAGAGCCACCAGCACAGCAGAAGAGGGAGCAGGGTGCAAAAGCGGAGCGTCTGTCAGCTAGACAGTATGTCTGCTACTGCCCAACGCAGCAAGGGACCGAGCACACCAAAGCCAGGTCCAAGGAGTTCCCCAGCGTGGCAGTTCTTCACACAATGTGCTGATGACAAGACACGAGTGGTTTGCAGGCTGTGCAATCAGAGCCTGAAGCGAGGCATAAACGTTCTCAACCTGAGCACAACCTGCATGACCAGGCATCTGAGTGCAAAGCACAAGCTGCAGTGGAGTAGACACCTCAAAAACCAAGAAAGGTCTCTGGCTCCTCCTGCTTCCTCTTCTGCTGCAGTCTCGGCCTCTTCATCCACCTCTGTAGTGACAGTGGCACCTGCCACCCCGCAAACAGAGCATCTGCCAGCAACACTACCACCTGGGTCACCAACCATCTCCACAATGTCCCATGGAAGCGTTCAGCTCTCTATCTCCCAAACATTGGAGCGGAAGAGGAAGTACCCCCCTAGCCACCCGCGATCCCTGGCCCTGAATGCCAGCATTTCAAAACTCCTGGCCTTTGAAATGCTGTCATTCCGTCTGGTGGAGACGCAGAGTTTTAAAAGCCTGATGGCATTGGCTGTCCCACAGTACGTCATGCCCAGCCGCCACTATTTTTCCAGGCGAGCCATCCCTTCCCTGCACAACCAAGTGGGGGACAAAATCAGGTGTGCACTGCGCAACGCCATCTGTGGCAAGGTCCACCTAACTACGGATGCGTGGACCAGTAAACACGGTCAGGGACGTTATATCTCCCTAACAGCACACTGGGCCTGCAGCTTACACATGTATTTGCAAATGCGTGCAACTAAACCCCTGTTTTTAAACGCACTGTTAGACAGGTGAATTCGTTTGGTTGCTGATTGGTTGGTAAGTTGAGCTTGGATATTTTGTGTTTTTTGTCTACATGCATCCGCCCATCCAGTGCTCCTTGCTGTGAAGACCTGTCATAGGTGGGGGCAGTGACAGTATTTTGTGTATTGATGTCATTGTGGTCAGGCAACGCACTAGCACCTTTGCTTCTATGTGCTGGGTGTCTAGTGTGCTCCTGCCCCTTTAAGGAGGGTGGGGCTCCCTCCAGTCATCTGCCCTTCATCTATCCATCAGCATACATGTGCTTCCACTGAGGAGACCTTAAATTTTAGAGTTAGGACTGCAGTACACAGGGAGCCTTGACGGGGCCTGCAGCTTACACATGTATTTGCAAATGCGTGCAACTAACCCCCTGTTTTTAAACGCACTGTTAGACAGGTGAATTCGTTTGGTTGCTGATTGGTTGGTAAGTTGAGCTTGGATATTTTGTGTTTTTTGTCTACATGCATCCGCCCATCCAGTGCTCCTTGCTGTGAAGACCTGTCATAGGTGGGGGCAGTGACAGTATTTTGTGTATTGATGTCATTGTGGTCAGGCAACGCACTAGCACCTTTGCTTCTATGTGCTGGGTGTCTAGTGTGCTCCTGCCCCTTTAAGGAGGGTGGGGCTCCCTCCAGTCATCTGCCCTTCATCTATCCATCAGCATACATGTGCTTCCACTGAGGAGACCTTAAATTTTAGAGTTAGGACTGCAGTACACAGGGAGCCTTGACGGGGCCTGCAGCTTACACATGTATTTGCAAATGCGTGCAACTAAACCCCTGTTTTTAAACGCACTGTTAGACAGGTGAATTCGTTTGGTTGCTGATTGGTTGGTAAGTTGAGCTTGGATATTTTGTGTTTTTTGTCTACATGCATCCGCCCATCCAGTGCTCCTTGCTGTGAAGACCTGTCATAGGTGGGGGCAGTGACAGTATTTTGTGTATTGATGTCATTGTGGTCAGGCAACGCACTAGCACCTTTGCTTCTATGTGCTGGGTGTCTAGTGTGCTCCTGCCCCTTTAAGGAGGGTGGGGCTCCCTCCAGTCATCTGCCCTTCATCTATCCATCAGCATACATGTGCTTCCACTGAGGAGACCTTAAATTTTAGAGTTAGGACTGCAGTACACAGGGAGCCTTGACGGGGCCTGCAGCTTACACATGTATTTGCAAATGCGTGCAACTAAACCCCTGTTTTTAAACGCACTGTTAGACAGGTGAATTCGTTTGGTTGCTGATTGGTTGGTAAGTTGAGCTTGGATATTTTGTGTTTTTTGTCTACATGCATCCGCCCATCCAGTGCTCCTTGCTGTGAAGACCTGTCATAGGTGGGGGCAGTGACAGTATTTTGTGTATTGATGTCATTGTGGTCAGGCAACGCACTAGCACCTTTGCTTCTATGTGCTGGGTGTCTAGTGTGCTCCTGCCCCTTTAAGGAGGGTGGGGCTCCCTCCAGTCATCTGCCCTTCATCTATCCATCAGCATACATGTGCTTCCACTGAGGAGACCTTCAATTTTAGAGTTAGGACTGCAGTACACAGGGAGCCTTGACGGGGCCTGCAGCTTACACATGTATTTGCAAATGCGTGCAACTAAACCCCTGTTTTTAAACGCACTGTTAGACAGGTGAATTCGTTTGGTTGCTGATTGGTTGGTAAGTTGAGCTTGGATATTTTGTGTTTTTTGTCTGCAGTGGCGGCTGGGCCTGAGGCAGATAGCAGTTTGGCGCATGTCCTTCCACCACCGAGGATTGCAGGGCGCTTCAGTTTGCCTCCTGTTGCTAACTCCTCCAACTCCGCTTCCTCATCCTCTACCACCTCCTCATCCGGTCAGCGTAACACCTTCACCACCAACTTCAGCACAGCCAGGGGTAAACGACAGCAGGCAGTTTTAAAACTTTCCTGTTTGGGGGAAAAACCCCACACCGCGCAGGAGTTGTGGAGGGACATGGAACAACAGACCAATGAGTGGTTGCTGTCAGTGAGCCTCAAGCCCGGCCTGGTGGTGTGCGATAATGGGCGAAATCTCGTAGCAGCTCTGGGCCTAGCCGGTTTGACGCACATCCCTTGCCTGGCGCATGTGCTGAACTTGGTGGTCCAGAGGTTCCTTAAAAATTACCCCAATATGCCAGAGCTGCTGCAGAAAGTGCGGGCTGTGTGTGCGCACTTTCGGCGTTCTCACCCTGCTGCTGCTCGCCTGTCAGCGCTGCAGCGTAACTTCGGCCTTCCCGCTCACCGCCTCATATGTAACGTGCCCACAAGGTGGAACTCCACCTTGCACATGCTGGCCAGACTGTGCGAGCAGCAGCAGGCGATAGTGGAGTTTCAGCTGCAGCAATCACGCGTGAGTCGCTCTGCGGAACAGCACCACTTCACCACCAATAACTGGGCCTCCATGCGAGACCTGTGTGCCTTGTTGCGCTGTTTCGAGTACTCCACCAACATGTCCAGTGCCAATGACGCCGTTCTTAGCATTACTATCCCAGTTCTATGCCTCCTTGAAAAAACGCTTCGGGCGATGATGGAAGAGGATGTGGCACAGGAGGATGAGGAGGAGGAGGAGGAAGCGGGATCATTTCAAAGGCTTTCAGGGCAGTCTTTCACAAGTGGCTACGAGGGTGGGTTGCTGCACCAACAAACGCCAGGTACACAATTGTCCGGCAGAAAGGGAACAGTTCTGGAGGATGACGAGGTGGAGGAGGAGATAGAGGAGGAGGAGGAGGAGGAGGAGGAGGCATTTTCACAGCAGGGTGGCACCCAGACCAGCTCGTGGCCATCACTGGTGCGTGGCTGGGGGGATACAGAGGACACAGACGATACACCTCCCACAGAGGACAGCTTTTCTTTGCCTCTAGGCAGCCTGGCACACATGAGCGATTACATGCTGCAGTGTTTCCGCAATGACCGCCGAGTTGCCCACATTTTAACTGGTGCTGATTACTGGGTGGCCACCCTGCTGGATCTCCGTTACAAGGACAACGTACCGTCCTTAATTCCCTCACTGGAGCGGGATCGTAAGATGCGCGAGTACAAGCGCACGCTGGTAGACGCGCTGCTGGTGGCATTCCCACCTGACAGCGGGCGTACGGTGGAAGCACAAGGCGAAGGCAGAGGAGGAGGAAGAGGTCGCCAACGCAGCCGGGGCACCGGCAGCACCTCAGAAGGCAGGGTTAGCATGGCTGAAATGTGGAAAAGCTTTGTCAGCACGCCACAACAACCAGCACCACCAGCTGAGATGGAACGTCTCAGCAGGAGGCAGCATTTCACCAACATGGTTGAGCAGTATGTGTCCACAGGCCTACACGTACTGGATGACGGGTCTGCCCCCTTTAACTTCTGGGTCTCCAAATTGGGCACATGGCCTGAGCTTGCCCTTTATGCCTTGGAGGTGCTGGCCTGCCCTGCAGCCAGTGTATTATCTGAACGTGTATTTAGCACGGCAGGGGGCGTTATCACAGACAAGCGCAGCCGCCTGTCCAGAGCCAATGTGGACAAGCTCACGTTCATTAAAATGAACCAGGCATGGATCCCACAGGACTTGTCCGTACCTTGTGCAGAATAGACATGTATACCGGTGTTGTGACAAAAACTGTCCGGCCATCGGATTGTGTCCGGCCCATACTGCGAAGGCGCAGCGTTTGCGCAGTACAGAGGACAAGGAGATTCACAAAATCTCCGAAGATGAACGGCGCCTGCACTGTGAGTGCAGGTTCAAGCCCCACCATCCAAGTGGACATACGGTAGCACATAGTAACAGGGCCCCTCACGGGCTCGGTTCGATCGCCACGCTTCGGGCACAGCCTCACTTGGCTCGTCTTGAACCACGGATGGTGTGGCCTTCACCTGAACTCACCACGCAGGCGCCGTTCGTCTTGGGAGATTTTAGAAATCCCCTTGTCCTACATACTGAGCAAGCGCAGTACAGGGTGGACACTATTTGACGGGGGACAGAATTCGACACATCACCGGCATTACACAGCCATTGTTGTATTTTTGAATCAGTGTTGGCTACCTCGTCCTCCTCCACCGCCGCTTCCACCTACACAGCCACATCCACCGCCACTTCAACCTCCTACTCCATATGGACCTCGTCCTCCTAGGTCAAGATTATTATTTTTTATTTTTATTTTTTTTATGTTATTTTAAGTTATTTCCCTATCCACATTTGTTTGCAGAGCACTTGCCATGCTCTTAACAACATTTTGCTGCCATTTGCAGCCCTCTAGCCCTTTCCATTACCTTTTTAGAGCCTTTTTAGTCCTTAGAAGTCCGGGTCCCCATTGACTTCAATGGGGTTCGGGTCCGGGTTCGGGTTAAAGTTCGGTCCCGAACCCGAACTTTTTTCCGAAGTTCGGCCGAACCCGTCGAACCCGAACATCCAGGTGTCCGCTCAACTCTAGTCATTAACTAGAATCCAAGTTTCATTTATTCATTTGCCAAGTCACTCATAATACATTGTAAGGTTATAGTAAAAGGGAGGAAAGCAAAATAAGCAGACCTGCTTAGGCAGATAGCAATCTTCAGTGGCTCAGCTTGTTTGGTAGCCTTGAGGGTACAAGCTGAATTCCCAGGACTCTGTGTAAGGAAAATTAGCCTAAGTGTGGTATAAAGCACAGATAGCTCAAAGCAAGTGTTAAACTCTGGGCATGCCTCAGCTTCACTCATGCATACTATCAACGCCAAGACTGTTTTACCTTAGCAATAATAAAATCATAATAATTTCCCAACTTGGCCTGACTTGTTGCAAGCAAGGCTTACACTCTACCCTTCAGGGACAAGCTTCAGCTACTAAACATTTAATTGTATTACAATCCAGGAAAACAGCAAAAATATATAGTTTTCAACAACTCAGAATGGACAGTTATGGTCAGTTTCTTTTTTTGTGCTTTTGTGCCACTGTAGTCTTATTTTATTGCACCACCCACTATAACCATAAATCCTGTGGCCACACGGTTTCATACAAATAAAACGACATACTGTATATGCTATATACAGTATACAGATATGTTACCAACATATGTTACATAAAAATCAGCTTTCATTCACTGTAGCAGTTGGAACAATAGTGTTAGTTTGTACATTCCTACTAACTATACTCTTTTGCCGCGTACACATGATCGGACATTCCAAAAACAAAACCGTGGATTTTTTTCCGACGGATGCTCGGATGTTGACGAAAATACCGAATGTCAAGAACGCAGTGACGTACAAGACGTTCGACGAGCCGAGAAAAATTAAGTTCAATAGCCAGTGCGGCTCTTCTGCTTGATTCCACATGCGTGGACTTTTGTGCGTCAAAATTGTGTATACAAGGTCGGAATTTCCGACAACAAGCTTTGTTGTCGGAAAATTTGAGAACCAGCTCTCAAATTTTTGTTGTCGGAAATTCCAGCAGCAAATGTCCGATGGAGCCTACACACGGTCGGAATTCAAGCTCCCATCGAACATTTATTGTCGGAAACTCCGACCGTGTGTGCGCAGCATTTGGCTTTATTGGACAGACATTGTAGTATTACTGCGCAAACATTTTGTCCATTCCACGCTTCTGTATCACTGAGTCAGAATAGTGTAAACATGTGTTGATCTGTTAGTTTAAACTTGTTTGAAAAACTCTAAAATCCTTAAGGTTATTTAAAGTGACGTTTTTCATTTTACAGGTGGCATAATAGTAAAAAACGATGCATTGTTCAACCTTTTAGTTAAGGAATGTTAAATGGTGTCACACTGCCCTCTGCAGTTTTTCCATTCATCAGAAGATACAAAAGAAAGTAAAAGTTAGATCATTTACTCTAAACTACACATTTCTGTCGAAGCTGAACAGTTTTGTTGGTTTTTCATTGCTGTGTACTTAGTAAAGTAGTAAAGAAAAACCTGTAGCGTGTAAAATAAATACTGGTATTTAATTTCCCTTCCAGGGAACTGTTGACTATACACTTCAGATGTGAGAAGAAAAAAAAGTACTGTAATTTTTTTTCAGGTCTTTGAATGGATAGATAGATAACTAGATAGATAGATAGATACACTATATTGTCAAAAGAATTTGAACGCCTACCTTTACACGCACATGAAATTTAATAGCATCCCAGTCTTAGTTCGTAGGGTTCAATATTGGGCTGGCCCACCCTTTGCAGCTATAACAGCTTCAACTCTTCTGGGAAGACTGTCCACAAGGTTTAGGAGTGTGTCTATTGGAGTGTTTGACCATTCTTCCAGAAGCGTATTTGTAAGGTCAGGCACTGATGTTGGACGAGAAGGCCTTGCTCACAGTCTCCGCTCTAATTCATCCCAAAGATTTTCTATAGGGATGAGGTCAGGACTCTGTGCAGGCCAGTCAAGTTCCTCCACCCCAAACTCGCTCATCCATGTCTTTATGGACCTTACTTTGTGCACTGGTTCAAATCATTTGGTGGAGGGGGGATTATGGTGTGGGGTTGTCTTTCAAGGGTTGGGCTTGGCCCCTTATTTCCAGTGAAGGGAACTCTTAAGGCGTCAGCATACCAAGATATTTTAGACAATTCCATGCTCCCAACTTTGTGGGAACAATTTGGGTATGGCCCCTTCCTGTTCCAACATGACTGCGCACCAGTGCACAATACAAGGTCCATAGAGACATGGATGAGCGAATATATATTCTATAATGAAATCAATTCAAATTACATTCCAACATTCCACAATGGAATCAAATCACATGTCAACATTCCATAAAGGAATTTAGATCACATTCCAGCATTTCATAATGGAATCAAACCACATTACATAATGGAACTTAAACTTAAAGAGGTTGTAAACCCTATACAAAAAAAAAAAAACTATAAGACAAAGACGATGCATACTAGCTCATTATGAAATACGTACCTTAAAATTAAGCTCTCTCAACGGCGCCCACACAGTGCTGAGATGCCCAACATCTTCCACAGTGTTTCTTCTGGGTTCGCGGGCTCCGGCGCTGTAATTGGTAGGAGCCTCGATGACGTCACTCCCGCGCATGCGCATGGGAGCTGCCGGTCACAGCACAAGGCCCTGAAGAAACGACTGCCCATGCACCGATAACGTCGGAATATATAGTAAATATCTCCTAAACGGTACAAATTTAGGAGATATTTACAGTACCTACAGGTAAACCTTATTATAGGCTTACCTGTAGGTAAAATTAAAAAGGAAGACTTTACTTCCTCCTTAAATCACGTTCCAACATTTTATTATGGAATCAACTTACATTCCAACATTCCACAATGAAATCAAATCACATTCTAACATTTCATAATGGTGTCCAATCACATTCCAACATTTCATAGTGGACTCAAATCACACTCTATAATGGAATCAAATAACATTTCATAAATAAATGAAATCACAAATCTATTGTTTAAAAATGGAATAAACGCAAATACTGATTTTCCATAATGGAAATAAAGCACATTCCAACATTCCATAATTGAATCAAATCTCATTTCATATTGGAATCACGGCTTTACATAATGGAACTTAAATCACATTCCAACATTTTATCATGAAATGAAATCACATTCCATAATGGAATGAAATCACATTCTAATATTTCATAATAGTGTCCAATCACAGAGATATTCCATAAACAAATCCAATCACATTCATAATGGATTCAAATCACAATCTATAATGGAATCAAATAACATTCCATAAACAGATTAAATCACAAATCTATTATTTAAAACTGGAATAGATGCAAATTCTGACTTTCCATAATGGAAACAAATCACAGTCCAACATTGCGTAATGGAATCAAATCTCATTTCATAAGAGAATCAAATCACTTTTCATAATGGAACTTAACTCACATTCCAACATTTTATTATGGAATCAAATCACATTCCAACATTCAACAATGTAATCAAATTTTATTGTAACATTTCATAATGGTGTCCAATCACGTTCTAACACTCCATAATGGGATCAAATCACATTCCGACCTTCTATAATGACTCAAATCACAATTATTTGTATTATTATTATTATTATTATACAGGATTTATATAGCGCCAACAGTTTGCACAGTGCTTTACAACATGGGGGCAGACAGTACAGTTGCAATACAATTCAATACAGGAGGAATCAGAGGGCCCTGCTCACAATCTATAATGGAATTAAACAACATTCCATAAACAAATTAAATCACAAATCCATTATTTAAAACGGGAATTAATGCAAATTTAGATTTTCCATAATAGAAATAAATCACATTCCAACATTGCATAAGGGAATCAAATCACATTACATAATGGAATCAAATAACATTACATAATGGAATCAAACCAAATTCATCCATGTCGTGATGGAATAAATAATAACAGTCCAACATTCTAAATAAAAAAAATCAAATCCTATTCCACCATTCCATAATTGAATAATACCATAATTGAATCAAATTACAGCATTTCATAATGGAATCAAATCTCATTCCAACCTTCCACAAAGCAAACAAGCCACTTGCTGATGATATCAAATTATGCAGAGAAATAACTTTAGCACAGGATATAGCATCATTACAGGAAGACCTTGACAAAATAGGGGATTGGGCAGCTAGATGGCAGATGAGGTTCAGTATTGGGAAATGTAAATGTATGCACTTGGGTGCAAAAAATACACATGCAAAATACACATTAACTGCTTTAAGACCAGCGGCACTCCTGCGTGAATCGCCATAGCTGGACAGCAGCTTGCACAGGTTCAGTTGCAGGCAGGTGTGCGTTTGCTCCCGATGCACGCTGCAGGAGCGTGCCCGCGGGTCGGGAGGACTCGATGTCCTCCGGCGGTCCGCGATTGACTTGTACACAGGCAGAACAGTGAAATGCAAGGCATTTCCTCGTTCTGACAGGTGACATGACAGGGATCTACTGTTCCCAGTGGTCGAGAACAGTGATCTCTGTCATGTTCCAGTAAGCCCATCCCTCCACAGTTAGAACCACTCATAGGGAACACGGTTAACCCCTTGATGTGATTTAATTCCTTTATGGAATGTTGGAATGTGATTTGAATCCAATATGGAATGTTGAAAAGTGATTTTATTCCATTGTAAAATGTTGGACTGTAATCTAATTCAATTATGGAATCAGATTAATTAAGCTTTGATTAAATTATGGAAAGTAGGAATGTGATCTGATTTAATCATGAAGTGTAAATTGATTCCCTTACAGAATTTTGCAATGTAATTTGATCCTGTTGTGGAATGTTGGAATGTAACTTGATTCAATTATAGAATGTGATTTGATGCTATTATGAGATTTTGGAATAATTCCATTATGAAATGTTGGAATGTAATTTCAATTTATTATGGATTATTGGAATTTGACATAAACCCATTATGGAATGTGATTTGCTGTCATTATGAAATGTTTGAATTTAATTGGATTCCATTATGGAATGTCAGATGCGATTTGATGTCATGCATAAAATACATGAAGGTAAAAAACATTGAGCCTTTAAAACCACTTTAATTCCATCATGGAATGTTGGAATGCCACATGATACCATTATGTAATGTGATTTCATTCCATTGTGGAATTCTGGACTGTGATTTCAGTATGGAATGGATTGGGATTTGACTGCATTATGGAATGTTGGAATGTGATATGATTCCCTTATGGAATGTTGGAATGTGATATGATTCTATTATGGAATGTACATAGCTTAACCACTTCACATAAAACGACGTACCTGTACGTCGGTACTTTGACTCTAAATACCGTTGTTATGGCAGCAGCTAGATGCCATAACCCTGGTATTTTTGGGAACGCTGTGCGTTTCTCTTTAGGATAAAAGTGGTCTCTGCGGCAGATTCGCCGCAAGATCACTTTTATCGGTGGCGGGAAAGGTGCCCATCCCCCTCCCGCTGTGCTACGGTTGTCTCTGCTTACTGGACCCCCCTGTAAGTGGCGGAGACGATCACGTCCTTTCCCGTGGATGCCTGGCTGCCGACTGGGGGGAAGATGGTCCCCACTCGGCTCCATGGCATGGAAGGGCGGAAGCGACCTCAAACGTCACTTCTGCACATAGCTCTTAAAGGAGAAATTAAAAAAAGGTTTTTCAAGTGACATATTTTTTTTTTTATTGCATTTTAGTGTAAATATGAGATATGATGTATTTTTGACCCCAGATCTCATATTTAAGAGGTCCTGTCATGTTTTTTTTTTCTATTACAAGGGATGTTTGCATTCCTTGTAATAGGAACAAAAGTGAATTTGTTTTAAAAAAAAGACAGTGTCAAAATAAAAAATAAAAAGTTAAATAAATAAGAAAAATAATTAATTGGATCTTGTCTAAATTGTCCCTAGTATGTGTATGTATGAATGTGTGTTAGGGACCTTAGAGTGTAAGCTCCTTGAGGGAAGGGACTGATGTGAATGTACAATGTATATGTAAAGCGCTGCGTAAATTGACGGCACTATATAAGTACCTGAAATAAATAAACAACCGGGCAGCAGAGGTACCAAATCAGGATGTAGGGGCAGTGTAAGAAACCAAGCCAGGGTCAATACCAGATGAGCAGAAGTACCAAAACTGCAGACAAAGTCAGGACACAAGCCAAGGTCAGAAACAGAAGATCAGGATAAAGTAGAGTCAGGAGGCATGCCGGCTTAAATTCTGGATATCAGGCTGCAGGTCTGGTCATGGGTCACAGAAGCCGATGACCACTCAGCAATTCTCATTTGTTATCCTGTGCTTGTAATATTGCTCTGGACACCAAAAGACAGTGTCAGACATGCATGTTAATAAAACAACAAAAAATTGGCGCTTCGAATAAAAATGTGATAACAATTAAGCTGCAGCAGCTGCACCAAAAGTGCTAAACTTTAAACGTGAAAAACATATATTTATAAGCAGCGCTGGCAGTAAACTTGTGTGAAAACTTAAATTAGGAACAAGTCCATAAAGAAAAAATATATATATGAAAAATATATATTTGTATTGGTGATACAGCTGGGTGTTGTAGTTCATTAAATAATGATAGTACAGAGCAAAGTGAAACTTAACATAGAGAAGAGTGGATCCCACTGCGGAGACTCCACTCACTAAAGTGTCCACAAAATCAAAAATAACAGGGCGGCACAGTGGTGTAGTGGGTAGCACTCTTGCCTAGCAGTAAAAAGGGTCGCTGGTTCGTATCCCAACCACAACACTACCTGCCTGGAGTTTGCATGTTTGCATGTTCTCCCTGTGCCTGAGTGGGTTTCCTCCCACATTCCAAAGACATGATGGTAGGTTAATTGGCTTCTGTCAAAATTGGTCCTAGTATATGAATGTGAGTTGGGGACCTTGGATTGTGGGCTCCTTGAGGGTAGGGACCAATGTGAGTGTGCGATGTGTGTGTGGAGCACTGTGTAAATTGAAGACGCTATATAGGTACCTTGAATAAAAATAATAATATAATAAATGAGCATCTTAATGAGACACAATTTACAGGGATATGGAGAAATGTAGACACGCACCCACACTCACTCATGTTGAACTGGATGGACTGTTGTCTTTATTCAACCTTACTAACTATGTAACTATATGTAACACAGTCCTCAAATGAGTAAAAAGATCTCCCTTCAGGAACCTTAATCACCGAATGGAGATGATCGGCAGCTTCCTGGTCTGGAGTTGTGGATGTGAGCAATTGCTGGTGTATTACTTGATAGATGCTTCATTGAAGGATATTAACTCCCACCGATAATAAAAAACATGTGGAGGACAAAAAATGGTGAAGTACGCTCAAACAGTTGGCGGCAGAGACAGGCAGTCAGTGAAAACTTCTGTGAACGCCGCTCGGAAGGCGTGCGTTCCACGGAGACAGGAACTTGCGTTACAGGTTAGCCGCAAACCGGAAATACGTCAGTGCATTTTGCCCCTCCTCCAGGGCGTCATCAAAGGACATGTTAATTCATTCCTACTAGCAATGTTTTTTTGTGCCTTTGAACTTGCTAGAAATATGACTGCTCCTTAGCACAGCTCCCTCTCATCGTTCGTCTTAGCCCTCCACTGTTCTAGAACTGTTTAATTAACCTCTGTGCTGGCCCAGCTCCTTCTCCCCTCACCTCCCTATGTAAACTTCTATGTAGCAGAAGGAGAGAAACAACATATTACAGATTGTCACTTGAGTGACTTTCTAAAGACCATAGTTCCCATATTCTATACTTCTTATTGCATGTCAATAAGCTACCCATATAAAAGTGGAGGTTTATAATCTTTTGGATTATTGTTAATTTAAATTGTGACTTGGCTCATCTGTTGGAACAAAAAGATCAAATACTTTACAGTGCCCCTGATTACCTCTTTCTTTCTCTGATAAGTCAAGCTGGATTTAGATCTTTTGGTTTTCTCCTTTATTTGCATTTTTCCTCTGGGCTATTTTGGCAATATGCATCACTAAATGATCTTTCATATTACCGTACCTGTTTACTTGAATCTGTCTCGTCTGTTTTTTCCACACCTGTGTTTGATCTGCTCTTTTCCTATGGCTATTTCTGAGATTTGCACCTACCAGGCAACTCTGGTGCATTGTCTGAGCTTACTCTAATGTTTGGGTTACTCTGCACTGTCTTTGGCTGATGAGATCTTCCAACCCCAGCATATTTCTGTAATTAAGCTAAGTCCTTCTGTCCTGCATGATTTCTGATATGCTTTGGTCTTTGGCTTTTGATCCTGCCTAAATATCTGGCCCTGTCTCTTGTATCAATTTACCTCTGGTTTGACTCTGGTCTGATTTACTACATACATTTGTTTGTCTCCTGTGTTTGCCTTCTGTGCTGACCCCTATCCAGAACCTATTCATTATTCTGCTTCATAGCTGATTCTACACATGATCCTTTCTGTTCTCTCAAATGATGACAACAAGCCAATACTGAGCACTACAGTCTCCTGCAGCCATGCCCATCCCCACCATCTGCAGATTTGGCAAAGACCAGGTCAGAGCCTGCTCTTCAGTAGGTATCTCCTACTCCTATTTGTAAATGGTAAAACAGCTTATCTCTGCGTAGTTGCACTTATCCTGGACTTGCACTATAACCCCTCTGTATCCAGTCATGGCATTCTATGCAGACACTTTGCACAAATTTGCAACTTGAAACTCAGTTCTAGCTTGTCTGCTATCTGGTCCTTTTTAGACCCCATGCAACTTCCTGTTCTTTCCTAGATATCCAGGAGTATTCCTGTAACCATATTCCTCTGTCCAGAGGCCACAATAAGCCTCAAATACAGTACACAGTCCTCTGCTGCATCATCTATTTAATTTTATTGTCTTGGCTTAGGTTGGCTTTATATGATCAGATATCTCCATGGGAATGACTGACGAAGAGAACTGGTCATCCTTGCATGACCAGTACCAGCATCAGGAACTGTTGTGATCCTCATGGCTGCAAATGGTACAGGTTCAGTGCTTTTGATCCTTACTTTTTCCTTATATAATCCTTGATACACACTGTTTTCCAAAACCATGGTAAACTCTCCCGGCATATACTGTATGAAAAAACAGCTATATACTATATGAAAAAAAAAATTGCTTTTTTGGTTACCTAGTCACTAAAAAAATCATGAAATGCATTTTTACATACTATTAGCAAAACTACCAGAACTACTACAGTCTTTAGATGAGCCTCTTTTTTTTTTAAACTCTTTATTTATAATTTTCTATAACACAACATACAGAAAGAAAGAAAAGGCATGAAAGAAAAATAAATATATACATATATATATATATATATATATATATATATATATATACATACACACATACACATACATACATACACACATATATATATATACATATACACATATACACACACATACACATACACACATACATACATATGAAAAATAAATAAGTAAATACATAAATAAATAAATAAATAAATAAGAGCAGCTGCTCATGTCAATGTTCCACACATCACATATGACCTACTTAATCAACATTATAAGAATATAAATATTTTACTGTAGCTTCCGAAAATATAAAGGTAATCAATTAACCAATATTTTCATTTTCCAAGTTAGTAGGTCTCGCCCACCCCATATTGGGAACAAACTGTAGGCGAAGACCCATCAACCTGTTGCTAAATTCGTTATAACAAATGTATTATCTACTTAGCTAAGCTTGAGATAGGTAACTAAAGAACTACAAAGAACAGTTTTTTAGATATTTAGAAGCTCTAGGGTGGACCATCCAATTTTGCCATTTTTCTTTAAAGTTATCTGTGTTGTAATTTTTGTATGCCAACATCAGTTCATATTGAGCTTGAATATTCAGTCTAATTATGACATTGGTTAGGTTTGGAGTTTCAAAGGATTTCCATAGACTGGATATTGTGAGTCTGGCTGCTATCAGTGTATGGGCTACAATAGTTCTATACATTATAGGGTATATGTCTAGATTTATTCCTAGAAGGGCCATGGCAGGGGTGAGATCCAGCAAATTGCCAGTGAGATCCGCTAAAAACACTGAGACAGAATTCCAGAAACTGTGTATATTTTTACAGCTCCATAGGGTATGATGAAGATTCCCTATTTGCTCATTGCATCTCCAACAGATCGGTGAAGCTGTGGGATATATCTTTGATAGTCTATATGGCGTCATATACCATCTGTTTAAATTTTTTTGGGAATTATCCCAGTGATCAGTACAAGAGGAAGCCTTCCTGAATATTAAAATTGCTTTCCTCCATTGGGTACCTGTGAACGTCTCAGATAAATCTTTTTCCCACTTGAGCATATGGGGGTTTTTGTAGTCTGTGGGGTATGTGGTGAGAAGGTCATAAAATAAAGAGATACCCCTCACTTTTTGGTCTTTATTGTTTGTTAAATAATGCCAAATTGAGGCCGGAATATTTATATTGTTATGGGGAAGGAAGTTTTTTAGTCTAGAACATTTTGCTATTTTACCCATTACCAACTCTTTATAGCTTACAGGTAGTTCATTATAAATGTTGTATCCCTGTTTGACCCATTCTTTTGATGTAATGCGGATTTTGCAGTAATCTATTATTTTCACTGGTATTTGTACTGTAACATTATTGTCCCAATTTTTTGTTTTGGATAAAACGTGTTTCCATGCTATCAAGGTGGCTCTAATACTAATTAGGTTGGGGATGTTGATTTTTTTAAGTAAGTGGCTAGCCATAGAAAGTGCATACAGGTCGTATCCTAGTGTTGCCTCCCTTTCAATAGTTGCCCATAATTTATCCTCTGAAGGGGAGAACCAGTGTTTCATTTGATCTAGTAGTGAGGCGTAATAGTAACTTTTTACTTCCGGTAATCCCATTCCTCCCACTGTTTTATTGGAAGTCAGTATGGAAAATGCCACTCTAGGTTTTTTCCCATTCCAGATAAAATTTTTGAGTTTCTTATTAATTTGTGTGAAAAATTTATTGGGAATAATAGTAGGGAGGGAGCGGAAATAATATAATATTTTGGGTAGTGTTTGCATTTTAAAGGCTGCTATTCTCCCTACCCATGTGAGTTGAGTTTTTTGTATATTTTGAAGATCTTTTTGTACTATTTCTAGGAGTGTGGGGAAGTTAATTTCATACATTTTGGAGGGCGGGTAAGTAAGTTTAATCCCTAAATATGATAAAGAAGTTGTATCCCAGTTAAAACCATATTTTTCTTGCATACTTTTAATTTGGTCAGGAGATAAGTTCATTGGTAATACATTGCATTTATTTTTGTTAATTTTGTAGTAGGATATTTTGCCATAATGGTCTAGTATATTTTGTGCAGCAGGTAATGATGCGTCTGGGTTAGTTAATGATAATATGATATCGTCCGCAAATAGTCCGATTTTGTGTTCGTATTGTCCTATTTTTATACCTTTAATGTATGGGTTTATTCGTATGGATTCTGCCAAAGGTTCTATCGCTAATGAAAATATCAGGGGGGATAGAGGGCACCCTTGTCTAGTTCCGTTAGTGAGATTAAATCTTTTAGAGATTGAGCCTGATGTAGATACTCTGGCTGAAGGTTGTGTATAGAGTGACATAATAGCAGTATGTATAAATCTCTTGAATCCAAATTTTGTTAATGCCTTAGATATGTAGTCCCAGTGCATTCTATCAAATGCCTTTTCGGCGTCTATAGCTAATAGAAGGGAAGGTGTTCTTTCGTTATCTATCTGGTTAATCAGGTTTAGAATTCTTCTCGTACCATCTGGTGCTTGTCTGCCCTTAATAAATCCTACTTGGTCAGGTTTAATGAGATAGGGGGTAGTTTCTAGCAGTCTATTTGCCAATATTTTAGCGTAAATTTTCAGGTCTGTATTCAATAACGAAATGGGACGGTAGTTAATGGGGGATGTAGGGTCTTTTTCTGTTTTAGGTATTGTAATTATGATTGCCTCTAACATTTCCTTAGGAAATTGACTGGTATTTGCTACATGGTTAAATAGATTGGTTAGATATGGAACTAAAATATCCACACAGGCTTTATAATATTCTGCTGATAAACCATCACTACCTGGCGCTTTATTTATGGGTAAATGTTTGATAACATTGAAAATTTCTATTCGCGATATTGGTTCATTGAGTTTTTCAAGGGTGGTAGGGTCAATTTCAGGAAGGTTTACTGATTTCAGGAAGTCAGAAATACTCTCGGGAGTAGGTTGAAAGGTATTTTTGTCCTCCCGAAGGTTATATAGAGAAGTATAATAATCTGCCAGTGAATCTGCTATTTCTTGGGGGTTATAATGGGTATTTCCTGTTTTATGGTGTACTATTTTAGATATTTTATTATTGTTTTGTCGTTGACGTAGTAGATTTGCTAATAGTCTACCAGCTTTATTATTCTGGGAATAATAATTTAGTTTTATTCTTTTTAGGTATCTGTCATGGTCTTCTAGCAAGGCACATCTCAGTTCTAACCTGAGTTTGGTTAATTGTTGTATCAAATTGGAATCTTTGGGGTTTTTTTTATGAATTTCTTCCACACTTGCTATATCTTTTAATAAATTATTTATAATATTTTGTTTCTTTTTTTTTTCCCTTGCTGCTACCTGTATAAGAATCCCTCTAACAAAAGCTTTATGGGTACACCATAAATTTGCAATATTCAGAGATTCACCTTTATGGATATCAAAAAATTCAGTTAAATTCCTTTTTATTACAGACAGGTTCCTCTTTTGAGATAGAATGAACGTATTGTTTCTCCATAAGGAATTATTAGGACAGGTACCTCCTGTCTGGATTTCTAGTGTAATTGGTGCATGGTCAGACCAGGTTATATTATGTATTTTGGCATCTATTACTCTTTGTAGCAGGTGTTTGTCTGTAATAAAATAGTCTATCCTGGAAAATGATTTATGAACCTGTGAAAAAAAAGTGTAGTCTCTTTCAGTTGTGTGTAGACATCTCCAGGGGTCATAGAGGTCTTCATCTTGAAGCATCTTGTTCAGTCCATATCTGGTGGAATTTTCTTTTTTGGAAGTGTCCATAATGGGATCCAGAGGTGCATTAAAGTCCCCGCAGAGAATAAGTGGTCCTTTTTGTAGTTTCCTTGCAACCGTTATTATTTTCCGTATAAATCTTTGTGGGTGTTTATTTGGAGCATATATATTTATAATTGTATAATCTGAGTTGTTAATGGTTGCTACCAGGATTATATATCTACCTTGGTTGTCCATTTTAAGGTCCAATAGTTGAAAGGTGACCGTATCTTTAATTGCAATTACAACTCCTTTTTTCTTCTTCTTATTGTTAGAAGTAAAAATTTTTGGGAACTTATGATGTGAGAATTTGGGAATTTTGTCTTTTGCAAAATGCGATTCCTGTATACACACTATATCGCTTTTGTGTTTTAGTGCGTCAGTCCAGAGAGCTCTTCTTTTATATGGGCTATTGAGACCTTTGGTGTTGATTGACAGCAGTTTAAGGCCCATATTGAAGGAATTTGGTGCTTATTAATTTTGTCTTGTCATTATGCGATAAGAATATTATCTCAATACTGTTATTCTTACTGATACCTTTCTTGTCCAGTAGATGGTGGTAATGCATCTGAAAACTTATGAAGTGAAAACGCAACTATAAAACAAACAGTTTTAACAAAAAATAAAAATAAGAAATTTGGAGTTGGTATGCAACTCCTGTGTACATTGTGAATGTACCCTTTATCCTTAGGGAGGGGGAGTAACAAGACCTCCCAGACTTAGGGCCCCCCCCCTGGATTTGAATCCCTGAGAATAGGATTTGGTATATATAGTGAACTGGAAATGGAGCATTTCTGTGTAAGTGAAATATATTTTTCAGTCAAAAGTTTCCTTGGCGGCAGCGGCCAAGGTTCTTCCTTGGTTAGTATGCCTTTGGGTCATTTTCCCTGATGGGGGATTATCCGAGATGTCCTCACTGTCGGTAGGAAGTATCCCCCATAGCTGTACAGTTTTTAGACCCTCCTCCAGGGTATGTATGGAATGCATCTTGCCCTCACGTTCTATCAGTAATTTTGTGGGGAAACCCCATCTATAAAGTATTTTATGGTTTCGGAGAATTTTTGTTATCGGGTTCAAGTTCTTGCGTGCCAATAATGTAGCTTGCGATAGGTCTGAGTAAAGTTTGATTCCTGCATATGGGTCAGGTAGCGGTAAGTGGTGACGTGCATACTGCATTACTTGGTCCTTCACTTGGAAAAAATGTATTTTTGCAATTACATCTCTGGGTAAGTGCTCTGGTATATGCGAGGGCTTAGGCAATCTGTGTGCCCGATCAATTGACAGTTCATGTTGAGGGACCATTGGTAATAGTGCTGTTATCATGCCTTTTATAAATGTCTTCAATTCCTGGGGCTTAACACTTTCTGGTATACCACGAAATTTAACATTGTTCCTTCTACTTCTGTCTTCAAGGTCTGAGATCTTTAATTTTAGGTTTTTTAATTCCTCTTCCACATCAAAGTGGGCTTCAACTAGGTCATTGTGTGCCTCAGTAAAGTCGCACATCTTATTTTCTATGTAGTCTACTCTGTCACCAATTGCGTCAAAATCTCGCTTGGACTGTTGCATGAAATTAAACATATCTTGTTGCAGAGCCCCCCTTAATGACATGACTATCTCTTTAAGTGTGGAGTCTGAGACAGGCTGACCTGAGGTGGGAATGGCATGCAGTTTTTCATCAAATGGATTGTTGTATACTGTCATGTCAAAGTTATGAGGAGATTCACTTACATTCTCTTCTGAATTGTCTAATCTTCTTTTCTGAGAAGGAGGGCTGTGAATTTCAGCTTGTGAGAGAGTGCTGTTTGGAAGCTGTATTTCCATAGCTGATTTCTGCTTATTCTCCTGAAGTGCAGAGTAGCGCCTTAAATTGTGCTGACAGGCTGAGGGACCTGCGCCATCTTGTTTTCCCTGAGTCCTGTCAGGGCTCAGGAAATCACTCAATTTAAGAGGTTTCTCCTTCTTCTTTTTGTTCCCCATCTGCACCTTATGTTCTCCGCCGCTACCGGAGCTTATCTGGGTTCTCAGGGCTGCTTTTTGTTTGCTTCTAGCCGCTCAGGGGATTCCCGTTATCCTGGAGCAGGTTACAGAGCGACCATTCTCCCTCACCTCAGGCCACGCCCCCCTAGATGAGCCTCTTTTATTCCCCTGCACAGCAGCACTCTGAGACAATCAGACTCCCATTGCTTTGCACAAAACTTTCAGTCTAATATGGTGGATTTGCTTTCTAGAGGAGTGAGCTTAAGGTTGACATCATCAGCGTTCTGCTGATCCTTTATTAACCAGTAGGGATGAGCTCTAGGGTTGGTCCAAACTCAAGTATAATATACAGTATCTTACAAAAGTGAGTACACCCCTCACATTTTTGTAAATATTTTATTATATCTTTTTATGTGACAACACTGAAGAAATTACACTTTGCTACAATGTAAAGTAGTGAGTGTACAGCTTGTATAACAGTGTAAATTTGCTGTCCCCTAAAAACAACTTAACATACAACCATTAATGCCTAGGGTGCCTTTGGCCAATCATGGCTCAGGGGCCCCACACTATATAAGGCTGCTTAGACGGCTGCTGTGTATAGTGTATATGAATGTAGGTTAGGCAAAGTAGTTAGTGTATTTTGCGATCAGTCAGTGTAGAATATATAATACAGTGTAGTGTAGAGACTATATAATACAGTAGAGTGTAGAGAATATATAATACAGTGTAGGGTTGAGAATATATAATACAGTGTAATGTAGAGAATATATAATACAGTGTAGTGTAGAGAATATATAATACAGTGTAATCTAGAGAATATATAATACAGTGTAGTGTAGAGAATATATAATACAGTGTAGTGGTGTTAATGAAGTCACCACTGATGCAATTTTTTCATTAATAATTTATTTTTATTTCTTTGCAGTATCAGGTTCTGTTGCTGCATTATTAGTACTCCCCCTTCTGTGTCGCAGTTGTTATTCCTTCTGCGTCAGCACAGCAGTGGTATACTTTTTTTTGGTGGCGCAGCAGCACTAAGAATATTTAGGGCATAATTGCTGTCCCTCCTTCTGCATCGCAGGTGTTCCTATTTCTGTGTCAGCAGTGGTTGCATTTTTATTTATTTTTTGGGCTTTTTGATTTTCAGGCAGCAGCAAAAAAAACAACATAATTGCTGTTCCTTCTTCTGAGTCGCAGGTGGTCTTCTTCTGCATCACCACTGTTTGTTTATTTTTGGCCTTTCTTATTTTTTTTTACATTTATTTTAGTTTAGTTTTTTGCAGCAGCAGCGGCAGTACAAATTCTGCACAATTGCTGCACCCTTATTTTCTTTATTAAAAAAAAAAACTATAATAAAATGATTTATAGTGCATCAAGCACAAAAGTTTTGCACCAAGCACCATATTCCCATCCCACACTCTATTATAAAAAGTTTTAAAATTCCCTCCCAAAAAATAAAAAACAATAATAAAACGTTTTATAGTGCACCAAGCACTCAAGTATTGCACCCAAGCACCAAATTTCCACCCCACACTCTATAATAAAACATTATAAAAATCCTCATCCTGTCCGAACGGCCAACAAGGAGAGGCAGATGTGAGCACAGGCCACTAAAAGAGGGCAGCCTCTGTGTCTACAGTGAAAAGTGGTGGTCGCGGACATGGTGCATCCTCTGCAGGCGGTACATGCTTCTCCTTTTTTTCTGGTGCTGGCCGTGTTATTGAACATGTAGAAGAGGCCCAATTTTTCTGCACCTGCTTAACAGGTACATGTAATTTAAAAATGTTTCCTCATTTTTAACAGCAGGGCCCATTTCTGCGCCCAGCAAGAGTACCTGTGAGGGGTTACAGTGTTCAGGCATCACCAATACCCAAGGCCCAATTTTTCTTCACCAATGTAAAGTAAAATAAATTTGGGAAAAAACGGCGTGGGGAGACCCTTTGGGTCTAGTATGAATTTAACCACTTCCCTACCAACGCATTGTAAAATGGTGCAAGCAGGAACACTCCCTGCCTCCTGCAGCCCATCAGAGTACCCGAGTACCTGTTTTCATGCCCATTAGACTACCTGAATACCTATCTGTAGCCCATCAGAATACCTATCTGCAGCCTATGCCTCATAGAATATACGTTGGGTGTTTTCTTTCCAAAATGGGGTCATTTTGTGGGTAATTCCACTGTCCTGGTGCTCCAGGATCTTCAAAAGTGTGATAGGTAGGAATGCAATTAGATGTGTAATGTATGTCCCTAGAATGCCTGATGGTTCTCCCTGCATGTTGGGCCTCTCTATGTGGCCAGGCTGTGAAAAAGTCTCACACATGTGGTATTGCCATACTCAGGAGGAGTAGCAAAATGTAATTTGGGGTGTAATTGGAAGTATGCATATGCTGTGTGTGAGAAATACCTTGTTATTATGACAATTTTGTGTAAAAAAAAAAAATTCTTAATTTTCCCAAGAATTGTGGGAAAAAATTACAACTTCAAAAAACTCACCATGCCTCCTACCAAATACCATGTACTGTCTACTTTCCAAAAGGGGTCATTTGGGGTATTTGTACTGTCCTGACATTTCAGTACATCAGGCCGTCAGTACATCAGGTGTGATTAATGTTTTATGATTTGCACCATAGCTTGTAGACTCTATAACTTTCACACAGACTAAATAATATCCACTAATTTGGGTTATTTTTACCAAAGATATGTAACAGTTTAAATTTTGGCCCAAATTTATGAACAAAAATTACTAATTTGCAACATTTTATAAGGGAAACTAAAAAAGTTTTTTTATTTTTTTCAAAATTCTCGCTTTTTTTTTACTTATATAACAAAAAAGAAAAAAACCCAGTGGTAATTAAATACTACCAAAATAAATTTCTATTTGTGTGAAAAAAATTATAAAAATGTTGTTTGGGTAGAGTGTTGCATGACTGAGTAATTGTCATTCAAAGTGTGAGAGCACTGAAAACAATAAATTGGTCTGGGCAGGAAGGGGGAGAAAGTGCCCTGTATTGAAGTGGTTAAGGGGAACCCTATGACAAAATTAAGAAACGGCGTGGGTCTGGTATAGATTTTAAGGGGAACTCCACGGCAAAAAAAACAGCGTGAGGTCCCCCCCAATATCCATACCAGGCCCTTTGGGTCTGGTATATGTTTTTTTTAAATGGTGTGGGGTCCCCCAAAATCCATACCAGACCCTTATCCAAGCATGCAGCCTTGCAGGCCAGGAAAGAGGGTGGGGACAAGCGAGCCCCCCCTCCTGAACCATACCAGGCCCCTTGCCCTCAACATGGGGAGGGTGCTTTTTGGTTAACTGTGTACACAGTACAGTGTGGTATTGAAAAAAGGATCACAAGCTATACTATATGACTTGTTTTGACACTCTTTGGCAATATGAATGGTTAATAGCTTTATCTTTATTTTTGTATATATTTTTTTCCAAAGTAGATTTTAGCTATATTGTCTCTGTTACTTTCAGCACTCAATTATGATCTATCATTGCTACACAAAAAACTACCTAATAAAGACTTTTTTTGAAGGGAAATCTTTCACATTGGGTTTCTGCTGCTGTATGTAATTCAATGAATAATGTAATAGTAAACTTAATTATGGTGTTGCTGATGCTTTACCTGAGAATACATTTCTGTAATAGCAATGAGAATGGCCATTACTCATGTCTAAGGTTCCGCTCCCATTGATTTCAGTCTGGTTCGGATTCGGCATGCAAACTGGTATTAAGTTGTCAAAGTTAACCAGTCACAAGTAAGGCTGGGTTCACACTAGTGCGACACGACAGCCATCCTACTTTGGATCCGACTTTGCCCTGCGACATGAAGCCGACATATGTCCGACTTTCAATGAACGGGGATCCGACTTGGATCCCCGCCAATAGCAGGCACTGTGTTTGGTATGAATCTTGAGGGGGAACTCCACGCCAAATTTTAAATAAAAAATCCGGCATGGGTTCCCCTTCAGGAGCATACCAGGCCCTTAGGTCTGGTCTGGATTTTAAGGGGAACCCCTACGCCGAAAAAACGGCGTGGGGTCCCCCCAAAATCCAAACCAGACCCTTATCTGAGCACGCAACCTGGCAGGCCGCAGGGGAAGAGGGGGGTCGAGAGAGTGGCCCCCCTCCCTCCTGAACCATACCAGGCCGCATGCCCTCAACATGGGGGGTTTGGTGCTCTGGGGCAGGGGGGCGACCTGCGCCCCCCCCACCCCAAAGCACCCTGTCCCCATGTTGATGAGGACAGGGCATCTTCCCGACAACCCTGGCCGTTGGTTGTCTGGGTCTGGGGGCGGGGGGATTATCGGAATCCGGGAGCCCCCCTTTAATAAGGGGGCCCCCAGATCCCGGCCCCCCACCCTATGTGAATGAGTATGGGGTACATTGTACCCCTACCCATTCACCTGGTGGGAATCGGGGATCTCCGATGTCGTCTCCGCGCTCTCCAGTTCTTTCTTCCTTCCGCCGGGCCTCCGCTATCTTCTTCCAGCTCTTTTGCTAGCGGGGCCCGGTCTTCTCCCTCGCCTTCTTCTTCTCCCGCTCTCCGGTTCTTTCTTCCGCCGGGCCTCCGCTATCTTCTTCCAGCTCTTTTGCTAGTGGAGGCCCGGTTTTCCCGTCGTCTCGTCCGGCTCTCCGTTGTCCTTCTGCCGGCCCCTCCACTATCTTCTTCCAGCTCTTTTGCTAGTGGAGGGGCCGGTCTTCCCGTTGTCGCCGTCGGCGTCTTCTTCCCTCTTCTCCTTCTCGATGTTGACACGTCGCTTCCTCCCACTCTAATGCTGGGTGTTGCGGTGCGCGCCGATTGATATAGGCTTCTCATGCCGTCACAGTCACATGCTCCCATGACGTCACAGTCACATGCTCCGGGGCCACCCGGAGCATGTGACTGTGACGTCATGAGAAGCCTACATTAATTCGGAGCGGAGCGAACAGCCAGTATTACAGCGGGAGGAAGCGACGAGTCAACATCGAGGAGGAGAAGAGAGAAGAAGACGGCGACGGGAAGACCGGCCCCTCCACTAGCAAAAGAGCTGGAAGAAGATAGTGGAGGGGCCGGCAGAAGGACAACGAAGAGCCAGATGAGACGACGGGAAGCCTGGGCCTCTCCGCTAGCAAAAGAGCTGGAAGAAGATAGCGGAGGCCCGGCGGAAGAAATAACCGGAGAGCGAGAGAAGAACCAGAGAGCGGGAGAAGAAGGCGACGGAGAAGACCAGGCCCCGCTAGAAAAGGAGCTGGAAGAAGATAGCGGAGGCCCGGCAGAAGAAAGAACCGGAGAGCGCGGAGACCCCTGGAGCTGTGCAATAAATTAATTAAAAAAGATGTGTGTGTTTTTTATTGACATTTTTTTTCCACCAGGTGAATGGGTAGGGGTACGATGTACCCCATACTCATTCACATAGGGTGGGGGGCTGGGATCTGGGGGCCCCCTTTTTAAAGGGGGCTCCCGGATTCCGATAAGCCCCCCGCCCGCAGACCCCGAAAACCAACGGCCAGGGTTGTCGGGAAGAAGCCCTGTCCTCATCAACATGGGGACAGGGTGCTTTGGGGTGGGGGGGCCGCAGGTCGCCCCCCTGCCCCAGAGCACCAAACCCCCCATGTTGAGGGCATGCGGCCTGGTACGGTTCAGGAGGGAGGGGGGGGCGCTCTCTTGTCCCCCCTCTTCCCCTGCGGCCTGCCAGGTTGCGTGCTCGGATAAGGGTCTGGTTTGGATTTTGGGGTTTTTTCAGCGTAGGGGTTCCCCTTAAATCCAGACCAGACCCAAGGGCCTGGTATGCTCCTGGAGGGGGAACCCATGCTGGTTTTTTATTAAAAATTTGGCCTGGAGTTCCCCTCAAGAGCAGCAGAGCACAAGTCGCATGCCAAAGTCCGATCATGCAAGACTGCGGTCCGACTTTGATCCGACTTCAATGATAGTCAATGGGCTGAAGTCGGATCAAAGTCGGACCAAAGTAGTACATGGAGCATTCTCAAAGTCGGACTGACTTGAGTCGGACCAGTTAAGACGGCTCCCATAGGGAAACATTGATTTTTACACATCATGCGACATGAGCTCCCAATGTCGGAGCGTTTGTCACCCCAGTGTGAACCCGGCCTAAAGGCCTGTTCTCATCAAATTGCTTACATTGCTTAATTACACTGTAGTCTTTAGTATGTTCCCATTGCAGTGTCTGGATAGCAAGACTGGCTGAAATCTAAATTTTAATATACCTCAATTAGTTAATTTTGGAGCTATGCATCATATCATATAAAGTGAATGGAAGCTTCCTTCCATGCTGATCTATGACATTCAATCCATGTTTTTAAACACTTTATTTATTATTTATATCAACTTTTGGTAAATAGTTATATCTACCCATATATCTGATACCATGGGAGCAAATACTGGATCATCTTCTTTTTTTTATCAATAACTATTTTATTTAAAGTTATATCAGATACAGTTTAAATGCATTGGTCTTACAACAAACAGAATAATCACTTTCTCTCCTGGGTTACATGTTTGTGAGAATTCCTGAGTGTGTAAGCACTGTACTTCTGCCATCTATGCAATTTTCTGATCATATCAGGTTATTTCAACATTTACGTAAAGTGCTATCAACCAAACCTTCGAACTGATATGGCTATTAGATACTCAAGTGCATGGGTCCCATAAGGGCTCCCATGGAAAGGGAGAGAATAAAAGGGAAGAGGAAGAAAAAAGGGAGGGGGAGAGAGAAGGCGGGAGAGAGGGGGGGAGGGGTGGAATGTCATCAAGGTGTACATGGCTCCGAGTCACTGTGGTCCTCCCGGTGGTGCCACAACTCCCAGACCATGTTGTGCACGTCTAGACGATCGTGAATCCTCGCTGTCATCCTCTCCATCAATTCTACATCCCTAATCCTGGCATACAGCGCTCCCTCCGGAGGAGGGGAGCTGCGCTTCCAGTTCAGTGCCACTAAGCAGCGAGCTGCCGTAAGGAAATGTCTGGCTAGCTTATTATATGGGCGTGGGGCCTTCAGAGACATCAGTCCCAGCAGGAAAAATTTAGGGGTAAATGGAACTTCCGTCTCGAGGAGACGAATCAGTAGTTGGTGATTAGAATTCCAGTAGGGGGTTATCAGCGGGCACTCCCAATAAATTTGATACAGTGTTCCCTTTGCTCCGTGGCATCTCCAGCAGCGGTCCGAGCTGGCCAGGTGGATAGCATGAAGAACATCAGGTGTCATGTACCAGAAGTATAGTATCTTGTATATATTTTCTTTGTAAAGCGGGCATAGCGACGTTTTGGACGCCTGGTTCCACATGACCCTCCATTGTTCCACGGGTATCTCCTCTCCCAGAGCCTTCTCCCATTTGATCATATACTTGTGTTTGCCCATTGAGTCAAAGGGCCTCTCGTTCAGTATTTTGTAAATATCCGAAATCAGACCTCTCTGAGCAGAGCCTGCCAGCATGAGGTTTTCAAAAGGGGTAGGTGGGGAAAATTGCAGAGTTGGAGCAAAGGTCAAGGCATAGTGGCGGATCTGGAGATACCCGTAGAAAACCTGCTTAGGGAGGCCATATTGGGACTGCAGATCTGCAAAGGAACGCAGTTTATGGGTGCGAGGGTCTATCAAATTTCCAAAATGAAAAAGGTTTCTCGAAGTCCAGGGGGAGGACATTTGGTAGGTTAAGCTATCTGGCAATTTGGGGTTGCAGGCAAATGAGGTCAGGAGTGAGCTGTCAGAGGACAGTCTATGTTGTCATGTCAGTTTGCGCCATAACCTCCTGAGCTGCGCCATCGGGCCCAGCAATCGTGCAGGTTCTACCTCTGCGTTCGCACTCCATAGAAGGCTGTTTGGGTATATCGGGGCTAACCACAATTTCTCTATATCGGTCCATTTATTATAAGAACGGAGTGTAAACCAAGAAGTTATCGCCCTCAGTTGTGCCGCCTGGTAGTATTTAGTGAGGTTAGGGAAGGCTAGGCCACCATCCGACCTAGCTGCTTGCAGTACCGAACGTGGGATTCTTTGCCTCCCATAGTTCCAGGGGAATTGCAGTAGGTCTGCTTGTAAGTGTTTCAGTTGGCCATAGGGGACGGGAATGGGTAGGGTCTGAAAGAGATACAATAGTTTTGGGAGGATCGTCATCTTCACAGATGTAATCCTTCCGAGTAAGGAGATGTGGTGTTTTTTCCATTGCTGGAGAAGGGTCCTGATATTGTGAAAAAGAGGGGGGAAGTTTTCCTGGTATAGGGTAGAGTATTGCGGGGTGATATTAATTCCCAAGTACTTTAGGGCGGTAGATTTCCAGCTATAGGGGAAATTAGCTTTCAGGTGCGCAACCTCCCCCTCAGATGTAATGATTGGGAGGGCTTCTGACTTAGAGGCATTCATTTTATATCCCGATAGAGCCCCATAGCGATCTAGTTCCACGTGAAGGATTGGAAGGGAGGTTCTGAGTTGGATTAATGAGAGAATGATGTCATCTGCGAACAGGGAGATTTTAAACTCCCTGTCCCGTACCCTTATGCCCTTAATGTCCTGGTTATTACGGATTGTTGCTGCTAGGGGTTCAACACATAATGCAAAGAGCAGGGGCGAGAGCGGACACCCCTGTCTGGTGCCATTCTGCATTGGTAGCGGAGCGGACAGGGCGAAGGGGGTCCTGACCTGGGAAGATGGTTCAAGTATAGGTGTTGTATGGCTCTATAGAAGGGCCGCCTAAATCCTACATGGCGGAGTGTGGCGAACAGGAAGGGCCACCCCAGGCAATCAAACGCTTTTTCCGCGTCTAAGCTCAGCAGCAGGGCTTGTGCACCCTCCCTGTTCGCCACCTCGACCAGGTCTATTATCTTCCTAGTGTTGTCTCCCGCTTGGCAGAAAGGGACGAATCCCACCTGATCTTTATGGATCAGGGAGGGTAAGACCGTGTTCAGGCGTATAGATAGGAGTTTAGTGAATATTTTAAGGTCCAAATTCAGCAGGGCGATAGGTCTATAGTTAGCGCAAAGGGAGGGGTCTTTCCTGGGTTTGGGGATCACTGTGATAAAGGAGCTCTGCATATCCCTCGGGATCGGGGTGTCATGTAGAAAGGCATTGAAGAGCTTGCACATGTAGGGGAGGAGGAGTGGGAGAAATTCCTTGTAATACTCGTAAGGAAAGCCATCCGGGCCCGGGGCTTTGCGATTGGGTAGGAATTTGAAGGTCTGCTCTATTTCCTCTTGTGTGATCGGGGCATTCAGGGAGTCAAGATCTGTAGATTGGAGCTGCGATACGCCACTAAGGTCCAGGTAGTGCTGGATTTGTTTAGTCAGGTCGGGCGAGGGGGGGTTTGCGGGGATATCGGGGTTGTTGTACAGGGCCTTGTAGAATACCTCAAAGGAATGGACTATGTCATTAGGGTGGGAGACCAGGCAGCCTGAGCTGTTCTGGATCTGGTGTGGGGTCGACATTTGAGTGTTGTCCCGGAGCTTCCGGGCCAGAAGTGTGTGGGCTTTATTCCCCTTGTCATAAAACGTCTGTTTCAGTTTGAGTAAGGCTTTCTCTACTAGGCCCAAGGCCAGGTCTCCTAACGTTGCCCTGAGGGCCGCAATTTTTTTCAAGAGAGCCAGAGTGGGGTTGGATTGAAGCTGCTTTTCTAGGTTTCTAAGCTCCTTTTCTGTGTGCTTCTGCAGGGCCTGCGCGTCCTTTTTCATGGCTGAGGAGAGGGCCATGCATCTGCCCCTCATCACTGCCTTATGGTCTTCCCACAATGTGGATACGGATACATCCCCAGTGTTATTGTCTGCCAGATAATGTTGTAGTGTGGTGTTTAGTTCCGTTTTTGAGGGGAGGTGTTGTAATAGGAATGTATTTAGATGCCAATTGCAGGGTCTATGTGTTGGGGCGCCTAAGTCCAGGGTTATCTCTACCGGGGGGTGATCAGACCACGAGAACGGCAGAATCTGCGCATTTCGGGTCATGCGTAGGGTGGCATTGTTGACAAAATTGTAGTCTATGCGGGAGTGCGTGCGATGGGGGGCCGAATAAAAGGTGTACTGTCGGTCACCAGGGTGGAGAGCCCGCCAGGCGTCAAAGAGGGCATAACTTCTGGTAATTTGTCGGAAGAGCTTCGAGTCTCTAAGTGCTCTAGCTGTGGGTGCCCTGGGGCCCACCCCCTGATGATCCGCCAGCTCCGATTGGGTTAGGTTAAAGTCCCCCCCACCATTAATACCCCATGATCTGAGCAGAAAAGGCGAGCTAGCGCCTTATGTAGGAATCCAGTCTGCCTGACATTTGGGACATAGACTACACAGAATGTGATCTCCCTGTCCAGCCACAGGCCTCGGAGGATAAGAAAGTGACCCTGGGGATCGCTGTAGTGGGACGAGTATGTGAAAGGGGACCCCTGTTTTATTAGGATGGCCACACCCGCCCTCTGGTGGGGTCCTGATGAAAGATAGATTTGTGGGTAGTACCTGGAGGCGAACGCAAAGGTGCCCTCTTTGTCAAAGTGAGTTTCTTGTACCATTATAACACTCGCTCCTGACTGTCTAAACTCCCTCAATGCCAGATGCCTTTTATGATTAGAATTCAGGCCGTGAACATTTAAGGATAAAATCTTAGCCATGGGAACTTGGGTGGGGGACATAAATACTCATCTGGTGTTGTTGAAGATGGTCCGGATGGCCACGGCCAGGGATGGGCCCCGCACGGGAGGAGATCCGGAAGGATTGGTGACTTCGCTCGGTGAGCCAAGTGATGACAAAGGAAGATAGGGGGTTAAGAAAAGCTAGGAAAAAGAGAACAGTAGTTAGTGTGGCAAAATTATGCATAAACATGAAGAACAACATCAACAGACCAAATGAGGCCAACCGGCCCAGGTCCAGAAGGCTTCCTGAGGGCCTCCTCGCCCTCACCCTGATAGGGTGAACCAGGAAGGTCCAGGGGAATCCAAAGTCAAACATGCAAGACAGTGTTGATCATCTTTTAAAGATTCTCGGAGATCAAAGTAAATAGCACTACCACATCTCTCTGTGGTAGTGATGTGTGCTAGAAATACCTTATTAATTGACAACTTTGTGTAAAAATAATTTTCGTTTTCTCGCAGGCATTGTGGAAAACTTGTGGAAAAAAAGGCATTTTCAAAAGACTCACTACGCCTTTCAGAAAGTACTTTGAAGTGCTTGCTTACATAAATGGGGTAATTTTTTGGATGTTTCCACTGCCCTGGTACTCCAGGGCCTCTGAAAATGTGATAGGTAGACATTAGATGCATAATTTATGTGTAATGTATGCTCCCTGAAAGCTCAAAGGTGCTCCTTGGATTTTGATGTATGCATCTGGACTGTAAAAAAGTCTTGCACACGTGATATCCTCATACTCAGGAAACATAGCAGAATGTATTTAAGGATATCTTATAAGTATGTCTATGATGTGTGTGAGAAATAACTTGTTAAAATGACAACTTTGTGAAAAAAATATGTATTTACATAATTTTCAAAAAATTTGTAGCAAGTAATATAACTTCAAAAAACTCACTATGCCTCTTACTAAATACCTTGTACTGTCTACGTTCCAAAAATTGGTCATTTGGGGGGTAATAATACTGCCCTGGCCTTTTAGGGCCTCAATAAATGAGATAGGCAGTCATTGCATCAGGGTTGATCAATTTCAAATATATATACCAACGTTTGTAGACTATCTAGCTTTCACACAAACTAAATATTATACACTGTAAGAAAAATTCGTTTTTTTTTTCTCAAAAAGTGTGGTATTATTTCACTTATATAGGAAAAAATAAAAACCTGAGTCCCAAGCAAATACCACCAAATAAAAGCTCTGTCTAAAAAAAATATAATTTTCACTTGGGTACAGTGTTGCGCGACTGAGTGATTGGTATTGAAAACACTTAAAGATTAAAAATGGCCTGGAAAGGAAGGGCGTGAAAGTGTCTGGTATTGAGGTGGTTAAAAATATATTTTTAGACCAACATTTATATTTAGTTTCTTATATTCTATAATAGGAAGTCAGCTTCATCGGTTTTCCGATGGAAAAATCCATCGGTTTAAAAACCATGGGAAATCCGATCGTGTGTACAGGGCTTTAGAGGCATGGTGAGTATTTTGAAGACTTCCTTATTTGCCACAAGTTTTTGGAAAATGCAGAAAGAAAATGAAAATGATTTTCTTTACTCAAAGTTGTCAATTTAATAAGATATTTCTCACACACAGCATTGGCATACTTAGAAATACACCCCAAAACACATTCTACAACTTCTCCTGAGTATGGAAATACCACATATGTGAGACTTTTTCAATGTTTGTACTGATGATATACAAGACAGTTTATCTTGTGTATCTCACAAATCAACAAATTCTATGAAAAACAATGTACTTTAATGGTCGCCTCTATACAAGTGGTTAGGAAATATAGCTTAGTGTAGTATAACCTAAAGCTGTCCCAGTTCCTATAAGCCAAGCAAGCCTAGCCTACTGGTACATGGCTGCCCCCTGGATTCCTATGTTCAGTGGCCAGGAATTACAGGAGACTGAAAGGAAGAACAAAAGAGTTCCTGTGGTTCTAGTAGTGCAGTTGTCCACAGGAGATGGCTGGGACTGGTGTCTCACAGGAACATAGTCAGTCAGATGTGCAGATGGGTCAGTTCAGGCCACAGACAGATACATGGTCAGCAAACAGAAAAAGGATCAGTCCAGGTAACAGACAGACACGTGATCAATAAACAGACCAGGGTTAGTAAGACAGCAAGCAGAGGCAACACTTCACTGGTGTAATGGTGATCAGGAACACTGTGGTGGTGATCATGAACTCTGGTCTGGTGACACCAGGGACTAGTGTGGCAGCAATCAGGAATACTGCTGCTGACTTACACTGGTCTGGTGACACTAGGACTGCTTTGGCGACAATCAGGGACACCGTTGCTTGCTTACACTGGTGTGGTGACACTGCATCTGATGTGATCAAGGACACTGTAACTGGTGTGGCAGTGATCGGGGACAATATGACTGGTATGGAGGTGATCAGGGACACAGTAACTGGTGTGGCGATGATTAGGGACAATATGACTGGTGTGGCAGTGATCAGGGACACTGTAACTGGTGTGGCGATGATTAGGGACAATATGACTGGTGTGGCGGTGATCAGGGACGCTGTACTAGTGTGATGGTAATTAGGGACAATATGACTTTTGTAACAGTAATTAGGGACAATATGACTGGTGTGGTGGTGATCAGGGACTCTGGAACTGGTGTGGTGGTGATCAGGGACACTGTAACTGGTGTGGTGTTTATTAGGGATAGAATGACTGGTGTGGCAGTGATCAGGGACAATATGACTGGTGTGGCGGTGATCAGAGACAATATGACAGATGAGGTTGTGGTCAGGGACACTGTGAGTGGTATAAAAGTAATCAGAGGTAATGGCTGGTGGCACTGACATACTGTGATATCGGAGCAGCCAGCCAATGTACATAATCACCGCCACAGCAGTACAATGTCACTATAGTGACACTGCACTTGCTATGTAAATATATATATATATATATATATATATATATATATATATTTTAAATTTTACAATTTTTTTTGACACTGTACTACTCTGGGGAGGTGATTGGGATTTTTTTTTTTTTTGCTCTATGATTGCTTATACAGCCATGATGGCTATATAAGCAATCATTGCTGACAGCTCTAGGCAGCATTTATTCAGCCATTGAGAACTACTGTGATAGCTGTGATCTACCACAGCTAGCACATGGTACAGGGCCACTGTAATTGGCCCTGTACTATGTGATCACCTTGACCATTCACTGATATCACAGTAGTAAGCAATGGCATAATGAATGACAGCTATTGTTACCTACTGGACATGTGATTACTGTGACCGATCACAGCAACCAAATGTTACCAGGGTGGAGCGCATCAGCCCGGTACACCGATCAATGATTTGCTGTGACAGGTAGACACAGCGGTCACAGATCCTGTCGCTGTGCATCGCTTGGGGGTGCGCACGAGGCACAGTTCTGGGAGGACATACAGGTACCCCCCAGAACAATGCTTGTTCCACCTACCCATATATGTACAGTTGCCAGGTAGGAAGCAATTAAACATATCACTGTTATGCTGGATTGGATGTAGTGCATTGGGTTGATTCTACCATCCCTGTTTGTCGTCTGAGATTTTTCCTTTTTTTGGCAAAAAAATTAAGACATTTTTATTTTATATATTTATTTATCCGCATGGAACCTTGTTCATAATATGACAACTAGATTTGGCAAATACAAAAGGCCTCTCTTCACATTCTTTCTAAGGCCTCATGCATATGGATGGTAAGAAATTGATATTCAGGTGGACACAAAAAAATAGATATAGGTCTAGAGAGAAAGACAATAGCAGGTAAAGAAAAAAAGCATTGTAAGACTGTCATAACTACCAAAATAACATGACAGATCTGTCATTACAACATAAGTCACTCTTACAACAATTGACAATCATTTGCTTGAAAGCAGATTTAAAACTCTTGACACAATGAGGTGTGGCCAGGTAAACTATGATTACAATTTTCATTCAGCCTGCTGCAAATTGCATGGGGACACATCAGACACCTCTGGCTGTCACTATGCTCTTGTTGGGCTTCTAATGTGTCCCTGCGCTCTTTAAGGAGGAGTCGGCTGCCACCAGGCATATCTGCCTTTAATTTATTCATTGCTATATATGCTGCAGCTTTGGGGCTCTCATAGTTTAGAGTTAGGACTTTATACAGAGACCTTGACAGGGCAGGGTGGTTTCCACATACAGTATATTTGCAATTGCTGTGCAACTAAAAACTCTATTTTTAACAAAAATTATTAGACACTGCCATGTTGTTTTTTGCAGGCTAGCTGGTAAGTGTACTGGTAAATACATTTTGTTTTGTTTACTCTGTGCAAAGCTTTTTCATGTGCACCTTAATCTGAAAGCTAGTTATACATTGGAGCAGTTGTAATTTTATTTTAACTTGCTGGAATTGGCACAGGGACATACAGTGGGTATAGAAAAGAATAACCCCCCCCCCCTTTTTTTTTTAAATAATAAAATGTTGTTGCTTTGCAGCCTGAAATGAAGACAAGCACAGTTTTTGTTTTATCCAGCCGTATTTACTATAACATTCAAGTTAAAGATATAACACCAACATGTCAGAATTATAATTTTTTTAAAAAGGTTCACCCCCATCCTAAAAATGACTTGTTAACTCAATCAGGTGTAGCTAATCACCTTCTCAATGGCACACAAAGCGATTTGACTTTTAACTGTGATCAACTGTGGTCATTTTGATTAGCTTATTATTAAAAGTGCTTTCCTGGAGAATTTCAGCCCCTGATAGTGCAACTGAAGCAAACAATCAATTATGGGTGGACAGGCACAAGTCAGGAGATGGATACAAAAAAAATGTCAAAGGCTTTATCAATGTCTAAAAGCACAGAGAAGTCTATTATTAAAGCGGAGCTCCACCCTAAAGTGGAACTTCCGCTCGTCGGATTCCTCCCCCCCTCCGTTGCCACAATTGGCACCTTTCGGGGGGAGGGGGGACAGGATACCTGTCAAAGACAGGTATCCTTACCCACGTACTGGATTCCGGCCACGGAGGTAAAGTCGCGCGAGGCTCCCTCCTCCTCCTCCCCTGGCCGCTGGGCTAATAGGAGAGAGGAGCGGGGCCTCGCGCATGCGCAGTAGGGTTCCCGGCGTGAAGCCGAAAGTCTTCACTGCCGGGTTCCCTTACCCGCAATGGCGACGGAAGCACCGACAGCTGATGTGAAACATCAGCTGCGGTGCCGACATCGAGGGACACCAGGACAGGTAAGTCTCCATTTATTAAAAGCCAGCAGCTGCAGTATGTGTAGCTGCTGGCTTTTAATTATTTATTTTTTGCCCGGGGTTGCCTGGAACACCCCTTTAAGAAGTGGAAGGTATTTGGTACAACACAGACCCTCCCGGGATCAGGACATCACTCCAAACTGGATGAAAGACCCAGGAGGAAACTGGTCAGAGAGGCTACCAATTTCACTCATTAAAATGCAAATCAATTTAAAACTTTTTTGAAATGCATTATTCCGGAATTTTTTGTTGTTATTCTGTCTCTCACTGCTAAAATCAAATTACCATTAAAATTAAATGCTGATCATTTCTTTGTCAGTGGGCAAACATACAAAATCAGCAGGGGATCAAATACTGCACACTGCTACATACATACATTGAGCCAATCAGTATAAACATTGTCACGATTGTCATGTCATGATTCTAACGCCCACCTAACCCCTGGACCCTGTTCCTTCTCAAATACTACGATCACCATCTGACTCTATCCTACACTCTTTAACTCATATCTTCAACCTCTCACTTTCTACTGGCATCTTCCCCAACCCTCTTAAACATACGCTAGTCACTCTTATACCAAAAAAGGCCTCACTAGACCCCACCAATTTTAACAACCTTAGACCCATCTCTTTACTCCCTTTTTCCTCCAAACTCCTTGAACGTTTAGTCTACAACCGACTGAGCGGCCACCTCATTGAGAATAACCTTCTCGATCCCCTTCAGTCTGGATTTCGCCCACAACACTCCACGGAATCTGCCCTCCTAAAATTCACAAACGACTTACTAACAGCCAAAACCAATGATCATTATTCCGTACTCCTACTCTTGGACCTTTCCGCTGCCTTTGATATAGTTGACCACCCCCTCCTCAAAAAAAACCTCAATTTGCTTGGTCTTTGGACATATACGCTTTTGTACTAAACGGTATATATTCTAACGGTTTTGTAGGTTTTTTACCCTGGTATAGGTTCGCTGTCTCTCTCTGGGTCCACAACATGGCATACTCATCTCTGGGACGCAACCCCACAGTCATCTCCCATAATGCCAAAGGCCTAAATATACCCGAAAAACGCACCGCCCTTCTGAAAGAACTACAAAAAGGTAGGCCTTGCTTTGTTTTTTTACAAGAGACTCACTTTAAAACCCAACAGGTACCTAAACTGACTGATTCATTTTTCACGCAAGCTCATCACGCGACTAATGACCATGCCAAATCCAAGGGGGTTTCAATACTTATTAGTAGGGACGCCTCCTTCTGCCTCACTGACAAACTAATCGACCCAAACGGCAGATACATCTTCTTAAAAGGGACTTGTAGCGGCACTCCCGTTACACTAGCCAACGTGTATTTCCCTAATACCTCGCACCTGACTTTTTGTAGGCGTATGATCAATGAGCTTAAAGGTTTTAGTTCGGGATGCTTGATACTTGGGGGTGACTTTAATGTGCCACTCAATCCCCTCTCGGACACATCCACGGGCAAAACATATCTTACATACAAAATTCTTAAAAACATTAAGTTATTGATACAGTCACTTCAACTGGTAGACACATGGCGCCTTCTTCACCCCGAAGATAGGGATTTTACCTGTTATTCCATACCCCATTGCCGTTACTCAAGGATAGATTATCTTTTTGTTTCACAGAGAGACCTGGACAGGATCCCGAGGGCCCATATAGGGATCCAAACCATTTCTGACCATGCTCCAATCTCATTGACGTTGGATCTGTTGGCGCTCCCTCCCAAATCCAATACATGGAGATTAAACTCCTCTCTGGTAACTGATCCTATCCTATTTTCACAAATAGCTGCCTCACTTAAGGAATATTTCGCACTCAACATCACGCCAGGGATGGACCCCATGACAGTTTGGGAGGCACACAAATGCATCATTAGGGGCGACCTCATCAAATTGGGAGCTTGACGCAAAAAAAGACAGAGAGCGGGTAATTAAGCAGTTGACTGAGAAAATCCATTCATTAGAAACTAAACACAAGCAAACCCTATCCGAACGTTCTGCCATAGAGCTTTTAGAGTCGAGGAGAGCCCTCCAGCAGATATTTGACACTAGGACCAAGAGTCTCCTATTTAAAAAAAATAAAAATTATTATGAGCACGGAGACAAAACGGGGAGATTTCTCGCATGAGCACTAAGGACTGCCCACTCGGGTCAAAATATATTAGGCATACGTTCAAAAACAGGGAAACTTGAGGTGTCCACTACCCAAATAGCACAACATTTTCACGACTACTACACATCCCTATATAATCTACCAGGCCAAAACACATTAGGTCAGACTCCAGAAGCTAGACAACATTTTATACTAAACTACCTTAAACAGTCAAACCTACCAATTTTAACATCTGACGATGTCGAGTTGATGGAACGCCCTATTGAAACCACAGAACTTAAACAGGCCATCAAATATCTCAAAAATGGGAAGAGCCTGGGCCCAGACGGCTTTACGGCTATATACTATAAAACCTTCCAGGATACTTTGCTCCAACCGCTGTTAGAGGCTTTAAACTCTATAACTAAACCCAGGGAGATTTCGACAACCTTTCTTTCAGCCCACATAACAGTTCTTCCCAAGCCAAATAAAGACCCAACAGATTGCGCTAGTTACAGACCAATATCTCTGCTCAACTTAGATGTAAAACTCATGTCAAAAATCATTGCTAACAGGCTGAAACCGCTGCTACACACGTTGATAGGTCCTGAACAGGCCGGATTCATGCCTGGCAGAGAAACAAGAAACAATGTTTCTAAAGCACTTAACCTAATCCATGTTGCGAGGTTGGGCACTATTGAGGGCTTTCTCTTGTCCACTGACGCAGAGAAGGCCTTTGATCGAGTGGCCTGGGATTTCATGCTGGAAACATGCAGGTTCATTGGCTTGGGAACGAACATGATGGCTTGGATCTCGTCCCTATACACAAATCCCACAGCACAGCTCAAGATCAATGGTTCTTTGTCAGATGTAGTCAAAATTAACAATGGAACAAGACAGGGCTGCCCGCTCTCACCCCTTTTATTTATTCTAGCGCTTGAACCTTTCATCAGACGGATTATGGCGGAAGATTCGATTACCGGTTTTGTTGTAGCAGAAAAGGAATATAAGATAGCTGCCTATGCAGATGACTTACTTTTTTTTGGAACAACCCCACACTCCTCACTCCCCTCCCTGCTAAAAGAGTTCTCCCTGTTTGGTGCTGTGTCCAACTTGAAGATCAATTTCTCCAAGTCGGAGGCGATGAACATCTCCATACCCGTAGGTTTCCATCAATTCAATAAAATCTACATGCCCTTTTAGATGGGTAGATTCAGCCCTTAAATACCTGGGGATTTGGTTGACTCCCACGCTGCACCAAACATATGAACGCAACTTTGTACCCATGCTGAAAACCCTAAGTGCAGATCTTCAGGCTTGGCACACACGATATTTCTCCTGGTTTGGGAGGGCGGCGATTTGCAAAATGGTTATATTGCCCAGGATTCTATATCTATTCAGGAACCTCCCGGTTAAGACCCCCCAAAGCTTTTTCAACTCACTTCATTCAACTCAAATGAAATTCATTTGGGCCACAATTTGCTTGGTCTCCATTGCTGCACTCTCCGTTGGTTCGAATCTTACCTATCTCATCGCACCTTCAGTGTCACTTACAACTCCACTTCCTCCTCTCCAACTCCTCTTACCAAGGTTCTGTCCTTGGACCTCTACTATTCTCAATCTACACCTCCTCCCTGGGTCAGCTGGTAGCCTCTAATGGCTTCCAATACCATCTCTATGCTGATGACACCCAAATCTATCTCTCTGCCCCTCAGCTCACCCCATCAATCTCCTCACACATCACTGATTTACTAACAGACATATCAGCCTGGATGTCAAACCACTTCCCCAAACTGAATCTATCTAAAACTGAGCTCTTAATATCTCCTCCCCCACTTGCCCCTTCCCCTGACTTCTCTATCAAGATCAATGGCACATCTATCAGTCAGTCCCCACATGCCCGGGTGCTAGGGGTAACCCTAGACTCTAAACTGTCCTTTTTTTATAAAATTAGTAAAAACTATAACAACATAAATATGTCAGTTCCTAAAGCAGCACTTAATGGTCACAAAGATGGATATGACCACTCTATCCTATGAAAGTCCATAAGAACGTAAAACTCTAAAGGTTCAACCAGGTGACGGGTGTATTCATGTCCAACAATGAGATCTTTATGGGGTCCCTGCTGGTAGCGGTTTACACATTATCCACAGTTCCCCGATTCTTCTCCCTTGTATCACCCCTTAGGGTTTCCTACTAACCAAATGGATGAATATAACTGGCACTGCAATCCTGGATAATCCACTCGTCCTACGCCTCTCTCACAGACTGGAGTCCCTGGAATCCTTGGATGCTTCTCCTGGTGGTCTCGGAGTGATAAGAAAAGACGAAGATAGTGTAGTCCCATTTACACTTTTATTTCACAATGTCCTTTTTTTATGGCCCACATCCAATCCCTTTCCAAATCATGCCGCCTTAGCCTCCGCAACATTTCTAGAATACGCCCCTTTTTAACTACAGACACCACCAAGCTTCTAATTCACTCCTTGGTTATCTCTCGCCTCGACTACTGTAACTCCCTTCTCATTGGATTACCTTTACATAGACTATCCCCCCTTCAGTCCATCATTAATGCCGCTGCAAGACTCATCTCCCTTACCAACCGTTCAGTGTCCTCCACCCCTCTCAGCCAATCCCTCCACTGGCTTCCACTCACCCAACAAATAAAATTCAAAGTACTAACAATATTTTAAAAAGCCATCCACAACTCTGCCCCCAGCTACATCACTAACCTAGTCCCAAAATACCAACCAAGCCGCTCTCTTTGGTCCTCCCAAGACCTCCTTCTCTCTAGCTCCCTTGTCGCCTTCTCCCATGCTCGCCTCCAGGATTTCTCCAGAGCTTCTCTTATCCTTTGGAACTCCATACCCCAATCTGTCTGACTGTTCCCTAATCTATCCATCTTTAGACGATCCCTGAAAACCCTTCTCTTTAAAGAAGCCTATCCTGCTTCTGACTAACACTGTTTTACTTCCTCCATCAGCTCATCCCCCACAGCTATTACCTTTTGTATCATTTGACCCTCCCTTTTTAGATTGTAAGCTCTATTGAGCAGGGCCCTCTGATTCCTCTTGTACCAAATTGTAATGTAACTGTAATGTCTGCCTTTATTTTTTTAAGCGCTGCGCAAACTGTTGGCGCTATATAAATCCTGTATAATAATAATAATAATAGAAGGAAGAGGGGGAGCAATAAAAGATCCCAACCACTCTTACCTAATAGTAGTATATCAGTAAAATTGTAGATGGTAACCATAGTGGAGAAGTGCTATATATAACGTCATCCCGCGGGAGCTGAGGCGGTAGACAACTGACAACTGATAGTCCCAAATATCTTTTTCTCTTCCCTTCCAACACATCAGGGATGGAGGTAAATCTCAGTTACTGCCTCATACAAAGTCCAAATTCCAATTCTTGTTCTCAGAGTTGTGTTCATGACAGCGTGATCTTAGAGGAAGGGGGTTACATGACACTGGCTGTCATACATCCCACAAGACGGGCAACACCTATTGGCTGAAAGGATTTATTGTGGGGTACCGCAGTAAAAGTATTTTAAATTTTTTTCAATTAATGCTTACCTCATGTTTTTTTGGGGTTTTTTTTCATATAAAAAAAAATGAAGTCCTTCTTTACAAAAACAGTGATGGTGCAGATGAAAATCCAAAGGCTGCGAACATACACTGTGATTAGGCCATGCAGGCAAACAATAGAAATATAAACACATATTTGTGGCCCTTATGGAAATGAATTTGCTATGGAATCCAGTTATTATCACCGAAGAGATTTATTGGGTGGGACAATCCTCTAAGGGCTAATCAGGTAATCAGCTTGCACTTAGTTTTGGTCTTCTTTTCTATTTAGCAGGGGCGCCATCTTCCCAATGCATTTCACACATTCCCATTCTTACATCTCCATTTGGGAATAAAGTGACTGGTTTCAGCTGAAATAAATGCAGATTTTAATCTTCATTCTTTATGCCAATTATCCTGTCTGAATGTTTCCTGTGAGGTGATTATTTCTCCCATTCCTCCTTGCTCTGGGATTTCCTGATGATCTGCTCTCTGTTCATGTAGCTGGGGATTTTATCTGTCTGCCATGTCTAGCATTCCAGTCCTGAAATTCCCCCCTTTTATTCTATCTCAAAGTGCTGACTGCCTCTGTCTTATCTCCTCTGTAATGTACGTTGTCACCAAAGCCTGGATGTGCAGAATTTATCACTGCCATTGTAAAAGCCTAGTTCAGCATGGTCTCACTGTATGTGCTGATGCAAAACCGATGATAAGAAAACAATACAGAAAGCCATTTTAAAGTGGGCTAAACAAAAGAAGACGAGTGTGCCTTTTTAAATGGAACAAAAGAACACAAGGGCAAAAACAATCTACTGAAGTAAATCTATTGAATATATATCTTGTAAAGCAAACCTGATATTTGTCATGCTTCTTACTGTTTAACAAAGAATATAAAAATCTCTACTACTTACAAATATTACAAACATGTTTTTTTCTTTGAGCTGCTGAAATTGCTCAACATGACAGCCATTGTAAAGGTTTTAAAACTAAATTGTGGTCATCAATACAGTAGCTGAGTTTAAAACATGTTTAAAAAGCAAAAAAAAATAAAAAATTTAAACAATAAAAGACACGCTAAGCCAAAGCTTGGCACTACCCTCTCATTGCCTACTAAAATAAACAACAGTTGTGTGCTTAAACAGAGCATTTTAGCATATGGCTAGTGTGAAGAGGCTCTGACAGAAAACTGTAAGTGCATCAATGTACTTGTATTTAAAGTGATACTAAAGTCTCTTTTTTTTTTCTTAAAAATAACAAACATGTTATACTTACCTGCCCTGTGCAGTGATTTTGCACAGAGCAGCCCAGATCCTCCTCTTCTTAGGTCCCTCCTTGGTGCTCCTGGCCCCTCCCTCCTGTTGAGTGCCTCCATAGCAAGCAGCTTCCTATGGGGGCACCTGAGCTGAGTGGCAGCTCTTTGTGTCCATTCAGACACCGAGCAGCAGCATGGCCCCGCCCCCTCTCTCTCCTCATTGGCTCACTGACTTTGATTGATAGCAGTGGAAGGCAATGGCGCTTCGCTGCTGTCTCAGCCAATGAGGAGGGAGAGTCATTGGCATGCGCACAGGGTGTGCCAGGTGTGCCTGGGCACACCCTAATCACCCTGTGTGGTGCAGATCCCCCATGTTTAAACCCCTGATATTTCAGCAAAACCCCCTAGCTTGGTTTCTAAAAAAAAATTTAATAAACAATAATAAAAAAATAATTGCAAAAAATAATAAAAAATAACATAATAAAAATAAAATCTACTGACACCATCCACTGCTCTATTCTCTACTGACACCATCAGTATACAGTATATACACATGCACACACAATTGAGCTTTGAGGTGCACACCCTAATGCAATAGGCTGTGCACACCTATGGGGAGAGTCCTGGACAGCCGAGTCTCTCGTGCAACATCGCTGGATAAAAGATGGGGCTCAGGTAAGTATTAGGGTGGCTGAGGGGGGCTGCTGCACACAAAGGGCTTTTTATCTTAATGCATAAAATGCATTAAAATAAAATAAAAAAACCTTCTTCCTTTACAACCACTTTAAGTGCACCAGCAGCTGATCAGTTATGGTACCCTGCTTTGGGATCCCAATCTCCAGGTTGCATGTACATGCTTCAAACCATAGTAGAAAGAAATACAACATATAGCTAATATCATTTAAGTGTAAATAGTCTCCACTATTTAGTACTGTATGTTGTATAACATCAAACATTTGAAAAAGTGCAGAAAATTAGGAATACATTTGAAGGTGGCCAAATGCAGGGTAACTCCAACAACACAAACCCTGTCTTTAGGCCCGTACACACGATCGGATTTTCAGGAATTGTGTGATGGTAGGCTGTTTGTATGCTCCATCGGAGAATTGTTGTCGGATTTTCCGCCAACAAATGTGAGATAGCGTGCTTTATAATTTTCCCACAACAAATGTGTCTTGTCGGATTATCCGATCGTGTGTACACAAGTCTTTCGGAAAATAATCCAAAGTACAAACACGCATGCTCAGAAGCAATGCTAACCATAACACAACATTAACAGAAGTTGCCCAAAGGGTGGCGCTAAAGAGCTGAAAAACCATGTTGTTTCGTGTTTGTTGGACAACAATTATTTGGCGTTTGTATGCAATACAAGTTCACGGCCAAAGCCCTTTGGACAAAAGTCCTACGCTTTGTCCGATGGAAATTTGATCGTGTGTATGAGGCTTTAGAGTGGCAACTCTTACTTACTGCGGTATGTCTATAGAGAAGCACTTAAAGCCGCCCTCCAAAAAATGTTGAGCCCCACGCACAGGCGTATGTTAACACACTTGTTGGGGGCACCTACATATGAAAATACTGATTGTGCTGCCTACACACATTACATATCACCGCAAACACCAAAGTAGGAGCATTAACTCTAGGGCCATTATTTCTTGTTAACTCAAAACTGATGACTACACTCTAAATTCACTGAGGCCTCAAACCTCAAACCCCCAAATTTACCCCAACCCCACCATGTGATGGATCTGAACCTCATCCCTGCTTAGGTGCAAATAATCCTGACCTACCTCACTGCAATTTTTATACAACTTTAAGGGGTTGTAAAGGTAAATGTTTTTTCACCTTAATGCATCCTATGCATTAAGGTGAAAAAACATCCGACAATACCGCCCCCCAAGCCCCGTTTTACTTACCTGCCTCCTCGAAAGTCCCACACTCGGCCTCGACATCCTCCTCGCCGTTCAGCCTGGCCGTTGATTGGCTACAGTGGATGGATTGAAAGCAGCGCAGCCATTGGCTGGCGCTGCTGTCAATCACATTCAATGACGCGGCGCGCCGGGTGCGGGGCCGAGTGATACAGTGAGCGGCAATAGCCGCTGGCTGTATCACTGGAGCGCGCCCGCAATCACTCACCACCATGCTCGCTCGCATATAGGTGGTGAGAGATTGCGGGGAGGAGCCGAGACAGCCGCCGAGGGACCCCCCCAGAAGACGTGGATCGGGGCCACTCTGTGCAAAACGAGCTGCACAGTGGAGGTAAGTATAACATGTTTGTTATTTAAAAAAAAAATCTTTACAAACCCTTTTTTTTTTTTAAATGACTATATGAGTTGTAGGTTTTGTAAAAATCACAGTATTTAGTGATCTTTTTTCTTTCTTGCTTAAAAAATATGTGTTTCTGTGCTGGGTACAAAATTATTGCTCTGTAAACTCATTTATTACCAAACATTGCTGCTCCTTTAATTCATTAGCATTACGTAAGAATTGGATTCATGACAGGAAGCCCACACTAGACTGTAGCCACTTTATCTTTACAATGTGTGTTCAAAAAAAAATTAGCAACCCCTTTCCACAAATTTTATTTTTTAATATAAACATTTTGTCTTTCCCAAAAGGAATACACTCAAAAAAGTTAAAAAGCAAGAAAGAACAAGCGTGGTCAAAGAATAGTTCTTAGAGAAACAAAGTTGTATTCATCTTCGCTGTTCTGGTATCGTGAACCTTTTGCTGCACAAAACAAACAAACATTTCCTTTTATAACAAGACAAAGAGCTTGAATACCAAACTGGGCAAATCATTTAAGAAAACAAACTTTCACATATAAGGGCTTTTGCCACACATGACTTATTCTGATGACAAGGAGCTTGGCCACAGAGTGCTGAAAGCTTATTAATATTGTACAAAAAGACTTTTGTTTAACGTTTAGCAGACAACATGGGAATTGTAATGAACGGGGAGCTTAGTAAAGTCCATATTTGCAGTGATTCTTTTGTAATATTTTGCTTTTGGAAAAATTAAAAAAGAAAAATAGTAGCAATTTAAAATTTTATTATGACAATCAAGTGGATTTTTACACTAATAAATATAGTGTTTAAAGAGATGCTATCACCGTCTTAAAGTTTGCAGGAAAAAGCATAACATTTTTTTTTGTTCCATAATTATTTTTTTTTATTAACCTGCAATATTTGTGTAGCACACAGACCCTTCCGCTCCATCCACTTTTTGCAGTAAGGCACACCTGCTACTTGCCTGTTGTCCAACTCCATGTATGGAGAGGCGAGCAGTGTTCGATTGTTGGGCCTTGCAGCGAGTTACCTCTCCAGAGTGGATCCCTGGTCTCCGTTGTCTAGGCGAAAGTCCCTTTTTGCAATAAAGCCAATGTCCACACAGGTGTAAAACCTAAGCAGCAAGGTTTTACTATTTTCTTGAAGTAAACTTGGAAGAGAGAGAGAGTAGAAAGGACAAGTAGAGGAAGGTTCAGACAGGCAACACTAAAGCCCCGTACACACGGTCTGACTTTTGCCCAACAAACTTCGTTTTAAGCAAGTTGGACCAACAATCCGACCGTGTGTACGCTCCATCGGACAAACTTTGTTTTCGTTTGGTTTTGTTTTCATCGGACAAAAGTTGGGTCTGCAAACGGACAAACTTTTGCCCAACAAAAGTCCGATGGAGCATAGTCCTACCGTGTGTACAGAAAACCATAGGACTTTTGTCCGATGGACAAAACAACTAATGTTAAAATCAACCAACAATAGCAGAAGTTGACCAAAGGGTGGCGGTAAAGAGCAGAAAAACCATGTGATGTTGCAAAAAGTTTTGGGAAAGTTTGCAGAAAAGTCCTGTGGTGTGTATGCTATGGGTGTGCCCGGCCAACTCCGTTCAGACAAAAATCCAGGGAAAAGTCAGATGGAAGTCCGACTGTGTGTATGGGGCTTTAGAGAACACTTTCGTCGCCACTCAAGCCTGAGTGGGTATTGCTCACCCGGATAGTCCCTATGAGAGCGGTCCTAGCAGCCGGAGTGGAGCACGGATGTCAGAGATGGTAGATCCCCGTTTAGGTAGGCCTCCAGGCCTCACCCCGAGATAGCAGTACCGTCGCTATCTCCACCAGGACTGATCTTCCCCTGGAACTCCTTCCCTAAAGATGGACCCCCTTTAACCGGGCAGCCTGGTATCCTTCTCTGAAGCGTAGGCCCTCGATAGGAGAGGTGGGCCTACTATACAGCAGTAGAGCCTCAGGCTAAAGGTGCCCGAGACCAATCACACGCGTCCAGTGCCATGAGGGCCACGAAACACGCTCACTGGACCAGAGGTCCCCCGAACTCCTTGGGGTCCCCCTGGAATCACCTCACGCCTAATGGCATCTGGTCCTCTCCCAGCATGCACAGGGAGTAGACCACGCCCACTGTACAGCTGCCGAGAGAGGACATCAAATGGTGCTGCGATACCCCCTGCGGTTCAACCTGAGCCAAAGATGACAGCGCCACCCTCAGGCAACAGGGAACTATACTGCCAGGCAGCATCGCACCCAGAGCAGAAGCAATTTGATGTATAAGCAGGTCTGAGCTGAACTATTAGCTCAGACCACCCCTAACTTTGCACATATAGCGTCCCATAAATTGGGATGGGCGCTACATTCCTCTGAACTTTTTGGGGGATTTGACATTTAAGGAATTGTCAATTTCACAGCACAGCCCCGTCCCTCCTTGTACATCATAGCCCTCTCCTTTTCTAGGAATGGCTAATTACTAGGAGAGGATAGGAGAGGTGGGCCTACTATACAGCAGTAGAGCCTCAGGCTAAAGGTGCCCGAGACCAATCACACGCGTCCAGTGCCATGAGGGCCACGAAACACGCTCACTGGACCAGAGGTCCCCCGAACTCCTTGGGGTCCCCCTGGAATCACCTCACGCCTAATGGCATCTGGTCCTCTCCCAGCATGCACAGGGAGTAGACCACGCCCACTGTACAGCTGCCGAGAGAGGACATCAAATGGTGCTGCGATACCCCCTGCGGTTCAACCTGAGCCAAAGATGACAGCGCCACCCTCAGGCAACAGGGAACTATACTGCCAGGCAGCATCGCACCCAGAGCAGAAGCAATTTGATGTATAAGCAGGTCTGAGCTGAACTATTAGCTCAGACCACCCCTAACTTTGCACATATAGCGTCCCATAAATTGGGATGGGCGCTACATTCCTCTGAACTTTTTGGGGGATTTGACATTTAAGGAATTGTCAATTTCACAGCACAGCCCCGTCCCTCCTTGTACATCATAGCCCTCTCCTTTTCTAGGAATGGCTAATTACTCCCCGTGCTAGCCAAATCTTTATGTGTTATTATTATACAGGATTTTTATAGCGTCAACAGTTTGCACAGCGTTTACAACATGAGGGCAGACAATACAGTTACAAAACAATTCAATACAGGAGGAATCAGAGGGCCCGGCTCATAAGAGCTTACAATCTAGGAGGTAGGTTGGGGGATAGGGGAGGCGGGGGAGAAACAAACAAGAATGGCCTGAATTGAATGACTTGTTACTTGAATGGCAGCTCTAAATCTGCTGGGGTATTTTGTTTCCTACAAAGTGTATTATAAGTCAGTATGTGTACAAGATTGTCCTTTAGCGTCTTTGTCTCTTCTCCTCCACGGTAGTGTTAGTAGGGAGTAGTCACATATGGTAGCAGATCATGTTAAAAGTTCATTTTGAACCAACTGAAATGTGTTTTAAATGCAACAATCTTATTGATAGCATCATGTGTGGGATACTGTGGGGTTGATTTATTAAAACTGGAGAATGCAAACTCTGATGCAGCTCTGCATAGAAACCAATCAGCTTCCATGTGTTATTGTCAAAGCTTAATTGAACAAGCTGAAGTCAGAAGCTGATTGGCTGCTATGCACAGCTGCACCAGATTTTACACTCTCTAGTTTTAATAAATCAACCCCTATGTCTTGATGTGGCAAATATGAAGGGGTTACTATACTGTAGGTTAGGAGATTAAAAGAGAATTATGGGATTTATTAAAAAAACAAACATTATACTCACCTAGATGGATGCAGCATTGATCCTGTGCTGCATGTCCCCCGCCACCAGTGGGAACTGAACAATCACACACCACTGATCGCTCAGTCCTCCTCTCCACTCTGAGCAGAGAGCTGTGACTGTCAATCAATGGCTCTCTGCTCTGCCCCTCCAGTGCTCACTGGAGCGCTGGGTTAGGGGGGGGGGGTGTTGTCAGCTGGCTCAGTCTCCCAGCAGGGCAGTAATCTGGGTAGATTGGGCTCTTTTCCTAGCCTGGACCAGCTGAAAACAGGTCACTGGATTGCAAAACAAACTGCACTCCTGTGATCCACAGGAGAAGTATGGCCAAAAAAGCTTGGGCCATACTTCTCCTTAAACTCAAGGATGGATGGGTGCTTACTTAGCTTTTTGCCTGGAGCCCCACTTTCATTTAGTGTTACTTTGGCAACAAACAAAAAATCTTGATCAGTATTTGTCAGCCAACAATAGCAGTTATCCTAAAAATAAAATATTTTTTGTTGAGGCTGGTACTTTTTTAAGAAAAAAATTAATGTTGATGATGAACTCTACGATGTGTAGAACAAAGAGGAAACTACACTGAATGTTCTAACACTGTCCTTATAACTTTCACATTTGCTGCATAACTCTGACTCTTGGTCACTCACCAACAGACTCTACACTGATAATTGCAAAGGCATGCTAGCCCCTATATTGCAATGGATATGTCAGTAACCTATTGAGAAGAAGAGACAAGACTTTGTGAGAGAGCATTTGTAGTGAACACTGTTACTTGGTAAATACACTATGACAGTTTATGGTATTATTTCAAAGGAAGACCTCTACCCATGTCACCTCCAAAACTTTAATAGAAAAAAGGAGGTTGTAGGGACTCACCCTGCTTGTACTGTACTTTAATGGTATCATATGGGATGGAAACAGATTCCATAATTTTTTTTTATTTTATTTACATAATTTTAAAATTCAAAGATTGTAAAGTGCATGACAGTATAAAATGTCCCTAAATATGATACAAATGGTCAACTAACACCTTCTAATATACTTATTTGACAAAGCAATAAGCTTTAGGTGTGTAGGTGTTCGATCATCTAAGGATCAAAGCGTTTCGCTAATTGCGCTGCTTCTTCAAGACCCCGTTATTTAGAGATCATATTCTGCTAAATATAACATAAATACATATCAGTGTTTACATTTAAATTTTTTAATAATAATCAATAGTATTCTATTAATTCAATACTCATTCAAAATGTGTCCTATTGCACTTACAGCAGCATATGGCGGAACATCAAAGGCATCAAACGTCTGTGGAGCAGGAACAGGGGTTACAGCTCCTTCATAAGCAACCTAACTGGTATATAGGCCAAGATGGGCCCAAACGGCCCTATTGAAGATAACATCAATATACAGTATGTATATTATTAGGCCACAAATTCATGTATTTATGTTATCTTCAATAGAGCCGTTTGGGCTCAACTTGGCTATATAGGGGCGGCACAGTGGTGTAGTGGGTAGCACTCTAGCCTAGCAGTAAAAAGGGTTGCTGGTTCAAATCCCAACCACAACACTACCTGCCTGGAGTTCTCTCTGTGCCTGCGTGGGCTTCCCCCGGGTACTCCAGTTTCCTCCCACAATCCAAAGACATGCTGATAGGTTAATTGGCTTCTGTCTAAATTGGCCCTGGTATTTGAATGTGAGTTAGGGACCTTAGATTGTAAGCTCTTTGAGGGTAGGGGCCGATGTGAATGTATAATGTAAAGCGCTGCATAAATTGATGGTGCTATACAAGTACCTAAATAATAATAATACCAGTTAGGTTGCTTATGAAGGGGCTGTAACCCTTGTGTCCACCCCACAGACATCCCTTGTTTTGTTTATGGTACTAATAAGACGTGACAAGAATTTAAGACAGGCTGCCTAAGTAAACAATGCAAGTTGGTGAGGATATGCAGATGATGAGTGAGGACAAACAGAACTATTATATGATGATTGGTTGGCAAACATCAACAGGAGCTAAATATAAGGCAAGCGTTTTATTTTCTAACCACCAAAATTGTGTGAATACCCGCACAATGCATATATGGTCATATCCTAGTTTGGTGTCTCTAGTTATTTCTTATTTCCCACCATTAACCATGTCATATAGGCACAGTGCACTAGGCATTACAGTTAAAGTACATTTAAAGCCCAACATTTTTTGGTGTTAGATAGAATGGTGAGATTTAAGAACCCCTATCAAGCTTTTATTGCTGTCTGTTCCTGTTGGGAATATTCACCCTCACAATTCACTTTGACAGAAAGTGAGAAAATCAAACATTTTCAATTGTCAGCAGGATAGTAGGTGAGGGAAAAACTTTCAATGGGTGTGCTTGTTTCCGTGATAGTGGTCTAATGCCGCGTACACACGGTCGGAAATTCAGCCAGCAAAAGTCCGATGTGAGCTTTTGGTCGGAAATTCCCACCGTGTGTATGCTCCATCGGACCTTTGGTTTGGAAAGTTCCGCCAGCAAAAGATTGAGAGCAGGTTCTCCATTTCTCAGACGGGAAAAATTCCGATCGGAAATTCCGATCGTCTGTAGCAATTCCGCTCGGAAACAATTTGACGCATGCTCGGAAGCTTTAAACTTCATTTTCTCGGCTCGTCGTAGTGTTGTACGTCACTGCGTTCTTGGCGGTTGAAAGTTCAGAGAACTCTTGTGTGACCGTTTGTATGCAAGCCAAGCTTGAGCGGAATTCCGTCGGAAAAAACATCCAAGGTTTTTCCGACGGAAAATCCGATCGTGTGTATTAGAGTGGATTTTGCTCTTCTTGGAGAGATTTCAATTTCTAGTCTTTTGTCTTGAGGACACTGAAGCAAAATCCGCTGAATGGGACACAAAAAAAGACACCTGGTTTTAGGTATACTCTAACCAGAACTTGGCAAAAAAAAAAATCTTAATATAATATATTATATGCCTTTTATTATTATCATTTAAAAATTTAAGAAACCTTTAAAAGCAAGACCATACACCAAAAATTCCATTACTTACGTATTTCTATAGAAGCAAAGAAAAGGGTTTACAGCTAAAAATATTTCCTAAAAAATGTTAATGACAAGGTGAATTCAAAGATTATATAATTATTGGGACTCCAATTTTATTTAATTATTAACTCCTGCGTAATAATATGATTGGCAACATATTTTACCAACACTGGCTGAGCATTCATACTGCAAAGGGTTGGAAAGAAGTAAATTGTAACATCTCATCTGGCCCTTTGCCAAATATCTACAGGGCATTAGCAACAAACTGGTGAAGCTCATTAAACCGAGGAGAGAGAGAAAGGAACCTATAACCATTAAAAGTCCATTAAGCAGCATGTCATCTTGTGGAACTAAATAGCCCAGAGTAATCAAAAGCATATGAACCCCAGCTGGGTTACCTAGTGAATTGTTTCGATTTAGGGGAAAATCTGTCAGGAATGAAGGTTGTTGGGTTTGCGTAGCCTTTTTCTTTCAGTATATGGTTCCTTGTCCCATTATAATTAAAGTGATTGATGCTACATGTAGACAAAGGTGAGGAGTGACCAAAATAGCCAGCACATCTGCTCATTGCAAGCAGCAAATAAAATGCAACCGTAGCAGCTAGGAACGTAAGGTTATCCTGCCACAATCAATTAGGCATGGCAGACACAATACTTTCTCATCAACTTGTGCGGGGGATATCCATCATTTTTTCTCTCTTTTACTACAAAGCAGATAACCGATTGTGCAAACTGTTCACAGCCTCATAGTAAGAGGTTTCCTTGCCTCTTAAATATTCATTTACATTGGCTGTAAATTATGTATGGGGGTGCATGAGCACATTGATTCCGGTTTGTGGTGCAAATATTAAATGTACCTTATTAAATAACAATCATATTTTATGTGATGCTTTAAACAAAAATTGTAAAAAAAAAGAAAGAAAAACTGAAGGGGCTGGTTTACAATACTGATCTAAAATCAGAGCAAATCTCAATTTATTCAGATGAAGATTTAAACCTAAACTTGATTATACTGAACATATAGAACATTGCAATGTACACAGTTGCAGTAGAGATTACCACAATATTAATCCCTTCCTGCCAACAAGCTACAGCCCTTTAACTGGGTCTTTAGTAAAGGAGGGGAAACTTTTCAATCATGTGACCAATGTGATTGGCTATTGCTGTGGTCACATCAATGAGAGCTCATCCCACCAGCTCATTATCAGAACTAAAGGCTGTGAGCTGTTGGTAACATGCAGCTCTCAGCACAATTGCCATTAACACATATGTGCATCATGTGGATGTTCAGGTCCAACCTCCTTGCCACCACACATACTGTATGCGTTACATGGTCTGCAGGAGTTAAATGATAACACCGCAGTAAAGTAGAAAGCAACCTTTGAGTACTCCTATTGAAAACGTCTACGTGATGACGAAACGCGTCTAGGAGGACGCTCAGTGACGTCACCACGCCCGAGGAGTGAGGCTTCTGATATGCCGGCAGGCATTTTACTGTTACATGTTGATTTTATCGTTATATTTTGTAAGTATAACTTACTTTTCTAATAAACCGTTGCCATACGGAATTACACTATTGGTCTGCCCTCTCTATTACATGTTGGGGTTTTATGATCTGGATATACTGATTCATGGACCATCCGAACGGAACGCATTGACTTACTAAGAGAGGACTGCAATATTAAAGGCCACGGCTGGGTCACAGTCGATTGTCCCTAACCGCTTGCCCTCTGGTAACTGCTTCCCCTTCTTTTGGTGGTGGATACCTCACGGTTTGCTTTGATTAGTCACTGCGGTGTGAAATCTGTGGTTCCCCTGCCATATGGATTTGTGGACTGTTTCAGATCATTCATATAATTATTATTGGACTATTTGGTGCAATATCTGCTAGTTTACTATGTGTATTTGAATAAGTTTAGTTATTCTTATTGGGTTTTTGGTCTAAATTTCAAAAGGTGGCGCAGTTTTTTCTTTTTCCATTCGCTTAGGTGTTGTCACACTATTACTGCTGCCTATTTTTTAGTATTTAAACTTTTATGCTAGCGCAGTTTTTTATCCTTTATAACCTTTGAGTACCTTCCAGCTAATAGTGTAAAAAAGCTTTTTTAGCTATATAGACGGCAGCACAGTGGCTAAGTGGTTAGCACTTCCACCTACCAGCACTAGGGCCATTTGTTCGATTCCCAACCATGACACTACCTGCCTGGAGTTTGCATGTTCTCCCTGTCCCTGCGTGGGGCTCCAGGAAGGGGTCATCCCCAAACTGTTCCCACAAAGTTGGGAACATGAAATTGTCTTGGTATGCTGACATCTTAAGAGTTTTCTTCTGTGGAATTAAGGGGCCAAGCCCAACCCCTGGAAGACAACCACACACCATAATCCCCCCTCCACCAAATGATTTGGCCCAGTGCACAAAACAAGGTCCATAAAGACATGGATGGGGTAAAGGACTTTGACTGGGCCTGACCTCAACCTGATAGAACACCTTTGGGATGAATTTGAGCAGAGACTGTGAACCAGACCTTCTTGTCCAACCTGACCTCACAAATGCACTTCTGGAAGAATGGTCAAACATTCCCATAGACACACTCCTAAACCTTGTGGACAGCCTTCCCCGAAGAGTTGAAGCTGTTATAGCTGCAAAAGGTGGGCCAGCTCAATATTGAACCCTACAGACTAAGACTGGGATACCATTAATCGCTTGCCGAACGCCGCACAAACTTATACATCGACAGAATGGCACGGCTGGGCAAATGGGCGTATATATACGTCCTCTTTAAATTGCCGCCTTGTGGTCGTGCGCGCGCCGCCAGCGGCGCGCTCGTGACCCTGTCGTGAGCTCCGTGCCCGCGGGACCCACGGACTCGATGTCCGCCGGTGTCCCGCAATCGGGTCACAGAGCTGAAGAACGGGGAGATGTCAGTGTAAACACAACATCTCCCCATTCTTCCTAGTGACATGTCCCTGATCGTCTGTTCCCTCTCATCGGGAACAGCGATCAGTGACATGTCACTCGTAGCCACACCCCCTAACAGTTTGAATCACTCCTTAGGACACACTTAACCCCTTCAGCGCCCCCTACAGGTTAACCCCTTCACTGCCAGTGTCATTTTTACAGTAATCAGTGCATTTTTACAGCATTGATCGCTTTAAAAATGACAATGGTCCCAAAATGGTGTCAAAAGTGTCCGATGTGTCCGCCATAATGTCGCAGTCACGATAAAAAACGCTGATCGCCGCCATTACTAGTAAAAAAAAAAATTATTAATAAAAATGCCATAAAACTATCCCCTATTTTGGAGACGCTATAACTTTTGCGCAAACCAATCAATAAACGCTTATTGTAATTTTTTTTACCAAAAATATGTAGAAGAATATGTATCGGCCTAAACTGGGGAAAAAATATGTTTTTTTATATATTTTTGGGGGATATTTATTATAGCAAAAAGTTAAAAATATAGCATTTTTTTCAAAATTGTCGCTCTATTTTTGTTTGTAGCGCAAAAAATAAAAACCGCAAAGGTGATCAAATACCGACCAAAAGAAAGCTCTATTTGTGGGAAAAAAAAGGACGTCAATTTTGTTTGGGAGCCACTTCGCACGATCGCGCAATTCTCAGTTAAAGCGACGCAGTGCCGAATCGCAAAAAGTGGCGTGGTCTTTGGCCAGCCAAATGATCCGGGGCTAAAGTGGTTAAAGTTCATGTGCGTGTGAAGGCAGGCATCCCAATACTTTTGGTAATATAGTGTATATATATATAAATTAGAGAAAAGGTGCGCTATTCTAAAAAAAATATATTCTATGTGACCAAATATGATAATGAACTAATTGAATATATACCTCTAATGAATCCAAATATATATTGCATTAAACATAAAATTAATCACATGACAAACACAAGTCACATCATACGCCACTAATAAATCAAGGTGCACATTCCTAAATAAATAAAAAAATAATATAAACTTGGTCATACAAATATATGCATACAAATATGTGTGAAAAAGTCCATCCGAAGTAAAGTTTATATAAACGTGATGAAAAGTGCTTTGTGCTCTCTGTAAACATTAAAATGGCAAATTGTGCTCATGCAATATTGCAGCTTCTTACCAGATCCAGATTATCTGAAATTATAGAGATCAAAAGTGCCTGTGTCGAATCCAAGGAGCTGGGGAACAGGAATCCCCATACGGTTCCAAAGCTCAAAAAACGGTAACTGTTTTGTTTCCAGTCACTGTGAAACAGTAAAGGGCGCAACAGTAGTGCAATAGCAAACAGGCTCAGTGATCATAAAGTGAATATAAATTAAATAAATGTTAATAAAAGTCCATATTTCTATCAAACATTGCTGTAAGACATGAATAATGAATCTTCTATACAGTATGTGCTCCAATCACCATGTGGTGTTAAAGTGCAAATGCTTCAAATAAAGTGCTTCACCCGAAGTGGTATATCAAAGAGCTCACCAGATTGTATCGGCCACCAAGTGACCCCCAGGCATGTAGTAAACAGAAAATCTTCTTTCATCCGATGTTCCCTTCATAGATTTTGTGGATCACCCAGATCTCAATCCAAGCGGGAATGGAATATACAGTATGTAACTCTTTATTAAAATCAGCTCACATCCAAATCCTTGAATTCATCTGCAAACGGTGGCTCCACATGAAAAGCCACAGAAAGGCATGGATAGTGTAATAACGTTTAATAGCTTAAAAACAACACTTACAAATCCAGTTCATTTGGTGCAAGGTACAACAAAAAACGAGATACAGCTGCAGAGGAGAGCAGAAGACGGTCCGGCACCATGCAAGTGTGTGTGATACTCTGCGTGCGTCTCGGCGTGCGTCTCAGCTGTGTGTGGAAGCAGAGTGCGTGTCGAGCCTCACTTTCAATATATTTCACGCTCGTGCGCACGTCATCAGGAAATGGGCATCCCCCATTCATTCATTATTCATGTCTTACAGCAATGTTTGATAGAAATATGGACTTTTATTAAAATATATTTAATTTATATTCACTTTATGATCACTGAGCCTGTTTGCTATTGCACTACTGTTGCGTCCTTTACTGTTTCAGATTTGCTTATTAGTTATCACAAATTTTAGGAGCAGCATCAGTTTTTGAGAGTGCATGTCATTGTAGTTGGCGCCGCACCCATCTTTTATATTTTTTCATTGGTTTCCAGTCACGCTTTCACAAGTGAACTACACCACTGTATACAAAAGAGGAAGTCTTATAGCGGATTCCATTAGACTTGTGCACAACGGAAAAATTAGTTTAGTTTAGTTTCTTTTTGGTCCTGTTGATTCGTAATCATTCGTAATTTTGCTAAATGGGATTTTTCGTGTTCGGACCAATTCGTATTTTCGCAAGCGACATTTTTAGTTGAATCGGAATGATTTGTATTAATGTAAGCCTTATTTTTAGTTGATTTATAATTCGTACTTTCGGTAGAGTACATTGTTTTTCGTTGATTCTGGACACAACTCCTTCTTTCGTAACTTTTTTTTGGTTCGTTGATTCGTAATTTTCCATGTCTCGCTCACAATGGTGCTGCCTAACATGCTTCGAATGGATTCGTACATTCATAACTTTTTTTGGTTCGTTGATTCGTAATTTTCCATGTCTCTCTCACAATGGGGCTGCTTAATGTGCTTCGAATGGATTCGTACTTTTCTAAATACACTGCGGTTATTTGTAACGATTCGAAATCTCGTATTTTACTTTTGTTTTTGACATGCAGCTATAGCCTCCGCCCCTGTGCACAATTTTGAGAGGTAGTTAAGCATGGTGAGGGAGGAGCAGAGAGCAGAGCAGTGTGTTATTGTACTTCGAATGGATTCGTACATTCGTAAGTTTTTTTTTGGTTCGTTGATTCATAATTTTCCGTGACGGATCACAACAAGTCCACTTGCTGTTGCATTAGGCCGCATTAGCGCAACAACGAATTATGCCAAAGGCATTCGGGCATTCGCTATTTGCGATATAATTTATTTCGGATTCGGTTTTATTCGTAATTGCTTTGTTCGGAAATTCGAGTGCTTCCGAACGTCCGAAAGTTGCTAAATTCATACGAATTTCGATTCGTTACGAAAGTAATTGCACAAGCCTAGATTCCATCCTCCAATCCCAAAAGATGCACCTCACGGGGGAAACATATTGAATGGAGTTAGGTCAGTGACGTCACCATGCTGAAGCTGCCTGGATGACACTGTAGCTGAGCCTTGTTTTCTAGATTTTTTTGTCTTTGTATTCCCTTAGGTACATGTAAGTGCAACACTTTTTGTTATTAATCGATTTTATCATACGAGTAGCGCAAATTCCTTGATTGCTGCTCAGCAACTGCTGTCAAGCCAGCACAGATGGGTATTTGTGGTCTCGCTGAGAAGATTTCTCTTCACTTCCTTTCCTGATGACAAAGGAGCAGGAAGTGTGAACAGGAATTAAGAAGTGAGGAAGCACACACAGCAATATTTTTTTTTTGCTTCAATAGATTTTTATTGAATTTGTAGGTTCAACGCAAAACATGACAAACATGTCAAGAATATATAAGAAGGTTTATTACAAAGAAAACATAAACATACCAGTCAGAGTAGTGATGGTCAGGCCTCATGCCCACGGACGTTTTTACAGCTGCGTTTTTTACAGCTTAAAAACGCCTGTCCATGTTATTGTATACATTTTTTTATCGAAAGAAAAAAAAAAAGTCGGAGCTTAAAAACGCAATTGCGGCGTTTTTGCGCATTTTTTGACGCTTCACGTTTTTTTATGCCTAACGCCGACGCTGAGGAACGCACTGGTCCTGGGTTTTTTTTACAGCTTAAAAACGCCTATGCTATTTGCAGCTCAAAAACGCCTAGGTGGACATGAAGCTATAGACTAACATGGACAGGCATTTTTAAGCTGTAAAAAACGCTCAAAAACGCGGATGTAAAAACGTCCGTGGGCATGAGGCCTCATAGTTGAACATTGTGTATCATTTTGTGTCAAATCAAGCACGGTATACTATGGATGTTGTTAAACATTAGGCTGATGAAGTAACACATAAACAGGTTCAGAGCTAAGAGCCATCTGAGTACCACTTAATCCATGGTCTCCATAATTCCGAAGCAGTCTCGTAGTTCACCACACTTGACGAGAAGAGAACCTCATATGTACCGTCCATGAGTATGGGTTGTTTGACTAACTGCTGCAATCTCTGGGGTTTTTGGGTCTTTTCAATGTCTGAATATAATTAAGCATGCTGCAAGTAGTACATGTGAGACTATGGTTCTGTGGGATGGAGGAACCAATTGCAACTCCAGGGACAGAATCGCCATTTCAGGGGTTAATTCCAGATTTATTCCTGTAATTTTGGTTATAATTTTAGTTATTTGTACCCAAAATGTATGTAGTCTTGGGCAGGACCACAAAATGTGAAATAGGGTCCCTGGTACACCACACGCCCTTAGAAGAGGTGTTTTGGATATAATTTTGATAGGCAGTAAGGCGTCAAATACCAACGTAGCAAAATTTTTTGATATAACTCCCAGAGGTTTGCGCTTTTTGTAGATAAATAGAGTGGAACCTTGGATTATGAGCAAAATCCATTCCAGGAGAATGCTTGTAATCCAAAGCACTCGCATATCAAAGCGAGTTTCCCCATAGAAGTCCTTGCAAACGAAAATAATTTGTTCCACATTGACTTCTATGGCATGCTATACCGCATGTGGCCAGAGGTGGGGGGGCGCCGGAGAGACTCAGAAATACTCGGAGACCATTCGGCTGCATTCGGAAACCCTTGTGAAGGCTCAGAAACACCCGGGAATGGAGTATTTCCGAGTGTTTTTGAACAGCTCTGAATGGCTCCGATCAGCTTGGCGCCCCCCGCACGGTACTGCACACCTCAAAAGCTTGAATCCTGCTCTTTTGCTAGACAACGATTGCAAACCGAGTCAGGATTTTTTTTTTCAATTGCTCGTATTGCGAAACGCTCGTTTACAGCGCTACTCGCAATCCGAGGTTCCACTGTAAATGGTACTCAATGCATTTTCCCATTGTTCTGCTGAGTATTCCTTCCCCATTTCTTTTTCCCATGCAGTAATTGAAAGAGATTTAGTAAATGTATTTTTCTCTTGTAAACTTGATTAACAGCAATACATTTTTGACAAGACTTCCCCTATGCTGCAAAAATAGTATTTCTATTGCTGGCTGTGTCCTCATTGGAGATTTCCTTTCTGTAACAGTAACAACATTGTCACCAGGATATGAAGGGAGGGGGCTTCTTACCAGCGGGGCAGGTACACAGACATTATTACAAACCTGATAGTGACTTTAACTTTATCACCCACTCCAAATCCAAGGACAAAAAAGTTTAGGCTAGAGTTATGCCTTGTACACACGATCGGAATTTCCGATGAAAAAAGTCAGACGGCGTTTTTTCATCGGAAATTCCAACCGTGTGTGGGCCCCATCGGACTTTTTTCCGTCGGAGTTTAGAAATAGAACATGTTTTATTTTTTTACTCTGTCGGAAAAAAATCAACGCATGCTCATAATCAAGTCGACGCATGCTCGGAAGCATTGAACTTCATTTTTCTTGGCTTGTCATAATGTTGTACGTCACCGTGTATTTGACGGTCGGAATTTTGTCTGACAGTGTGTATGCAAGACTGATGGAAGACAGCTTAAACGGAATTCTGATGGAAAATTCCATCGGATTTTATCCCATCGGAAATTCCGATCGTGTGTACAGGGCATTATGCTTTAAATATCATCAAATAATCAGTAAGTTTATGGAAATATTGCCACAGTTTAGTTAATGCAGCTCTCCAGTGGCCAATTAATTAGCAAGCTTTATAGAATTTCCCACTGTCCTCTTTTTGCCTCCATGGTATAATGTTGTGTTGTGTATAAATTAATTCGCACATTCAAGAATAGTTGCAGAAACTGTAGTTATCCTATCAAAATAGGTGGACAGTATAATGAAAATTGGGGTACAGGATTACAACATTAAAGTGGAAGTTCCGCTCATCGGATTCCTCCCCCCCTCCGGTGCCACAATTGGCACCTTTCAGGGGGGAGGGGGGTGCAGATACCTGTCTAAGACAGGTATTTGCACTCACTTCTGGGCATAGATTCTGCGGGGACCTGCGGGCAGTACGTCAGTTCCCGTCCCCCTGTTGTGTTCTGGGAAACACACGGATCCCAGAACACAGCGGGGAACAGTGAGGACGGCGCAGCACGACTCGCGCATGCACAGCAGGGAACCGGGCAGTGAAGCCACAACGCTTCACTTCCTGATTCCCTCACCGATGATGGCGGTGGGGGCAGCCGAGAGACGAGCGATTGCTCGTCTTCTGCTGCCGACGTCGCTGGACTCCAGGACAGGTAAGTGTCTATTTATTAAAAGTCAGCAGCTGCAGTATTTGTAGCTGCTGGCTTTTAATAAAAAAAATTAGGGCGGAGCTCCGCTTTAAAGAAAAAGGCACCTTACAATCAAACTACTTCAATTATTTATTCAAATGCTTGGTGGATGTGATCACGATAATAAGGAAAAACAAGAGAAAAGTCGATTTTTATTATCAGCTAATGACCAGTTTGTTAGCTAACAGGTTGTAAACACTCAAACAAGCTGGTCGTTAAATGTGGTTAGTTACTACATGCATTCTTTGAGATTTACTAGAACCTTAATGATTTCATCCGAAAGAGAAACGAGGAGAGCGGGGGGCAAAAAATGTGATTTAAATGGCCTCTGATCCTGACCACATTGTCATATGGATTTCGAAAATAAAATGTTCCCCTGTCAAGAATTATTTTTTTCTAGCAATCACATAAGAATGTAAGATGGGCTCTGATTCTAACAGATAACTACTTGATAAGTACCACTTAATCTACATTACTTTGTACTGAAATTATTCCAAGAGTCCTCCTTACCAATGTTTCTTTGAAGCAAATTGGAACACTCATTCAGAACAATCGTTTAATAAAATTTACATGACACTTCCACAGATCTTCATTACATAAAGTGATCTTTGAGATAGAGAACATGGAGTACTTAACCAGGCTGCACTTGAGTTAGGCACACTGTGTTGTTTGCCTTTGTAATAGAATTCCAGCTGTACAAGTGGTTCTTTCCTGCTGGAGGGAAAAGAGAAGAAATAATTGATGCAGTACTACTTTCTTACTTGATCATTTTACAGGATGGCTGATATGTACAGTATGAGAAGGACGCCGTTCTTTGAAACTCAACTTTTTGTGGTCATGTAGAATAGAGATTTGTTTTCTTTTTGTTTTCTTGTTTGATAAAATAACCAAAAAAATGATGTACCGTATTTATCGGCGTATAACACGCACTTTTTTCCCCTGAAAATCAGGGGAAAATCGTGGGTGCGTGTTATACGCCGATACCCACATCCCTGAGCAGTCTCCGCTGTCTGTGAGCGGAGCGGAGCGAGATACGCATAGCCGAATGTACTCGGCTATACTCGGCTTTTCTCGGCTCCGCTCACAGTCACGCCCAGTCCCGCCATTGGACCTGTGTTATGTCCATCATAGGGCGGGACTCGGCGTGACTGTGAGCGGAGCCGAGAAAAGCCGAGTACACTCGGCTATGTGTATCTCGGCGGCGGCTCCGCCCAGTCCCTGCGTCCCTGCGTTCTCGGCGTTCTCGGCGGCGTCCGCACAGTCTCGGCGCCAATTTTAAAATGCTGCACGGCGACTCTGGGGCAAGGCTGCACGGCGACTCTGGGGCAAGGCTGTACGGCGACTCTGGGGCAAGGCTGCACGGCGACTCTGGGGCAAGGCTGCAATGGACACTGACAAGACTGAACTGTGACAAGGCTGCAATGGACACTGACAAGGCTGCACTGTGACAAGGCTGCAATGGACACTGACAAGGCTGCACTGTGACAAGGCTGCAATGGACACTGACAAGGCTGCACTGTGACAAGGCTGCAATGGACACTGACAAGGCTGCACTGTGACAAGGTTGCAATGGACACTGACAAGGCTGCACTGTGACAAGGCTGCAATGGACACTGACAAGGCTGCACTGTGACAAGGCTGCAATGGACACTGACAAGGCTGCACTGTGACAAGGCTGCAATGGACACTGACAAGGCTGAACTGTGACAAGGCTGCACTCTGACAAGGCTGCAATGGACACTGACAAGGCTGCACTGTGACAAGGTTGCAATGGACACTGACAAGGCTGCACTGTGACAAGGCCGCAATGGACACCGACAAGGCTGCATTTAAATGTAAGTTATTTTTCCTTAAACTTCCCTCCTAAAAGTTTTTTTCCCTAAAATTTCCTCCTAAACTTGGGGTGCGTGTTATACGCCGGTGCGTGTTATACGCCGATAAATACGGTAACTCATTAAGCGCATTTAAGAAAGTAAAACTCCTGACATAACTTTTTATTTCTTTAAGGCTCCATGCACACTGAAGCTGATAAACTGCATTTTTTTTTAAAAGGCCCATAAACTGCACTCTATGTTAGCCTATGTGTCCATGCACACATGGTCGTTTTTTTAGCGCTAATGAGCAGTGCAGTTTATGGGCTTTTTTCTGAACGCAAGAAATTTGCGTTCAAAGTGCCATTTTTCGGCAGGAAAAAACGCCCAAAAAAGGCAAATGCCGATAAACGCACATAAACGCAAATAAGCGGCCGCTAATTAGCGTTAGGCGTTTCTCTGGCTCTATTCAAAACCAATGGTTCCCTATGGGAGCCCATTGATTTGAATAGAAGTCGCACCACAAGTCGGATCATCATGATCCGACTTGCGGTGGGACTTGCGTGCTGAGGATGAAGGGAACCCCGCCAAAAAATGAAGAAAAAAATTGGCGTGGGGTTCCCCCTTTGGACAATACCAGGCCCTTCGGTCTGGTATGGATTTTAAGAGGACCTACCTACGCCGATAAAACGGCGTGGGGTCCCCCCAAAATCCATACCAGACCCTTATCCGAGCACGCAGCCTGGTCGGTCAGGAAAGGAGGTGGGGATGAGCTAATGCCCCCCTTCCTGAACTGAACCGTACCAGGCCACATTCCCTCAACATGGGGGGGTGGGTGCTTTTGGGCCACCCCAAAGCACCCTGCCCCCATGTTGATGGGGACAAGGGCCTCTTCCCGACAACCCTGGCCGTTGGTTGTTGGGGTCTGCGGGCGGGGGGCTTATCGGAATCCGGGAGCCCCCTTTAATAAGAGGGGCCTCCAGATCCCGGCCCCCCACCCTATGTGAGTGAGTATGGGGTACATCGTACCCCTACCCATTCACCTGGTGGAAAAAAAATGTCAATAAAAAAACACTACACAGGTTTTTAAAGTAATTTATTAGGCAGCTCCGGGGGTCTTCTTCCGACTTTGGGGGTCTTCTTCCAACTTCGGGGGTCTCTTCTGACTTCGGGGGTCTCTTCTCCTGCTCTCCGGTGTCGTCTCCGCGCTCTCTGGTTCTTCTCCCGCTCTCCGGTGCTTTCTCCGCGCTCTCCGGTTCTTTCTGCCTTCTGCCGGGCGCCTTGCTAGCAGGGGCCCGGTCTTCATCGTCTTCTTCCCTCTTCTCTCCGCCCGATGTTGACTCGTCGCTCTCTGCCGCTATAATGCCGTGTGCGCGGAGCGCAACGACTTATATAGAAATGGGGCGTGGTCACGGGTGATGCCACCCGGTGACCCCGCCCCCGTATGACGTCACAGTCCCGGGGGAATATATTGAGTTGGCCCACCCTTTGCAGCTATAACAGCTTCAACTCTTCTGGGAGGGCTGTCCACAAGGTTTAGGAGTGTGTCTATGGGAATGTTTGACCGTTCTTCTAGAAGCTCGTTTGTGAGGTCAGGCACTGATGTGGACGAGAAGGCCTGGCTCGCAGTCTCCGCTCTAATTCATCCCAAAGGTGTTCTATCTGGTTGAACTCAGGAATCTGTGCATGCCAGTCAAGTTCCTTCAACCCAAACTCGTTCATCATGTCTTTTTGGACCTTGCTTTGTGCACTGGTGCACAGTCATGTTGGAACAGGAAGCGGCCATCACCAAACTGTTCCTACAAAGTTGGGGCAAGAAATTGTCCAAAATGTCTTGGTATGCTGACGCCTTAAGCGTTCCCTTCATTGGAACTAAGGTGCCAGGCCCAACCCCTGAAAAACACCCCCAAACCATAACCCCCCATCTACCAAATGATTTGGAGGGGTGGCCCAATAATTTTGACAATATAGTGTGGATGAGCGAGTTTGGGGTGGAGGAATTTGACTGACCTGCACAGAGTCCTGACCTCAACCCGATAGAACACCTTTTGGATGAATCATACTGGAGACTGTGAGCCAGGCCTTCTTGTCCAACATCAGTGCCCGACCTCACAAATGTGCTTCTGGAAGAATGGTCAAACATTCCCATAGACACACTCCTAAACCTTCCCAGAAGAGTTGAAGCTGTTACAGCTGCAAAGGGTGTGGCTGCACTACTGCTGATCTCCTGAGCTCCAGTGAGGCCTACTGATCCAGGGAGCTTGATTACTCCCTATACCCAGGGTGGATGCAGGAACCTGGGGTGGACCCAGGGGAGGATCCCCCGGATGGCCAGAGTACTGGTCCTCCCATACCAGTGTTTGAGGACCTGGGAAATGGCCCAGCTAAAGGTGAAAGCCTGGCAACCTACAGAAAGAAGGTTTGTGCTAGGATTGCGAGAGTCGCTAAGGAGGAAGAAGTACTGGCGAAGTTGAAGTTTGACTTCAAGCATAAAAAAATTGCAAGTGACCGGCTTCACAGTTCTAAGAGGAAACAGATGCGGCCTGAGTTAATGGCTTTGGAGGCCAAAGTGGAAAAGCAGAGTCTGCTGGTGGCCACATTGAAAGAAACCAGCGGTGCTTTCAAGGAGAAGTATGGCAACGATGATCGCTTCCGTGCAATGCGCAGAGGGGCCATAGAGGCCAGTGGAGGGCAGGCATCAACAGAGTGCGTGAAGCAAAGGTCAGTGCAAAGCAAAAAAGTTTCTGTGGGCTCGGATTGTGTTTCTGGCCAGCACGCTGGAAAATCTTTGCATCCCGAGCCAACTATCAGTATGCCTGCAGAAAGTGGAGAAAGCTCTGGCACACAGGCTGCGGGTGATCAGCAGTCAGGTGTTTTGACTGGCAGTATGTCATTGGGCCAAGGAAGTTCTGTGCCCTTACCACCGCAGCAGGAGGCCATGGAGCAAGATGATCCATCTGAGCCTGTGGAGGGAGCAGGTATGCTGAACTTCATATCAGAACTGGAATCACCTTTGCATGGTCGCAAGTTTGAAGTGTCTGGATCATCTGAGGATGAAGAAGAGGTTGATGATGTCCCCCCAAAACCTTTGAAACATCGGGTGACAGAAAAATAAGTTTTTGGTCATGACTTGCCTGTACAATGTAATGGAGGTGTAGTTCCTATGGATGGTGCAGTAGAGGGCAGCGGAGAGCAAGCTCATCTCCTGGCTGAGACTTACACCTGTGTACAGCCAGCCAGTGCAGACTCTGCTGAGAAGAGTGCTGACAAAGACATCTCTACTGCTGGTAATGAAGTAAGAATTACCAAGGGTAATGTAAATGACATTTCTGTGTCAGAAGTCTCTGCTCCATCTGTTCCTGACAATAATGTTGTTACTACTTTATCTAAAGAAGGGTCTGTTACTAAAAGTGATGTGCCGGATGTTGCAAGGAGTGCGGTTATTTCCCATGCTGCAGCACTGGCTGCACCTGTCCCCGGGGTGAGTAGGACCAGTTATTCTGCGGTCACTGGGAGTAATGTGAGTGAAGGTCAGGCCAATCTGTCACCATCTGGTAGCTCCTTTAAACGCCGCAATGTGGTCCAATTGAGGTGGACTGGAGAAGGCCCCCCCCCAAATAGGAGAGATGTGGTGGACCGTATTCTGGGGATGGGTTTTAAAGCAGAGGAGATTTTTGCCCTTATCAGCCCAGTTGGGTCATATGAATATGACCTCTCCTTTGTCAAGGCGGAAGGTTTAGATGTCTTTTGGGAGAGGTATGAGCAGAGGTGTAAGGAGTCCCCAAGATGGGCAGGTTTGTCACCTAAAGTAGTCTCCCGCCAGCCATTATACAAGAACGTCACCATTCTAGTGCGTAACGAGTCCATTCCTGCTGCGGATCTGGTGGTGTGGTTGAGGAGATATGCGGATGTCCAAGCCCCCTTGAGGAAAGTTGTAGATGACAGGGGGATATGGACAGGAGGATGGACAGTGTTATTAAAACTACATGTCACGGGTAATGTTGTTAAGCACATCCCTTCGTCTGCCTTTATAGGTCGTGACAGGATTATTACATTTTATGCAGGGCAACCAAAGCTTTGTCATCGCTGTGGTGAAAAGGGCCATTTTTCAAGCTCATGTTCTGCGCAGAAATGTTCCCTCTGTCAGGGCTCAGGGCATGTTGCAAAGGACTGCAATAGTATTCGTTGTAATCTTTGTAACAAGTTAGGTCACCCCTATAGCCTTTGCCCTGAAGCCCTCCATAATCGCCAGAGGTGGTGGAAGAACTGCTGAGGATGGAGGAGGAGGAACGTGGGGGGCAGCAAGGGGTTGGTGGAGCTGTTTCAGCTAGTCCTGAGGGGCCCCCCCAGGTGTCAGTTTCCCAATCTGAAGGTGTGACCCCTCTTGTGTCTGCTCCCCAGTCTGTGCTCCCTACTGTATCAGTGTCTACTTCTGTTGTGTGTTCTTCCCCAGTGTTTCAGGTGCCCAGTGTTCCAGGTGTAAATAAGTCATCCAGATTGGCTGAGGCTGCCAAAGGGGCAGATTCATGCCGATCTGAGGTGGCAGCTTCACCTGGGCCTTCCCTGAGGCAACGTAAGACCTCTAGTGGAGGTTCTAAGGGGAAGAAGGGGGAAGTTGCCACTGCTAATGATGTAGATGAGGCCTTTCAGGGTGATGTTTCAGGGGAGGAGGGAGAGTGGACCAAGGTGGGCAAAAGGAGGAATAAGGTAGTCCTGACCTCTGCCTCCTCGGTTTCATCTTTAGAGGTAGATGATCTACCTCTGGGAAACAAGTTTGGGTCCTTATCTGAGGGGGAGAAGGAGTCTTCTAATTCCGTATCTCAGATGGAGGAGGATGAGGTAGAGTGCTCCCTAAAGAGGTCAAGGTCTCCAGTAAAGGGGGAGGGAGCTCAGGCTAAGAAACGCCTACCTCAATCATCCTGATGGCAGTTCCCACTCCGATAAAGGTGGCAACCATTAATGTTGCCAGCATAAAATCTGTAGGGGCTCGTAACATGGCCTTATTTTTGCTCAGCGAGATGGATGCTGATGTTTTATTTTTGCAAGAGACCCGGCTAAATAGCCTTGCCGATGTCCACCTGGCAAAGAGGGAGTGGAGGCGTGGGCCCTCCTTCTGGTCTCTTGCGGCCGAGCCTTACAGCGGAGTTGCAGTACTTTTTACTGGCATGGTAACGTGTCGGCGGGTTATCGAGGTAGAGATTGGAAGGTGTATGGTCTTGGACGTCTCTGTGAAGGGGCATGATCTACGTTTAGTAAATATTTATGGACCACAAACTAGATGGGAGAGGAAATGCCTCTTTACAAAGATTAAGCCTTTCCTTTTTACATCTCGGCAAGTTGTCTTTGGAGGTGATTTTAACACCGTTACTAGGCCCAAAGACAGGAAAGGCTCCACTGACAGCCTGAGATATGATAGCGTCTTTCTTAATACGATAGCCAGGGAAGCAGGTCTGGAAGATGCGCATATTAAGCGTTGCCCAGACAGCACGGGGTACACATTTAAGCGAGGCAGTTGTGAGAGCAGGATAGACAGGTTTTTTTTTAAGGGGGACTCTGCCTTTTCGGCTCCTGAGTGTCGTATGGTGGAGTTCTCTGATCACCTTATGCTGTCTGTTATTCTCAATGCTTCAGATATGCCACCTAAAGGAAAGGGTATCCGGCTCTGCTGGATGACGAGGAGGTAAGACAATCTTTTGAGGATTTTTTTCAGGCTCAGGTAACTATCCTGGATTTCTGCAGCAGTAAGTCGGAGTGGCGGGAGCTTGCCAAAAGCCGGATTAGTGGGTTTTTCAAGGCCATAGGAAAAAGGAAACAGCTTGGTAGGTACATTGCCTACCAGCAGCTGCGGAGAAAACTTGATCGCCTTGTCTCGAGTGGTGGAGATTCAGGGGCAATCTCTGAGGTAAAACTTCTCCTTAGGAAGTATCAGTATGATCGGCACGCTTCTTTGGTTCTGGAAAGGGACTACGGGAAATACCACTCGCCCGACCCTTATCAGAACTGCAAACAAAGCGCAGCAGTTAAGACGGTTGTTGGGCTAAGGGATAGTACGGGCTCTTTGACGAAATCCAGGTCAGGGATCCTGGAGGTCTCAAGGTCTTTTTATGTGGATCTTCTGGGGGAGAAGTACCTCGATCGGGCAAAGATGTCAAGTTTTCTGGATTCTACACCAGGTCTGGGAAATAACATTCCGCTGGCAAGTTTGACGGGGGAAATCACAGCAGAAGAGGTAGTCAAAGCTATAGACGGTCTGGCTATTAAGAAAACACCTGGGCCAGACGGATTGACAGCTGAATTTTATAAGACTTTCAAATCCAGCTTGGTACCTTATCTTGTGGAGGTATTTAATGGCTGCCTGCAAGAGGGTTCGCTCCCTCCCTCCATGAGACAATCTGCTGTGATTCTGTTGTCAAAAGGCAAGGATCCCTCGATGATTGAGAATTGGCGCCCCATTAGCCTTCTCAATGTCGATAGAAAAATTCTGGCGAAGATAATTTTCTGGCGCTTGTCGTCAGTAGCAGACAGATTGCTTTCTCGTCAGCAGCACTGTTCGGTCCGGGGCAGGAGCACTTTTTCAGCGGTGTTAGCTGTCCGGGAGGCTCTGGAACGTTGCAGGGCTGAAGGCTGGGGAAAGTATTTGCTGGCATTGGATCAGGCGAAGGCTTTTGATCGTGTCAACCATGAGTACCTCTGGCTTCTCCTTCACAAGTATGGCCTGGAGGGTGGGTTTATTGGATGGCTTAAGACTTTATACAGAGAGGCAGAGAGCTTCATGCTTGTTAACGGTTGGGTTGGACGACCCTTCAGGGTTGGATCCGGGGTGCGCCAGGGGTGTCCACTGAGCCCTTTGCTATATGTGTTCGCAATCGACCCCTTCATCAGAAGGCTAGAGAGCGGACCGTTGTGCGGGGTGCCGGTGGGCATTACTGGTGAGCCGCCCTTGAGGGTTGTAGCCTATGCTGATGACGTTTCTGTCTTTATCTCTGGGACAGAGGAGGCGCAGGAGGTGGTCTCAGTTATAGAGCAGTATTCCGAGGCATCGGGCTCCCAGGTCAACCGTGATAAAAGTGAAGTTTTTTGGATGAGCGAGGGAGGTGAGAGCTTTGCACTTCCGGACACCTTCCCGAGGCCTCAGCAGAAGGTCAAAATATTAGGCATCGAGTTTGGCCCTGATGATTACAGTAAGTCAAATTGGGAAGCCAGGCTGAATGATGCTGATGTCAAGGTGAAATGCTGGAAGGGGTGGCGGCTCTCCTTGAGGGAAAGGGTGGACTTGATTAAGACCTACCTGATTCCTACCTTTCTGTATGTCAGCTTTGTTTGCATCTTGCCAGAGTCCTTCTATACCAGGATTTATAGTTGTTTCTTCCAATTATTATGGGGAAACAGGCTGAATCTTGTGAAGCGGAATGTGACTTACCTATCAAGGCGGAAGGGTGGCCTAGGGATGGTCAACCCGGTTGTGTTCTTCTCTCTGATGTTTTTGAAACACAATTTTGGTAACATGCTAGCAGAGAGACCGCCTGGATGGGTAGGTATTTTCCAGATCTGGTTTAGACCTTTTCTGGGCTGTTGGGAGAGTGGCGGGCCAGTGAAAAGCCTAAGGATCAAGCATGGTAAGCTCCCGGCTTATGTTGCCCCGTGCCTGAAAATTCTTAAACGGTGGCATGTGACAGCGGAGGATATCAGGTCCCTCCCTAGGAGACTCCTGGGTGAGAAGATCGTGGGTACTGTCTTTCATGCGCCACTGGCCTTAAGGGATTGCCCAGGTCATATTATGAGGGAAGGTTTACGTTTAATAAATTCTGAGCGGATTCCCTTGAAATTTAGGGACCAGGCCTGGCTCGCTTTCCACGGTAGGCTCTATGTGAGGGGGAACGTGAAGTGCCGCTCTTTGGACAATCGTGGTTGTCCAAGAGCGGAGTGTCAGGGTGAAGTGGAAACCATGGACCACTTCTTGCTTCAGTGCCCTTTCAATATAGAAGTCTATAAAAAGGTGGGGAGGGCTCTAAATATTCCTTTCTTGCCTAGCATGTCTTATGCTGAGTGGGTGTATGGAGCATTGCAGAATCGCAAGTGATTTGATTTGGACACTCTTTTTTTAGTCAGCTTAGTAGTCCGATATTACACCTGGAATGCACGGTGTCAGGTATCCCTTCGGCAGAAAGTCCTTCCTGTTCCGGTGGTGGTGTGTGAGATTCTTGGTGAGGTAGGGAAAATTCGGGGTCTCGAGAAAGACAGATGGCGGCAAAGGGTCTGGATAAAGGCGTGGAGGAATATCAGGCCTGTAGCTGCTGTTTGTTGATCTCTGGGTGTTGGGTTCTTTCCCTGTTTTCTCTCTGGGCACTCCCTTAGATTTTCAAGGATACACATAATTTTTGAAGAAAGGCTACATACACATGATAATCTATGTTTCTTGGTCTGAGTGTTAATCAAGTTGAGTAATGTGTAGTATTTTTGAAGATGTCCGTGCTTGTAGTGATGTGTGTGTGTGTGTATATATAGTATAATTTAATGCAGTGATATTTCTCTTGGTGGAAAAAAACGTTTGTTCATATATTATAGGTTGAAGTATGCCTTTATTATTATTAGTCTTGTATACAATATGTTATGCATATATAAAAAAAAAAAAAAAAAAAAGGAAAAATATATATTTATTTTTTGTATTTTTGTATAAAACAAAAGTTGGAATGTGTTTCTTGTTTGCAAGATTCTCAAAATAAAAAATTGCCAACTCAATATTGAACCATATAGACTAAGACTGGTATGCCATTAATTAAAATAAAGTTCATGTGCGTTTAAAGGCAGGCATCCCAAAATATTTGGCAATATAGTGTATGTATCTATTAGGAAGATTTGCTCTCATTTCCTCTGCTGTTGAAGGTTGTCAGACAGAACAGGGAGTGAAGTGAAATATCCATGGGGACACAGACAGCATTTAAAAACCTCAAATAGAATGCAAAATTAAGTGTGTCAATCCACTGATGTGTGTTCATAATACTTTTATTATACGTTGCATTACACATGTGTTTCAGGGGCTCAAGATGTCCCCTTATCAGGGTTATAAGAATTATAAATAACTGTTAGCCTTGTTCACATATGGTGCGGTGACCTGAGTTTTATTGCACTGGATGAACTCAGGTCACTGCAAGAAAATATTTGTTTTCTATGTAGCGCCCTGGTCCTGATGATCAGGCGCTATGTTAAATTTAGTGGGTGTCTGAGCTAGCTCAGACTTTGTAATGATTAAGGCTAAATCGGCCTCTGTTCCGGCTATGGCTGTGTTTGGAAGGACTTCCCACTGTTTGCCTGTAGGTGGCGTTACCCCCCAGGCCAATATTGGAACACAAGCAGGCCAAAGTGTATTGGGTATTTTTCCCCGGGAACAGCTCAGTGGGAGTGGTCTCCCCGCTGAGCATGCTGGGGAAGGGTACTTAAGGGACAGACACCATTTCTCGGTCTCTCTTCGCCTCGTGGCTCTCCTGGCTCGGGGTGTGTGGTGCTAGAATCTCAGCCATGGAGCCATGTTGGCCCGAGGCTGCGTCTCTGCCGAGTAGGCCCAGTTGTCCTGACTGGGGCCTACACTTTGAAGGTGATCCTGTGCTGTCTGTCCTGCGGGAGGAAGCCACTCAATGGAGGAAACCAGGGGAGGACCTGTCCTGGAGAGGACCAAGTGGAAGGCTGGTATCTTGAGGAAGGCCTGGTGACCCTATTGGAGGATGCACCGTAGCTAATGTTACCTTACAGTGTGCCGAGTCGGCTTAAAGGCTCTTAAACTGTAAGGCTGGATATCCGGGTACTAAAATCCTGTGGCAGAGGATCATTGAACAGTTCATCTTAATCGTCCTAAAGGTCTGTGGCAGAGACTGTTATTTCTTTATTTGTTCGTGCATCGTCCCGGCTGCTAGGCCAAGTGAGAGGGGCCTATCTGGGTGAGCAATACCCACTGGAAGGAGAGTGGTGAGTGTGACTTTTGAAGCTTAGAAGTTTCCCCAGTGATCTACTGTGTGTGTGCCTGAACCTTCCCCTGACCCTTCATCCCTCTACCTATGCAAGTTTGTTTGGAAATAAAGCCTGACGAAAAGGATTCATAACTTGTGTGGACATTGAACTTTCTATAGACTCTCATCCCCTAGACAGTGAGGTAACGTGCAAGGCCCAAATTTAAACCAGCAGCTCCTACGGGGGTAGTGCTACATCTATATGTCCTGTTAACCCTGCAATGCACCCTGCAGTGAACTGCTGCATTTTATTATAACACACGAGAAGGGATGTCACTGTATAGCAGCGCACAAGTGCCAAACTGCTGTGCAGTGACCTGAATATAGTGTCCCTTTGTGCACTTCAAATAAAGTTGAAACAAAGAAAAAATAAAGAACTGTTTGATGCACTGAAACATGCATTACATTGCCTTCTATCGCCATCTCACTACAACCGGAATGGAGAGCTACCCGTACACTACACTGCTGTGGTTTAGTCTGTGGGCAGTGCAAACAGGCTGTTACATATCAAATAAATATTGCCAATAATATTATTATTATTATTCAGGATTTATATAGCGCCAACAGTTTGTGCAGCGCTTTACAACATAGGGGCAGAGAGTACAGTTACAATACAATTCAATACAGGAGGGATCAGAGGGCCCTGCTCGTTAGAGCTTACAATCTAGAATAAAATTTTCAAATTTTATCAAATAATAAAAGTATTTTGGACACACATCAGTGAACTGACGCTCAAATTTTTTAATTTCTCGTCCTCATATTAACAAGAATCTACATAAGGTTCTGATAGATTAGAAATACACTAATATATTACAAGCATCCAACCAAGACTACATTTACACATAAAGGTGCTCTATCGCCAAACCACTAGTCCAGAGATTGGACCATGCCCAGTGAAGGACAACTGTCTTGTTTAACCACTTCAGCCCCGGAAGATTTTACCCCCTTCCTGACCAGAGCACTTTTTACAATTTGACACTGCGTTGCTTTTTGCAATGCTGTACCCAAACAAAATTTGCGTCCTTTTTTCCCCCACAAATAGAGCTTTCTTTTGGTGGTATTTGATCACCTCTGTAGTTTTAATTTCTTTGTGCTGTAAACAAAAAAAGAACGACAATTTTGGAAAAAATAAATAAAAAATGTTTTACTTTTTGCTATAATAAATATCCCCCTATTTTTTTTATTTATTATTATTTAACTTTTTCTGTTTAGGCCAATATATATTATTCTACATATTTTTGGTAAAAAAAAATCACAATAAGCGTATATTGATTGCTTTGAACAAAAGTTATAGTGTCTACAAACTATGGGAAAGATTTATGGCATTTTTATGGCATTTTTACTATTTACAAATTATTTACTAGTAACGGCGGTGATCTGCGATTTTTAGCGGTACTGCGACATTGCGACGGACAGATCAGACACTTTTGACACATTTTTAGGACCATTGACATTTATGCAGTGATCAGTGCTGTAAATATGCACTGATTACTGTGTAAATGTCACTGGTAGGGAAGGGGTTAACACTAGTGGGAGATCAAAGGGTTAAATGTGTGTTCCCTAGATGTGTTCTAACTGTATGGGGATAGGACTGACTGGGGGAGGAGACAGATCATTCTTCCTACTTAGTAGGAACAAACAATCTGTCTCCTCTCCCCTGACAGAACGGGGATTTGTGTGTTTACACACACAAATGCCCGTGCTGGCTCTCGTGCACGCGATCGCGCGTGGCCGGCGGCAATCGCACCCACCGGACACACGCTTCAGGTCCCTCGCTGTGCAGCGGGTGCGTGCGCAAGCCCTATGGTGGCTCTTAAAGGAGACCCCGTCCCCGTACGGGGGTTTTCGCGCAGCGGTGCCATCGTGCTGCAGTAAATCTACGTGAGCCGGTCGGGAACCGGTTAAGTCGAGTTGAATGACTGCATTTTTGAAAATTCAGTACTAATGCATAACATAAATACATTTATCATTTCACTTACTCTTCTCTAAATGTTGTACATACAAACAATCCTTACACTTTTGATCTATTGAAAGAGCACATCAATATATGTCACCCTTGTAAAAAGGGAAAACTTTTCAGTTTATAATGATTTAATGATTAACTTACTCCCTCGCTCCTATTTTTCCACAAACATAATGTAGTATTTATTAATATGCTAAAAGCATTTAAAAGACACTCCTCGTGCTTGCATATATGTCAGGAAGAACAATAAAGTGCTTAAAAAGTATGCTAATGAATGCCGAAAGCACATGTTGACACTAAATTCCACAGTACATACATAGTATCAATAAGTCTGTTATAAAATGCCAATATAATCAGATAAAAAAAAAAATATATATGATATAAAAAAAAAAGATATATGATAGATAGATAGATAGATAGATAGATTGATAGATAGATGTAATACATTGGTTTGCAAGTTACCCTCTAAAATATCTTACATTGTACAGCATTTGTTCTTGTGTTTGTGGCTGTTTCTTTATAACTGTAATATTATTCTTTTGAAGTCTAAAAATAAAAACTTTTAAAAAACTATAAAAAATGTTTTATAGGCATAACTTTTTACTGATGATTATTTTAGTTTGCAAAAACTCTCATAACCTTTGCATGCGATAGAGATAAAAGTTCTGTGTTAAACCTAATGGCCTCTGAATCAAATAAACTGAGTGCTAGGACATACTAGAAGTAACCAACACTTTTATATTCCCAGTTTACTTTACAACTGTTATCTTTGTACAAGTAAGGTAAGAGGACATTCCTCTTATGCTAAGGTCTATTTTTACAGCTTCTAAACAAGCAGACATATCAATGACTCAGTGTCGGCAGTTCTTGAACACAGACACTGTTGGATAAATCACTCATAGGCAGCTGATAATCATACAGTGCATCCGAAAAGCATTCCCAGCGCTTCACTTTTCCCACATTTTGTTATGTTACGTTACAGACATGTGCACACTGAAATATTTCGTTTCGGAATTTTCGTCCGAAAAATTAATTAATTTAGTTACTCCCGAAATTCGTTTTTATTTATTTTGTTTTTCGTTAGAAATTGCATTAGTCCGAAAATCTGAATTAATTAAGGTCGAATCTGTCATTGAAGGCTTATGGTGTCTGTCGAATGTTCAAAGAAGATTCGACGGAACAGCGAAACTGTACGACGCCGCAATCGTACATTTCCGGTCGAATGTTCCGCCTACATGCTATAGTAGAATTCTAATGTTGTATGACTAGTAATAATTATATTTATTAATTACTATTACTAGTCAACCAACATTAGGATTCTTCTATAGCCTATGGGCGGATGCATTTGACCGGAAATGTACGATTGCAGCGTCGGAAAGTTTAGCTGCTCCGTCGAATCTTCTAACTTTCGACAGACACCATAAGCCTTCAATGACAGATTCAACGTTTGTATGTTTTTCGATGCTTTGTCGAACCTTCGTCGTTCATGTTGAATTGTCAAGTTAGTTCTAGCTATTTTACTGCTCCTCCTCTTTGGTTACAATCAGCCAATAACATTCATCATCATCATTATTTTTATTTTACTTCCCCCACCCAATTCCAGCAGCGATCTTTTCTCTCTATGTCGAATCTTTTCTCTCTATAATGTCAAATCTTTTCTCTCTATAATGTCGAATCTTTTCTCTCTATGTAGAATAATCTTGGACTAATAGAGTTAAGGTTAGGCACATTCGACCACAGGTTCGATAGACACAGATTGTTATTGTCAGCATCATGTCGAATCTCCTATCTATATCGAACTGTTGTCGCAACGAAAACGAAAATAAAGCATTTGTTTATGTCGGATCTTTCGGTTTTCGGATTCTGTGTTTTCGTTTTAGTTTGTTAAAACGATAACGAAAATACCTGAAATTCGGACGAAAATGCATTCGGACGAAAACGAATGCACATGTCTATTACGTTACAGCCTTATTCCAAAATGGATTAAATTCATTATTTTCCTTAAAATTCTACAAACAACACCCCATAATGAAAAAGTGAAAGAAGTTTGTTTGAAATCTTTACAAATGTATTAAAAATAATGATTTTTTTTATATATAAGTATACACAGCCTTTGCCATGACACTCGAAATTGAGCTCAGGTGCATCCTGTTTCCATTGATCATTCTTGAGATGCTTCTACGACTTGATTGGAGTCCACCTGTGGTAAATTTAGTTTATTGGACATGATTTGGAAAGGCACACACCTGTCTAAATAAGGTCCCACAGTTAATAGTGCATGTCAGAGCACAAACCAAGCCATGAAGTCCAAGGAATTGTCTGTAGACCTCCAAGACAGGATTGTATCGAGGCACAGATCTGGGGAAGGGTACAGAGTCTGCAGCATTGAGGGTCCTAATGAGCACAGTGGCCTCCATCATCTGTAAACGGAAGAAGTTTGGAACCACCAGGACACGGCCAAACTGAGAGATTGAGGAGAAGGGCCTTAGTCAGGGAGGTGACCAAGAACCCGATGGTCACTCTGACAGAGCTCCAGCGTTTATCTGTGGAGAGAGGAGAACCTTCCAGAAGAACAGCCATCTCTGCAGCACTCCACTAATTACGTCTGTATGGTAGAAGCCACTCCTCAGTAAAAGGCACATGACAGCCCATCTGGAGTTTGCCAAAAGGCACCTGAAGGACTCCCAGACCATGAGAAACCAAAGTTTCTGGTCTGATGAGACAAAGATTGAACTCTTTGGCCTGAATGGCAAGCATCATGTCTGGAGGAAACCAGGCACTGCTCATCACCTGGCCAATACCATCCCTACAGTGAAGCATGGTGGTGGCAGCATCATACTGTGGGGATGTTTTTCAGTGGCAGGAACTGGGAGACTAGTCAGTATCCAGGGAAAGATGAATGCAGCAATTATGTCATACTAATATTATATCCTATAAGCAATATATTTATTGCTAGATAGGGTATGGCAGAATTTTTTAATGTATTCCCAAATTTTGTTCTACAGATGCTTTCAGCATATCCCTATCTGTACCTTTTGTTATATCAAACCCTTGCTCAGAGAATTATTTGGAATAAAGGATTATTTTCTTATTTATGTCTTTATTGATCACTCATAGTAAGCTTCATCCAACAGATTGACTACTAGGTAAAATTGTGTTCACTCACGCACACATACATGCTCAGGGATACACAAGCAGGAGACAGGGAGCAAACACTGTTTATCCTTGCTGTTTCAAATTTAGTAAATCAAAACCTATAACTCTTAATTACCACTAGAAAATTAATAGATTACTATTAAATGAATGGATTGTCATTGTATAAATGTGTGTGTCCTAGTGTGTGTTTGTGCCACATTGCTCTCTTCTCTCTTATATATCTAGATAATTGGCCTTTACTGTACTACCCCATGCACTATCACATTTGCCATCCCAAAAGATATTGGAATTACTCTAAACACCACTCCACTAATAAATCCTGTTCATCTCAGATGGATTTATGGATTAACAGTACTCTATTTAAAAACATTGGCAGCTGTTCCAACCTACCCCAGATGTCCTCCAGCTTCATGAAAGCAATGGCTTACATTTTAATCATGCTAATCAGCAAACATGTTAATACTCTGCAATAGGATTTTCCAATCTACAGTTTATGACCTTCATTAGAGGTGAAGTTCCAGGAATGGATTAAAAAAAGAAACAAAACTTTTTTTTTAAACTCTGTAGACAGGTATTCATTTTCAGGTTTGTCAAGGGAGAATCACCCTACAGTTGAAGAAGTCTAAATATGTAAAGTATATGCAATTGCTTACAATGAACTTCTCTTATTTCTCCCCATAAGATCTGTGAAGTAAACCATTGAAAGTGTTCTGCTATATCTATTATAGTATAATAGTAAACGATATACAGGACAGAACATGTGTTACTGGCAGGACTACTAGATAAAAATAAAGAAAAAAGGTAATACTACAACCATAACATCTAAGGACTGGTAAGTTGCAATATATTAAATTTTATTGGGTTTATCCCAGATAGCAAGGATAACTTGCCACAAATTTGTGTCAGTTTTGAATTGTAAGCCTGATAACCTGTTGCACATTTTCACTGGCAAGTTGTATACTTTTCCAATTTATAGCAAATTAGCATGGCAAGTCTCTAGCAAGAACAAAGTTGCAGTGGTGAGTCTACAGCAGGGATCCTCAAACTACGGCCCTCCAGCTGTTGCGGAACTACAAATCCCATGAGGCATTGCAAAACTCTGACATTCACAGACATGACTAGGCATGATGGGAATTGTAGTTCCGCAACAGCTGGAGGGCCGTAGTTTGAAGACCCCTGGTCTACAGCAAGAACTCTGCTAGTCTACAGCAGGAAAATTCAGCCACAGTGACCCCTGTGGTGGGATGACTATTGTACAACATAACTGAACCAGAACTTGTTTGCAAAGATGGTTGATCTAGAGCAGGGGTGCCCAACCTTTTGAAGAGCAAGGGCCACTTAAGCGACTTGGTAACCGGTCGCGGGCCACAATGAGCGGAGCGGGCAGATGACAGGCCCATGTCCACTCTGCATATGAAGAGCAGGCAGGGGAACAGCCCACTCTACTCTATTGGCCCTCCAATCCGATCTTCCCAGATGGAAGGGGACAGATCCCCCCCCTTCTGTTGTTTTTTGCTGATCAAATTAGAGGTAGGTGGGTGTAAACGGCCACAAGTCTGTTTACAACTGTGGCCCAATAGAGGTGAATGAAGGGCCCAATTGGGTCAGACTGATCATGTGAAAGGGGCCTAAGGCTGCTTTCACACTGATGCGCTGCGGTATACCCACACCGAGGGTGCAACGCAGTGCATCTGTGGCTTTCTTGCAGGTTAGTTGCACTTTGCCATAGACTTCTATTATATCCTGCAGGTGTTTCTGAAGTGCACCAACCCACAGGTAATAACAGAAGTCTATGGCTCAGTGCAGGTAACCCGCAAGTGTTCTGCGCTGCACCTGCGAATCAGTTTGAAAGCAGCCCAGTAACCACTGCAGAACAGATATGCCCATATACACTGTAATTTTAGTATTAAACTTACCTTTAATAACAGTCTTCTACTCAAGTATCGCCAGCTGTTGCTGTCCCAGGCAGAGTGCATTTGGTATCACGCCATCTGTGACAGGAGTTGGCGCTATACATAAAGCATCCGCTTATGCCAACCCGCTATTCCAGAGCAGGAGGTCGCTCCGCGGGCCTGTGGGCCACATGTGGCCCACAGGCCACTGGTTGGGCACCCCTGATCTAGAGTCACGCAATGGGGACTTGCTCCAATTGTGCAACAAAAATAAGAAGCCTGGCAAGTCTAGCAATAGCTTAGCAAATAATTTTCAAACTTGCAGCACAATTGCTTGCTATCTGGGATAGTGTAAATCATGACTTTTGTTTCTAATTCTAAAAAGGATAGGGAAGGGTTAGAACCTCTGTCAGGTTTTATTGTTGTCCACGCTAGGGAGATTTCCATTCACTCTCCTTACTGGAAACCCAACAGAAAATGACCCAAAAGTGGGGAAAAATCCTACCTATAACAGTGGCCACTGGAACATTTGGAGATTTTTCCCTCTACCTAACTTCTTATTAAAGCCTCGTACACACGATCGGATATCCTATGGATTCTAATCCGATGGTTTTGTCCATCGGAAATCCGATGAAGCTGACTTCCATCAGTCTTGCCTACACACCATCAGTCAAAAAACAAACCGTTCCAAACGCGGTGACGTAAAACACTCCGATGAGCCGAGAAAAATGAAGTTCAATGCTTCTGAGCATGCGTCGACTTGATTCTGAGCACTCCGATGAGCCGAGAAAAATGAAGTTCAATGCTTCTGAGCATGCGTCGACTTGATTCTGAGCATGCGTGGGTTTTTTATCTGATGGACTTGCCCATAGATGATCAGAGTTTTCGATCGGTTTTTTATCCATCGGAAAAATTTAAAACATGTTCTATTTTTTAAAACCGATGGAAAAAGACTGATGGGTCCCACACACGATCGGTTTGTCTGATGAAAACAATTCATCGGACGGTTTTCATCGGTTAAACCGATCGTGTGTACAGGGCTTTAGTGTTAGCTGGCATTCAGTTAAAAAATTTTAGGCAGGTCTATATAAATCTTCTAGTACAGGCAGGTGTTTATTACAAAATGTAAGAGACCACAGATAACATTAATTAAAATTGGCCAGCAGCAGAACAATTTTAATGAACAAGGCTAGAAATTAAATTTACTACAGACAAAGAGCACAAGAAGTGTCTTTACTACAAGCATTAGGATACTGCAGACAATTGTGAAAATTGGTAGGCAGCAGAAAATTTTAAAAAAAGAGAAAATTGGATGAAATGTACTTAAATAAAAGAGCACAAGCAGGTGTTTTACCATTAGAAAAAAGAGAATGCAGATTACACAGCAGTGTAAAAACTGGCCAGCAGCAGGACAATTTTATTGAGCAAGGCTAGGCCCGATGTAGGCAAAGAACACAGGCGGGGACTTGGATGCTGCAGAAATTACAGCAGTGTCAAATTGGAAAGCAGCAGGACAGTTTTAATCAAGGATATTAGGGCTAACTAGTGCAGGTCTAACTTTGTGTTCATCGATGGGGATAGGGGGGTAGGATGAATCTAAGTGAAATAACGTGAGGTGCACACTGTGTGAAAAATCTGACTCTGCGCAACAGAAGGGAACTAAGCTAAAGCAGTAACCATGAAAAGGAAAGTTTATAGACATACAGTAGATGCACACTGTACTTGCAACTAGTTGTGTTGTGTAACTGTATGGTCAGGACGTGTACTCTTAACCCATTTATGCCTGGACAGGGAGTGGTTCCCTTAGGCACTCTAAGGTACTCCTGTCCCAGTATTTCTAGGGGTATCCTGGGATTATGAACATTTCTATTGCTCCTCCCTTAGCATGATCTCACCTCCTTGGTTTGCTTTCAAAATAAGGGTGTGTCAGCGGTCCCTGTACCACTCTCTGAAATGTGAACCACCGCAAATTAAATTTTAGAGATCAGTGAAAGTGTACATGAGCACTTAGGAAAAGCTCTAAGATAGACACTTACAACATCCTGCTGTGGCTTGGTCCTCGGTTTTCCCATCAAGACCAAACCCTGGTGGCTCCCCAGCCAAACTGATTAATCTCCTAGCCTCCTATTCAGGGTGTTCCACTGCTGGCCCGGAGCTGGGCTGACATTAACTGTGAGTGCCCCCTGTCTGTCGCTGGCATCCTACCTATGGGGCCTTTAGGGGAACCTAAGTCACCTTCACTGCCTATCAATCAAAATGGTCCTGAATCAATACTATTCTATTAATTCTGGTTATGGCTCTTGTGACCATAAAGGAGAATTATATTTGGCACACTACAGTATTTTCCTTTCAAACAATGCAGCAGCTGCTGAAAACACAACTGCGAACAAAAGGCAGTTGCAAGAATAGATGGCCAGTAACAAGTGAATGCTCCACTTTGAGAACCCCTAAGATACTGCAAAACAAAAGCGACCGAAAATACACTATATTACTAAAAGTATTGGGACGCCTGCCTTTACACACACATGAACTTTAATGGCATCCTAAATACATTTTTCACATACACACAGTAACATGTACACGATATATTATACACACTCACACTCTGTATATGCTACACATACAGTATATCCCTTTTTTTCAACTTCTTTACAACTGGAAAAGTATATTGAAAAAAAAAACTGCTTAATTAGATTTTGCTTTGTTTAACATGGATAATGCAATATCGTATTTTTAGTTCTTTTGCATGCAGACATCCAGAGAAAAATATTTAATTAAATTATCTGCATGCTCTGGCAATATAATATATATGATTATTAGGGAGGCCAGAATCAGCAGTAAGCCAACATAAACAAACATATTATGTAATGTCTGAGCAAGCCTATTTTGGGTATATAAACATCGCTGACCAGAAGTATACAAGTCACATTTTCCTTTTAATGGCTGTCTGGTAATTAAAGTGGAAATCCAGACAAACAACTAAATATGCAGCTGAAATAAAGTGTAATTCTGTTTAGCTAGTCTTGTGATTTATACTTATCTACCATGCTGCATAGCTCAGAACCTCACTTCTTTTTGGTAATTTTTACAGCTTCAAAGATGACCTACCTGCCAGGGGCATAGATAAGGGGGGTCAGGGGTGTTCAACCCCCCCCCAGGGCCAAAATGAAATGCATGGTGTCCCTGCTCTGCAGCTGCACATGGCACCAGTGACAGGCAACACTGCAGACAGTGGCACAAAGAGTGTAATAATACTGCTGCAGCAAGTGTAATAGATCATTAGGCATACCCACACGCATGTTGTGGTACACCGCCAGGCCGGTCTATCGGGCTTGGGCTGAAGGCTGACAGATCTATCACCAGGCAGCACAGTGGGAGCCAGTGGTGCGTGTAGTCCTGCCCACTGCACACAATGTATTCCCGTTGGCTTGCAGTGCCACTCCAACCTTGGACTTGGGAGAGGAGCTTTGCCTGGGCCCTGGAGCGCAGAGTGCTTGTAAAGTGCTGTGTAGCTGCTGGCCCCCCACATGGATGAACTGCTGCTGTCCTGTCCAGGTATGTCCCTCTTTCTCTTCTGGCCTCATCTCAAAGAGTCTCAGAGAGTGTCCTCAGACCTACCACTGCTCAGACTGCTGCTGCTGGCATTCTGCTGTTCATACTAGGTAATCGTGAGCCAGTGAGAGACTGTCTGTGATTCTGTGTGGCAACTGGCAAAGTATGTGATTGAGGCTGGCTGGGCTAAATTTTGCATTGCTTGTGTTACTGACAGTTGACTGAGGCTAAGCTGAGTTTTCTATTGCTTGTGTTACTGACAGTCCAGCTTGGCCCTGGCAAGCTTGTTGTGGTGCCCACCAGCTTACTGATTCAGCAGTTGACACCACAACATGTCTGCCAATGCCAGAGCCAGGCTGGACTTTCTGCTGCCCTCAGTGGCATGCCTTGTTCCTGTTTTACCCCTGGTTCTTACATATGTGGTGCACTAAACGCTGTGATCCCTGTGTGTTTCCCGCATCGCATTGCAATCACACTGTGTTTTGTATCTGCTGCAGGTGTCAATTCAAAGTTAACAACTCCCCAAAAGAAGGTTGCAAACGCAGTGTTTGTCTGAACCAGATCGCATGGTTGGTTTTCAAAAAAAGATGCCTGCACTTCTTTGGTGTGATGTGGGGCGATTCAGCCCATTCAAAATGGGCTCAAATCACACCACTCAGAATCGCGTGTGAATTGCGCAGGAATGCAGTGCAGTTCCTGTGCGATTTACATGCAAACTACAGTGTGAAACCAGGCTTACTGTGTTAATTGCAGTGCAATCAAGGCCCATTCATTTTGAATAGGCTCAAATAGCACCAAAGTCATGCATGCACCAATTTTGGAACCGCGCTGCAACCAGTTCGCATGGTCGTTTTGTGAATGTGATCTGGTGCAGGCAAACACATTATGTTTTGCAACCTTTGTTTGGGGTGTCATTAAGATAGCACTGACACCCACTGCAGATTGCAAGGGGGGTGCAATTTGAATGAGGTGCATGAAACATGCGTGGATTGAGGGTTTCCCACATTGTAGTGTGCCTCCGCGTATCTCCTAAGCAGTAGTGTGTTTTTCCACTGCCAGTGCAGGAAGGTGTGCAATTACACATCTTCTCACACTCACTTAGATGTGAACCTAGCCTAAGGAAAAATCAGTGTATTCAAGGCTGGTAATTTTTGAGTTGATTGTTTTTTTTTAAATTCTGTGGTTAATTGAAAATTAAGCTAAAGTGAACACAGTAAGTGTGCTGCCTTCCACAAGATGGTGCTCTTTGTACCTGCCCAGTAAGATTGGCTATTACAGCGCACCATCCTTTGGTAGGCAGTGCATTCCCCCTTTTTTTTAAATCTGTAAAAGTTAAAAAAGTCAGTAAATGCTCTGTCTGACACAACATGGTGCACTTTGCACCATAATAGCCAACCTTACTGAGGAGGTGCAAAGGGCGCCATCTCCTTGTAGGTAGGCAGCACACTCACTTTGCACCTATTCAGTTTGGACACTAATACTGGACAATAGCCAACAGCATTCATAAAAACTGGAAGAAGGAAAAAACTGAAATCAGGTCTGATTTTCTAAAGGACCTGATGAAATACAATTAAGGATGTGATTGCTTACTAGGGGCAACACATATCGTTTTTCCTTTTTCCAGTGATAAAAATAAATAGCTGGATAGCCACACTCCAAATATTCACCTTTATTGAAAAGTTAAAATCACGGCATCAGAGGTTGATGCCGTGATTTTAACTTTTCAATAAAGGTGAATATTTGGAGTGCGGCTATCCAGTTATTTATTTTTATCATTATCTCTGTTGCAAACATCACCCCGCTTGACTGTGGAGACAGTTGACCTTAGGAGAGGTAATTTTCCTGGAGCGGTGAACTCTCACATTTCCTTTCTCCAGTCTTTATAATTTTGGCGCAATTTATTTTATTTAAAAATACTTTTATTTAGTACCTGCTGCTGAACCCCCCCCCCAGAATAAAAAATTATCTACAGCCCTGCTACCTGCTGATAAGAGAGTGTTAAAGGTACTGATGTATTGTCCAGGGAACAGACTGGAGATGGAGATGACACAAGAAGCTTCAAATCTGGACCCTGAAACTGGGGTGTCATCTGCCTGGCTATACACTGTATAGTGAGTGCCCAAATCTGAACAGAGTTACAACTCATTAGGGAGGTGAAACAGTAAACATATATATGAATTTAAATGGCTTATTTGGCTGTATACCTGCCGTTAAATTTTAAAGCAGAACTTAACCACTTCAGCCCCAGAGGATTTGGCTGCCAAATGACGGGGCCACTTTTTGCGATTCGCCACTGCGTCGCTTTAACTGACAATTACGCGGTCGTGCGACGTGGCTCCCAAACAAAATTGACGTCCTTTTCCCACAAATAGAGCTTTCTTTTGGTGGTATTTGATCACCTCCGTGGTTTTTATTTTTTGCGCTATAAACAAATGTAGCGGGTATGTACTTTTCAGAATGTTTAATTCGGGTGAAGACATCAGTGATGTATAGTTCCCTGCGGCCCAGCAGGTGGCACTGTCACTTTGGGCCGGGGTTGAACCATCGCTGCAGTGCCGTACCCTTTGTGACCTCTCGCAGCAGTTGTACGGCGGGGCGGGGAACCCGCTGTGCTTGCTGGGAGAGGGTATAAAGGGGGCGGACATCTTCGCCACGAGGTCGGAGTCCCAGGCACCTTCAGCCTGAGGGCTGCTGTCCGTGGTCGGTGTCCAGGCGGCCTAGGCCTGGACACCTGGAGTTCAGGAGTCACCCCAGACACCCTCAGTCTGGGGTGAGGTACATCACTTCAGGCCTGGGGCCCAGCTTCTTCCACTGGGTCCCGCCCAGGAGGAATCGTCCTAAGGTGCCCACAGTATCGGGTACCTGAATCCAGGCGTAACGGACCGCGCAGGCGACCTTCCCGTAGATCTGGTGCAGCATATTGCCAGTGACGGGACAGGGCCTCCGGAGACCGTCGGGATGGATGTCCTTTCCAAACAGGGGCTGTATTCACTTGGAAGGTGGTCCATGTTCTAAGGTCGGAGGCGGAGACCCTGCGTCAAGCCTATTCGCACGCAAAAGAAATAGGAGAGTACATTTGTGCCTGGGCCTACTCGTATCCACACCCCTGTCTGCCTGTTACAAGAGTTCAACTGATTATGTTCATCCTGGCAAATGGAGAAATAAAAAAGTGTTGCACTTTTAATGGTGTGGGGCTCTATTACTGGCAGACACATCTCCACGGAAGAAGCAGAGGCTCCGTATGCAGAGAACAAACCCGAAGGTAATTCAAGTGACTTTGCTCAACCCTCATACACAAACGAGGCGAGAGCTTGGCGTAGTGTTCCTGCACTCTCTCCTCCCAGGTACCCCTAGACAACAGCCGTATAACCGATAAAGTTAGAGAGAGAGAGTGAGGCCGCTACACGTGGGGGCTCCGGGTCCGGGATGTGTTCGTGCTACGATGGAGCTGAAGTTGTCAGAGTTTGAACGTGTCTGCCCGGAAGAGTTCCGAGTAGGTCGGCCATATTGGCCACTGCGCCACGAGGCACACCCTCCCTGCTCAGTTCATGGGCGTGACCCAGGCAAGGAGAAAGCCCGCGAACTGGGGCGCAAAAGGGGAGAAGTCCAATCGTGTGAAGGACTACACGTGGGGACTTTGGCGCCAACCATGCAGTGCGCAATAGATCAGCAGAGAGTCACCATGTTCGATAATGCATCGTGGATTCCACTTCATCCTCCTACCACAAGTTTGACTACTGCTGCTCCGATAACCAATACGGGGATCCGGCTAAACCCCCGGGGACGATTCGCCCTGTACTCATGCATGGACGTTGAGGCCCTGGGTTTGATTTGTCCCGGCTGTTCGGGACTGGTGTGTCAGCTGAAGCCATTCAGGCGCTGCGAGGCCTGCGGAGAGTTCTTATTTGAGGTGGAACCACCTATCGAGAAACCCAGAACCATCCACCTAACCACACAACAGGCAACACCACTCAGGAAGGAGGAATCACTGCTTTGACAGCCATCCCTGTGTGCACTGCAGCGACCGCAGGGGAGGTCGCGATCACTGAGATACAAGAGAAATCCGTGGATGCTGACTCGGTCACCACTGTTTCCCAGCGTCCACCGCCGAAGAGGAAGACCGGTCTGGTTGTCCCGTCCAGCGGTCGCGGTGGATCATCTTGCCCGCCTACGCCCGGCCCGGATGGATCCGGTCGGAAGAGTCCCGGACATCCCTTCTCAACTTTGGGCCGAGGTAAGCCGGGTGGAGGGACTTGGTGTTGGGGCAGAGGTGTCGGGGATTCATGGCCCTGTGTGCTCGCGGGAGGTAGCGATTCAGTCTCCACTACAAACTACCTGCCCGTGGAGGAGTGTGACACCTCTGACCTGGAGTCGCTCTCCGATCCGGGAGACGACATCGTCATAGACAAACTTTTTGCTGAGAAGGGCTGGGACAAGATGCCTCTCTTCTCGTCCCGCAGAGTCAGGGATCCACCCATGTCTACAGGGGATAGTACACCCCGGGTGGAGGCACCAGCGCCTGAGGAGGGATCCCGTCCCCAGCCTGCCCTTCTACCTCCGGTGCCACCTGCATCTAGCACCGGGGAAAAGAGACTGTTGCTGCGGGCGCCTATGCCCAGAATGGAGGTGATTAAGGCACCTCGCCACCCGGACGCTATTGTCCTACCGGGTGAGGGAGACCGCACTACTATGCCTCCGCTGGCGAGACTACAACGCCTCTTCTGCCAAAAAGTTGCCAACGAGTACGGGTGGGAATACCCGTACTTACCCAAGGAACTTTTATATGAAGTGGAAGTCTGCCGGGAACGCTGGTACAACGATTTCGTGTGGACACACATTCAGGTCCCACACGCCCGCAGGTACCTCGCGTGTTCCGCCAAAGCATCTCAACGATTCAAGGACTGTAAGGCAGAATGGATGCTGGGTCGGCACATCCACGCAGACAAGGTATTGATTTGACGCAAAGAAGGGGAGGATGTCGAATACCATTTAGAGACAATGGACCAGCACTTAAAACCCCTTGTCCTGCCGCGCCCAAAATTCTATCTGTAGGAGGAAAAAAAAAGACTCCGTTCTTGCTTTATTCTACTGCTGCTGAACTTTCCGGGGTTGTTGTTTTTTTTTTTTCGAAAACTCAGTGACTGTACCCGAGTTTAACGGGTGTTTGTGCTCTTTGGAGGAATTGAAGGACTGTTGCCGTTGTTTATTCTTTATTCTTCCATCCCGCAAAGTGATCATGGACTTTGGGGTAGTTAGAGCCACAAAAGAAGATGGGGGGAAAAATCTTCAACAAGTGCAGTTACCGCGATGCTGTCAACAGGTGGCAGTGTTGCGCACCGATATTCACTGTTCACACACACACTTATAGAAGGAAAGGCTTTCTCTGTGGAGAAGTTTTTTCGTTCTCACACGAACATATGTGTCAGGAAAATGTGTGTTTAACGTTTTTTTCCCCTCTGCAGGAGAGCGTCCCATCAAGACCGCTGAGAATGGGGCGGGTCTTAGTCAGGATGGGTGGGGAAAAATGTTAATGTCAATATGTGATTTGCAAACATGTTTTTTTTTGTTGTTGTTATGTGTTGTTTGTTTCCCTTCCCTCCCCTTTCATGTCAGGTTCAGGCACAACTGTTGTAGTTAGTTTTTTTTTAAACTTTTTATATTTTTGAAATTTTTAGTCGGTTTCTGGATCAGGCTATGTTAGCCTCTTTTTGGGCATAGTTTGCTCCAGACACTGGGGACCAGTGTCAAATAACCAGGGGGAGAGTGTAACGGGTATGTACTTTTCAGAATGTTTAATTCGGGTGAAGACATCAGTGATGTATAGTTCCCTGTGGCCCAGCAGGTGGCGCTGTCACTTTGGGCCGGGGTTGAACCATCGCTGCAGTGCCGTACCCTTTGTGACCTCTCGCAGCAGTTGTACGGCGGGGCGGGGAACCTGCTGTGCTTGCTGGGAGAGGGTATAAAGGGGGCGGACATCTTCGCCACGAGGTCGGAGTCAGGCACCTTCAGGCACCTTCAGCCTGAGGGCTGCTGTCCGCGGTCGGTGTCCAGGCGGCCTAGGCCTGGACACCTGGAGTTCGGGAGTCACCCCAGACACCCTCAGTCTGAGATGAGGTACATCACTTCAGGCCTGGGGCCCAGCTTCTTCCACTGGGTCCCGCCCAGGAGGAATCGTCCTAAGGTGCCCACAGTATCGGGTACCTGAATCCAGGCATAACGGACCTTGCAGGTGACCTTCCCATAGATCTGGTGCAGCATATTGCCAGTGCCGGGACAGGGCCTCCGGAGACCGTAGGGATGGATGTCCTTTCCAAACAGGGGCTGTATTCACTCGGAAGGTGGTGCATGTTCTAAGGTCGGTGGCAGAGACCGTGCGCCAAGCCTATTCGCACGCAAAAGGAATAGGAGAGTACATTTGTGCCTGGGCCTACATGTATCCACGCCCCTGTCTGTCTGTTACAAGAGTTCAACTGATTATGTTCATCCTGGCAAATGGAGAAATAAAAGAGTGTTGGACTTTTAATGGTGTGGGGCTCTATTACTGGCAGACACATCTCCATGGAAGAAGCAGAGTCTCCGTATGCAGAGAACAGACCCGAAGGTAATTCAAGTGACTTTGCTCAACCCTCAAACACAAACGAGGCGAGAGCTTGGCGTAGTGTTCCTGCACTCTCTCCTCCCAGGTACCCCTAGACAACAGCCGTATAACCGATAAAGCTAGAGAGAGAGAGTGAGACCGCTACACAAAAATAAAGCGACAATTTAGAAAAAAAAGCTATATTTTTTACTTTTTGCTACAATAAATATCCCCAAAAAATATTTAAAAAAAAAATTAATTTTTCCTCAGTTTAGGCCGATATGTATTCCTCTACATATTTTTGGTAAAAAAAAATCGCAAGAAGCGTTTATTGATTGGTTTGCGCAAAATTATAACGTCTGCAAAATAGGGGATAGTTTTATGGCATTTTTATTTAAAAAAAATTAATAATGGCAGCGATCAGCGAATTTTTATCGTGACTGTGACATTATGGCGGACACGTCGAACAATTTTTACGCTATTTTGGGACCATTCACATTTATACAGCGATCAGTGCTATAAAAATGCACTGATTACTCTGTAAATGTGACTGGCAGGGAAGGGGTTAACCACTAGGGGGCTAGGAAGGGGTTCAGTGTGTCCTAAGGAATGATTCTAACTGTGTGGGGGTGGAGCTTACTGTGACACGACACTGATCACTGCTCCCGATGGGAGGGAGCAGACGATCAGTGTCCTGTCACTAGGCAGAACAGGGAGATGCCTTGTTTACACTGGCCTCTCCCCATTCTGCAGCTTCGTGACACGATCTCGGCATCGCATACTAGCACATTATGAAATACTTACCTTAGAACGAAGCCCCCGCAGCAGCACCCGGTCACCGCTGAGAGGGGCTGACATGTTCCACCAGTGTTTCTTCTGGGTTTGCTGGCTCCGGCGCTGTGAGTGGCCGGAGCCCCGGGGACATCACGCGGTTCAACTCAGGCAAGAAGCTCTGAAGTTTCCGCCACGATACGCCGGACCTTCAGAGCGCATGCGCCGCTGACTTCAGCGGCTGCATGCAGGGTGAATATCTCCTAAACAGTGTACATTTAGGAGATGTTCATTTTACCTACAGGTAAGCCTTGATATAGGCTTATCTGTAGGTAAAAATCACAAAGTGGGGTATACAACCGCTTTAACTGTATCTGATTATCTTATCAAATTATTTTTATCTAATCTAATATTATCTTATTGTTTTTAATAATGAAATCAAACTCACTCATCCATCCATGTCTCCATGCTTTTTGTTTTTCGAGAAACCACTTTGAAACCCACCTCCTTAGCACTTCTTGCTGTGGCTATCTTCGGTCAAGGCAGATGATTCATGTAACATTTACAGTGATTACTGGAATCCATCTGTCATTAGCTCAGGATGGTGTGCTTAGCTGAGAAAATCTTTCCTCCCCTCCTCCAGATGAAAAAAAAATTACCCATGAAGACTCTTGGGGTGTATGCCATCATTGTGGCCTGGAAAAGGAAGCAGGAAGCAACTGAAGAAATGTAATATAAGTATAAAACAAGTAAATATAATTTGAATAAAAGGTATATTTGATATCCTCAGCTCCGCATCCCTAAAGTTAAAGATTGTCAAAAAATATGGGTACATGGGACTTTTAAAGTACTAATCATTTTACCCTTAGAGAGATAACATAATATACCAATATTTTAAAAACATATATATATACCGTATATACTCGAGTATAAGCCAAGTTTTTCAGCACATTTATTTGTGCTTAAAATGCCCCCCTCGGCTTATACTCAAGTCAACTTTTTGCGCCTGATCTCCCGGAATTTGGGGACCCGGTATCGGACAAACTTTACACACATGTAGCCCCACTCTTCCTCTACAAGTGTGCAAAGGTTGTTGTCTGGGGGATCTACGGCCGGGGAGCACCAATTTTTCAAAGCTGGGCACCCCTTCCATAGACTCCCATGTTAAACGTCAGTCTAGTCATGGACACAGTGAGGCATGGGCACAGTGAGGCATGGACACAGTGAGGCTTGGCACATGGACACAGTGAGGCATGGACACAGTGAGGCATGGGCACAGTGAGGCATGCACATGGACACAGTGAGGCATGGGCACAGTGAGGCATGCACATGGACACAGTGAGGCATGGGCACAGTGAGGCATGGACACAGTGAGGCATGCACATGGACACAGTGAGGCATGGACACAGTGAGGCATGGGCACAGTGAGGCATGCACATGGACACAGTGAGGCAAAGTGAGGCACAGTGAGGCATGCAGATGGACACCCTAGGCTTATACTCGAGTCAATAAGTTTTCCCATTTTTTTGTGGTAAAATTAGGTGCCTCGGCTTATATTCGGGTCAGCTTATACTCGAGTATATACGGTATTATGAATTAGCAAAATGTTAAAAAAATGGACTTGTAAGTCCTAAATAACGACTGTGACCCAATACACTGTTCTAGTTAGATGGGACATGAGACATTGCACCTTCCATTGTCATCACCTTTATATATATATATATATATATATATATATATATATATAGACACTATTGGTTGCAGTGGGGGTTATTTACTAAAACTGGAGAGTGTAAAATCAGGTGCAACTCTGCATAGAAACCAATTCGCTTCTGAGTTTTATTGCCAAAGCCTGATTGAACAAGCTGAAGTTAGAAGCTGACCAGATTCTGAGTGCTCCAGTTTTAGTAAATCTACCGTATTGTGAGAATTAACTGTCGCTATGTATACTTCTATATGCATCTAATATGTTTTTATGTTATTTCTCTGAGAGTGAAAGGATTACCACTTTAAAAGTCCCATATAGCCATATTTTTTGATAATAAGTTAAAATAATTGACCTTCCTATCTATTTACTAATGCTAGCAGCATAAGTTTTGATGCTGATTGAGAGAGTTTAGTCCCACTGTAAAACGTTTCATTGAGAATGATTTGGAAGATAGTATATTACCGTATTTTTCGCTCCATAAGACGCACCTGACCATAAGACGCACCTAGGTTTTAGAGGAGGAAAACAAGAAAAAAATATTCTGAACCAAATGGTGTACTAAAATATTTTATATTATACTACTACTATAGGTGGGTGGTGGACACACAGCAATACCACCCCCCCTATCAAATCAGCTCAGCTACACTATACCTGGGTGGTGGACACAGCAACCTCCCCCCCTTCCCAGATCAGCTCAGAGTGGCAGGGCAGACACAAACACCCCTTCAGCCTCTTCTATCACAACAGCTCATGTGACTGGGCAGTGGATATAGTTACATAGTTACATAGTTACATAGTTAGTCAGGTTGAAAAAAGACACAAGTCCATCCAGTTCAACCGTAAAAAAATAAAATAAAATAAATAAAATAAACATATATCGTACAATCCCATATACCCAATTCTATACCCACAGTTGATCCAGAGGAAGGCAAAAAAAAACCAGAAGAGCATGATCCAATTTGCTACAGCAGGGGAAAAAATTCCTTCCTGATCCCCCGAGAGGCAATCGGATATTCCCTGGATCAACTTTACCTATAAATGTCAGTACCCAGTTATATTATGTACATTTAAGAAAGAATCCAGGCCCTTCTTAAAGCAATCTACTGAGCTGGCCAGAACCACCTCTGCAGGGAGTCTATTCCACATTTTCACAGCTCTTACTGTGAAAAAACCTTTCCGTATTTGGAGGTGAAATCTCTTTTCCTCTAGACGCAAAGAGTGCCCCCTTGTCCTTTGTGTTGACCGTAAAGTGAATAACTGAACACCAAGTTCACTATATGGACCCCTTATATATTTGTACATGTTGATCATATCCCCCCTTAATCTCCTCTTCTCAAGAGAGAATAAATTCAGTTCCTCTAATCTCTCCTCATAGCTGAGCTCCTCCATGCCTCTTATCAGTTTGGTTGCCCTTCTCTGCACTTTCTCCAGTTCCCCAATATCCTTTTTGAGAACTGGGGCCCAAAACTGAACTGCATATTCCAGATGAGGTCTTACTAATGATTTGTACAGGGGCAAAATGATATCTCTCTCTCTGGAGACCATACCTCTCTTAATACAAGAAAGGACTTTGCTCGCTTTGGAAACCGCAGCTTGGCATTGCATGCCATTATTGAGCTTATGATCTACCAAAACCCCCAGATCCTTCTCCACTACGGATCCCCCCAGTTGTACTTCCCCTAGTATGTATGATGCATTCATATTATTAGCCCCCAAGAGCATAACTTTTCATTTATCAACATTAAACCTCATCTGCCACATAGTCGCCCAATTAGACAGAGCATTGAGGTCGGCTTGTAAATTGGAGACATCTTGTAAGGACGTTATTCCACTGCATAGCTTGGTGTCATCTGCAAAGACAGAAATGTTACTTTTGATCTCAGACCCAATATCATTTATAAACATATTAAAAAGTAAGGGTCCCAGCACTGAACCTTGGGGTACACCACTGATAACCTTGGACCATTCAGAGTAAGAATCATTAACCACTACTCTCTGAATTCTGTCTTTTAGCCAGTTTTCTATCCATTTACAAACTGATATTTCCAATCCTGTAGACTTTACCTTACACATGAGCCGTGTGTGGGGAACTGTATCGAACGCTTTTGCAAAATCCAAGTATACCACGTCCACTGCCACCCCTCTGTCCAAGGTCTTACTTACCTCTTCATAAAAATAAATCAGGTTTGTTTGACAACTTCTGTCTTTCATGAATCCATGCTGTCTGTTGCTTAAATAGTTTTTTTCCAGCAAGAACTCATCTATGTGGTCTTTTATTAATCTCTCCAGTATTTTCCCAACTATAGAAGTTAAACTAACAGGTCTATAGTTACTTGGTAAACACTTAATTCCCTTTTTAAATATAGGCACCACATTGGCCCTGCGCCAATCCAGTGGTACTATTCCTGTCATTAATGAGTCCCTAAAAATTAAATACAATGGCTTTGAAATTACAGAGCTCAATTCTTTTAGGATCCGTGGGTGTATGCCATCTGGTCCAGGTGCTTTATCCACCTTTATTCCATCTAAATATTTCTGGACCATATCACTTTTGAGCCATTGTGGATCTGGGGCTGTGTCACTACCACCCCCATTTTGGACATGAGCTCCCCCATGCTCCTTTGTATACACAGAACTGAAGAAAGTATTTAATAAATTAGCCTTCTCTTTGTCCCCAGTCACCCACTCTAGATTATTTTGTAAAGGGCCTACATGCTCAGACTTGACCTTTTTACTATTAATATATTTGAAGAATTTTTTGGGGTTTGTCCTACTATCTTTTGCAATCTGTCGTTCATTTTGAATTTTTGCATCCTTGATTTCCTTTTTACATATCCTGTTATATTCTTTGTAACATTTAAATGACACTAGTGTTCCCTCATTTTTATATTTTTTAAAAGCTCTTTTCTTATAGTTTATAGCTTTTTTAACTTTGGCAGTGAGCCACATAGGTTTTATTTTTAGCCTTTTAAACTTATTGCCCATGGGAATATACTTTGCAGTGAGTTCACAAACAGTCTTTTTGAAGAATTCCCATTTCTGTTCTGTGCCCATTGATGCCAATATTCCTTCCCAGTCTAAGTCCTGGAGAGCAGCACTCATCCTTGGAAAATTTGCTCTCTTGAAATTAAGTGTTTTTATCTTTCCTGTATGTGATTTTTGCTTACAACTAACATCAAATGAAATCATGTTATGGTCACTGCTACCCAGGTGTTCCTTTATCTGAACATTAGTAATACGCTCTGCATGGTTTGAGATTACCAGGTCCAACAGAGCATCATTCCTAGTTGGGGCCTCAATAAACTGGACCATAAAATTGTCCTGCAATAGGTTTATAAATTTTTGCCCTTTAACTGTCCCAGCAGTTCCATTACTCCAGTCAATTTCTGGGTAGTTAAAATCCCCCATTATTATCACCGTCCCAGCCCTTGCAGCCCTTTCCATCTGTGCAAGGAGCTGAGTCTCTAACTCCTCATTAACATTGGGTGGTCTATAACAAACTCCAATGATTAGCTTTGAACTACGCACATCTGTATGCAGTTCCACCCATAATGCTTCAGACTCATCACACTCTCCATCCACCAGGTCCTCTTTCACACTCGCTTTGAGATCACTTCTCACATAGAGACAGACCCCTCCACCCTTCCTTTTTACCCTGTCTTTCCGAAAGAGTGCATAGCCAGGAATATTAATAGCCCAGTCGTGTGAGGAATGAAGCCAAGTTTCAGCAATACCGATTACATCATAGCTCTCCTCATGCATCAGAGCTTCCAACTCACCTATTTTGCTTGGCAGACTTCTGGCGTTGGTGAACAGACACTTTAATGCATTAATATTATTTGACCGGTCACATACTATCCTCTTGGGTGTTCCCAGATTGCAACTAGGACTTGCTACTATGCTTACCTTGGGTTTATGTTCTTTGGTTACCCTACCACTAATGCCCCTAATACTACCCTTTAGAATATGTTCCCCGCTGACTCTCACTATCTCTGGACCCTCCCCCCTGTCACCTAGTTTAAAAACCCCTCTAACTTTTTGGCCATCCTTATTCCCAGCTGATATCATGCCAGCCCACACCTCCCACCCCCTTATCACCAGCTCAGCTCACCTCAGGCAGTGGAGGATACTGTCATTACAATTCACAACCCCCTCTGGCTGGCTGGCTCTCAGCCTCAGATGTACATGGGCAGCAGCTAGGAAGGAGGACTGGGAACATAGTTTACAACAGCAGAAGCTGCCGGGGGAAGGAGCAGGAAGTGAGACTGGACCAGACCACGGCGCCTGGGGGGGGTTCCGGCGAAAAAAAAAAACAGCCAGGGTTCTCGCCGCTTTCAAGATAATGTCACCTCTGGCGGGTGTCACCCGATAGCAGCGCTACTGACACTGACATGTTTTGACACCCGGCCGTCTCCCCCCCCCCGCTCCCCCTTGGTATGTCCCTGCCAGGATCCGCCTCACTCCCTTTCTCTCTCCTTCACAGAGAAGCCGAGCACTGGTATTCTGATACGGGGGGGGTCAGTATTCGCTCCATAAGACGCAGGGACATTTTCCCACATTTTTTAGGGGGGAAAAAGTGCGTCTTATGGTGCGAAAAATACGGTACTTTAAAGCTGAACTCGGGGAAAGTAATATATACCATTGAACTTGTGCTCCCACTATGCTGCATGGAATAAATACTCATTTATTTCTAGTGTACCAGGAAAAAATACTTTTACTTTCCTAATCTTTTAATCCCCCTGCAGCCATTGCTCAACTCTCCTCCTAGTTGTGGGTGGTCGTCAGCATTCTTATGTACAATACAGGGCCATTGGCCCTGCATTATACTTGATAACCTCATATTGCCTGTGACTTCCGGATCACTTTAGACAGGTCTTATAGCATGGAAAAGGCCTGTGGGAACAAGGTTTAGGTAAGTACAGTATAAGTCATTTTTATTGGTACCTTAGGCATAAACAAGTATTTAACCCTATCTGTGCATTGGGAGCTCCACTGCAATGGTATTTTTATACTTTTTTTTCCCCAGATTTCAACTTTAAAAGCAGATGTCTCTTGTAGATCCATCATTGGATTCAAAGCAATGATAGCTCTTAGAGAAAGCCAGATGCAATTAACAGCAATTTGGAATCTCCCAACTGTTCTTTTTATAACCGGATTTGTTAGTCCAAAGAACTGTTTAGATGAAAACTATCAGGTACAAAGAGTTTGTTTTAAAGATTTTTTATTTTTTTTTGCTAAAGTTATCCAAAGTTCACAGCATATTTAAAAGGTGATTTAAAACAAAAAAAAGGAGATTCCATTTCCTTTTCCGAGGATTTTGCCAACAAAGTGTCTGTTAAAGATGAGTCGATGTGTTCACTACAAATCACAGTGACGTCTAGCTAGCCTTGCTCTGCAAATAATTTTAAATAGGATGATCTTAAAGAGGAAGTTTATCTAATGGGAAAGCAAGATACTGTTTTAAAGTGAGGAGCCGCTGAATTCACTAAATATAACCAATGAACTAATTTCTTTATCCTGGGAGAAAAGCTAATGTGTAATCCAGGATTGGGTACCTTGAAGATATATTGTATACAGGTGAAACTCGAAAAATTCTAATATCGTGCAAAAGTTCATTTATTTCACTAATGCAACTTAAAAGGTGAAACTAATATATGAGATAGACTCATTACATGAAAAATAAGATAGTTCAAGCCGTGATTTGTCATAATTGTGATGATTATGGCTTACAGCTCATGAAAACCCCAAATCCACAATCTCAGAAAATTAGAATATTACATGCAATTAATAAAACAAGGATTGTACATAGAACAATACCGGACCTCTGAAAAGTATAAGCATGCATATGTATTCAGTACTTGGTTTGGGCCCCTTTTGCAGCAATTACTGCCTCAATGTGGTATGGCATGGAAGCTATCAGCCTGTGGCACTGCTGAGGTGTTATGGAAGACCAGGATGCTTCAACAGTGGCCTTCAGCTCTTCTGCATTGTTCGGTCTCATGTCTCTCATCTTTCTCTTGGCAATGCCCCATAGATTCTCTATGGGGTTCAGGTCAGGTGAGTTTGCTGGCCAATCAAGCACAGTAATCTCATGGTCATTGAACCAGGTTTTGGTGCTTTTGGTAGTGTGGCCAGGTGCCAAGTACTGCTGGAAAAAAAAGTCAGCATCCCCATAGAGCTCATCTGCGGAAGGAAGCATGAAGTGCTCCAAAATCTCCTGGTAGAGGGCTGCGTTGACCCTGGACTTAATGAAACACAGTGGACCAACACCAGCAGATGACATGGCTCCCCAAATCAACACAGACTGTGGAAACTTCACACTGGACTTCAAGCATCTTGCAGTGTGTGCCTCTCCATTCTTCCTCCATACTCTGGCTCCTTGGTTTCCAAATGAGATGCAAAATTTGCTCTCATCAGAAAAGAGGACTTTGGACCACTGAGCAACAGACCAGGTGTGTTTTTCTTTAGCCCAGGTAAGACACTCCTGACGTTGCTTGTTGTTCAGGAGTGACTTGACAAGAGGAATACGACATTTGAAGCCCATGTCCAGGATCCGTCTGTGTGTGGTGGCTCTTGATGCACTGACTCCAGCCTCAGTCCACTCCTTGTGAAAGTCCCCAACACTTTTGAATGGCCTTTTTCTAACAATCCTCTCCAGGCTGCGGTCATCCCTGCTGTTTGTGTGCCTTTTTCTTCCACACTTTTCCCTTCCACATAACTTTCTATTAATGTGCTTTGATACAGCACTTTGGGAACATCCAACTTCTTTTGCAATTACCTTTTGAGGCTTTCCCTCCTTATGGAGGGTGTCAATGATGGTTTTCTGCACAACTGTCAGGTCAGCAGTCTTTCCCATGTTTGTGATTCCTACTGAACCAGACTGAGAGACCATTTAAAGGCTCAGAAACCCTTTGCAGGTGTTATGGCTTAATTAGCTGATTAGAGAGGGACACTTTGAGGCTAGAATATTTCACCTTTTCACAATATTCAAATTTTCTGAGATTGTGGATTTGGGGTTTTCATGAGCTGTAAGCCATAATCATCACAATTATGACAAATCATGAACTTGAATCTTGAACTATCTTGCTTTGCATGTAATGAGTCTGTAACGTGTCCCCAAATATCAAGGGGAGTAACGCCGTTTACGATGTCCCCTCTCCTGGACACCCACTCGCTACCAATCTTCCACAGCCAAATGACCCCTTCCCATAGGAATTAATCCTTCTGAAGAAACGAGACGCACTCTGTATTCTTCTGGGGTAGAATGACTTTTATTGAGAAACATTGTAACTTTTATATACATCTAATACACAGTAGTTTAACATGAACAATGGCCCAGCTCCACCCACACATCACAAGACTCAACACATCATCCTGACGTCTGCTAGGCTTCACAAGATCCCACACAATAGAATATAACGATCCCCAATACACATCTTAGCACAAAGTGTTGGCAGCCAGTCTGTCTGCCGGATACCATACACACAGGCATAGTGAACAATAGAATGCAAATCACCTTAATTCCTCCCAGCAATGATTACACAAAAGGCAGGGGCTGGGGGTGATGACATTAGCATCTAACAGTATGTGTCCCAACATCATGAAGGCGTCACTTTTCAATTACCCTGTTGAGGTCATAATTAAACAGTAAACAGTTCTTTGCAGATATTCTGAGGAATATGGTGGATCAATATTACAGACCCAATCTAGATACAATGTATGTGCAGCATTGAATATGGCTATCACAGACCATATTGGGGTTTTCATTCACCCTGTGCCCCTAATAGAGACACAGGGTGGTTGACACATAAGAGGCATTGGGGGAGCTGAAGCAAGGGTATCTCATACTTTCTAAGCGATTCTGAGTTCCCCGGGCCTTCCCGTTACATCTCTCCCCTTTCGTCAGGAGACTAACAGAGGAGGGAACCCCAGACGGGTTGACTCCGAAGTTAGTCCATAGGTCCCTTCTTCTAATGCCGGTATCCACACAGTACCCCAAATAAATTGCTCCAAACAGAGCATTACTTACCCAGCCAACCTCTGCCTCTCTCAGAGAATATACCCGCCGCTGGGGAGAGGCCTGGACTGGCCCTTCTCCCTGGAGTCCTTTCAGCCGCTGGAGAGAAGACAGGGTGACTGGGCTCAGTCCGTCATGCTGTTGGGGATCTGGGTCGACTGCCCGGCATCCCTGGGGTATACAAGTGGAGACTGAAGTCCCATCCACTTGTGGTAGGTGAAAATCTCCCAGTGCTTGCAAAGCAAGGCTGACATCCTCCTGTCTCAGTGTCACACCATTTTCTGGGGTTGTGTCAGTGAGGACCGAAGTCCCATCCAATACCACAGGAACCCCCTTTTCTGTTAGTTGAGAGCAGAGGCCCGTGGCACTCTGCTCTGTTGCCAGCTCTTCTGCTGGGTACTCCACACTATCTGCTCTGGTTAACTGTTGGGGGGGGGATGGCCTGCTTCTCCTCCCTGCATCTCTGAAATCCACTGGGAAAGAGGAACCATCGCCTTCTCACCTCGGGCCTCCAAAACTGCCACAGGTGTAGAGCAGGGGTCTGCAGTACTTTGTCCTGCCGCCAGTACTTGGGCCGGCGATGCATAATCCCTAACATCCTCTGAACAGTCCCTTAAGGCCATACCCTCTGTAATCTGTGGCTGAGGAGATGAGCCAACTGCTCTAGCTCCCTGGAACTCCATATCATCCACTTCGGCTTTAGGGAGGGCAATCTTCAGCTTTTCCACTGCCGATTCTTCAGCCAGGCTAGCTCCCTGGAACTCCATATCATCCACTTCGGCTTTAGGGGTGGCAATCTTCAGATTTTCCACTGCTGATTCTTCAGCCAGGATTTCATAGTTGTCCACTGGTATTTCCTGATAGTCCCAGGCAAAGGTAGCCCCACCCTGCTGCTGAGCCGAGTCTAGCAGCTGTTTGTAGGCAATCTCCATCTCCCATTCCTGAACGGCCAGAAACTCCAAATCTTCCTGTGCCCAGTGCCCTTCCGAGACATTCAGTCTTTGCTCTCTGTGCTCCATTATTTCCTCCAAACGCCACTCCCGATCACTCCCAAAGTCAGGGTCCTCGGACAGCCTCCAATACAACAATCCCAGGCCATTATAGTCAAAGCCTTCCGTGGGGCTGTCATCCGCTGACCACTGGCACTCTTGGGCTACATACCACCGGAGGGCTCTGTAGCTCTCGTCCAACCGCATCTCTGCCCGGATCAGCCTGCTTAACTCAGCTGTCCACTCCTGCTTCGGTTGTTCCCCCAATAACAGCATTCGTACTTCATACTGCGACCAGTACCTTACATGGATGGAGGGGAGAACTTTTCCCTGGTGTTGCTGCTCGAGAGCTAGCACTTTCTTCCAGAGTTCGCAGCGGATTGAATCAGACCATCCCAGCAGGACCTCCTCTGATACTGGTCCTCACTGCTGTATCTGCATCTCTCGCAACCTCCTTCTGAATTCCTTTTCCATGTCGGCTGGTATCTGTATCTCTCCTCTCCTTTCAATTGGTGCTGCTTTTTTAGGTGTTGTCTCCGATTGCCGTATTTCCGCCATTCTCTGCTCATGTTGCCGCTCATCCTGCCGCTCGATGTCTCTAATGGCTTCCTGTATGGTGGTCTCTGATGGGTTAGCACCATATAATGTCAACCGCTGTCGCACTCGTTGCTGAAACAAATCTTCAACTGACCAGGGTCCTGCATCACCCTCCTTCGGCTGCATAGCTGGTCATTCACTGTGGTGGTTTGGAGTGTCCCTGGAACTGGAGGGAAAATCCCGCTGCTGCCAACCAATGTAACGGGTCCCCAAATATCAAGGGGATTAATGCCGTTTACGATGTCCCCTCTCCTGGACACCCACTTGCTACCAATCTTCCACAGCCAAACGACCCCTTCCCATAGGAATTAATCCTTCTGAAGAAACGAGACGCACTCTGTATTCTTCTGGGGTAGAATGACTTTTATTGAGAAACATTGTAACTTTTATATACATCTAATACACAGTAGTTTAACATGAACAATGGCCCAGCTCCACCCACACATCACAAGACTCAACACATCATCCTGACGTCTGCTAGGCTTCACAAGATCCCACACAATAGAATATAACGATCCCCAATACACATCTTATCACAAAGTGTTGGCAGCCAGTCTGTCTGCCGGATACCATACACACAGGTATAGTGAACAATAGAATGCAAATCACCTTAATTCCTCCCAGCAATGATTACACAAAAGGCAGGGGCTGGGGGTGATGACATTAGCATCTAACAGTATGTGTCCCAACATCATGAAGGCGTCACTTTTCAATTACCCTGTTGAGGTCATAATTAAACAGTAAACAGTTCTTTGCAGATATTCTGAGGAATATGGTGGATCAATATTACAGACCCAATCTAGATACAATGTATGTGCAGCATTGAATATGGCTATCACAGACCATATTGGGGTTTTCATTCACCCTGTGCCCCTAATAGAGACACAGGGTGGTTGACACATAAGAGGCATTGGGGGAGCTGAAGCAAGGGTATCTCATACTTTCTAAGCGATTCTGAGTTCCCCGGGCCTTCCCGTTACAGAGTCTATCTCATATATTAGTGTAGCACTAACCCCCGAAGGAGCTGCTGATTAATTTTTGGGTCATACAAACTACCTCCATGGCTTCCATTGTCAGGGTAAAAGAGTTTTAGAAAAGTCAATGTCCACACCGATGTAAAACCTCAACAATAAGGCTTTATTTTCCTTTGCTATAGAACTTGAGAGAAAGTGTGAAACGAGAGAAGTAGGGGAAGGTTTAGGCACACGATACAATAGATGCAATAAAGTTAGTCTATTCGCCACTCAAGCCTGAGTGGGTATTGCTCACCCGGATAGTCCCCTCTCACAGTCCTAGCAGCCGGAATGATGCACTGATCAAAAGTCAGACAGTTTCTGCCACAAACTGCTACAGGTGAACGAAGGTCTCTGCCACAGACCTGGTGAACTTAGGTCTCTGCCACAGACCTGGTGAACTTAGGTCTCTGCCACATACCTGGTGAACTTGAACTTGAACTTCAAGATGCGCTCAGGAATCCTCTGCCACAGGATTTCTAAAAGTCCCGAACCTCCAGCCAAGCGATAATAGAGCTTTTTAGTTTATCTCTCCTTGAATGAGTTGCCAGGCCTCTCCCGAGACATCGGCGTACTGCCAGTCTCCTTTGGGGCAGGTCCTCCCCTGGCTCCCCTCCTCAAGAGCTTCCTTCCTATGGATGGACAGCTTGGGATACCCTCAGATGTGTAGGCCTAAACCAGCAGAGTTGGGCCTAGTGAGCAGCGATGTAACCTCAGGCTGAAGGTGCCCGGGGCCAGAACACACACACGCACTCTGTGCCATGAGGGCCACGAGGCGCAAACGGAAGACCCAAATTAATGGGATCTGCCCCTTATGTACCTTTCCCCAGCATGCACACCCAATATGCTGTGATACACCTGTATTCCAACATGGGCCAGTGGTGGCAGTGCCACCTACAGGCAAACAGGGAATATAACTGCCAGGCAGTATCACAACCAGAGCAGAAGCTAGAATTTAGAACAATCAACAAGTCTGAGCCTAACTATTGGCTCAGACTATCCCCTAAATTTAAACATAGCGTCCCAACCATTTGGGATGGGCGCTACACACACCCCTCTGTACAAAAGACACTGTCCCCAGTGGCTGAGGAAACAAATTCCTTCAATCCTGAAGGTTTTGTAAAAAGAAAAATTTCCTGTGTACCTGAACCAAATTTTGGGAAGGGGAAAAGGAAAGAAGAAAAATTACAGATATGACATTTTAGACTATATTATGCATTACCACCCATCACTGACTATCTAATTTCACCCCATTCTCCGATGGTCCTGATAGCAGTTTCGGCACCTGTAAGAAAAACACAGAAAAATGCATAGAAAATGCAAACATCCTAGACTACCAACCATATTTACATAGAAGTGAACTGCATCCCCAAGAGGATGCAATTCCCTTCTCCTAAGTTTTTAAATGCTGTATAGCAATAAAGTCTCTGTAGTATTCCTGCAGACCACTGCCACCTAGTGACGGCAGGATCACAATGTCCTTTTCTTTTTTTTCCCATGGGTAGAGGCATGAGCGCAAAGAAAAACCACTGTTGAACACAGCGTTTTGTCAACCCATCACTATCTGACTAGCCCCAAAGAGTTTAGTTAGAGGGAAAAACTGTTCTTCAGAGATAACAAAAAAAACTGTTCTCTGTCTTTTCCTCTTTTAGAGCAACAAGCCTTTCACGGCAGAGGATAAAGTCACTTTCCTCCAAAGTACTGTTCACTTGTAAAAAAAGGACAGAAAATAAGCAGCAAAGTCAAGTTTCTGATCAAAATTATTACAAATAGAAACTTGGATCTGGGAGGGTTACTGACTTCCACTGCTTATCCAAGGTGGTTATAGAATACACCACATCATCTCTCTCTGGACAGCGAAGAACCACCCGGTCAGCATGAATGTGCCGGCCATAGCTCCAGTCCAATCGGCACCCCCTAAACCGGTCAGCCATAGCGGCCGACTGCTTAAAGTTTCTGTACAGCTTGGGCACTTTGAGGTAGTCCCAGATGGCATCCCCGTACCACTGCTCGCAGCGAGCCTCAATCTCAAACATCTGTTCCTTGGGTACGTAGGGGAACTCCAAGCCACACTCATTAGCCAGCCTTTTCATCACAATCCGTTGTAGGCGAGCAAGGTTAGGTAAAAACCCAGAGTTTCCCGCACCCGGCAGCACGTATGAATCAGGAGATCTCCGGACCAGAGCTGTAGTTGGTCTAGGCCAAAGTCCTTCACTAGGTACTGGTGCAACCTTCTCCTCTATAGCAGGGGCTTCCACCCGGGGTGTGGTGTCCCCAGAACTCATGGGCGAACCCCCTCGGAGGCTGCAGAGTGGAGTAACACATCTCTGATTGTCCCATCCCTTTTCCAGGAACAACTCCTCAATTTCTCCATCATCTCCAACATCAGATGATGAATCAAGGTCCGAGGAATCCAATTCCTCGGCAGGCAAATAATTTTTTTCAATAACAGTCACTTTTCCCCCAGCCTCCTTACCGTCCCCTGACGTGGACTTCCCGAAAATGTCATCGCTCTTGAGGTCCGGTTCTGGCAGGGACTGGGGTAGGCTTCTACCGTGGCCGCGGGAGACCTTAACGTAGCCCACCTTCCTTTTTGCCAGTGGGATGGAGACACTGGTGGTGACGGTGGCAGCGTCCGTTGCGATGTCCACCGATGGCTCCGCAGTAACACGGGCATCCTTTCTGGATGCATCCGCCACAGCAGATGCAATGTGCGTGGGTTTACCTGTTGGGGCATAGACAATTTCCTCCGAAGTGACGACGCCTGTAGTCCAGTTGACCCGATACGCTTTGGGTGGTTCGGTAGGCTGCTCCACCTCAAAGAGAAACTCTCCACAAGTCAGGCACCGTCCAAATGGGCGCAACTGCACAGCCAGTCCATCGCACCCAGGGCAGAGCATGCCCAGGGCCTCCACATCCCGCCTTGTGTACAACGCCAAGTGGCCCCGGGGCTTGAGTCGGATCCCCGTATCCGTAAGCGGGGTGGCAAGCTGAGCAGTGTCCACAGCAGTAGGCATAGGGAACATCCGGGGTCCCAATATGGCCGAGGCCCATGGAAGTGACAACATGATGCTCCTCTTGCTTGATCCAACACTCTCTGTTCCTTGGCGCTAAAAACACCCATGTGTAGCACGCAGGTGGCGGGAACTCCTACCCTTTTCCTTTCCTCTGCACGTAGCTAGCGGGCTTTTCTTCTTTTGGATCCACCCACGAACTACGCAGTTGGGAAAAACAGCATCTGTACCCCTTGACCGCTTCTTCTCGTTTAAAGCACAGTAACACAGTCCAACACTTTCTCAATGGCCGACTCTTCCAAAAACAGCAAAATAAAGTAATCCAATTGAGGGAGGTAGCTGCAAATCCCGGACTCGAGCCCCCACATGTAGCACTAACCCCCGAAGGAGAGCCTGATTAATTTTTGGGTCATGCAAACTACCTTCATGGCTTCCGTTGTCAGGGTAAAAGAGTTTTAGAAAAGTCAATGTCCACACCAATGTAAAACCTCAACAATAAGGCTTTATTTTCCTTTGCTGTAGAACTTGAGAGAAAGTGTGAAACAAGAGAAGTAGGGGAAGGTTCAGGCACACGGTACAAAAGATGCGATAAAGTTAGTCTATTCGCCACTCAAGCCTGAGTGGGTATTGCTCACCCGGATAGTCCCCTCCCACGGTCCTAGCAGCCGGAATGATGCACTGATCAAAAGTTAGACAGTTTCTGCCACAAACTGCTACAGGTGAACAAAGGTCTCTGCCACAGACCTGGTGAACTTAGGTCTCTGCCACAGACCTGGTGAACTTAGGTCTCTGCCACAGACCTGGGGAACTTGAACTTGAACTTCTAGATGCGCTCAGGAATCCTCTGCCACAGGATTTTTTAAAGTCCCGGACCTCCAGCCAAGTGATAATAGAGCTTTTTAGTGTATCCCTCCTTAAATGAGTTTCCAGGCCTCTCCCGAGACATCTCTGCCAGTCTCCTCTGGGGCAGGTCCTCCCCTGGCTCCCCTCCTCAAGTGCTTCCTTCCCATGGATGGACAGCTTGGGATACCCTCAGATGTGTAGGCCCAAACCAGAAGAGCTGGGCCTAGCGAGCAGCGATGTAATCTCGGGCTGAAGGTGCCCGGGGCCAGAACACACACACGCACCCCGTGCCATGAGGGCCACAAGGCGCACACGGAAGACCCCAATTAATGGCGTCTGCCCCTTATGTACCCCTCCCCAGCATGCACAGCGGGTTAACTACACCCACTGCACGGCTGCCGAGAAAGGACACCCAATATGCTGTGATACACCTGTATTCCAACATGGGCCGGTGGTGGCAGTGCCACCTACAGGCAAACAGGGAATATAACTGCCAGGCAGTATCACAACCAGAGCAGAAGCTAGAATTTAGAATAATCAACAAGTCTGAGCCTAACTATTGGCTCAGACTATCCCCTAAATTTAAACATAGCGTCCCAACCATTTGAGATGGGCGCTACATTAGTTTCATCTTTTAAGTTACATTAGTGAAAAAAATGAACTTCTGCACGATATTCAAATTTTTCAAGTTTCACCTGTATGTCTCCATTCCTTCTTCATGCTGATAGACAGCACCGCTTAATCAAAACAAAAATAAGGTTCTGGTGACTGAAACCAAAATCTTAAAGTGTTTGCTACCCCAACACTTGATATTCCTGATATGTGCCTGCTGTACCATGTACTTGTATGAGAAAGTATCCTGTTCTCTTTGTATTGCTTTCTTTATGTGAAATCACTGGTGTTTCTGCTGGTTCCTCTGCTTTCCTATAAAAAAACTGATCACATTAAGCAGCACACCGTGGTCAGTTCTCCATCTGTGCTGGGAACTCAGCCTGCTCTACTCCAATGATCAGACTTGTCCTGACACGCCCCCTCTGCACAGCCTTTTATTGGGGAGATAAGTGTGCTGCTGTTTCTCCTCCCCCACCCCAGCTCTTTTGCAGCTGAGAACAGAGGGAATGTGATTACTTATAAAATAAGGGGGGGGGGGGGGGGGGTTGTTGTTTTTTTTTATATCTATACACAAATGTTTTTCTTTTCATTTCTATTTTAAACTGAAAGCATGTTTTACAAACACTTAAATACCGTAACAATCTATCACTTCTCTGTTCTTTTTAAAGCCAAAGGAAAAAAACTATTATTTTAGTGGGTGTCCATCCACACTGCAAGGGTTAACTGCTCTCCTATTCATCATTACCCGCCTAGGCAAAGAAGAAAGTTAACCCTTGCAGTGCAGAAGGTGACCCACTGCAAGGGTAACATTTTTCATTCCCCGAAGTTCAGCTTTATCACAAAATGAAAGTGTATGCTGACGCCATTCATAAACTTTCCGTTTAGTAAATATAGGTCTAAGAGAGTTTGGGGCAAGCAGGGACATGACCCGTACCGATACTGCCAATACTCCAGGATTTGTTGTGGTTTAGGATCCTTGCTGTTTCTGTTGAGTTGAGTATTTACTGCTCATACAATTGGCAGAATTCCAGGGCAGACAAACCTATTATGTGCACGCATATTTCACAATCAGTGCCCTGGGCCAGTGCTGCATTATAGGAAGAAAAAAGGGGAAAAAACAGATGTTTCTTCTTAGGACACAAAAAAAAAGTAATTTGTATGTTTTGTATGCCGAACAGGTCAGGTTGTTCTGATTTAGACGAAAGTAATACTAATGAAAATATTTGGGTTTACTAATTTTCTCCATAAGCAAAGGGGTCAACTGAGATACATAGGAAGCTCCTGAAGAGGACAATTATATGACCCAGAACACATTTATCTGCTACTGATGAGGAATTTGATGAATCCACAGACAGAATATGGTATCCGCCATAGCAACATAAGCTTATAAGTGTGGTAAAATGACTTCATACATTTACTTTAAGAGACATATGATTAAAATGGTTAATCATTTTTACAGCCAAGTGATAGAACCCAGTCATTCACAAGCCTATAAAAATTATTTAACAGTGGATGTAAAACGTGTATCTCACAGGATGGATAGAACTCTTTCATTATAAACACAATTATTATTCCTATAATGAATTAAAATACTGTGATGTCTAATAATACCAAAAAGCCAGAAAATGTCAAAAAAAAGTATTGCCAAAAACCTTAAAGAGTAATGCAACCTAAAGCGGATACACTGTATTGTCAAAAGTATTGGGACACCTGCCTTTACACGCACATGAACTTTAATGTCATCCCAGTCTTAAAGCGGAGTTCCACCCAAAAATTGAACTTCCGCTTTTCGGAACCCTCCCCCTCTCAGGTGTCCCATTTGGCACCTTTCAGGGGGGAGGGGGTGCAGATACCTGTCTCAGACAGGTATTTGCACCCACTTCTGGGCATAGATTCCTGTGGGAGTCACGCCACTTCCCGTCACCCCCCGCTGTCTCCTGGGAAACACACTGGTCCCAGGATAGTGCGGGGACCAGTGATAGCTCGCCACACTACTCGCGAATGTGCAGTAGGAAACCGGGCAGTGAAGCCGCAACGCTTCCCTTTCTGATTCCTTCACCGAGGATGGTGGCGGGGGCAGCCGAGAGACGAGGTGAGCCCTCATAGATCTTGAATACCTGGGCCGGCCCCTTGTGATATCTCTGCTGCATTGTAATCTACCCATTAGGAGGTGGATTACTGGTTCACATCTGCCATCTTTTTTAGACTTTTTTAGACTCTTAAAGCGGAGGTCCATACAAAAAGTAAACCTCCGCTTTTCGGAACCCTCCCCCCCTTCGGCGTCACATTTGGTACCTTTCAGGGGGGAGGGGGTGCAGATTCCTGTATAATACAGGTATTTGCACCCACTTCCGGGAATAGACTCCCACGGGAGTCACTCCACTTCCCATCCCATCCCGCTGTCTTCTGGGAAACACACTGGACCCAGGAGACAGCGGGTACCAGTGAGGGCGGGGCTCGCGGCTCGCGCATGCGCAGTAGGGAACGCTTCACTTCCTGATCCCCTCACCGAGGATGGCGGCGGGGGCAGCCGAGAGATGAGCGATTGCTCGGCCTCGGCTGCCGACATCGCGGGCGCGCTGGACAGGTAAGTGGGTCTGGTATAGAAGGGAATCCCCAAATGCTTTGTTTACAGACAGAAGTAAGCAACCATGAGCTGTCATTTACCTGCAATTTGAACAGAATTTTATTTTGTTAGAAAATGTTAGTTTCGCTGTAGTAGGTTGTATACATTGTACAGATGTGCCCCTTCAAAGGCAGTAAAAATAAAAGCGAGTGACCAGCTGGAGCCCATAATTAGACATAACCATGCCTCCATCCCTGGTAATATATGAAAGAAAAAAAATCGGGTTGTGGGACTTTAAATGAGGCATGGATATGGATAGGTAGGGGTCTAGGATATCAAAAATGAATAATTTGTCACAACCCCTTGAGGGAAGTCTCTGTGGCCATAAGGAATTGCTGTGTGATTGATCCAATAAATGAAAATCAATAGGCAGATATGAAAATAATAAATTGTAATGTATCATATTAAGAAAGAAAATACTGCGCTAATCTAAAATAGTGAATAAAAATAAAGCTGCTACATAAAATGTGACTAAAATTAATAAACATGGAATGAAGATGTAGCGCTAAGTGAAGAAATGAAGCCCAATGATTTGGGCCTCCAATCAAACCAAAGTGATACATAATATCAATATAATGAGTCCCTACAGTGTCCATAGAAAATTTTTTGTGTTGTGAAGAAAGAACATGTAGCACTGAAGGGTCATCACATAACTCTTGTAGAAAAAGAGAGGTAGAATACTCTTACCGGAACATTAGACCTGTGGTTTAGGCAGGTCAAATAGGCATACGAAATCCCAGTGGCACTCCTCATCAGTTAGTCTGGAAACTGGATCAGATGGGTCCCCAATGTAGACTGTCCGGTAGGCTCCCCGAATTGACAGCAGACTCTGGGTTTCACACCAATCCAGGTGGTCCTCCGATGGAACTGGAACCGCCACTCAGCAAGGAGACTCTTTACCACGGTGAATATTAGTAACCAGTGGCCAAAGGAAGCTATTACTTGACCAACCACCCATGTGAGGAGAAAAGAAGGGAAGGAATGCTCCAATGGTGCAGGTCAATGAGGGTTTATTCAACCAACATAAAAGTGATCACAAACAATAAAAACTTTTAAAAAGGGGCAGTGAATGAGGTAGTGTACCAAGCCCTACGCGTTTCGAACAAATGTTCTTCAACAGGGCATCATACACTACCTCATTCACTGCCCCTTTTTAAAAGTTTTTATTGTTTGTGATCACTTTTATGTTGGTTGAATAAACCCTCATTGACCTGCACCATTGGAGCATTCCTTCCCTTCTTTTCTCCTCACATGGGTGGTTGGTCAAGTAATAGCTTCCTTTGGCCACTGGTTACTAATATTCACCGTGGTAAAGAGTCTCCTTGCTGAGTGGCGGTTCCAGTTCCATCGGAGGACCACCTGGATTGTTGTGAAACCCAGAGTCTGCTGTCAAGTCGGGGAGCCTACCGGACAGTCTACATTGGGGACCCATCTGATCCAGTTTCCAGACTAACTGATGAGGAGTGCCACTGGGATTTCGTATGCCTATTTGACCTGCCTAAACCACAGGTCTAATGTTCCGGTAAGAGTATTCTACCTCTCTTTTACTACAAGAGTTATGTGATGACCCTTCAGTGCTACATGTTCTTTCTTCACAACACGAAAATTTTTCTATGGACACTGTATGGACTCATTATATTGATATTATTTATCACTTTGGTTTGATTGGAGGCCCAAATCATTGGGCTTCATTTCTTCACTTAGCGCTACATCTTCATTCAATGTATCATATTGAATAATACAAAGATCATGCATACAGAGGCATAATTCATATATTGTTGATCACATTTTACATATTTGATATTCACAATGAATGGACATGATTAAAACAGCAAAACCAATCCGAAATGGACATACAGATGAAGTGAACATGATTATCCTAAAAAATGGGTACAAAATAGCAATTAATAAAATTCATGATTGGGCAGACTTGGCTTGGCATCTCTGAGAAATGGGGCTACATGTGTGCCAAGTTTTGGGTCAAGGGGACCTACGAACGGCCGGTACCAGGTCCCCAAATTCACCAGAGAAATTACCGTTTAACATAGGAGTGTATGGAAGGGGTGCCCGGCTTTGAAAAATCGGTGCTCCCCGGCCGTAGGTCCCCCGGACAACAAACTTTGCACACTTGTAGAGGAAGAGTGGAGCTACATGTGTGCCGGTAACGGCTCCCCAAAATCTGGGAGATCAGGCGCAAAAAGGTGACTCGAGTATAAGCTGAGGGGGGCATTTTCAGCACAAAAAAATGTGCTAAAAATCTCGGCTTATACTCGAGTATATACAGTAATTTAATGGTAGCTATGGCAATAGGGGATAAATATGTGGTGATTTGGTGTACACAACTATACCGCACAGGTGCTGCAAATAAAGGACAAATTTGCCTGTGTCGGCAACAGGTGTCTTCTGCCAAAATCCCGTTGTTATGGAAGGGCAGTCAGACTATGCCCTTATCTTTTTCTCTTGCAGCTATACCTACAGTGTAAGAGCTCCAGCCACCATAAGAAAATTCAGAAAATATTTTCTTTGCACAAAATCCTTAAAGTGGGTTCATTTTGGGCCCTCTCTTGGATTATGGAAGTAGATTCCCAAATTATTCCTCTTGTATCAAGGAGGAGGGAATCTTTTCTCGTGAAGCCAAAACATTTTTCTCCTCACCGTCATCAGCCCAACACACCTCCTTTTCCTAGCCACCTGCACCCCAAAAACATGTCTATTGTGTGCCATTGAGTAAGAGGAGGGTGATAGATTGAATTATGAGTCAAAATAAATGGCTGATGGTTCATATGAGCCCTTGAGGAGAAGGAGGAAAGAAAGAACACAGGTGAATTACAGGTGAGTGGCTACTCTGTACCTGGGAGGATTATAAAGAAACATATTTTTTTCAGCCACTTTGCCACCTTCTTTGCCATTAACACTGGTCGGTAGACATGTGCAATTCGTTTCGTACGAATCGAAAAGTTGTACGAATTTCCGAAAATTCGTTCATTCGGAAGCATCCGAAATACGAATTTCTATTCTTACGAATTTTATACGAAATACGAAATTTCGTTGACGAATTTCGTTTCGGGAGTGGGAGACTGCTCAGACTGGTACTGGTAGTCGATGGGAGATTCAGAATTGGACAAAATAAAAATGTTCGTTAATATTGTTTTATTATTGTCATAATAATTACGATTATTCGTTATGATGAAGGTAAAAAACCCAGGAAGTCAGCACAGCACAGTGATGATGGGAGCCCCTCATAATGAGCACTGCAGGGGTACAGCCCCAGGAGGAAGTCAGCACAGCACAGGGATGGTGGGAGCCCCTCATAATGAATGTTCGTAATTGTTACGAAAAGTTAACGAACCTAACGAACTTTCGTATTTCGTACAAATCCAAATTGAATTTCGGACACAAATTACGAATTACGAATTAACGGGCTACTACAAACCCAGGAAGTCAGCACAGCACAGGGATGATGGGAGCCCCTCATAATGAGCACAGCAGGGGTACAGCCCCAGGAGGATGTCAGCACAGGTACCTGGATGGTGGGAGCCCTCATAATGAGCATAATGAGTCGACGACTGCCATATTGAGAAAGGTATTTCTTGCTTTTTAAATTCATCATAATGAATGTTTGTAATTGTTACGAAAAGTTAACGGATCTAACGAAAATTCCTATTTCGTACGAAACAAATCCAAATTGAATTTCGGACACGAATTGCGAAATAGGAATTTTCGGCTAATACAAAACGGAACGGAACAAAGCGAAACAAATTTATTGACGGCGCACATGTCGACTGGTTGGGGGGAAATGGCTCGCCTCTTCACACTACCTCTCTGATATTTGCAACCAAAAAAGGAAGATCTGCAGAAAGGTGGCCAGCCTATACTCTTAGGATTTATCTTTTATTTTTTTGTTACTGACTGCCCTTACAACACTTGCTTTTATGTGTAAATCTGTACATATTAAAAGGCAAAAAAAACTACTACTTCCAAGTGCAGAAGCTTTGCCTCTGAAGTTATCCCTTTTCCTTTTTTTTTTTATAAATTGAATTAGAAGGAAGAGGAACAAAAGTAAAAATTGGCTGCTCTTCACCGTTGAGGAAGAGGTGGAGGTAAACAATGCATAAGCAGTCCAAAATAGGTGACCTCTATGTGTGCTGGAGTAAAAAGAGGACAAAAAGGTCACATTAACAGCACTCTAAAAGAAAATGGCTGCTATTTGCCTTTAAAGAGGAGGAATGCCTGTCTTTTGTTGCTGACATCTTTCATTAAGCTCATTGGTGCATAGTCTAAGCAAGAGCAATCCTTGATAGCTAGAGAGAACACTTCATCTAGAAGGAGGCTTGTGAATCAGAGTCATTTCTGAATCTTAGTATATTCAAATTAGCTTTCTGGACCTGATTAAATTAAATTTGGATAATTTGCATTGCTCTAGTTGTGGGATCTATTGTTTCCATGTGAACCTCAAATTCAGCCCGTCTGTTACTTGCATATTGCCGTATTTGCTTATAGTGCTAAATTGTTTGCTTTATAAGTTTGTTTTGAGAACCCTATTGCTATAACATACTCCCCCCCTTCCCTGCAAAGGCCACTCAATATCCATGCACCTTAGGCCCCTTTCACACGGGACGGATCATTCATGATCCGCCCTGTGAACCTCCGCTTGCTCAGCGGGGATCGCTCCGTTGATCCCCGCTGAGCCGGCGGATGACTGGGCGGTCCCCGCACACTGTGCAGGGACCGCCCTGTCAGATCTCCGCTCTCCCCTATGGGGGATCGGATGAACACGGACCGTCTGACCGTGTTCATCCGATCCGCTCCGCAGACGGATAGAAAAATAGAAATGTTTCTATCCTGAAAAACAGAGCATAGCGGACACGGGTGAGATCGGGTGTCAGCGGATGTTCATCCGCTGACACCCGCTATCCCATAGGGATACATGTATGTCCGTTTTTCATCCGAAAACGGATGGGTGAAAAACGGATATACGGTCCGCCCGTGTGAAAGGGGCCTAAAAACTCTGATATAGGCCTCAAATTTTCAACAATGGCAACTAGAATATCCCACCATCCACGGCTCTCACCCCTCTGCACCCAGAGTACCCCATCCACAGCTCTCACACCTCTGCACCCAGAATACCCCCATTCACAGCTCTCATCCCTCTGCATCTAGAATACCCCCCATCCACAGCTCTCATGCCTTTACACCCAGCAGCCTCCTTGCTGCCTATCCATAGCAATCCCTCCTGTTTCCAGCACTCCACATTCCTGCTCCCACCATGGGTGCTGCATGTTCCAAAATCGTCTCAGGGCCCTGCTTTCTCTCCTTACAGAAGTCAACATGGCTCTACTTAGCATCTGCCAGCGCAGCCTTTTTTTTTTTCCAAACACACAGACACAGCAGCACACTCCTTGCATTGCCTCCCTTTTGCAGAAGTGTGCAATAGACCATGGCCAGCAAGTGGTGTTGGCACCCGTGGGTCAAGCCGGGGGGGTACACACACAGGAGGGAATCAGATGTCAGCAGAACAGGGAGGGGGATCGATACAACGGGGCAATTACTGAATGATGCCCTATGTCTGTGTCTCTTCCTGCAGCAGCTAAAAGCCAGGGGGAAGGAGAGAAACCGCCTTTCAGCGGCTTCAGAAAGAAACACAGACACAGGGCATCTTTATGTGATTGCATAGCCACACTGATACCCCTGCAGTCCGGGCCCCCCTGTGTGCCTGGGCTCCCTACATGAGGACCAGTGGTACCCCCTATCGGCGGCCCTGATCTTAGTTGTGGAAGTGTAGCTTTGTAGCATTGATATATAAACTAAATTCCCAAGTGCAGCCTGCTATTTAAACTGCCTAATGTAGTACTAGTTAAAGCGGAGTTCCACCCTTTTTTTATGTTTATTAAAAGTCAGCAGCTACAAAAAGTGTAGCTGCTGGCTTTTAATAAACATACACTTACCTGCTCCACTGTCCAGCGACGCGCCGCCTGGAGCTCCGCTCCTCTCCCCCTTCCTCCGCCGGCGCGTCCATTCACAGTATGGGCACCCGGCTGTGACAGCTTTCGGCTTCACGGCCGGGCACTCACTGCGCATGCGCGAACGGCGCAGCGCTCTGTGAGTGGACAGGCGATCGCCTGGGACCTGTCACGTCCCAGGTGATCGCCTACAGGGAGGAGCCGCCACAAGGCGATATGACGTATCGCCTAGGCGGCTCCAGGGCGGAAGGAGGAAGTGGGACAGGAAGTCCCACTCCTACTGAAGCCCCCACTCCCCCCCAAAAAAAATTACATGCCAAATGTGGCATGTAAGGGGGTGAGGAGTGGAATAAAAAAAAGAAAAAAAATTGGGTGGAACTCCACTTTAAGTATGGTGTTTTTCTGCACTCATGAATTGGAATGGATAATGCATGAAATTTATTGAAAACTCTTGCTTGTATTCCTAAGCCAGATAAATATTCCATGAATGATTTGTTAAGACAGTTTAAAATACATCTGCTAATAACTTGTTAAAGTCACTACTCATTAATGTGCTCATTTATTGTCAAGCATGTAGATCTTAAAGGAAAATTATGAATGTTCAGATTTAACACATGCTGGGTAATCATTGAAAAGAAAAACGATTTAATCACTATTTAACAAAAAAAAAAAAAAAATCAAACATGTATATTACAGCATAGAAAACAAAAGATGGAAGAGTACTATTTGAACTGAAATACATTCAAAGTAAGTCATCATTGTGTGTACATACTGTATGTGTTCATTGTTTTGTCTGCAAAATGATTTGTAATTCTGGTCAGTCAGTCTGACCTACATACAACTTGAACACTACAGAGTAAATATAATGATGGCTGTATTTTGGCACAAGTACAGGTTTTGGATAGTTAAAAGGCATTTCTGAAACCTTCAGGAGTCATTTAAAGCCTACTGCACCTGTATAAATCAACCTTCATTTTTCATCCCCAATTATCTTTAATGCATTTTGCCAGAATAATAAAATGTCAGCGAAACATCCTAATTTTCTGAAATTTTTTTAGGAAACAGAAACTCTAAAGCCGTGTACACACGATCAGTTTTACCGATGAAAACAGTCTGATGGGCCCCATCGGTCTTTTTTCCATCGGTGTGAAAAAATAGGACATGTTTTACATTTTATCGATGGAAAAAAAAAACATAGCAAATTACTATCGTCTGTGGGGAACTCCATTGGATAAAAAACCCACGCATGCTCAGAATCAAGTCGACGCATGCTCAGAAGCATAGAACTTAATTTTTCTTGGCTCGTCTGAGTGTTTTACGTCACAGCGTTTGGGACGGTCGGATTTTTGACTGATGGTGTGTAGGCAAGACTGATGGAAGTCAGCTTCATCGGATTTCCGATGGAAAAATCCATCGGTTTAAAATCCATAGGAAATCCGATCGTGTGTACAGGGCTTAAAGCAGTAACATTGCTTCGGTAAGAGTAATCTTACAAGGTGTATATCACAAGATCTGGCTGAGCACATTTACAAATCCTTGAGAGCACAATATGACAGCTTGGCTAGCAGAATTCAGAAGATGTTCTGCAGGCCATCTTATGTAATTCTTGCTTTATAGGTTTTTATTAGTGGCAGCACGTTAGCATGGCTCACAACTGTCCCTGATTTTTTGGAGGGACTTCCCTGATTTGGAACAAAGTCCCTCTTGCTTCCTCATTTGTCCCTCATTTTTGTCTGATCTATATATTTGTCTTTCAAAAAGTGTTTCCCAGTGCTAAACCTCTACATTGTTGCATTTGTACATTTTAAAAGCCAGTATAAAGCAATAGTAGTGGTTAAAAAAAGCACTTGTCGGCTTAACTAATCTTTTTTTTGTATAATTCTCCTTTAAGTGGGCGTGTCAGGGGGGTGTGTCCTTTGCCTACATAACTTTGCTAAGAGGTATCCCTCATTCCCATCTCAAAAGATTAGGAGGTATGTGTTAGATAAGTGTAGCGCCCCCCCCTCAATATTTGGGGGCGCTATGTGGAAATTTAAGGGTGGTCTGAGCCAGTAGTTGGGCTCAGACCAATTATGTTCAATTATTATTCTGCTCTGGGTGTGATACTGCCTGCCAGTTTTGTTCTCCTTCGCCTGCAGGTGGCACTGTCACTGCCGGCACGGGCTGGATTACGGGGGTATCACAGCACCTTGGGTGTCCTCTCTCGGCAGCCGTGCAGTGGGCGTGGTCTACCCGCTGTGCATGCTGGGAGTGGGTACAAAAGGGGCAGAAGCCTTTTGAAAGAGGCAATTCCAGGGGGACCCCAAGGCGTTCAGGGGGACCTCTGGTCCAGTGAGTGTGCCTCGTGGCCCGCATGGCACGAGGTGCGCTAGTGTGCTTTGGCCTTGGGCACCTTCAGCCCGAGGCCCTGTTGCTGCATTGTAGGCCCAGCTCCGCTGACGAGGGCCTACGCTTCAGAGAAGGATCCCAGGCTGCCCGCCTGTAGGGGGCCCATCTTTAGGAAAGGGGAAGAACAGTCCCGGCGGAGACTAGCGACGGTACTGCTGTCTCGGGGAGAGGCCTGGAGACCTGCCTAAAAGGGGGATCTATAATCTCTGACATCCGTGCTCCATCCCGGCTGCTAGGACCGCTCTCATAGGGACTATCCGGGTGAGCAATACCCACTCAAGCTTGAGTGGCGACGAGTGTAGATACTGGATTTAAGTGTTGCATGCCTGAACCTTCCCCTACATCTTTCAACTTTTCTGCTCTTGCTTTCTTCAAGTTAACTCAAAACGGAAAAAGAATAAAGCCTTGCTGATTAGTTTTTACTCATGTGTGGACATTGGCCTTATTCCTGGAAAATATTGGTGTACCTAGACAACGGAGCTGAAGGATCCACTCGTGGGAGGTAATTGCTGCAGACCCAAAGTAACGAAACCAGTAGATCCCATTAACAAATAGGGGTCTGTGGGTGTGTGGATACCGGGTGAGGGAGCTACATATATTTTTTAATCACATAGCAAAACCCAGTACCTGGATCTAAATTATATACTCAATTTTGCATCCAAAGGGACAAAACTTACAGTGTATTTCCAGCCAAAACTTTTTTTCTTACTATGGGACAGAGTAGGAAAATGGTTTAAACACTTGCTGGGTTTTTACTGCTATCAGGGGCTTTGTTAGAGAGAGATTTAGCTTCCATTCCTGTTCTGCTGACAAAGTTTATCGAGACAGGAAGTGCCGGGAACTTTCCAACAGCAACAAAAAGTGTTAATTTATAAGAGAAGGAAAAAGCCAAAACTCCTGTCATATGTCATATTATTATTTCTCTCTCTGCCCCTGTTGAAGATTGTACCTCACTATTTGTCTGGTGAAACTTTTGTCAGCAGAACAGGAAGTGAGTATAAGTATTATATATTTACATTTTTACATCCAAAGTTTTTTCCAGCTTTACTGCAGTTATTTGAGATTTGGTGGAAGGCCTGATAAAATAAGAGGACATTGTCTTTTAGTGCAAGGTCTTCTTTAACCACCTCAATACAGGGCACTTTCACCCCCTTCCTGCCCAAGCCATTTTTCAGCTTTCAGCGCTGTCACACTGTGAATGACAATTGCGCGGTCATGCTACACTGTACCCAAATGACATTTTTATATTTTTTTCCCCACAAATAGAGCTTTCTTTTGGTGGTATTTGATCACCTCTACGTTTTTTTTTTCTTTTTTCACTATAAACAAAAGAAGAGGGACAAGTTTGAAAAAACACAATATTTTTTACTTTTTGCTATACTAAATATCAAATTTTTAATTTTTTTTAAACAAATTTTTTCCTCAGTTTAGGCCGATATGTATTGTTCTACATATTTTTGGTAAAAAAAAATCGCAATAAGCGTACATTGATTGGTTTGCACAAAAGTAATAGCGGCTACAAAATAGGGGATAGATTTATAGCATTTTTACTAGTGGCGGCGATCTGCGATTTTTATCATGACTGCGATATTGCGGCGGACACATCAGACACTTTTGACACATTTTTGTGACCATTCACATTTATACAGCGATCCGTGCTATAAAAATGCATTGATTACTGTATAAATATGACTGGCAGGGAAGGGGTTACCACTAAGGGGCGATCAAGGGGTTAAATGTGTTCCCTAGGGAGTGATTCTAACTGTGGGGGGAAGGGACTGACTGGGGTAGGTGACCGATCCGTGTCCCTATGTACAAGGGACACACCAACGGTCTCCTCTCCCTGACAGGACGTGGATCTGTGTGTTTACACACACAGATCCATGGTCCTGCTCAGTTACTGGGCAATCGCAGGTGCCCGGCGGACATCGCGAACAATGGGCACGCGCATCGGGTCCCCAGTGACGTGGCAGCGCGTGCCCCTAGTGGCTCTGGAAGGCGAAGACATCATATGACGTCCGCCCAGAACGAGAGCCATATCGTCCCGCCGTCATATGACGGCGGGTGGTAGGCTAGTGGTTAAAGGGGTTGTAAAGACAGAAGGTTTTTTAATCTTAATGCATTCTATGCATTAAGATAAAAAGTCGTCTGTGTGCAGCAGCCCCCCTCAGCCCCCCTAATACTTACCTGAGGTCCCTTTCTATCCAGCGATGTCCACGAGTGTCTCAGCCGATCAAGATTCTCCTTCCTGATTGGCTGTGACACAGCCACATTGGCGCCATTGGCTGTCAATCAAAGTCAGCTAGCCAATCAGGGGAGAGAGGGGTCGGGGCTCCATGTCTGAATGGACACAGGAAGCTGTGACTCGGTTCAGGTGCCCCCATAGCAAGCTGCTTGCTGGGGGGGGCACTGAACAGGAGGGAGGGGCCAGGATCGCAGAAGAAGGAACCGAGAAGAGGAGGATCCAGGCTGCTCTGGGCAAATTGACTGCAACAGGGAGAGTAAGTATAACATGTGTAGCGGGGTCTCCTTTAAGGCCCCGGGACTACGTTACCCAGAACCCTGTTCGGCACCCAGAGTGCAGTGGCCACCGCAGAGACTCATGGGGAGGGATTATTTAAGAAGGAGGCGAGGCAGAGCTCGGCCTCTTTGGACACCGCGCTGCAAGCAACAGCTTCTTCCTGTGCGGATCTGCAGCAGTGCAAGGCCTGAAGCCTGGGGCCTTGCGCAACTTCCGAAGAGCCTTCCACCCCACTGCGGAGCCTGGGTGGCACCAGACTGGTCGAGTGAGGACATCAGTTGGATCGGGGACCCGATCATTGCAGACGCTGTGTGCGGAGACACAGCAGGTGGAAGTCCCGGACTAGGATCGCGTCCGGAGTGGTGAGCTCAATCAAATAGACTTTACCGTTTCTAGGCCTGTAGGCTGCCTTGGCTCACCGATCGTTTGCTTGTTGTTCCATTGGGGGACCGGTAGCAGGACAGAGTTGAAGTGTCCCCCCAGCATAGTGTTCTTAGTGATTGCCAGTTTGTGGATTACAAATACTATTCATCAAGTGCACCACTGAAAGTTTGCATGCGAAGAAATCCCTATAGGAAGGACTGAGATTTATTCTAGGTCAGGCCTGGCCAGGGTGGGGAGATAGGATATTGTTTAGTGCGCCACAGGGCGTGTATACCATAATAGCTACGCGTGGTGGATTACCGCGCTGCGCCATTATTGTGTGCTATATTGATTGCTGCAGGGCTCTGCAAGCCAGTTGTGTGTATTATATTCTGCTTAAGCCTTTTTACAACCAAAGTAAAACTGTTAAATTTTAATCTTTAACATTTGTGTGTTGTCTTACTGTAAAGAGGGTGCCCTTACAATACCAATTGATTATGATAAAAATATAACCCCTAGACTAGCTGTGCCAGGGTGGGTCGAGCAGATTGCCGGGGGTTGGTGGTGCTGTACACAGGGCCCGAAAACAAATCCAGCGGCTCTCTTAACTGGGGGTAGCGCTACACGTGGGGGCTCTCGAGTCTGGGATCCTGTTGCAGCAAGTAACGCACCAAAGTACCAGCATGGACCCACTAGAAGTAGAACAGTGGTGCAAGGTGGTCGGCACAGATTCAGCCGGGGTAGTAGTCGTAGAACTCCCAGGGATCTGGCAAGAAGAAGCGGTGAAGCAGCTAGTGATGTCACTGTCCCCGTATCAGAAGGTATGGGTGGTGGATGTCAGGTCGAATTCTTCACTGACACACGCACTAATAGAGTGGAAGAATGGAGTCCCAGAGAACTTCAAGAATCCAAGTATAGAAGCAATAGATGATCAGACTTATAGCCTGATACACGCACTGCCACTCAAGCCAGGAGGACGGCTTCAGACACCGAAACTATCTCCATCACCCACCCTAAAAGCAGAAAAACGGGAGAAGAAAGAGAGTCCCGGGTCGCCGCAGGCCACCCTCAGCGCAGAATTATGCGCGGTCCTAGGGGAGATTGTAGCCCAGTGTAAGAAATATCCTACAGATTACCAAATGTCAGGATACAGAAAACTCAGAATATTCTCAGGGAGGAAACCTGTACCTTCAGGCGAAGAGGAGTTTGAGGAGTGGTTAGACGGTGCCACTCAGGCCTTAGAAGAATGGGAAGTCCCAGACCACAGGAAAAAGCAGAGAATTGCTGAGAGCTTGAAGGGGCCTGCTCTAGAGGCCATACGCAACCTCAAGATAAGCAAGACAGACTGTGATGCACAGGACTATCTGGACATTCTGCAGAATGTGTTTGGTGGAACAGAGAAAATCACTGAGCTCACTTACCAGCTGGAGCACTGTTACCAAAAGACAGGAGAGAAACTGTCAGAGTTTGTGAGGTGCCTGGATAAGATCCTGCATAAGATGATCCTTAAGAAGGGGATTGACCCGCGGAAGGTGGATGAGGCCCGTGTTCAGCAGGTGATGAGAGGATCTCAGCCCCTGGACCCCATCACACTGGCGCTACGCACCAGACAGGACGGGAAGAGCCTGGAGTACCCTGACTTGATCTGAGTAGTCAGAGAGGAAGAAGCTATGCTGGAGGAGAAGAAGAGGAGCCAACCAGTTGAGTCGGTAAATCCTCCTCCGGTGATGGTCAGGACGGCCATGACCCTGGAAAGAGACTCAGAGGTGGATACCTTGAAGTCACAGATGTCCCAGGTATTGAAGATGCTGACCTCTCTGATGGAAAAGGATTCAGAGACACCAGAGAGGGAAAGACCAAGGAAGGAACTGTTCCCTAACACCTCAGCGCCCGCATCCCTGCAAGATTGGGGGGGCATGACTTGTTTCAACTGCGGAGAGGTTGGCCATACGGCCAAAATGTTTTCCAGTCCAAAGAGAAAAAAACGGAATAACCGCAAGCCGGCGGAAAACTTCAGCGGGCCCCGGTGAAGGAGTCAACCGGGTGCCCATCATCTCCAGTGAGCTCCAAACTGAATAAGAAGCACATGAAAAGAGTGGACAAGACCCCTCAGAAGAAACGCAAGGTTCCTCAGAGGGAACGCACCCCAAAGAAAGAGAGTAATGTCCCTCAGCGGGTAGTTACACCCATAAAAAGGAGGGAGATCAGTGCATACCAGGCCCAAGAGAGACCTAAGTCCAAAGAGAGACGAACGAAAGAAAGTCCAAAAGGAAAACGCAAAGATCAAAAGAAAGAAACCCCTTCAAAGCGATATCCAGAAAAGTTGGTGGGTCCCTCCCCGATAGTACCTGTTTAAGTGGAGGGAGTCTACACAAGAGCCATATTGGATACTGGGGCGCAGGTGACTCTGTTGTACAGGGACTTTTATGACAGGCACCTAAGTCACTTACCCATCCAGAAGATTGAAGAGTTGGAGATATGGGGGATTGGGACAGAGAGTTTCCCTTATGATGGCTATCTGCCCATAAAACTGACTTTCGACCCGTCCATAGCCGGAAAGGCTGAGGTGTTCGACACCTTGGCTGTGGTGTGCCCCCGACCGCCTGGAGCTAACAAGAGTTCCCTGATAATAGGGACGAACACGGATCTGGTCCGAAGACTCTTGGTCCCTCTGACAAGAAGGAGAGACCCCACAGTTCCTGAGATCCACCCAATGTTGAAGACAGCCTACCAACGGCTGATCTTGGAACAGAAGGCCCCGGAAGAGGGGGTAGGGAAGGTCTGGAGGCTGGGAAGTAGGGGAATGGTGCTGCAGCCCGGTGAAGTAGCCTGCTTGAAAGACACAGTGAAACTCACGTGGAAGCAGCCTGGCCCTTTTGTCATGTTGGAACCCGACCCAAGGGATAACATTCGGGCTTAGAAGTAGTCCCAGAAGTGGTCCCGGTGCGGGCCCTGAAGAAGGCTAACTGTAAAGTGCCTGTGAGTGTCAGAAATACCACGGATGGTCCCATGGAAATCCCAGCCAGGCTGTTGCTGGGCAGGGTGAGCCCGTCTACCCCAGTTGCTTCATCAGATGTGGAGAAGACAGATGGAGAAAGTACTGTGTGGGAGAAACTTTCCATGGAGAACCCAAACCTGCCCAGGGCTTGGTAAGAGAGAGCCAAGGCCCAGTTGACCAGGTGGGAAAGGATCTTTTCCCAAGATGAATTCGATGTGGGGTGTGCTAGGAGTGCCACCCACCGAATCCGCCTCCAGGAAGATAAGCCCTTCAGGGAGAGGGTTAGGCGGGTTCCGTTGGCAGACCTCAAAGACTTGAGGCAACAGCTCGCCGAGCTCAAGCGAACAGGGGTGATTCGAGAATCTAGAAGTCCCTATGCCTCCCCTATAGTGGTGGTCCGGCAGAAGAATAGGTCCTTGAGGCTGTGCATAGACTATAGGACCCTCAACAGGAGAACCATACCGGACCAGTATACCACTCCAAGGATAGAGGATGCCCTACAGAGCTTGTCTGGAGCCAAGTGGTTCAGTGTTATGGACCTCAAGAGCGGGTACTATCAGATCCCGATGCATCCAGAAGACAAAGAGAAGACGGCTTTCATAACCCCAGTAGGCTTCTTCGAATTCGACCGGATGCCTCAAGGTCTGTCTGGAGCTCCAGCCACTATCCAACGTCTCATGGAAAAGACTGTGGGAGATATGAACCTCATCGAAGTCCTCGTATACTTGGATGATATCATTGTCTTCGGAAGAACCTTGGAAGAACATGAAGAGAGGTTGGAGAAAGTTTTGAAGAGACTGAGTGAGGAAGGACTCAAGCTCTCACCTGGAAAATGCCAATTCTATCAGTCATCAGTCAACTATCTGGGGCACATAGTGTCTGAAGATGGGGTGGCCACAGACCCCGAAAGTTGGAGGCAGTCACCTCTTGGCCAAGGCCCACTACTGTGACAGAACTCAGGTCCTTCCTGGGATTCTGTTCCTATTATAGGAGGTTCGTGGAGGGGTTTGCTCGGATAGCCAGGCCTCTGAATGAACTGCTCAAGATGGAGGGGGAAGAGGACGACTCGGGCCCCAAGAAGCCAGGGGAGTCAGTCAAGGACCAGTGGAATGAGAAGTGTGAAAATGCCTTCCGGATGTTGAAAAATAACTTAACCACTGCCCCTGTTCTTGCCTATGCAGACCCAAAGAAGCCTTATGAACTCCACGTAGATGCCAGCCATGATGGTCTGGGAGGAGTGCTCTACCAGGAGCATGAAGGACAACTGAGACCCATTGCATACGTGAGCAGAAGCCTGACCCCCTCCGAAAAGAACTATCCTACTCATAAGTTGGAGTTCCTGGCCCTCGAATGAGCCGTAGTTGACAAACTCCGGGATTATCTGTATGGAGCAGACATCACTGTGAAAACGGACAACAACCCCCTCACCTATCTTTTCACCACAGCAAAGCTGGATGCCACAGGACATAGGTGGCTGGCGGCGCTGTCTACCTTCAATTTCAGCCTGAAATACAGGCCTGGGGCTGGAAATCGAGATGCAGACGCCTTGTCCAGAATATCTCATGTCCCCACCTGCAGTACAGAAGACTGGACCCAAGTGGCACCCGACGGGGTGCGGGCCCTCTGTCAAGGGGCTGAACTCCAAGCCAGTGGAGGCTCAAGAGCAGAAGAGATAGGGGTTATCGTAGTAGGAGTTCCCAAGCAGTACTGTGGGGTAACCCAACTGGGGGAAGATAACCTGCCAAAACTGTCCAAAAAGGAGTTGAGATCCGACCAATTGGAAGACCCCGTGGGGAGATTGGTTCTGGAGGCCCTGGAAAATCAGGATCCAAACACCTGCGTCACCCTTCAAAGGAAGCTCGCCTGTTGAAGAAGGAGTGGGACAGGTTGCAGGTGCGTCAGGGAGTGGTCTACCGAAGGGGCCCCTCTGATGACCTGGAAGACAAATGGCAGTTGTTCCTGCCCGAGAAACACAGAGAGACTGTCATGGTTGCTCTGCATGACAACCATGACCACCTAGGGGCGGAAAGGACTTTCCAACTCATTAGGGACCGTTTCTATTGGCCCTGCATGAGGGCTGAAGTTGAGGAATACTGCCATTCATGTGCACGATGCATCCAGAGAAAGACTCTACCCCATCAAGCTGCCCCAATGGGCCATCTACAAAGTCAAGGCCCGCTTGATCTGGTATGCATTGATTTCCTCTGCCTTGAACCCGACCTGAGTGGACTAGGAAATGTTCTGGTAGTAACCGACCATTTCACCCGGTATGCCCAGGCTTTCCCAACCAAAGACCAAAAGGCCTCCACTGTGGCCAAAGTGCTTATGGAGAAATACTTCGTACACTATGGGCTACCACAACGACTTCATTCAGACCAGGGAAGGGATTTTGAAAGTCGACTGATCCGGAAGCTCCTGGATTCCTTGGGAATTAAGAAGACAAGGACTACCCCCTACCATCCACAGGGTGATGCTCAGCCAGAGAGGTTCAACCGAACCCTGCTCAACATGCTGGGGACTTTAAGCAGTGAAAAGAAGCAGCATTGGAGCAACCACATAGCGGCAGTCGTGCATGCATACAACAGCACCACCAGTGACGCTACAGGGTACTCACCCTATCGACTTATGTTCGGGAGAGAAGCAAGACTGCCAGTAGATCTGGCCTTTGGCACTTCCATAGACCATTGTTCTGCCCCTTCCCACAAGGGATATGTTGATAGACTCAGACGCAACTTGAGGTTGGCCTATGAACAGGCCCAGGCGGCCTCGGAGCAAAGGGGGGCATGCAACAAGAGAAATTTTGATTTGAAAGTTAGGATCCAAGATCTACAACCTGGAGACAGAGTGTTGCTGCGGAACTTGGGGGTCCCTGGAAAGCACAAGCTTGCAGACAGATGGAGACCTGAACCTTATGTTGTTTGCAAAAGACTACCGGGCCTACCCATTTACAGACTTAAACCAGAAGGGAAGGTGGGGCCCGTGAAGACCTGGCATCAGAACCACCTACTCCCACTAGCTGAGGCAGTTCGGATACCCCCTGTGATGGGTTCCCCTGAGACAACCTCCATCCTGGATACTCCCAGACCAAGCACTCGGTCCCAGACCCCTCGAGTTAGGGATACAGAGACCTCGGAGATAAGTGAAGATGAGGGAGAGGAACTTGATTGGCTTTGGCCTTCCCAGGCCCCAGAGACTTCTGTTATTGATCTTCCACCTGAAGCAGACACCAAAGACCGAACACTGAATGCAGAAGCCACTGAGTTCATCCCGTCCAGTCCTTGGTCAGATGCTTGGGAGGGTGCCTGTGACTTACTCCCAGAGGAAGACCCAAGAGAATCCATGTACCTCCCTGCTCCGGAGTCCAGTGCTCCCGAACCAGAGGAAATTCCTGAGTTGGTTCCAGAGGAGGAGCCTGTTCTAACAGAGAGCCCAAGAGGACAGAGGAAGCAAAGAGCCATAAAGCCTCCCAGAAGATTAACTTACCCACAGATGGGGAGAAGTGCGGAAGACACTGTGGTTACTGCCAGAAGGAGTATGGAAGACCCTGATCCTCCCACTGTTCATTTAGTGGGGGGCAACCCCAGCTCACTCTCTGGCACAGTTAGGCAGGACACTAGTAATGGTGTGACCTGTGGGTAGGGGAGTTCACCGCCTCGGTTTTGGTGGGAATTTCCTCTGCCAACATCATACGAAACTTTGATTGATGTTGTACGTTCTGTGATTTAAGTTTATGTTATCTTTGGGGACCAAAGAGTTTAAGTGGGGGGAGTGTGTAGCGGGGTCTTCTTTAAGGCCCCGGGACTACGTTACCCAGAACCCCGTTCGGCACCCAGAGTGCAGTGGCCACCGCAGAGACTCATGGGAGGGGTTATTTAAGAAGGAGGCGAGACGGAGCTCGGCCTCTTTGGACACCGCGCTGCAAGCAACAGCTTCTTCCTGTGCAGATCTGCACCAGTGCAAGGCCTGAAGCCTGGGGCCTTGCGCAACTTCCGAAGAGCCTTCCACCCCGCTGCGGAGCCTGGGTGGCACCAGACTGGTCGAGTGAGGACATCAGTTGGATCGGGGACCCAATCGTTGCAGACGCTGTGTGCGGAGACACAGCAGGTGGAAGTCCCAGACTGGGATCGCGTCCGGAGTGGTGAGCGAGCACTTGCTCAATCAAATAGACTTTACCGTTTCTAGGCCTGTAGACTGCCTTGGCTCACCGATCGTTTGCTTGTTGTTCCATTGGGGGACCGGTAGCAGAACAGAGTTGAAGTGTCCCCCCAGCATAGTGTTCTTAGTGAATGCCAGTTTGTGGATTACAAATACTATTCATCAAGTGCACCACCGAAAGTTTGCATGCGAAGAAATCCCTATAGGAAGGACTGAGATTTATTCTAGGTCAGGCCTGGCCAGGGTGGGGAGATAGGATATTGTTTAGTGCGCCACAGGGCGTGTATGCCATAATAGCTACGCGTGGTGGATTACCGCGCAGCGCCATTATTGTGTGCTATATTGATTGCTGCAGGGCTCTGCAAGCCAGTTGTGTGTATTATATTCTGCTTAAGCCTTTTTACAACCAAAGTAAAACTGTTATATTCTAATCTTTAACATTTGTGTGTTGTCTTACTGTAAAGAGGGTGCCCTTACAATACCAATTGATTATGATAAAAATATAACCCCTAGACTAGCTGTGCCAGGGTGGGTCAAGCAGATTGCCGGGGGTTGGTGGTGCTGTACACAGGGCCCGAAAACAAATCCAGCGGCTCTCTTAACTGGGGGTAGCGCTACACATGTAAACAAGTAAAACGAGACTTTACAATCACTTTAAAGCCCAATTTCAGGCACAAGAAATTAAAAACCCTTGTGGCATGGGGCTTTTAGGATACGCCTACGTTTAGAAAAAGTTGTGATGAAGCACGGAAGGGGGCAGCATACAGTCATGTCTGGTACTATGGAAAGGGGTCTCTACGTCAAAAGTGGGAGAAGGGTTAAGGAAGGAGAAGAGAAGTGAAGAGGGAGGAGGAAAAGAGAAAAAAAATAAAAGAAAAAAAAAATGCTTGTTTTTTTCTAGGGTTGAAGAATAAAGCAGGTTGGTCCCTCCAGTGGTGCAAAGGGTCCCCCGTAGCCTCCTCTCTAAGGCATTCCCAGCCACTGTTGCACTCCTGCCTCCTCCACCTAAAATGCAGGGTTAACAGATAGCATCAGAACCAGCTAGAGCAGGAGTAATGTAAGTAATACACCCTTTTCAGCTTCTTGTAGATGTAACAAGCAGGGGCCCCACTGCAAGGGTCTTTTTTTTCCAGCCTGGAGTTGGGCTTTTACCACTTCCCTACCCAGCCATAGTCAAATGACATCCACAGATGGGATCTCCCATCCTGGGTGGACGTCATATGACGTCCTCGGCTTTGTGGGGGAATATCTGAATAATGCCTGCAGCTAGAGGCATCATTTAGATATCCTTTTGTTGTGCCAGCGATTCTGTGCACCATAAAAACGATCATAGCGGCGGTTCCGCCGCTTGATTGTTCTTATAGATGGCGGGAGGGGACAAGCCCCCCTCCCGCCGCCATCCGGTTCTTCTCCGGGCTCTCCCGTGCCATCGGGGACCCGGAGAGAATCGTCCGGCGCCGGTGGTGGGTCACGTGACGAGCATAGAGATGACTGATGACCGGATGGACACCAGTCATCTCTATGACCGTCGGAGGCCCAGGCGCGATGTGATGACATCATGCCCGGGTCCTCAGATGTAAACAAAGCCGCCATTGCCTATGGAGATTTTTAAGTACCGAAGTTTGTCGCCATTCTATGAGTGTGCGCAATTTTAAAGCGTGACATGTTAGGTATCTATTTACTCGGCGTAACATCATCTTTCATATTTTCCGAAAAAATTGGGCTAACTTTACTGTTTTGTTATTTTGTAATTCATGAAACCCTTTTTTTTCCAAAAAAAAGGCGTTTGAAAAATTATTGCGCAAATACCATGCAAAAAAAAAGTTGCAATGACCGTCATTTTATTCCCTAGGGTGTCTACTAAAAAAACATATATAATGTTTGGGGGTTCTGAGTAATTTTCTAGCAAAAGAATGATGATTTGTACATGTAGAAGAGAAGTGCCAGAATAGGCCTGGTATTGAGGTGGTAAAAAAAGCCCGCTGTTGAAGTGGTTAAGATTTGTCCTTATGTATTCAGAATTGACTACAGAGTAAAGGGTTTTTTTTTTTTTTTTGGGCTTCCTGTAGGTTAATAAAAATGTAATTTATAGCAAGTTGAATGTGATGGTTGAACTGCATTATTATATGCTATTTATGTAAATTAGCTATTATATCGGTGGCACAATTGGTGCAGCTAGAGTTTTCCAGTGTGTTTTGGCTTAATGGCAATTATTTAATACAGCGAATATGCTTATTCATTTCCTAGTGTGCATTATGGTGGGGAGGTCAATGCGAGACACATATTAGCTTATTTATAACTGCAAAAAGTTATTTTGCAGAGCCGTCTGCCAGACTTTCATGTGAGGCAACATTTGATAGAAATATGGAAAATGGCCTGAACTTTAAATGACAAACAGATGAGAAAGGTCCCATGAAAGTCAAAGCCTTTTGAAGCTCATGTGTTTTTGCATAGAATATAAATGAGATTTTTAATTGAGATTGACTTGAGCTCATGGTAACATTTTGGTTGATCTCAATTAGCAGGGTTACAACAAACAGAAAGGGATGGAATCTAGTCATGGCCCATAGTAATGTGATCCTCCTCTACTCTAAGATTTTATACAGCGTTCCGCCAGTAACTCTTTCTTGTGCTTTCAAGCCATTTTTATTTCCATTGATTTCCCTATTAAATATCTTTTAACCCAGTTAGTAGACTTACATGTGAATACATTTAATTCAGAATTTAGGTACATGTAAACTTTAACGAAATAGGATTTATTAAAGTTTGTTAAAGGTCTTTGTATAATATTTTTTTACATGAAATGAAATAGAAAAATACTTGTTTGTTGTTTTTACATCTTCTGTTGCATAATAGGGCTGCTGATCTCCTTTCTGCAGCCACTTTTTGTCTACATACTAGACATGTGCAATTAGTTTCGTACGAATCGAAAATTCGTACGAATTTTTCGAAATTCGTACATTTGTACGAATCCGAATTACGAATTTTTATGAATACGAATTCTGTACGAAATACGAAATTTCGTTTACAAATTTCGTATCCAAATTATCCGAATCCAAACTACCAAATAACGATTTTCAACTAATACGAAAGAAACAAACCAAAAAAAAGTTACGAAAGTAGGAGTTGTGTCCAGAATCAACGAAAACAATGTACTCTACCCCGTCCGAAAGTACGAATTATGGTATTGAGCTTCCCTTTAATAGTGTCGTTGTACGTCTTATACGTCACCGTGTTCTTGGCGTTCGGAATTTCCGACAACATTTGTGCGACCGTGTGTATGCAAGACAAGTTTGAGCCAACATCCTTCGGAAAAAAAATACACGGTTTTGTTGTCGGAATTTCCGATCGTCTGTACGCGGCATGAGTCCGTAGAGTTCAATATTAATGATTCGTACGAAATTCGTATTTCGTACGAATCCGAATTAAATTCCGTACACGAATTGAGAATTACGATTTTTTTTTAATACGAAACGGAACGGAACGAAACGAAGCAAATTTTTTGACGGCTCCCATGTCTACTACATACAGTATATGCACTCCTGCAACTGCTCAGGGAATATTTTCTGATAGTGACAACAGTGGCACATGCCTGTGTAATGAGGAGGAGCACTGTCACGTTCATGGGTTGGTTTTTTAAAGGCAAATAGACTGTTCACTTTGTAAAGCCTCGTACACATGGCCGGGAATCCCGTCAGGAAAAAAAATGTCGGTTTTCCTGATGGGATTCCTGGCAAGCTTTCCTTGCCAAGCCGTGCATACAGACGGCCATTCAAAAGAACCGCTGTTCTTTTTAATGGCAAGAATGCGGTGACGTCATCGACTACGACGAGCCTGCACTCATCACATTCGATGCCGTCGCCGCCATCTTGCTACACCCTACACTACCCTTGTATGCTACCGCGCATGCGTCAAAGTCTTTTCGAGCATGCGCAGGTTTATCTGGGAACAGGTAAGCATAAACATTCACGGTTTTCTCCGCAGGAAACACTCTAAGAGCAGGTTGTCTATTTTTCTCGTCGGGATTCCCGGCAGTTTTCTCGCCGAGAAAGCATACACACGCACGGTTTTCACAGCAAAAAGCTCTCCCAGCAGCTTTCTTGCCGAGAAAACCGTGCGTGTGTACGAGGCTTAAGGGAATTTTCCCCATAATTAGTAAATGAGGGAAAGCTTTGCTGACTTCTCTTTTTCAATCATGTGCAAGCAAAAACACAGTTGTTTTATTTCCTTGTACGTGATTGGGTATTCTTTGCTAAGTGAAAATTTCACTACATCCACTAAGCACTGGGGAAAATTCCCTCACAAAGTGAACAGCCTACAGTGGGGAAAATAATAATTTGATCTCCTGGAGATGTTGTAAGTTTTCCCACTTACATAGAAATGAAGGGTCTATAATTTTTATCATAGGTGTATTTTAAATGATAGAGACCGAATATCAACCAAAAATCCAGAAAAAACACAGGATACAAATGCTATAAATTGAGTTGCAGTTCAGTGAGTAAAATAAGTATTTGATCCCCAAGCAAAACATGACTTAGTACTTGGTGGAGACGTTTCTTGTAGTTAGTGACCAGGTTTGCACACATCTCAGAAGGGATTTTGGTCCACTCTTTTTACAGATCTTCTCTAAATCTTTAAGGTTCATTGGCTGTCACTTGGCAACTCAAAGTTTCAGCTTGCGCCATACATTTTCTATAGGATTAAGGTCTGGAGACTGGCTGGGCCACTCCATGACCTTAATGTGCTTCTTCTTGAGCCACTCCTTTGTTGCCTTGGCGGTATGTTTTGGGTCATTGTCACGCTGAAAGACACATTCATGACCAATCTTTAGTGTTCTGGCTGAGGGAAGAAGGTTCTCATCCAAGATTTTACAATCAATGGCCCCATCCATTGGCCTCTCAATGTGGCAAAGTCGGCCTGCAACTTGAGCAGAGAAACAGCCTCTAAGCATAGGTGGTGGATGGGTCTTCCAGCATGACAACGACCCAAAACATACCACCAAGGCAACAAAGGAGTGGCTCAAGAATAAGCATATTAAGGTCATGCAGTGGCCTAGTCAGTCTCCAGACCTTAATCCTATAGAAAATGTATGGAGGGAGCTGAAACTTCGAGTTGTCAAGAGACATTTAAGAAACCTTACGGATTTAGAGAAGATCTGTACAGAAGAGTGGACCAAAATCCCTCCTGAGATGTGTGCAAACCTGGTCACCAACTACAAGAAACTTCTTACCTCTGTGCTTGCCAACAAGGGTTTCTCCACCAAGTACTAAGTCATGTTTTGCTTGGAGATCAAATACTTATTTTACTCACTGAACTGCAACTTAATTTATAGCCTTTGTTTTATGTGTTTTTTTCTGGATATTTGGTTGATATTCTGTCTCTATCATTTAAAATACACCTATGATAAAAAATGATAGACCCTTAATTTCTTCGTAACTGGGCAAACTTACAAAATCTGCAGGAGATCAAATAATTATTTTCACCACTGTATTTGCCTTTAGTAAATCAACACCCTGGTCTCCATTAGAAGAGTGTGACAACACAGAAGAACAATTGGATAGGGATAAAGCATAGTCGCCCTATAACAGGAAGTGTCTGCACAAGGACTTCATAATAGGATCCCCATGTATTCATTTATTGAAAACTGTAGATTTTAACATTTTAAGAATTGTACAACTTGTTAAAGCATATATGAGATTTTAGTGTTTCCACTGGCCGACCGCCGCACGCCGATGTACGTCGATAACATGGCACGGGCAGGCACATGGGCGTACAGGCACCCCCCAATACCCAAACACACATATATATATATATCATAATAAATGTTATTTATTTTTTATTTATTTTTACAGAAAAAAACATCCATATCAAATATATTATCATTCTATATATATATATATATATATATATATATTTTTTTTTTTTTTTATTTTTTTTGGGGAAAATAATGGCCACGGCCTGATTCACTGGTTTATAAATCTATCAAATATAATACTTATTTATTTCATAAACGCATACTCTTGAACCAAATTTTAACTCAATAACCAATATTCAGCACAACCACTTAGACGCGAGCTGATACATCAAATTGCACTTAAACTTTACCTTAAATCTCCCAACCGACAGGAGGGGTGCCTCATAGCGACCCTTCTGTCCACCTACCCCCAGACCGCGGCCACTTCTATGCATGTTTGAAGATTAGCATTAAAGATATCTAAACCAATATCCGATAAGTGTACACCGTCACCTCTATACAAACCCTGTATACCACCTTGAAGCTAAAAATGTCGAAAAGACATACCCAGACCTGGGGTAAGAAATTTCTCCATCGCTCTATTCAAACGCTTGCAAACCTTTTCAAGCGGTTTGAAAACCAGAGATTCCGACCACCGCAAGCGCGGTATTATTTCCGAGAAAACAAGGACCGTGCCTGGGGTGGTCAATTTCAAAAATTGAAATGTGTCCTTCATAACAGAAAGTAACTCAAATGTCTTCAGTTTTCCAATATCATTACCACCAATGTGTAAAACCAATATATCCGGAGCATTATAGATTGCAAATAATCTACCCAATTCGAAAATCCTCCCATAACATACCCCTGCGTCCATACCAATGCACACGAAAGGCTGCTGGATCCAGGCCCAAATTTTCAGAATAGCTCCTATTCTGTGCTCGCTTCCATGCCCAAAAAACAAAAGAATGCCCTACAATCCAAACTGTACGGTGAGAACCTGAAAACAATCATTAAAAAGGACGAATGTACAATCTATATGAATTAGATTTCCATCTACCTAACTTCTTAATGGAATTCTCTTCAAGACCAATCCTAGCGGCTTCTGTCGCCGCTCCGATTCAAAATGAATGAGTTGTGATCTTGAGATGACTCAAATGAAGCTGCCCAAGGCACTTCTTCAGAACTGCCGAAAATTGATAGACAGTCAAAGAAAACCCATCTCTATGAATAAACAATAAAGTCGAAATAGCAGGACGGACATGAAGGTAAGATCAGAGAGCCCTCACATGGCAAATATTCCCGTCCCGACAGCTACTCAATCTTACCCAAGTTCCAATCCTCATATGGTCAGTTTTACTAACCTTCAGAAAGAGCCATAAGCCGTCTTTGAACACTATAACATTTGACAAGAAAAAACCCCCACTGCTTGCCTTAGTGGCAGGAAGAAGCTCCGAAATTCGAAATGCCCCAAAAAAGGCCAGTGTAAATATAGAGGTAAACAGGATAGCCTCATAGACAGAGGAGCATACTAATGTAGTTACCTGACAAAGTTGTGATAAGATAGCTGGAGTAATGGGAGACCTATCATCTTGTTGTAAATTACCGTATTTTTCGCACCATAAGACGCACCTGACCATAAGACGCACCTAGGTTTTAGAGGAGGAAAACAAGAAAAAAAATATTCTGAACCAAATGGTGTACCAAAATATTTTCCAGTGCCCATGAAATGCAGCCTGACCATTGCCATAGTAAATGCAGCCTGACCATTGCCATAGTAAACGCAGAGTGACCATTGCCATCAGTGGTGTATTTAGGTTTTGTGCTGCCCTAGGCCTGACTAAACTTGCGCACCCCCCAATTTAAAAATATGACCCACCCCTTCCTTTTAAAGACCCGTCCTGTCATCTTCATGGGAAGAGGACAGAGGGGACGCTGTGGGAAGAGGACAGAGGGTTGCCGTGGGTGAAGGACAGAGGGACACCCTGGGAAGAGGACAGAGTAATGTTCTGGGAAGAGTACAGAGGGGACGCCGTGGGAAGAGGACAGAGAGGGACGTTGTGGCGGTCAATAGGGTCTAGAGAATAGCAGGCTAGGCACTTCCTAATGGCTCAGTCCCTGGGAATAGTAATGGATAATGGCCAACAGGCCCTCTTACCAGACCCAGCGAAATCGCAACAGTGATCCCTCTTGCTGGACGTTCGCTCACTCTGGGTTGCCCGGGGTGACTCTAGTCAGTAGTGTAGCATGTCTGTATCCTGGCGGTGGCTCGGTCTTTCTCCCTCTCTGGTGGTGCGGCTACAATGTGGCTCCCTCTCTGGTGGTGCGGGAACAGAGTGGCTCCCTCTCTGGCGGTGTGGGTACAGCGTGGCTCTCTGGTGGTGCGGGGTACAGCGTGGCTCCCTGGCGGTGCGGTGTACAGCGTGGCTCCCTGGCGGTGCGGGGTACAGCGTGGCTCCCTGGCGGTGCGGGGTACAGCGTGGCTCCCTGGCGGTGCGGGGTACAGCGTGGCTCCCTGGCGGTGCGGGGTACAGCGTGGCTCTCTGGCGGTGCGGGGTACAGCGTGGCTCTCTGGCGGTGCGGGGTACAGCGTGGCTCTCTGGCGGTGCGGGGTACAGCGTGGCTCTCTGGCGGTGCGGGGTACAGCGTGGCTCTCTGGCGGTGCGGGGTACAGCGTGGCTCTCTGGCGGTGCGGGGTACAGCGTGGCTCTCTGGCGGTGTGGGTACAGCGTGGCTCTCTGGTGGTGCGGGTACAGCGTGGCTCTCTGGCGGTGCGGGGTACAGCGTGGCTCTCTGGTGGTGTGGGTACAGCGTGGCTCTCTGGCGGTGCGGGGTACAGCGTGGCTCTCTGGTGGTGCGGGGTACAGCATGGCTCCCTGGCGGTGCGGGGTACAGCGTGGCTCTCTGGTGGTGCGTGCAGGGTACAGCGTGGCTCTCTGGCGGTGCGGGGTACAGCGTGGCTCTCTGGCGGTGTCCCCCAGCAGAGTATTTTCTTTTGCTCCTCTTCTAACACCCCCTCCCTCCCCTCCAGCAGAGTGCTTGCATGCTGGGGGAACTGGGGCCAGAACTCTGCCGTGACTTAATTTCCCATGATGCCCCCAGTGTCTTCTGATTGGCCCTCTGCTGTGGCCAATCATGGGGAGGGAAACAACGAGCAGGAAGCTGGGTGGCAGCGCAGAGAATCCAATTAGATCCGCTCTCTCTTACTTTTCTCCCTTCGGTTTACAGAAAGGGAAGGGGGGCGGCGGGGGATACAGACAGCCCGCAGCTCTCCTCTCCCTGTCACAGCGCCGCTGCTCTATTTGCCAGAGAACTCGGCAGCGGCGCTGTGACAGGGAGAGGAGAGCTGCGGGCTGTCTGTATCCCCCGCCGCCCCCCTTCCCTTTCTGTAAGCCGAAGGGAGAAAAGTAAGAGAGAGCGGATCTATTTGAATTCGCAGCGGTGGCGGGGGGCGAGGCCAGTGGCAGCGGGGGGGCGGAGCCAGTGGCGGCGGTCGGGGGATTCCAGCGGCTACGGGGAGTGATGGGAGCGGATGGCAGGGGCAGTGCCAGCAACGGCGGGGGGCGGGGCTTGTCGTGTATTCGCACTATAAGACGCAGGGACATTTTCCCCCATATTTCTGGGGGGAAAAATGTGCATCTTATAGTCCGAAAAATACGGTACCTTTTCTATAGCCTTTTAAAACCTGCCTTACAGAGAAAAAACTGTGACAAGGGGGGAGATTATAGAGGCGAAAGAAAAAAGAAACCCCGGACAATGTTTTACTAATGGAAGACCAGGACTATTGCTCCTTAAGCAAAGACTGGAGAAAAATAAGCACTAGCTGCTCTGAGTGATCTGCCAGTCAACTGAAGGGATACCAAGAAAGTTGACCACAATAGCCACGAAGAAGTGTAACTCTTCCAAGTAGACGGGGCAACCGAATTCTGAATGTTTCGAAAAATCTGATTAGATCCCATAATTGGGAAGGGAAAGGCAACCCCATTGGCTCCGCCCCTGGCAATAACTTGAAAAACTGGTCCATCTGTAGGCGAGAGAGAGCATCAGCGATTAAATTACTCTTACCAGGGATGTACTTTGCTTTCAATCAAATATTCCACTTTAAGCAGAGAAAAACCAGATGTCGCAAATATGAGACCACATCCGGAGATTTCGAAGAAAGGCAATTGACTGCAAATGCCACTCCCTTGTTATCAGTGCTTACTAACAACCTCCTGTTAGCAAAGAAGGGGCCCCAAATCTCCAAAGATACTATGATCGGGAATAATTCCAGTAATACTATATTTTTACAGAAGCCGTTAATGACCCACCTGGATGGCCAGGCGGATGCACACCAACGGTTCCCCCAGACAGCGCCAAACCCAACTGAACCAGCTGCATCAGTAGATAGATTAAAGTCACTGTCGAGTATAAACTCCTCCTGCCACATTGCTTTCCCATTAAAATGCTCCAAAAATGATAACCAAACCAACAAATCTTGTGACAATCTGATATGAGCCAAAGGGTTTTTCATACCTGATATAGCTGCGTATAGCCGTCTGGAAAAAATCCTGACCATTGTCAAACCCCTGGTAGCGAAAGCCAACTGACCCAGAAGGGACTGCATTTCTTTCAAAGTTACTTTAGACTTTCTCATAAATAAATGTATCATCTGGAACAAGCGATAAATCTTGTCATCCGGCAACCTAAATTCCATAGCGACAGAATCCAACGTAATGCCCAAAAACTCAATACAGGTTGTAGGCAAGATAGTTTTCTCTCCAGCCTGCGGAATCCCAAAATGTTTACAAACCAGCTGAAAAGAGGACAATAGTTGAAAACAGTCGCTAGAGCCTTCAGGACCCAAAAATAAAAAATCATCTAGATAATGAATAAGATACTGAGAACTAGACAGCATACTCACCACCCACTCTAGGAAGCACGAAAAGGCTTCAAAATAAAAACAAGACAGTGAGCAACCCATAGGCAAAGCTTTATCAAAATAAAACTGATGTTCAAAATAAATACCTAAGGAATTAAAGCAATTTGGATCCAAAGGAAGAAGACGAAAAGCCGACTTTATGTCTGCTTTTGCCCTTAAACTTTTTTTACCTAATAAGCAAAGCTTATCCACTGCGGCATCAAATGATGTGTATGACACTGACACAGCATCTGTGTCAATTTGGTCATTTAGAGAGCTGCCCACAGGAAATGAGAGATGGTGTATGAGCTGATATTCATGCAGTTCTTTCTTGGGGACCAAACCCAACGGGGAAATTCTAAAATCCAAAAATGGGGGTTGGGCAAAGGGGCCCTCCATCCTACCAGCCTGAATTTCCTTCAATAATTTGTCCCATACCAACTGAGGTGCGTCCTTAACTGATTTTAAATTCTCCACTACTGAACAACCAGAACCCTGAAAACTAGGGAGCTGGAAACCCACCGTAAAGCCATAAATTAGCATGGAGGCCATCTGCCGGTTTGGATAAATGCGTAACCATGGCAGCAGTCTTGGGAACATCACCGGAGTGACTGCTTTTTGAAAAACCCTCCCTAGGGTTTTGCGCTCGGAGCCTCCGAAAACACTTTGATATCGGGTGATTTCCAGAGCAAAAAGCACACTCATGCTTGTACTTGCATGACGTCATCCATTTACACTGAGAATCATTGAACACAAAACACAATCCTTTCTTGTAAATGGAGTGAGCGACGGTCTGATTTGACATAGCCACTGCTGTGGGGCGCCCAAAAGACTGTCTCTGAGGCAAAAACAAATTTAGCCAAAGGCCAACGTCCTTGGAACCCCACATTAATGATGGCTGCACTGCCAACTTTTGTCTGAAAGCCTCGTCATAGGTCAACCATGACAGGCCACTAAAACTCCTGTAAGCTTCAAGGATAATATCAATATGTTGGAACAACAGAGGGCTTAGCTCAGGAAATTTTTCACAGAGCACACTAGAATATATTGAAAAAGCCTGCAACCAACTGTAAAATTACTTAATGAGAGGTCTGCGACGCTCATCATCGGATTTATCATCCTTCCTCTCATATTTTAATTCTCTGGAAGCAGGAAGAATTGTGTTCAAATCTACATAATCATGTTTCCATATTTTCTCTTTAACAGCCAGAGACAAATGGAAACCTAAAGGTGACAGAAACAGGACATGCACTCTTTATCAGTCCTGTCAGGTACACTAACTGTATTGTAAACACTAGAGTCCTTGGGTAGAAGGAGAGCGGGCTGAGGTGTATGCTGAGGGTCAGATGTCACTGCTGACCAAACAGATTGAGCCTTAACCATGGAAAGTAATTGCTCCAAAACAGACATTACAGATAGTTGAGACAGTTCACACACTCACCATCCGGCCCCTGAGCTTCGCTGGCTCCAGGGGCTGACATGGGCGAAGTACACCGCACAGGGATACTGCCGGTTCTCTGCTCCTCTTGGCGGGTTGATGTTACGGACCTGCGTCCTTTCCCACTGCTGCGACCGGACCCCGGTTGTCCAATGGGTAGCTCTGACCGTGAGGGGGAGGGGGCACGGATGGATGCCGCTGTCCCCCCGGAATTCCATCCTCTGTCCTCCGCTGCCAGTACTGCGCATGCACGCTGACCCCTGTAAGACAAAAAGGCTCCACCCGGGCATCCGTCAGCCGCTGCGGGCAGAGCTGGGATCGGATTCCACCTCCCTGGGCGTTTCCTCTTGCTTGTCCGTCGGCCCACAGACACCTTCTCCGTGACGTCTTTCTCCTGCGCGACCTCCGGAACCACAACTTTGGTAGCCGCCGCCTCCATTGCCAGCTGACATGGCTGCTGACAGACGTACGCACCACTCGGTCCAGACTCCGTGCTGCTTCCTTCAATGCCCGGGTTAGTAGATAAGGTAAGGCACTGCCGCAGCCAATCCTCTCCTCCCGCTGCCTCCACTCTCTCCAATAGTTGATGAAGTAAAGCCTCCATATTGCTGAAAAAACTGACAGAGCTTCGCCTGCTGATCTTCCTCTGGCAACTGGCACTGACCCCCTCAGAAACTGGCCCTTAAATAGGCCAGAACTTCCTTCCAGAATAATCCCTAAACTGTCAGCTGACCTTTCTAACCAACAACAGCTTAACCTTTCAACCTTCCAGAACCCTCTAAAAACACCTGACCTGACTGACCAATCCAAACTCTAGTTCTATTTGACCTCACTAACCCACTGACCTCCTTAACCCTTCCTGTCCCTTGACCTAGTCACCACTAAAGCTAGCAAAAATAAAACCTATACTTCAATTATGCCACTGCCGTGACCCCATGAGGAAAGGGGGCCTAAACGGCTATCCCTTTTCTTCCCCATTCTGCCTAGTAACACTGTCACTGATAACCGTTCCCCGTGATCGGGAACGGTCATAAGTGACGTGTCACGTGTAGCCACGCCCCCTAACAGTAAGAATCACTCCCTAGTACTGACTTAACCCCTGCAGCGCCACCTAGTGGTTAACTCCTTCACTGCCAGTGTCAATTTTACAGTAATCAGTGCATTTTTATAGCACTGATCGCTGTAAAAATGACAATGGTCCCAAAATGGTGTCAAAAGTGTCCGATGTGTCCGCCATAATGTCGCAGTCACGATAAAAATCGCTGATTGCCGCCATAACTAGTGAAAAAAATATATTAATTAAAATGCCATAAAACAGTCCCCTATTTTGTAGAAGCTATAACTTTTGCGCAAACCAATCAATAAACGCTTATTGCAAATTTTTTTTACCAAAAATATGTAGAAGAATACGTATTGGACTAAACTGTGGAAAAAAATATGTTTTTTTTATATATTTTTGGGGGATATTTATTGTAGCAAAAAGTAAAAAATCTTGAATTTTTTTCTAAATTTTCGCTTTTTTTGTTTATAGCGCAAAAAATAAAAACCGCAGAGGTGATCAAATACCACCAAAAGAAAGCTCTATTTGTGGGAAAAAAAGGACGTCAATTTTATTTGGGAGCCACGTCGCATGGCCACGCAATCGTCAATTAAATCGGCGCAGTGCCAAAACACAAAAAGTGGCCTGGTCTTTGACCACCAAAATGGTCCAGGGCTTAAGTGATTAATAGCACAAAGAGATCTATAATTGTTTTATATTCTAAGAAGGACCTTATAAATTCCAAATCTACATTGAAAAAAAATCATTTAGTGTGTGTTCAAGTTGGTTTTAGAGAGGTTGTTGGTAACATATACCACTATAGGTTCCATGTAGAAGAAGTACCCTGTATTAAAGGTTAAAGTGGTTGTAAACCCTTCACAACCACTTTTTGCTACAGGTAAGCCTATAATAAGGCTTACCTGTAGCTACCCAGGATATTTCCTAAACCTGCACGGTTTAGGAAATATCCCCTGTATTTGCATGTGCCAATGTCATCGGCACATGCGCACTGAAGCAAACTGAAGTGAGTGTGCCATTACCAGCGGCTACCGCACGCATGCGCGGGAGTGACGTCATCGCGGCACAGTGCCGGAGTCCGCGATACCCGGAAGTAACTTCGGAAGAGATGTCGCCGGCCTGAGGGGGGTATGAGGGGGTACGAGGACTGCTGCAGGGGCTTCGATGTAAGGTAAGTAATTCATAATGAGCTAGTATGCATAGCATACTAGCTCATTATGCCTTTGTCTTGCAAGGTTTTTTTTTTTCTTTTACTAGGGTTTACAACCACTTGAACATCAATGTATACTGTTTATTTGCAAACTTAAAAAACAAAATGATTTATAATTTCCCTTTCAAATAACTATTCACCTATTTGTACCCTTTGCTTATTGATGCGGAAAATCTTTTTTCATTAGACAGTACTGATAACAATATAAATAAATACATCACACGAGGGGAAGCTTGCCAATAAAATTAATAAGTCAGAAACTGTAACAAATTTGATGCACGATTTATACAAGCCTTACATCATATTTCTTTAGGGGACAAAACTGCGAGCCTAATTGTTTCCATGCTCATTTTGTTCAATATTCTGTGCCATTAGAAGTTCTCATGTTAACCATTGAGGAGAGAATCCTTTTTGTTTTAAAGGCATATGTACAGCATATGTACAACACAAGACATCGGTGGCTTAGTCTAATATAATATAAATAGTATTTCACAAGCACATATTTTGTGTCAGAGGATTTACCCATATCAGTTTTTGCTCACTGTCCTACCCTTTCCATGCATGTCAATCAGTCAGCTCAGACCAGCTGAAAACAATAAGATTTATAGGTGGTTTATCAAGTTGTTGGTTATATTCCAGCAATAATTTATCCGGAGTGTCAAATGTCTGGACCATGTAACTATGTAAAAATATCAATAAAGTGTGTAGAACTTTAACTATGTAAAAAAAGTGATAAATAATAAGTTACAAAAAAAAAACTAATATAGTGTCATCTAAATTGATATATAAATAAGTGTACCAATATATGTCATCAGACACTTCCATACAAAAGGTATACTTGTAACATAATAACCCCTTCCCGAACAGCCGCCGCAGTTGTACTGCGGCAGGTTGGCTCCCCTGGGCGAAACAACGTTACCTTACGTCGGTTCGCCTTTTGACCACTAGGGGGCGCACACGCGCCCCCGCGGCTCGCTGCCGGAGCCGATACGAGTGCCCGGCGGGCACGATGACCGCTGAGCACCCGCGATCGCTCGTGACAGAGCGAGAACCGGGATCTGTGTGTGTAAACACACAAATACCGGTTCTCTCAGGGGAGAGGAGACAGATCGTGTGTTCATACTAAGTATGAACACAGATCTCTCTCTCCTCCTAGTCAGTCCCATCCCCCCCCCCCACAGTTAGAACACTCCTAGGGAACACAGTTAACCCCTTGATCGCCCCCTATGTTAACCCCATCTCTGCCAGTGACATGTATGCAGTATTCAGTGCATTTTTATAGCACTGATCGCTGTATAATTGTCACTGGTCCCAAAAATGTGTCAAAAGTGTCCGATCTGTCCGCCGCAATATCGCAGTTCCGATAAATTGCTGATCACCACCATTAGTAGTGAAAAAAATAAAAAAATTCCATAAATCTATCCCCTATTTTGTAGACGCTATAACTTTTGCGCAAACCAATCAATATACGCTTTTTTTTACCAAAAATATGTAGAAGAATACATATCGGCCTAAACTGAGGACATTTTTTTATTTTTTTTCAATTATAGCAAAAAGTAAAAGATATTGTGTTTTTTTCAAAATTGTCACTCTTCTTTTGCTTATAGCGCAAAAAATTAAAACTGCAGAGGTGATCAAATACCACCCAAAGAAACCTCTATCTGTGGGGAAAAAAGAACGTAAATTTTGTTTGGGTACCACGTCGCACAACCACGCAATTGTCAGTTAAAGTGACGCAGTGCCATATCGCAAAAAATGGCCCGGTCATTGAGCAGCCAAATCTTCCGGGGGTGAAGTGGTTACAAACAGTGCACATATATTATTAATACAGTCCACTTTAAGTATGCATCCAGTGAAAAAACATCACCCCAAGCCAGTGCCACTTTTCCACCACCAAATTGCTAATCCGCTCCTTACCAGAGAATAATAACCCTTAAAATCATGAAGTCATCAGTGCTTATGGACTAACCATGGCATCCGAAACCACTCAGAAAGACCCATCTGTATATTTAGTATTCCACTCCACCATTAGTATATGTGCTACCGGTCATGGGAGAGAAAACAGAAACACACCATAATATTGTTGAAAATCTGGCATTTATTAAAGTGCAAACAAGAAGTACTCACAAAAATACAAAGAGACAATCGCAAAATCTCCGCTGTGTCTGGCAGGCAGGATGACGTCAGCAGCTAGTCTCCACCCAATGCATTTCATCACAGGGGATGTTGTCAGGGGGCTAAATACATAGAACTTATCTTTATCATGGGAGTGCTGATCTGTTGTACTTTTGCATCCATTGAGAATTTCAATTGAGAATTTCACACATGGCTTGTGTACTCTGGAAAAGATATCAGGGAGAGCTGAAATAAAGGTGAGATGGTCTGAACAATTTTTGTAAATTGCACTATGCAGCCTGCCATCTGATTAACTTTTCTGAGCTTAATTCAACAGTTGGGACCTATAGGTACACTAATGCCCTGTACACACAATCGGATTTCCGATGGAATAAAATCCGATGGAATTTTCCCTCGGAATTCCGATGAAGCTGACTTTCATCAGTCTTGCATACACACCATCAGTCAAAATTCCGACCGTACAAAACGCGGTGACATAAAACACTCAGACGAGCCGAGAAAAATGAAGTTCAATGCTTCTGAGCATGCGTCGACTTGATTATGAGCATGCGTGGGTTTTTTTCTCCGTTGGAGTTCCACACAGACGATCGGAATTTCCTATCGTTTTTTTTTTCCATCGGAATAATTTAAAACATGTTCTATTTTTTAACACCGATGGAAAAAAGACCGATGGGGCCCATACACGATCGTTTTTTCCAATGAAAAAAGTCCATCTGACTTTTTTCATCGGAAAAACCGAACGTGTGTACAGGGCATCACTGTTAGTAGATGTATTTTATTTGTTCTTCTCAGCAAACAGGAGAACCGCCTGTAGTTAAGATATGTGCCATTTCCCTTCTGGCAAACTTCTTAATCTGTAAGGCAATTAGCAAGGTGCAGTACCCTATCAACCAATCAGAAATTTCCCTTTTGTGATCTGAATTCAGTAACTATCAGACTTAAAGTGTTTGTTATCCCATCTGTTCATTTTCCTGATATGTGGCTGCTGTACCATGTACTTGTATGAAAAAATATCCTATTCTATTTTTATTGCTTCCTTTATGTAAAATCCCTGGTGTTCCTTCCAGTCCCTCTGCTTTCCTATTAAAACTGACCACACTAAGTAAGAGAACACACCATGGTCAGTTCTCCAGCTATGCTGGGGACTCAATCTGCTCTCTTCCAATGATCAGACTTGTCCTAGCATGCCCCCCCCCCCACAGCCTTTCACTGGGAAGCTCTTTGTACTGGTGCTTCTCCTCCCCCAGCTCTTATGTAGCTGAGAACAGAGGGAATGTGATCACTTATAAAAAAGAGGAATAAAGGTATTTATAATGTTTTTTTTTATATATATATATCTATACACATTTCTATTTTAAACTAAATGAGTTGTTTTACAAGGTGATCATTTACAATCACTTTAATGGCTGTTTAGGGTTAGTGCACTTTCCACTTTGGATTTTCTCTTGATGTTGCTTTATTGAAAAGAGTACAACAGACATTGCATGTAAGTAAAGTTGCTGCTCAGCATTATATAACCCTAGATCCTAGCCAAAACTACACATAGATGCACACATTATTATTATTTGAAATATTACATTAGCAAACTGCAGCAATTTATTGCACGAGGTGCCGAAGAGTGTCCGGGGTTTTTAGGATCCTGCCAATTCTGCTGTTTTGTTGTTTCACAAATATGTTGAAAGGAAATGAAAAATACTTGCTAAAATAACCAGCATCTTAAATAAAGTGTTGAACTGGGGCATGATTTATCAATACAAGTACAGCTATGAATATTGGTAAACCATTGTCCCAATGCAGCGCTTTAAGATCATGGTTATTTTTGAAATATCTTTCATTCTATTTCCATTTCCAATATGAACAGATGAAATATTTTTCCACTGTATGAAAGTTAAACCTTCAAATACACCAAGCAATTCCACTAGCTATAAGCTGACTTCAGGTTCCATAATAGCACTCCACTGAATACAGCTCCAAAGGGACAGTTTAAGAGATCAATGGGGATTTGTTCAGTCAAATCCATGTACAGTATATAGATTAAGCGAAGAAACTGAAGAAAATATTCCTGGAAAAGAAGTACAGTAATGACAATATTGATCAGGTAATTGAGGAACCAGAGAACTATGGAGATGAGGTTTACTGTGTCCTAAAGATAACAGTCAAATATAGAACTGCAGCACATTGTTTATAACATCATTCACAGACCATGCACCATTTTCTGCATAAACATATAGGCAATGCAGGTTATGTCCATAGTGACTATGAATATATATGTGATGTAACAGAACAATCAATCAGATTTCATATTACAGCAGACCCTAAAATGAACATTGCACTTTAATCCACCCACCTTATAAATTAGCCTGTAAAATTTGCCTTTATAAATTCTTATTTTCCAATATATATCACAACAGGCTCAGCTTTTGATTCAAGATGGTCAAGGTGGGTATTCTTAAAATACATATAAAGCACAAACATGTTTTTTTATTTTTTTATTATTATTATGGATAGAACAGGGAATAGTTAAAGTGATATAAAGTGATAAAGGCTTTATTTTTGTTAAAATAAAAAGAGGTTATGCTTACCTTCTCTGTGCAATGATATTGAACAGAAACGTCCGTTACCTACTTACCTGACAGTCCCCTGCCGATTCTGTCCACTCCTTCTTATGCCGCGTACACACGACTGTTTTTCTTGACGAGAAAAATGCAATTTTTAAAAACGGTCGTGAAAAACGGTGGTGTGTATGCTCCAGAGCATTTTTCTCTACGAGAAAAATGGGCGAAAAAAAATTAGAACCTGCTCTATTTTTTCTTGTCGTTTTTCACGTCGTTCTTTTTAACGTAGTGAAAAACGGTCGTGTGTATGCTTTTACGAGGGGAAAAAAAATGCGCATGCTCAGAATCAAGTATGAGACAGGAGCGCTCGTTCTGGTAAAACTAGCGTTCATAATGGAGATAGCACATTCGTCACGCTGTAACGGACTGAAAAGCACAAATTGTCTCTCACCAAACTTTATTAACACGAGGATCAGCAAAAGCGTCCCAAAGGGTGGCGGCATTCGAATGGAACTTCCCCTTTATAGTGCCGTCGTATGTGTTGTACGTCACCGCGCTTTGCTCGAGCATTTTTTTTCATGAACGTATGTATGCAAGGCAGGCTTGAGAGGAAACACGAAAAATCACGTAGAGAAAAACATTATTTTTCCATGACATGAATAACGGTCGTTTGTACGCGGCATTACTCCAGATGCCTCCTTAGTAAGCCAGGTACTAAGGAGGCACCTATGTGAGCATGCTCCCGAGCCAGAATGTATGTGTCCATAGACACACAGAGCGCCAGCATGCCACGCCCAAACCCATCTTCATAGGAGTTTGACTGATGTTAACAGGAGCCTATGGCTCTGCTGCCCTCCGAGTCTCCTGTGAAAGGGGGAAGTGAGGGGAGCAGTGCTGCAACTGAGACAGTGATGGAGCAGTGACAGAGATGGAGGTGGGTAGAACAAGTAGTGTGGCATTTTTTACGTAAAAGCCATTTGAGTTTTGAATCACTTTAAAACCCATGCCATGTTTTTTTTAACTTCTACAGGAAATTAGAGAGAAAAGTGAGGGAGATTCCTTCTCAGAAAGTTATCACAGCTACAAGTGTTTCTCCCCAGTGAGAGTGAGAGCGATAACACCACATTTAACACACCTGCTCCCCATTCACACCTGAGACCTTGTAACACTAACACATGACACCAGGGAGGTTGGACATTTTCACTTAGGGGTGTACTCACTTTTGTTGCCAGCGGTTTAGACATTAATGGCTGTGTGTTGAGTTATTTTGAGGGGACAGCAAATTCACACTGTTATACAAGCTGTAAACTCATTTCTTTACATTGTTGCAAAGAGTAATTTCTTCAGTGTTGTCACATGAAAATATATAATAAAATATTTACAAAAATGTGAGGGGTGTACTCACTTTTGTGAGATACTGTATGAAAATGTATACTATACATAACATATATCAGTTATTTTTAATAAGGATCAGGTCAGGTTTGCATCAGTATCCGGTCATAATTTTATACTGTTCACAACTGAATGACATGTGCGATTCTGAAGCATTCCTATGGAAGTCAATGGGCTTGAATTCACACCTGAGGCGGGCCGGACCACACTCAACAGAAAACTGACAGGACTCTTTCTCAATTCCCACTGAATCCACCCACAGGCACAATAGAAAGCAAAGTTCTTTCACATGTCATGCAAATTGGATGCGTTTTGAATTGGAATTGGATGTGTGTGAACCTAGCCTAAGGGTTTTTTCATATTATAAGGTCACTTGTGCTGTTTTATTCTTGAATGCTGGCTAGGAACACGCTGCGGCTGCGATATCCTCATGGAAACCTCCCACTGGGCGCCCCATGTCATTTGATGAGCCTGTAACTGCCTTACTTCTTGTAAGTGTTTTTATAGGTTTTTTTTTTGCTAATTAGAGTCTTGTTGTATTAATTAAGAGGGCTCAAACATTTTGGGCACGACTGCATGGGCATGCGGCCACCCTGCCCTCTAATTTATAAAAATAAAAAATAAAAAATTTACCTCAGAATATAGGTTACTGTCTCTTTAAGATTTTAAATAAAATTTGGGCGGGGAAAAAGCAGATACCATGTGACCAATGGGAAAATTCTTGTGGGGCTCAATATAACAAGGGGCTCTGCTCTGGGCAATTTGCCAGTTGGACAGTGTCGGCTCAACAATCTCAACCCCCCCCCCCCTTCCCGTTGCAAGGCACGTTATGTGGTATTGTCACTCTTTTGATTGAAGTGGCGGACCGATGTTATATTCATTATATTTAAGCTTGAGTCCTTAATGACTGAGCTAAAAAATTGTGTTAAAAAAAGTTTATTAATAAATTATTCATCAGTATGTGGTTATTATTTAATTATTTATATTACACCAAAAAATATTTTTCCAACAAAGTTGTGTAATATCTATTTATTTATTAGATAAGTTGGTATTGGGGGGAGGGAACAAGGTGCGGCATGCATTCCCATGCACTTAGAAGTGCCTTATGTGCTCATATAAGTCTGTGGGAAAGCAAAACCCACTTGAAACAGGTCAAATGTAGGTCAGATGTACCTGTCAATTAATTCTGAATGATCTCAGAAGCAGCTCAAACCGATGTCAAATTGACGCCATTTAACCACCTGCCAACGGGCACGAAAACCCCCTTCCTGCCCAAGCCATTTTTCAGCTTTCAGCGCTGTAACACTTTGAATGACAATTGCGCGGTCGTGCTACGTGGCTACCAAACAAAATTTGCGTCCTTTTTTCCCCACAAATAGAGCTTTATTTTGGTGGTATTTGATCACCTCTATGGTTTTTATTTTTGCGCTATAAACAAAAGAAGAGCGTCAAGTTTGAAAAAATACACAATATTTTTTACTATAATAAATATCCATTTTTTTTTTTTCCTCAGTTTAGGCCGATATGTATTCTTCTACATATCTTTGGTAAAAAAAATCGCAATAAGCGTATATTGATTGGTTTGCGCAAAAGTTATAGCAGATACAAAATAGGGGATAGATTTATAGCATTTTTTTTTGTAATTTAAAACTACTCGCGGCTATTAATGAATTGTCGGGTCCTGGCAATACAGATAAAATTCATTGAAAAAAACAGCATGGGTTCCCCCCCCCAGTCCATTACCAGGCCCTTTGGGTCTGGTATGAATATTAATGGGAACCCCAAACCAAAATGTAAAAAAAAAATGCGTGGGGGTTCCCCCCAGTCCATTACCAGGCCCTTTGGGTCTGGTATGGACATTAAGGGGAACCCTGCACCAATTTTTTTTTAAATGGCGTGGGGTTCCCCCCAAAAATCCATACCAGACCCTTACCGGGGTTACCCAATGACATGTACGGTTGACCCCACCCCCTCTGGCGCATCACGCTCTCTCGTCCCCCCTCTTTTCCTGCAGCCTGCCAGGTTGCGTGCTCGGATAAGGGTCTGGTATGGATTTTTGGGGGGAACCCCACACCATTTTTTTATTTTGGTGTGTGGTTCCCCTTAATATCCATACCAGACCAAAGGGTCTGGTATGGATTTTTAGGGGGAACCCTATGCCATTTAAAAAAAAAATTGGTGCAGGATTCCCCTTAATATCCATACCAGACCTGAAGGGCCTGGTAATGGACTGGGGGGGGGAACCCATGCCGTTTTTTTCAATGACTTTTATCTGTATTGCCAGGACCCGACAATTCATTAATAGCCGCGAGTAGTTTTAAATTACTTTTTTTCCTTCAGAAATTAAATTTTGTGCAGGGACAGTTCTAAAACACGGGAAACATGCGCTGCTTTACCGGCATACTATAGACATCCCCTAGGTACGAAATTTAAAGGAATATTTCACTTTTATTGTTTCACTTTAAGCATTATTAAAATCCCTGCTCCTGAAAAAACTGAAATTTTTTTAACTTTTTTTTGCATCGATACTAGGGATGAGCCGAACACCCCCCTGTTCGGTTCGCACCAGAACCTGTGAACAGACCTAAAGTTTGCGTGAACTTAAGAACCCTATTAAATACAATGGACTTGAATCAAAAGTGCTAATTATAAAGGCTAATATGCAAGTTATTGTCCTAAAAAGGGTTTGGGTACCCGGGTCCTGCCCTAGGGGACATGTATCAATGCAAAAAAAGTTTTAAAAATTGCAGTTTTTTCGGGAGCAGTGATTTTAATAATGCTTAAAGTGAAACAATAAAAGTGAAATATTCCTTTAAATTTCGTACCTGGGGGGGGGGGGGTAAAGTATGCCTGTAAAGCAGTGCTTGTTTCCCTTGCTTAGAACTGTCCCTGCACAAAATGTCATTCCTGAAGGAAAAAAAGTCATTTAAAAGCACTCGCGGCTATAATGAATTGTCGGCTCCCGGCAATACAGAGAAAAGTCATTGATAAAAAAAAAAATGCGTGGGGGTCCCCCCAAATTCAATTACCAAGCCCTTCAGGATATTAAGGGGAACCCTGCGTCAAATTAAAAAAAATGACGTGGGGTTCCCCCCAAATATCCATACTAGACCCTTCAGACTTTAAGGGGATTTCTCCCATAGACTTTTACAGGGTGTTCCGCGGCTTTTCGAATTTGCTGCGAACACCCCAAATTGTTTGCTGTTCAGCGAACGTGCGAACAGGCAATGTTCGAGTCGAACATGAGTTCAACTCGAAGCTTATCCCTAATTGATACATGTGCCCTGGGGCAGGACCTGGGTCCCCAAACACTTTTTATGATAATAACTTGCATATTAACCTTTAAAATTAGCACTTTTGATTTTTCATGTTCGTGTCCCATAGACTTTAACGGGGTTCGCACAAATTTTTGGCCTGTTCGCATGTTCTGGATGCGAACTGAACCGGGGGGTGTTTGGCTCATCCCTAATCAGTTGATATGGAGGATGTAAGTCACCTGCATAGCATCCTTGTTTGACCCCCCCCCCTGCCCCTCTCCATCAGCTTTAGGGTCACATTAGCTGACTGATGGAGAAAAACTGAGGGAGAAGAGAAACATTGGAATACGAGTCAGTACCAGTTTTCAAAAGTGTATTTGCTTTGGAAGAACAAATCACCTCTAATGTTGAGTGTCCTACTTGGACTTGCGGATGTTGCTCCATTATGTAAAACTATTATGCCTTGTACACACGATCGAAATTCCGATGGAATAAAATCCGATGGACTTGTTTAATCGGAAATTCCGATCGTGTGTGGGCCCCATCTGACTTTTTTCCATCGGAGAAAAAAAATAGAACATGAAAAATCCACGCATGCTCAGAATCAAGTCGACGCATGCTCGGAAGCATTGAACTTTATTTTTCTCGGCTTGTTGTAGTGTTTTACATCACAGCGTTTTGGACGGTCGGAATTTAGTCTGACAGTGTGTATGCAAGACTGATGGAAGTCAGCTTCATCGGAATTCCGACGGAAAATTCCATCGGTTTTTATTCCATCGGAAATCCGATCGTGTGCACAAGGCATTAGAATAGTTTTTACATTTTAGAAAGGGGCGCCTCTAGACTGTCCATATTTTTTTAAGGGTGCCTTGACTGAAAAGAAGGTTGAGAAACACTGCTTTAGAGAATGCACTGGGCTAATAACAGTGTCATTGTCTGCCTTGTGTATTCTCAAAACCATAAAAATATATTATGAATACATTTCAGAGATGGGAAATAGGAAGAGATAAAAAAATAAAAAATAACAGCAACCCCCTTTGATAAAGCATTAAAGTGACAGTCGATGTGACCCTTTAAGACCAAAAACATTTCTTAGCAGTAAGTAGCATGCTACTAAATGTCCAGATTGCAAAATAGCTGGCATTCAACATTGTTTTGACCAAAGAAAATCTGAATAGTACAAGCAGCCAAAATAACTTGGTAAAACTATGCTAAGTTGTTTGATAAATGTGTCTAATACATGATCCTAAGCTTTACGGAACTCTAATTAAGTGTTTTTACAGACCTGTTGGCACTGTCAATGTTGATTTCTTCTCTCATTTGACTTCTATGAACCTTTGACTGGACATCTTCTGATCAGCAGACAGGAACACAGAAAATTCTCACTTCTTAAATGTGTTGGCTTTTCATCCTGACCTGAAACTATCACACAGATGTCTGTGTTTTCTTTATCCAAAAGGCTAACCAGCTCCTGAAAAATTGGGAGCCCCTGTAAGTTTTTTAATGGTGTGAAAATCTAGGGGATTAATACGTTGCGTCATCATGTGAAAGGATTTTCCACACTAATGAAGAAGCTCTCGACCCACCAAATTTTGCTGGTCGCTTGCACAGAAGTCTTAGAACAGAAGCACTTTGACCTGCTTTATCCTCTTATGCCTTGTACACACGACCGGATTTCCCAATGGAAAAAGTCAGACGGGCTCCTTTCATCTGACTTTTTCCTTCTGAAATTCCGACGGACTTAGATAGAGAACTTGTTCTCTTTTTTTAGACGGACAAAAATTTATATCGGAAAGTCCGTTCGACTGTATGCAATTCCGACGGACTAAAAACCACGCATGCTCAGAATCAAGTCGACACATGCTCGGAAGCATTGAACTTAATTTTTCTCGGCTCGTCTTAGTGTTGTACGCCACCGCGTTTTTGGCGGTCGGATTTTAGTGTGACCTCTGTGTATGCAAGACAGCTTTAGCAGAATTCCGTCAGAACTCCGTCGGACAAACCGTTGGACTTTATTCCGATGGACAGTCCGGTCGTGTGTACAGGGCATTACTTTAAAGATACACTCCTGCTTGGGCACTTGATCACTTCATTTTTCACTTGAACTCTGTTTCATGTAATATGATTTTTAATTTTTTTTGCTTCATTTCATAATTTTCTCTGCGCGTGAAAGAATGTTTGGCTTCAAATTTCTTGTCTTCCAAAAAGAACAACATAACTCATATATTAAAAGCATACACCATCCCAAAGCAGATATCATAGCTCTACTTTTGCGTATAATGATCTATATATTAGGAGATCAATACAGTGGGGAGATTTACTAAAACTGAAAAACACAAATCTGGTGCAGCTGTGCATAGTAACTAATCAGATTCTATGTTAATTTTTTGTGTTCTTCTTTCTCTATCATAACCAGTCCACTTTTTGCGATACGGCACTGTGTTACTTTAACTGACGATTGCGCAGTCATGCAATGCTGTACCCAAATAACATTTATGTATTTTATTCCCACAAATAGATTTTTCTTTTTGTGATATTTGATTACCTCTGCGTTTTTTATTTTTTGCAATATAAAACAAAAAAAGGGCGCCATTTTGAAAAAAAAAAACAATATATTTTACTTCCTGCTTTAAAACATATCCAATAAAAAAAATTTAAAATCAAGTTTCTTCACAAGTTTAGGACAATAGGTATTCTGTTTTTGGTAAAAAAAAATCCCAATAAGTGTATATTGATTGGTTTAAGCGAACGTTATAGTGTCTACAAACTATGGGATATATACTGGAATTTTTATACTAGTACTGTCGGTGATCAGCGACTTATAGCGGGACTGCGATATTGCAGCGGACAATCAGACACTTAGCCCAGGTTCACACTGGGCTGCGGGAGTGAAGCCGTGCGAGTTCAGCTGAACTCGCACGATTTCACTCCTGCCTGTCAGTCCAGATTTTGGCCGCGATTACAGGGACATCTGTGCAGGTTTCTGCACAGATGTCAATGTAAATCGCGGCCTGAAATTGCAAAAAGTAGTACAGAAACTACTTTTGCGGATCACGGGTACTTCTTTGATCCAAAGGACAAACAGCTCTACAACTGGATCTAGCAACCACTGGATAGGCCTCTCTCACTGACCTAGCAGCCGGTGCGGTGCTCGGTCATAGTCTCTGCCACAGACTTGTTGAATATACTTGAATCGTTGTACGATCCTCTGCCACAGGATTGTATAACCAAGAACCTTTACAAAGTCAAAGTACAATCTCACAGTATCAGTATCTTTCAGCCATCCGGCGATACTGTGAGGTAGATTTGGCCGGGATGCGTCCTCCAATTGAGTCTCCAATTGCTCGGCTCCTTCCCGCAGGTAAGACAGCTCAGGACCACCCCTGGACCAGTAGGCCCCAGAAACTCCTGGGCCTACTTTCAGTAATGAGGCCTTGGGCCAGCAGGCCCCGAGGCAGAAGAACTACTATGGCACACCTTAGGCCAGGAGGGCCATCAGGTCAGAGAGACCGCGAAAATGGTGTCTGTCCCTTAAGTACCCTCTCCCAGAATGCACAGCGGGTGAACCACTCCCCCTGGGCTATTTCTGGGTAAAGAGGTACTCAATGCATCCACCCTGCTGTATTTCCAACACTGACGGGGGGTGACAGCGACACCCACAGCCAAGTGGAAAATGTACAACACGACTGAACTGGAACAGAAACCAGCAATTTAACATAATACTCTGAGCTAAACTACAGCTCAGATAAACCTAAATTTACATCTAGCGCCTACTCAATAGGAGCAGGGCGCTACACACTTCCCCCACCGCAATAGACGATGTCCTCATCATCTGAGAAAAATGACTCACTCCTGAGAATCTGTACCTTTATCACAAAACTTAGATGGGAAAGGGAAAGGGTGAGGTAGCAAAAGAAATACAGGTTTAACATAAACACACACAGCAGAGTTACATCAACATATGTCCCATAAGCTAACTCTCTATCTAAGCCACCCACTCTCCAGCAGCTTGACAGAAGATCCATTTGTACCTGAAAAAACAAAAGACACACACAGGCAACAATATAAAACAAATTACTGTACAATCAGGAAGCAAAGCCTCATCTCCTAAGAGGTGAGACTTTCTTTCCCTTATTTTTTCAAATGTGAAGTAGCTAGAAAAGTAAAGTCCAGTCTTTGCTGTGCAAACTTCCACCACCTAGTGGCAGAAGAAGAATATGGCAATAGTCCTAATACAAGTGCTGGAACAGGTAGAGAAATCTTGACTCAGAGGTTTCCTGTAACCTAACACTACCTAGCTATATACCCCACAGTTGTTTTTGCATAGAGCATTTTTCTTTTCCTCACAGTCTCTTTGCAAAGTGGACAAACAAAACAGGACAGTCACTATAATTGATCACCAGTAAAACCGGGGATCAGGTAGAGTCAGGTTTTTCCCTTGCTTATCCAAAGTGGTGATGAAGTAGACAACGTTGTCTTTTCCAGGCCTGCAGATGACCACTTTGTCAGCATGAATGTGTCGACCATAGTTCCAATGCAACAGACACCCATTGAAACGATCATTCATAGTGGAGGAATAGCCTGCTCTTCTGAAAGGCTTTGGTACAGACAGATAGTCCCAAACAGCCTCACTGTACCACTGCTCTCCGTTAAGTTCAATTTCCTGCATGATCTCCTTAGGAACATAAGGAAACTCCAGTCCATATTCTGTGGCTACCCTTTTGTTTAGCAATCTTTGCAATCGAGCAAAGCCTTGGCAAAGCTCTGGCACTTCCTTGTCCAGGAAGCACACATGAGGTCGGAGATTTGCGCACCATAGCGTTGGTAGACAATTTTTCTGACCCAAATGAACTGGTACCTCTGGCCAGAATATCGTTAGTAGCAACGGGGGGTTCCACACTGGGTGATGTCTTCCCCGAGCCCATAACTACCCAATCAGAAAAAGTGAAGGCCGAAGCGACATCATCACTAGAGTTGAGCGGACACCTGGATGTCCGGGTTCGACGGGTTCGGCCGAACTTCGGAAAAAAGTTCGAGTTCGGGACCGAACTTGACCCGAACTTGACCCCGAACCCGTACCCCATTGAAGTCAATAGGGACCCGAACTTCTAAGGACTATTGGCGCTTGTTTCCCGTGCTTAGAAAAAAAGTAATTTAAAACTCATTTGCGGCTATAATGAATTGTCGGCTCCCGGCAATACATAGAAAAGTCATTGATAAAAAGTGTGGGGGTCCCTCCAAATTCAATTACCAGGCCCTTCAGGTCTGGTATGGATTTTAAGGGGAACTCCACCCCATTGTACCCCTACCATTTCACGAAGAAAGTGTAAAAACAAAAAAACAAAAAAAAAAACACACAGACACCTTGGAAAAGTCCTTTATTAAAAAAAAAAAAAACATTCCAGCGATGAAATCCAGTGTCCCGTGGCGATCCGATGTCCAGCGCTGTCCACACAAAATGTCATTGGCTGAGCCTGAGCGGACCTGATGGGGAACTTCCTCCGCAGTGTTTTAAATGAATAGACCCACCCCTTCTAAAGTTCCCCATCAGGTACGCTCAGCCAATGACGTAGGTGTAAGGCCAGATACGGAACGTGAGAAGGGGCGGGTCTTTCATTTATTACACTGCGAGGCAGTTCCCCATCAGGTTCGCTCAGCCAATGACGTAGGCGGGGTCTGACATACAAGGGGGCGGACCTGATGGGAAACTTCCTCCACAGTGTAATAAATTAATAGACCCGCCCCTTCTCATGTTCCGCATTTGGTCCGCTTAGCCTTACACTTACGTCATTGGCTGAGCGGACCTGATGGGGAACTTTAGAAGGGGCGGGTCTATACATGTAATAGACTGCAGAGGAAGTTCCCCATCAGGTCCGCTCAGGCTCAGCCAATGACGTCTCGTGTGGACAGCGCTGGACATCGTATCGCCGCGGGACACTGGATTTCATCACTGGAATGTTTTTTTTTTTTTTTTAATAAAGGACTTTTCCAAGGTGTCTGTGTGTTTTTAAAAAAAAAAAAATTACACTTTATTTGTGAAATGGTAGGGGTACAATGTACCCTTTACCAATTCAGATGGGGGGCCGGGATCTGGGGGTCCCCTTTGTTAAAGGGGTCTTCCAGATTCCAATAAGCCCCCTGCCCGCAGACCCCCACAACCATCGGGCAAGGGTTGTGGGGATGAGGCCCTTGTCCCCATCAACATGGGGACATCCTCCCCATGTTGAGGGCATGTGGCCTGGTACGGTTCAGGAGGGGGGGCGCTCTCTCTTTTCCTGCGGCCTGCCAGGTTGCGTGCTCAGATAAAGGATCTGGTATGGATTTTTGGGGGAACTCCACGCCATTTTTTTTTAAATTTGGGGTGGAGTTCCCCTTAAAATCCATACCAGACCTGAAGGGCCTGGTAATTTAATTTGGGGGGACCCCCACGCTTTTTTTTTTCTTTTATCAATGATTGTTCTCTATATTGCCGGGAGCCGACAATCATTATAGCCGCGAGTGAGTTTTAAATGACTTTTTTTCCTTCAGAAATTACACTTTGTGCAGGGACAGTTCTAAGCACGAGAAACAAGCGCGACTTTACAGGCATACTTTACACACACGGAAACAATATACAGAAAATTCCGAAACGAAAGTTTACTGGCTGCCCTGCAGCTTTTAAAAACGTGCCATTACATCGCCGAACACCGGACCTGAACCCGAACATACAGTCAATTGTTCGGGTTCGGGTCCGGGACCCAAAAACCCAAAAGTTCGGTACAGACCCGAACTTTACAGTTCGGGTCCACTCAACCCTAATCATCACCATTTGCCCATAACATCTGAGACATAGTCTCGAACAAATCATCGTCTCCGGAGATATCTGACAGGGAGTCTAATTCAGAGTCCCGTAACTCCTCCGCGGCCATATATTTACAGACAGTCCGCATGTACACTTTCCCCAGATCTCTCACCTGTTCCTGTCGTGGATTTCTCAGGGATGATTCCTCTCTCTGGATCCGGTTCGGCTAGTCTTTGGGGTAGGCCTTGACCACAGCCGCGGGAGGCTTTCACATATCCCATCTTCCTCTGGACAGGTGGAGCGGGAGCAGGTGCAGCGGAGATAACAGCAGTAACTATGTCCGCTGATGACTCTTTGCTGGCAGTAACAGCGCCATCTCCTTCAGGAACAGTCACTGTAGCAGACGCGGCAAGTGCAGGTCTAGCCGCAGAAGCAAAGGTAGCAGCCTCTTCTGTAGCAATGCCCGTGGCCCAGTTCACTCGGTAAGCACGGGGCGGCATGGTGGGTTGCTCTACGGCAAACAGGTACTCCCCGCAGTGTAGGCACCGAACAAATGGACGGGGGTGTACGACCAGTCCTTCACACCTGTTGCATAGCATACCCAATGCTTCGACATCTCCTGTCGTGTACTGTATGAAACGCCCATGCAGTTTCAGACGAATGCCAGTATCCGTCAACAAAGTTCCAGGCAACACGGCACTTGTAGCGGTACCCACAGGAAACATCCTGGGCCCCATAGCAGACTGCATCAACGGCATTGAAGACATGGCTGTACGATCAGATAGTGTTGGACACACACACGCGGTGTCTCATGCAGCAAGCAGGTGGGAACTCCTCCCACTCGCTCCTCTAGTCACGTAGCTCCCGGGCTTTTTGGCTTTTCTTGGCTCCGCCCACAGCCCACATGGCTTAGAAGTGATCCACAAATTAACCCCTTTTTAGAAAAGCAACACAGTCCAGAGCCCTCTTTAGCATAGGCTCCCGGTGAACAGCTTACTTGAGTTGCGACCCGTAAAGGCAAATCCCGGACTCGAGCCCCCACATGTAGCACTACCCCCGTAGGAGCTGCTGGTTTAATTTTAAGTCTGCCGTTACCTCACTGTTCACCATATCCGCCATAGGGGTCCCATTGGAGAGTTGTTCACAGATGTCCGCACTAAACACTTAGTCTCTTTTTCCAATGCTTTTATTAACAACATCAGATAGAGAGATGGAGGGTTAGGGGAGATTCAGGTACCTGTTTTGTGAATCTCGTTTACTTATTTGATCCAGAGGACAAACAGCATCACAACTGGATCTAGCAACCACCGGATAGGCCTCTCTCACTGACATAGCAGCCGGTGCGGTGCTCGGTCATAGTCTCTACCACAGACTTGTTGAATACACTTGAATCGTTGTACAATCCTCTGCCACAGGATTGTATAACCAAGAACCTTTACAAAGTCAAAGTACAATCTCACAGTACCAGTATCTTTCAGCCATCCGGCGATACTGTGAGGTGGATTTGGCCGGGATGCGTCCTCCAATTGAGTCTCCAATTGCTCGGCTTCTTCCCGCAGGCAAGACAGCTAAGGACCACCCCTGGACCAGTAGGCCCCAGAAACTCCTGGGCCTACTTTCAGTAACGAGGCCTCAGGCCAGAAGGCCCCGAAGCAGAAGAACTGCTACGGCACACCTTAGGCCAGGAGGGCCATCAGGTCAGAGACACCGCGAAAACGGTGTCTGTCCCTTAAGTACCCTCTCCCAGAATGCACAGCGGGTGAACTACTCCCCCTGGGCTATTTCTGGGTAAAGAGGTACTCAATGCATCCAGCCTGCTGTATTTCCAACACTGACCGGGGGTGACAGCGACACCCACGGCCAAGTGGAAAATGTACAACACGACTGAACTGGAACAGAAACCAGCAATTTAACATAATACTCTGAGCTAAACTACAGCTCAGATAAACCTAAATTTACATTTAGCGCCTACTCAATAGGAGCAGGGCGCTACATACACATAATGAGCTGTCTTTGTCTTTAGCACCTTCTTAAATTGACAGAACTAATCTGTGTACCACATGAGCACATACATCTATGATAAAAATTATAGACCCTTCATTTCTTTGTAAGTGGGCAAACTTACAGAATCTACAGGGGATCAAATCATTATTTTCCCCACTGTACACTGTCACTGTACTAATGGCACTGGCTGGGAAGGGGTTAAACATCTAGGGAGACCAAAGGGTTAACTGTGTGGCTATCCAGTGTTTGTGCTTACTATGTGTGCTGCTTTTACTAGGGGAAGAGATGGATTTGAGAAACACAGAATATATCCTGTCCCCCTGTCATAATGGAACTCTGCCTTGTTTACATAGGCAGAGCTCTGTTCTGTGTCTCTGCCCAATGATTGGCAGCTGCCGGCAGACATTAAGTCCCGACACAGGCAGATCGGCTTCTGCTGTGAATAATCACAGCAGAAGCGACACTCCGGCTGCGAGCATGCGCCCCCTGCAGGTGGAAATGTGGGATCACATATATATACATGATCCGGTGCACACCTGCCACCCTGTAGCAGTAAAAGTGCTACAGGGCGGTCAGCCAGTAGGTAAGGTTTCATTCATACTGGACATTTGCCTAGCTCTCTTAAACATTAAGGGGCGCTTAAAGGCAGAAACAAAAATGTCAAACGCTCCTAAAAGTGCAATTTTTTTTGACAAGTGTACATGAAGCCTTATTATCAATGCCTAATTTCACAAACATTTAATATGTATCTGCTCTGTGCAATAATGTTGCACACAGCGCCCCTGATCCTTATTTTCTAGGTTTTTCCTCTTCTTTGCATGCTACCATATCAAGCTGCTTCCTATGGAAGTGCACATGTGGGCTTGCTCACCAGCCGGGCTGTGTAAATCTAGAGACACAAACAGCATTGCTCAGCCCTGTCCCCCACTCCCTCCTCATATGATTTGATTGACAGGAGCCAATAACTTCTGCTGTTGCCTCTGTGCCTGTGTGAAGAGCGAGAGAGAACAGCGCTGACTGCAGGCGGACACAACGCTGGATTGATATAGGACTCAAGTAAGTATATAGGGAGGTAAGGGGGCAATGTGCTTACTAAGACATTTTTTACCTTTTTACCTTAATGCAGGGAATGCATTAAGGTAAAACATGTCTTGCCTTTAGAAGCATTTGACGTTAGAAGCTGATTGGTTACTATTTAAACCAGCCCAGATTCTGTGTGCTCCGGTTTTAGAGAATCCCCCTAATATATCCCTTAAAAGTGTGAGGTCAAAACTAAAATGTTTTTTTGTGCATCTGCAAGGTCCATAAAGACAAGGATGAGTGTGTTTGGGGTGGAGGATCTTGACTGGCCTGCACAGAGTTCTGACCTCAACACGATACAACACCTTTGGGATGAATTAGAGCAGAGACTGCAAGCCAGGCCTTCTCGTCCAGCATCAGTGCTTGGCCTCACAAATGCGCTTGTGGAGGAATGGTTAGACATTCCCATATACACACTCCTAAACCTTGTGGACAGCCTGCCAGAAGAGTTGAAGCTGTTATAGCTGCAAAGGGTGGGCCAACTCAATATTGAACCCTACGGACTAAGACTGGGATGCCATTAAAGTTCATGTGCGTGTAAAGGCAGGCGTCCCAAGAATTTTGGTAATATAGTGTATGTCACTGTCCACTGCTATAGAAACCAATTAATAAATGCATTTCCTGAACTTTAACTGTGGTCAGATGGCTTAAAAGGGACAGTAATAGGGGGTTTCCAGTGCACCAGCCCCCTCCCTATAAAAGGCAGGGTTCTCACAAGCTTTTTGTCAGTATGTGTTGGAGTCTGCAGGTTGGGGTCTTATTGGAATCTGGAATCTCCTTCAATAATAAGAGGGCTCCCAGATACTGCCCCGTCCCACATGAATGAGTATGGGGTACTACTTAAGCCCTACCTTTTTATTAAAAAAAAGTTGTAACCTAGAAATAAAGGCATCCAAATACATGCTTTATTAAAAATAAAATCCCAAAAATCTGTCCGTCGTTGTAAATTCATTGTCAATCATGATGCCGTCACCCACTGACTCGCCCAAAAAAAAAATGGTGATCTGGCGCACTCAACTTATCTCAACTGTAACGCTAGCCAAATGACAGCTACCTGATCAGCTATATGATGGAAGGGACAGGTTTGACAAAGAGTCAGGCCCAAGCCACTTTTATCAACATGTGACAAATGGCTGGTCAAACTAACCGCATGGTCACCAATATGTGACAATGATAATCTCAGCCTCACCGTGCACAAAGATTTTTCCGCTCACATTTCCTAAATCTAGGTGCCAGCTGACTGAGAATGATTGTCACTAGGTTTAGTTAACCAAGCAGTTAACCTGTTAAACCAACACCAGATATTTCATCAGCAATATCAAGCATTCACAATAACAATTATAACTTTTCATAAATGTCTATAATGGACACTGTCATGAAAGACAGGAATATTCACAGATTTACAATAGAGTATCACTCTTCAAAGAGACAAAGATTCTTTAAGTTCTGGCTTAGTGCATTAGAGATATTGTTAACAACTATTGTAACACTGTTAACATGAAACTTGTATCATTGAGAACCCTTGTTGTCTGTCAAAACTTGATTTCAATAAAAACCATTGAAAATAAAAATATTGTTTAATAAATGCACAGGTATAATGGTGCAAATACATTATTCACAGAAAAATGGCATTACAAAAGAAAAAGAAAAAATAATGCAACCGAAAAACAAACAGGGCATAAGATTGAAAATACTTGAAGTTCTGGGTTCTGTGAGTTCAGTAAAGTCCAGTCAATGAGCATTATATGGATCAGTGTTGGCTCTCATAAAATAAATCTTGACTAATGGTCTTTGTATATTGGTAAAAAAGATCTCCAGACTGCTGATGTACAGTCACAGTGTTTATAATCATGCAGCTGCCACTCCCTCTGATACAGTTTTCGATATGTGTTAATATCTATGAATATCCAGGTAATTCAGGTAACATTCTAATAACTTGTATGTTATTGCCCAGCCTAAGATTACTTTTTAATGAATACAAATATGATGGATATCAGATGCCTATTTCAACTAGGAGATGGAATATGCTTAACCCACCTTTGGTTCCTTCTAATATAATGCAGTTTGGTCTTAAAACGCTGCTAATTAATTGATACAGGTAAATATGTCCCTATTCCTGCTGTACTGGTATCATCACAAGAGTTTTGAAACACACTTAGGTTTTGATTCTGCTGGGTAAGAATAGCCGGCCAGGAATGCATATTCTGCTGGTCTACCAGCTAAACTATTTATTTATGACATGCTGTATAATAAGCTTGATACTATTAACCAGGTTGGATATCTGCGTAAGGTTTTAATTGCTTAAACCTGCAAACTGGAATATTTTATTGTTGCTACGAAGACCAGATTTATAGTTGCATATTTTCTTAGTTTTTTAGATTCTATTATTGGGGTTTATGATGGCTAAATCAAAAGCTTATCTGCTAAGTAATGTGACAGCAGAATGGTTAATAGCCATTCCTGAGTTGAAGTAATAGTTAATTTCAAAGTTTCCAGACCCTTGAAGAATGTTTACTCAAGCTGAAAGGTTATGACGATGCATGTCCTATTAAAGCCATGTCCAGAAAGGGGGTCATTGCTGCTAAATCATGTCATTACTGACTTATGGATTTCAAAAAACATGGTTGCCCTATGTCTTCTCACACAAGTTTTGGGGTGCCCAGTTTCATCATAGCAAGGATAGTGGTGATATCATTGATCAAATATGCCGGTGGCCATACTAAATGGAGCAGGGATTCTCTGTGATGTTAGTAGTTCCTAGGGACAACACAGGTGTAGGCACCCCTGGCTTCCTTGGGAACCAGTGACAACAGGAAACTGTCATAAATAGAAGCAGTAGAAATACCGCTTTCTATATATGATGCCTGGCTCCTGCTGAACAGGGGGCTGAATGGGCTGAAGTTTGGGCATTCATCCAAACGCCCGAACAGCTAAAGCTTGGTCTGAATCGTAGACTCATCCCTACTCATCAGGCCTTCCTCATCTTCCTCCTCCCAGATGCAGAGCAGCCAATTTTCTGCAATAGCTGAAGAGATGCCCTCACCTTCCTCCTCCCCTACTACTATTTCTGCCATAGCCCACCAACTGGCATGCAGGAGTTAGATAAATTATTTCAGCACATCATCAGTAACTTGCTGCAGAATGATGTGCAAGAATTCTTGTTGTCAGATATTGAGGATGAGAGCACCAGGAGCATCAGGCAGGGAGCAGCAGTTGGCTGTGATGCAGCTGTAGCTTACTGCCAAGTGGCATGAGCGTGGGGATTACAAAGTGGCAAATTGTACCTGTGAGCCACAAATTGTAGAAGAATAAAGTGAGGAGGAGACAGCAGCACCTGATGGCACTGCCCCATGAAGCTTAACGGGTCTGGGCCTTTTTGCACACATCAATTGCTGACAGCACTGTTGTGGTTTGGAACATTTCAGCCATAGTAAAAAATAGCAGTCATTTGGGTACCACATGCATGAGGAGAGAATTGAATCTGCACCACAAAACTTGGTGAAAGCAGCACATCAATGATACCGTTGGGCAGCAAAAGTCCCACACTCCTTCTCCTCAGTCTTTTACTTTTCACCCCTCCCCCCACTTCACAAAACTCCTGCAACATCTGAAGCCTCAAGTGATAGAGAAATAAGTCTGAGAAAAGTTTGAGGCGCTTATCTTATGGCACATCAAGGCAGGAAGAGCGTGAGAATGGCATCTCGGGTAAGGTAAAGAGGGTCAGTATGGACCTTCACAGTTTAGGTCCAAGCATATGGTTAGACCTTGCCATAAATCACCTTCTCCAGCAGCATCCTTCTCAAGGCAGGTGTCTCTTCTTCAGCTGCTGAAGTGAAAAAAATTCAGTTGATCACTCCCATTATCAGCATCTCAATGCCAGTTCAGCAAAACTTCTGGCTCACGAGGAAGTGGTGAGTGGCAACACTTTGCCTAATTCCATGGTTTCTGTATGCATTGTACTGTAGGCATATCTGCAGGGGTAAACCTAACATCATAGGTTTGCCACCCTTCAAAAAGGTTTGGACACTTATTGCTGACAACGGCTAAAATAAAACAAAATCTCCCAGGCCTGAGATGTAATATTTTGAGGTTTATTTTGTTTAATATATGGTTATCCTGCCAGTAAGCCTGTTGTTTTTTTAACAGAGCCATCTCTCCTGCAAATGTGCCAGTTAGAGTGTTGAGACAAACCATTTACCACTGACAGGGGTGCTTACAATGAACAGATTTTATTTATTCATGTATAACCTTTATCCCAAAGGGGAAAAACTGTTGCTTTAATTGCTTGTGTAACTGCAGTCTGAGCTGGACTTTGGCTTCAATTTGTTAGTGCACCTAAATCTATTAGTATATCTAACATTCTCCTCCCCCATGACAATTCTGCTGTGCAAAGGTGCCCCTGTGCTCCTTCATCCAAAGTGGGAGCTGGGTCAGGTATGGATTGTAAGGGGAACGCCCACGCTTTTTTTTTTTGCTTTATTTAAATCAGTTTAATTAAAATGTGATATTGACTTTTTTTTGTTTTCCTTTAGAAATGTCAATTTTTCTGCAGCAGGTTTTATATATGCTACAGATGTACCACTTTACAGGCAGACTAAGGGTACCCCCCCCCCCCCCCCCAGGCACTATATTAAAGGAATCTTTCATTTTAATTGTTTCACTTTAGGCATCATTAAAATCGCTGCTCCTTTAAAAACAATTGCATATAAGCCTTCAAAATGGGGACTTTTGATTTTTCATGTTCGGCTCCTATAGACTCAAGTGGAGTTTGCGTTTTGTGGCCAAACTTTTCTGGTGCAAACCGAACACGTGGGTGTTCGGCACAACTCTACTGTATGGTAAACTTTGTGAATTTGCTTTTGCATTAAAGTGATAAAACGGCACTAGCAGTGATTATATTAAACACTAGAAGTGATAAAATAAAACTACCGTATATACTCGCGTATAAGCCGAGTTTTTCAGCCCTTTTTTTAGGGCTGAAAGTATACCCCTCGGCTTATACTCGAGTATATACGGTACTTATAGAATGGACTAAATAAAACATCAGAGTTCAGTTTTCATTGTGCAGCTCCAGTTTATCTGCATTTTTTGAATTTAATTAATAGTGTCACTGACTTTGGCTCCAACTATCACTACTATTTTTTTTTTCTTTTGCACTAACTTTTATTTATTTCTCCAGGAATTCAGCTTTGAAAACTCATTGGGAGCAGCAAGAATAAGTCATGAGTAACTCCCACTACACAGAGGATGGGTGAGCACAAATCAAGTCGCAGCCTTCCATGATACTGGGTATCCATGGTAACTGGTACATACTGTGAAATAAAACAGCAACACTAGGGAACACATATGGCATCATTACTTTCTCTTGACATTTACAATAAACATAGAGCATTATATTTTGTATCTGAAATCATATTGTTTATGTTAAATACTACAGAGAAATATGAATTTGTAGAGTTCCTAATAAAATTAAAAAGTGTATATTATGCCAGGATAACATTACCTCCCACTATTCCACTTGGTCTCAAAGAGCTAATAATTGCAGTTCTGTTTGGCCAGTTCTGTCAGTATAATACTTAATAAAATGGATCGGCATTAATCCTCAGGAGAAATAAAACTTCTATAACTTATCCATGCTGAAAAAATAGATCATGCCAGCTTACTAAGACAAATATAATATTCAATGCTTCTGTTATTCTAGGTTTCAGTTTTGCCATTTAGTAAGCTGGGGGATATAAATTTAAAGACCCAGGACTAAGGGAGTACAAGTTATCAGGAATTCCACAAGGGAGGGAGTGGTGCAAGGGTAAAGGCTTTCCTGTAAGGAGTAACTTGAAAACTGCCAGTGTATAAGATATTTTTATAATGAATGTATGGCTCTGTGCCTTGTGTTTCTGCGGCCATACATCACGTAATAAAAATATGTTTCATTTTCCATTAATAATCATTTTGAGAGAGCAATGTGTTACATTTTAAACCGAGGCAATGCTGCAGGGAATTAAGATGATAAGGGGTTAATAGGTGAAGTCAGTTTTTAATTCTACTAAAAGCATACAGTCATTTAAAACAAGAAAATCTTTCTTTGTTTCTTTTTTTCTTTCTTCATTCAAATTTAAACAGGTAACTTATATTATAATGAAATAATTTTAGATATCCATTCTTACAACAAGTGTTACCCTTGAACACATTAGCAATGGTTGCGCTTTACTGCTCTTTTCACAATTTCAAATTTCCTTTTTTTTTTTATCATCTGACAGAATTCGTAAACTGTGATGTTCTCTAATCAATCATATATAAACTGCTGGTGCTTTTAACAAACATATATAAATGCGCAGTGAGAGAATATAGAAATAAACATGTAAAAAAACACAGAAAAGTCCCAATTCATATATCCTTGTAGCAAAATTGAATGTGCTCAATTAAAAAGTGCTTGATGCTGATTGGAATCTTCTGTTTGTGTATCATACAATCCACACTAAACTGCTCAGTGCTGTCCCTTTAAATTCCTAAACCGTGCTCCTCGCTGTGCCTCTCCTCTTTCCACCACACTCTCTGGAATTGGGTGACCCCTTATTCTCATAAGCGGGTCATAAGGACTTCTGAGTAGTTGTCCCTCCAGTCCAGGGAAAGGGCGTTCACTCCTTTTAGGATCCCTCTACTATCATGAATGATGAGCCCATGCAGCTGGTGTAGAGATTTAGAGATCTGAAATCCTTAATCTTCTCTCCCTTTTTCTTGAAGGGCTTTCAGGATGGATCAGAACAATGCTGGCACATGACCACTATAACCATCAATGTGATTCATCATGGGAAGAAGAAATTGCACTTTTGTATGTAATCCGTGAGCGGTCGGCTCATACATTTTTGATGGGGAACCTCTTCCTCCAACTTGTAGACTGGAAAGTCCAAACATTAGGCTGGATGATAGTTTAGATGAGGAAGTGGAAACCAACAAGATCCTGGAGAGCTTCTTGAGAGATGCAGAGTAGACCGGAAGTGATCTCATATTTGTCTGAGGATAGACCTTTGTCTATCCCAAGCAATGTTTGAGCTCACTAACTTTTGATTTACTCGCTACCTCTGATGGAACTCTGCCCCTAGCACCTATGACTATTGCCACTAAATAAGGATTTCTGACTTTGCTCTTAAACTTTCCATCGACTGAAAACAGTGCATACCCTATTTGGCTTAAATTTAGTATTTTGACAGTAGTTAAGCAGGGAGCCTGCGTGATTGCAATTGTGATGATTATGGCTTACAGCTCATGAAAACCCCAAATCCACAATCTCAGAAAATTAGAATATTACATGCAATCAATAAAACAAGGATTGTACATAGAACAATATCGGACCTCTAAAAAGTATAAGCATGCATATGTGCTCAGTGCTTGGTTTGGGCCCCTTTTGCAGCAATTACTGCCTCAATGCGGCGTGGCATGGAAGATATCAGCCTGTGGCACTGCTGAGGTGTAGGGATGAGCCCGATGTTCGAGTCGAACAAAAGTTTGACTCGAACATCGGGTGTTCTCCTGTTCGCTCAATAGCGAACAATTTGGGGTGTTCGCGGCACATTCAAAAGCCACGGAACACCCTTTAAAAGTCTATGAGATAAATCAAAAGTGCTATTTTTAAAGGTTAATATGCATGGTATTGTCATAAAAAGTGTTTGGGGACCCGGGTCCTGCCCCAGGGGACATGTATCAATGCAAAAAAAAGTTTAAAAAAAATGCCGTTTTATCGGGAGCAGTGATTTTAAAAATGCTTAAAGTTAAACAATAAAAGTGAAATATTCCTTTAAATTTCGTACCTGGGGGTGTCTATAGTATGCCTGTAAAGTGGTGCATGATTCCCGTGTTTAGAACAGTCCCTGCACAAAATGTAATTTCTAAAGGAAAAAAAGGCATTTAAAACTACTCACGGCTATAATGAATTGTCGGGTCCCGGCAATACAGATAAAAGTCATTGAAAAAAACGGCATGGGCCCCCCCCCCCCAGTCCATTGCCAGTCCCCCAGTCCCTTTGGGTCTGGTATGAATATTAAGGGGAACCCCAAACCAAAATTTATAAAAAAAATTGCGTGGGAGTCCCCCCAAATTCCATACTAGGCCCTTCAGGTCTTGTCTGGATATTAAGGGGAACCCTGTTCCAATTATTTTTTTTTAAATGGCGTAGGGGTCCCCCTCAAAATCCATACCAAACCCTTCAGGTCTGGTATGGATTTTAAGGGGAACCCAGAGCCAAATAAAAAAAATGGTGTGGGGTTCCCCCCAAAAATCCATACCAGACCCTTATCCAAGCACGCAACCTGGCAGGCCACAGGAAAGTAAGGGGGACGACGAGAGCCCCCCCCCTCCTGAACTGTACCAGGCCAACATGGGGAGGATGTCCCCATGTTGATGGGGACATGGGCCTCATCCCCAAAACCCTTGCCCGGTGGTTGTGGGGGTCTGCGGGCAGAGGGCTTATCGGAATCTGGAAGCCCCCTTTAACAAAAGGGACCCCCAGATCCCAGCCCCCCTATGTGAATTGGTAACGGGGTACATTGTGCCCCTACCATTTCACCCAAAAAAGTGACAAAAATTGTAAAAAAAACACAGACACAGCTTGGGACAAGTCCTTTAATAAAAAATATTAACCGCATGCGGCCTGGTACGGTTTAGGAGGGGGGGCGCTCTCTCATCCCCCCTCTTTTTCTGCGGCCTGCCAGGTTGCGTGCTCGGATAAGGGTCTGGTATGGATTTTTGGGGGGAACCCCATACCAGACCTGAAGGGTGTGGCATAGATTTTGAGGGGGACCCCTACGCCATTTAAAAAAAAAAATTGACAGAGGCTTCTTACCACGTGTTCAGCTGTGACCAATCACAGCTGATCATCGTGTGAACCAGAAAGTGGCGGTAAATTACATTCCTCGGTTTGCGCTGAAAGGAAGAGCCGACTGGCGGCTCTCCCTGTCAGAGGGGGGGTCTGTGCTGATAATCAGTACATTGATTATCAGCACAGCCCCATCAGATGTGCCAAAAAGGTGGCCATCAGCTGCCAGTCAGTGCCCCATCAGAAACTGCTGAAGATGCCCATCACAGTGCCAATAAGTGCCCATATCAGTGCCAATTAGTGCCCACCACAGTGCCAATCACTGCCCATCACAGTGTCAATCAGTGCCCTACAGTAACACCTGTCAGAACCTCATCGGTACCTCATCATCAGTGCTGTTCATCAGTGCCACCTGTCAGGGCCAATCAGTACCGCCTATCAGTGCCAATCTGTGCCACCTGTCAGTGCCCATCACATCCGCCTGTCAGTGCCCATCACAGCTGCTTGTCAGTGAACATTAGTGCCGCCTGTCAGTGCCCATCAGTGCCACCTATCAGTGCCCATCAGTGCTGCATATCAGTGCCGCCTATTGGTGCCCATCAGTGCTGCATATCAGTGCCGCCTATTAGTGCCCATCAATTCTACATATCAGTGCCGCCTCATCAGTGCCCATCCGTGAAGGAGAAAACAACATTTTATAACCGAAATGAAGAAAAACTATTTTTTTTTATTTCAGTCTTTTTTCGTTTGTTTATCAAAAAAAAAAAAACACCTGAATGGTGATCTTATACCACCAAAAGAAAGCTCTATTTATGGGAAGAAAATGATAAAAATTTAGTTTGGGTACAGTGTTGCATGACCACGCAATTGTCATTCAAATTGCGACAGTGCTGAAAGCTGAAAATGGTCCTGGGCAGGAAGAGGCGAAGGTGCCAGGTATTGGATTGGTTAAGTAGACACCTGTTTCCTTTTTGATTGTTTAATTTCTAGTTATTATTCTGGATTTTACAATTAGCTATTTTTATTAGATTACATTTTAAAAGCCTATTTATATTTATTACAGCTGATTTTAAATTGTTTTTGTCCAATTTTGGTTGTAATAATTGATCACAGCTGTGTTTCCATTGTTTAAAAATACCTCCGCTCCTTATGCAATAATAATCTTGCAGCAGTTAACAAATTCCTCCTTTCTTTCTTTTCTACTAAAATTCACATTTGCTTACTAAAAGCTTATCTTAGTGAATGAAGCTGATACACATTTGGTCTGTTTGATGTTTATTTCTCAAATTTGTGTTCAACCAAAGATGTTTGAAGAAAATGTATTTCATCCAGTTCACATATGGCCACCTTAGCAGACATTAATAACATTTCAGACTACAAAGAATCTGCATTTTTGAGAAATGGAAAGTTTATTTTGTGTAAAGTGTACTAGTGGGTTCTGGGTTGTTGGCTACTGCTACATCCAGCTTAAAGCCATATTAGAAAAAAAACTGCTGTCGGTCTACAGAGGGGAGCAGCCACAGGGAGCTCTAGATTTCAATGCTGAATTTTTGCAAATCATTATTGGTTGTTTTAAGCACTACAAAAACATAGGAAACGGGTAATAGAAGTAAAAGCCTTAAAGCTGAACTTAAAGTGGATGTAAACCCGATTCATAAAATTTGAGCTGGGAACTGCTGAGATCTGCAGTATTTTGTTATCTCTCTTCAATGAGCTAAGTCCCTTAACTCTCTCCTGAACTGTTCCTCTGTTGTCAGCCTGATAACTCCTGACAAATTCTCGAACACTAAAGCAGCCTGAATCTTCCCTCCGGGGAGGTTGCTAAAATAGATTAACAGGGAGCAGGTCCTATTACAAAACACCTCTGAGAGTCTCTGCCTATGACGAGAGGGGGTGTGTGCCTTTCCTCCAATCAGCAATGTTAGCTATCTTGACTTTATGCCCAGACATCAAACTCTGTGTTAACCAGGAAGAGAAAATCTGCTAACACTATCTCAACTTTCTAAACAGTATATAAATGTGTATACAGCAGATATAAATGTAAAACCTATGTAGGGAGATTTGGTTCATCCCTGTGTATCATCTGAGGCTGTTCACTTCACTGGGTGTATGGAGGGTTTACATCCACCTTAACGGATTCTAAGCACCACAAACTGAAAATGCTATTAAATTCATTTTTAACATGCAAAGCAAACATACTCATCCGTCTATGTCTCCATGCTTTATTTTGCTGAGAAATCACCACCCCCCCCCCCCCCAGCATTTCTAGCCACGGCCATCTTGAGTAAGGGCAGATGATTCATGTAGCATTTCCCTCTTGGAACCCATCTGCCCTTAGCTCAGACAAGCAGGCAGAAGGGTGTGCTAATTTGAGAAAGTACCTCCTCCCCTCCTCTAGATAAAAGAATAAAAATGTCTATGGAGACTTCTGGGATGTATGACATCATTTTGGCCTTGTCTAAAAACCAGAAAGCAAATGAAAAAGGAAAAAATAAGGGGAAAATGAGTTCATGTGGATTGAGAGTGTTTATTTCTGCTTAAAAATGTTGTAAACTCCTATTGATTAATTGTACCTATAGTCTTATTATAGGCTTAGCTATAGGTACTGTAGATATCTCTTAAAGGTGCACCGTTTAGGAGATATTTACTGTATATGCAGCCAATGACATTATTGGCGCATGAGCTCTGAAGGAACAGCCACCCGTGCCGTTCCTTCAGAGTCCTGTGCCGTGACCAGTAACTACCACACGCATGCGCGGGAGTGACGTCGCGCTGCTCCGGACAGTCACACAACCGGAGTCTGCAGACCCGGAAGGAAGACGAGTGAAGATAAGATGAATGCGGCCTCCAGTGGTGACAATGAAGCCTTTGTTTGCAGGTATGTTTTACATATCATGCTAGTATGCGATGCATACTAGCACATTATGCTTTGACTTAGCAGGCCAGAATTTTTTTTTTTTAAACAAGCGGTTTACTTCCTCTTTAAAGTGGAACTTTAGTGTTAACAAGAAACATTGCTGCCAGGTAGGCTTTTATTGCAGAAGAGACTTTCGGTGTCTATTTTGCAATAAATGTTTCTTACCTGCAAGCAAGACACAAAAGAAAAAGACAAGGGGGTTCAGCAAGGAGTCAGCAAACGGCAATGGATGGTAACACAACATGCCGTTGCTATGGCAACATGTTTCGGAAGGGGTGAAACCTACTTTTTCGAGTCTTGATCCACGTGGTGCCAAACACGGTGTCAGCTCCTGGTTGGCTAGGAATGCTCCCCTGCCCTGCAGTAAGCTGGTGAGGTGACGGCCTGTGTGAGCGTAGATCCACAGTGTAGCTGACATCAGAGCCAATGGCTGAGCTGTAATCCGGCTGGTGGGGAGAGGAAGGAAAGGTGCCTACAGCACAATGTCCATGCATTGGATGACAAGCCAAATATTTGCCTACAATTCTGAGTGCAGCTTTACATGTATTTTATAAATTTTTATAAAAGTTACTGCACTAGGAGCCGGTGCGCTCTTTTTTTTGTGTCTTTTCAGTTTCCAGTGTCCCGCTGGTTCGAAGAGCAGCAAGGCTTCCCTGGATTCAGTCTCCTAAATGTTATTAATTACTTAATTTTGGACTTTGGGAAAAAGGGGTAAGGTCTGGTGTGACCACTCTGACACCTCCATCCCTAGTATTACACAAAAAGACAGACAAGTCGTCCTGCGACTTTAAATGAGGTGGGAGAGATTTGGCACGTGTTCACAACAGAAATGCAATAAAATCAATTTATTAAGCTGGGATGCGGAGGTGTGGAATAGGAACATTTTCCGGTCTTACAAAGGTATGCATAACACTGCCCTGATTGAAGCTAATCTAAAAGTGCTGACTAGATGGTACTTAGTCCCGACCAGATTGGCCAAAATGTTTCCTTCCGCCTTGCCTCAATGCTTTCGAGGATGTACTCTTTCAGGATCCATGATCCATATATGGTGGGAAACAAACTGGCTGCATTTGGGGGGAACTGGCTGTATATGGGGGACAAACTGGCTGCATTTGGGGGGAACTGGCTGTATATGGGGGGGAACTGGCTGCATTTGGGGGGAACTGGCTGTATATGGGGGACAAACTGGCTGAATATGGGGGCACACTGGCTATAAATATGGGGACAAACTGGCTGTATATGGGGGCACACTGGCTGTATATGGGGGCACACTGGCTATATATATGGGGACAAACTGGCTGTATATGGGGGCACACTGGCTATATATATGGGGGCACACTGGCTGTATATGGGGGCACACTGGCTATATATGGGGACAAACTGGCTATATATGGGGACAAACTGGTTGTATATGGGAGCACACTGGCTGTATATGGGGGCACACTGGCTGTATATGGGGGGCACACTGGCTGTATATATGGGGGCACACTGGTTATATATATATGGGGCACACTGGCTGTATATGGGGACAAACTGGCTGTATATCGAAACAAACTGGCTGTATTTGAAGGGGCAAACTGGTGGCGTTTGGGCACAGTCGCTGCTTTTAATGTGCACAGTGGCGGCAATTGATTTATTTATTTTCAGTTTGTTTGCGCCCCCCAAAAAATTTTGAGCACCAGCCGCCACTGCCGCCAGGGCTTCTGGTGTAAGGGGGGACTCCGCCAGGGCTTTTGGTTTAAGGGGGGACTCCGCCAGGGCTTCTGGTTTAAGGGGGACTCTGCCAGGGCTTCTGGTGTAAGGGGGGACTCTGCCAGAGCTTCTGGTGTAAGGGGGGACTCTGCCAGAGCTTCTGGTGTAAGGGGGGACTCTGCCAAGGCTTCTGGTGTAAGGAGGGACTCTGTCTGAGCTTCTGGTGTAAGGGGGGACTCTGCCAGGGCTTCTGGTGTAAGGGGGACTCCGTCTGGGCTTCTGGTGTAAGGGGGGACTCCACCAGGGCTTCTGGTTTAAGGGGGGACTCTGCCAGGGCTTCTGGTGTAAGGCAGACTCCGCCAGGGCTTCTGGTTTAAGGGGGGACTCCACCAGGGCTTCTGGTGTAAGGGGGGACTCTGTCAGGGCTTCTGGTCTAAGGCATACTCCACCAGGGCTTCTGGTTTAGGGGGGGACTCTGCCAGGGCTTCTGGTGTAAGGGGGACTCTGCCAGGGCTTCTGGTGTAAGGGGGGACTCTGCCAGGGCTTCTGGTGTAAGGGGGGACTCTGCCAGGGCATTTGGTTTAAGGGGGGACTCCGCCAGGGCTTCTGGTTTAAGGGGGACTCTGCCAGGGCTTCTGGTGTAAGGGGGGACTCTGCCAGGGCTTCTGGTGTAAGGGGGGACTCTGCCAGAGCTTCTGGTGTAAGGGGGGACTCTGCCAGGGCTTCTGTTGTAAGGGGGGACTCCGTCTGGGCTTCTGGTGTAAGGGGGGACTCTGCCAGGGCTTCTGGTGTAAGGGGGACTCCGTCTGGGCTTCTGGTTTAAGGGGGGACTCTGCCAGGGCTTCTGGTGTAAGGTGGACTCCGCCAGGGCTTCTGGTTTAAGGGGAGACTCCGCCAGGGCTTCTGGTGTAAGGGGGGACTCTGCCAGGGCTTCTGGTGTAAGGCGGACTCCGCCAGGGCTTCTGGTTTAAGGGGGGACTCTGCCAGGGCTTCTGGTGTAAGGGGGGACTCTGCCAGGGCTTCTGGTGTAAGGGGGGACTCTGCCAGGGCTTCTGGTGTAACGAATCCTGCTGATTTCGTTCAACCTTTTTTTGCCCATACACAATTGCGCGGTCATGCAACTCTGTAAACAAATTATATTTATATAAATAGATCTTTCTTTTGGTGGAATTTGATCACCTCTGGGTTTTTTTATTTTTTATAAAATAAATATGATATAAAATATTTTATAAAATATGAAAAAAAGGCTAAAACGTTTGAAAAAAACCCCCATAAATTTCTTCATAGAATTAGACCAAACTGTATTTTGCTACATGTCTTTGGTAAAAAAAAAATCCTAATAAGTATATTTTAATTAGTTTGTGTGAAAGTTATAGTGTCTACAAACTGTGGTATATATATATATATATATATTGTAATTTACGCAGCTATGACACTATACTCGTAATGGCGTTGACCAGCGACTTATCATGGGACTGTGATAGGGTAGCAGGCAATTTGGTGCCGACACTGGCTGGGAGGGTCGCGAACTGACACTGACGCTATTAGTGACACCAATACAGTGAACAGTGATAATACTGTATACACCGTACTAATGACACTGGCTGGAAAGAGGTTAACTGTTCTCCTAACAATGTGTATTGTGTGCTGCTTTTACTAACCTGGCTATTTTTTATCCCTGAATTTCAGGGAGAAGAGCCAGATTGCTGTTCCTATGTTCCCAAAGCTCTGTGTGTATGTGTGTGTGTGTGTGTGTGTGTGTGTGTAATATATATATATATATATATATATATATATATATATATATATATATATACACACACACACATACGTACGTGAGGTTCTGTTTGGGGTGCACACCCTAATGCAATAGGCTGCGCACGCCTATGATTCACCGGGAATTCCGTTCAATCGGTCACTTTTACCGTGCCTTCTAATCTCCCGCCAGGATGTCTTCTTGCCTCATGGGTAGACGGTACATGTATTCCATGCAGAGAGGAAAGCTCCTCCCCACCTTCTCTCATTGGTGTCAGCAGGTTTGCTGACTTAATTTTTCAGTGTCCGCCCCCAGTCTCAGTTCTGCCTCTGCCCAGGCCTGGATTTACTCCCTTTGCCGCCCCAAGGCAGGTCCTTCAATGCTGCCCCCCCCACACACACACACCATTACATAGGGGGACTCCCCAGAAAGCCCCCCTTACATCAGGGTCCCCAGAGAACCTCCCCTTACATCAGGGTCCCCAGAGAGCCTCCCCTCTTACATTTGTGTCCCCAGAGAGCCCCTCCTTACATCAGGGTCACCAGAGAGCCTCCCTACTTACATCAGGGTCCCCAGAGAGCCTCCCCTTACATCAGAGCCCCCAGAGAGCCTCCCTACTTACATCAGGGTCCCCAGAGAGCCCCCCTTACATTAGTGTCCCCAGAGAGCCTCCCCTCTTACATTAGTGTCCCCAGAGAGCCCCTCTTTACATCAGGGTCCCCAGAGAGCCTCCCTACTTACATTAGGGTCCCCAGAGAGCCCCCCTTACATTAGTGTCCCCAGAGAGCCTCCCCTTTTACATTAGTGTCCCCAGAGTGTCTCCCCCTACATCAGGGTCCCCAGAGAGTCTCCCCTTACATCAGGGTCCCCAGAGAGTCTCCCCCTACATCAGGGTCCCCAGAGAGCCTCCCCTTAAATCAGGGTCCCCGGAGAGTCTCCCCCTACATTAGGGTCCCCAGAGAGCCTCCCCTTACATCAGGGTCCCCAGAGAGTCTCCCCCTACATTAGGGTCCCCAGAGAGCCTCCCCTTACATCAGGGTCCCCAGAGAGTCTCCCCCTACATTAGGGTCCCCAGAGAGCCTCCCCTTATATCAGGGTCCCCAGAGAGTCTCCCCCTACATTAGGGTCCCTAGAGAGCCTCCCCTTACATCAGGGTCCCCAGAGAGTCTCCCCCTACATTAGGGTCCCCAGAGATCCTTCCCTTACATCAGGGTCCCCAGATAGTCTCCCCCTACATTAGGGTCCCCAAAGAGCCTCCCCTTACATCAGGGTCCCCAGAGAGCCCCCCTTACATTAGTGTCCCCAGAGAGCCTCCCCTTTTACATTAGTGTCCCCAGAGAGTCTCCCCCTACATCAGGGTCCCCAGAGAGTCTCCCCTTACATCAGGGTCCCCAGAGAGTCTCCCCCTACATCAGGGTCCCCAGAGAGCCTCCCCTTAAATCAGGGTCCCCGGAGAGTCTCCCCCTACATTAGGGTCCCCAGAGAGCCTCCCCTTACATCAGGGTCCCCAGAGAGTCTCCCCCTACATTAGGGTCCCCAGAGAGCCTCCCCTTACATCAGGGTCCCCAGAGAGTCTCCCCCTACATTAGGGTCCCCAGAGAGCCTCCCCTTATATCAGGGTCCCCAGAGAGTCTCCCCCTACATTAGGGTCCCTAGAGAGCCTCCCCTTACATCAGGGTCCCCAGAGAGTCTCCCCCTACATTAGGGTCCCCAGAGATCCTTCCCTTACATCAGGGTCCCCAGAGAGTCTCCCCCTACATTAGGGTCCCCAAAGAGCCTCCCCTTACATCAGGGTCCCCAGAGAGTCTCCCCCTACATTAGGGTCCCCAGAGAGCCTCCCCTTACATCAGAGTCCCCAGAGAGTCTCCCCCTACATTAGGGTCCCCAGAGAGCCTCTCCTTACATCAGGGTCCCCAGAGAGTCTCCCCGTACATTAGGGTCCCCAGAGAGCCTCCCCTTACATCAGGGTCCCGAGAGAGTCTCCCCCTACATTATGGTCCCCAGAGAGCCTCCCCTTACATCAGGGTCCCCCAGAGAGTCTCCCCCTACATTAGGGTCCCCAGAGAGGCTCCCCTTACATCAGGGTCCCCAGAGAGTCTCCCCTTACATCAGGGTCCCCAGAGAGCCTTCCTACTTACACCAGGGTCCTAAGAGAGCCTCTCCTTACACCAGGGTCCCAAGAGAGCCTCCCCTTACATCAGGGTCCCCAGAGAGCCCCTCCTTACATCAGGGTCCCCAGAGAGCCCCTCCTTACATCAGGGTCCCCAGAGAGCCTCCGAATTCCGTTCGATCGGTCACTTTTACCGTGCCTTCTAATCCCCCGTCAGGATGTCTTCTTGCCTCATGGGTAGACGGTACAGGTACTCCATGCAGAGAGGAAAGCTCCTCCCCCGCCTTCTCTCATTGGTGTCAGCAGGTTTGCTGACCTAATTTTTCAGTGTCCGCCCCCAGTCTCAGTGCTGCCTCTGCCCAGGCCCGGATTTACTCCCTTTGCCGCCCCAAGGCAGGTCCTTCAATGCTGCCCCCCCCACACACACACACACGATCACATAGGGGGACGGGGGACTCCCCAGAAAGCCCCCCTTACATCAGGGTCCCCAGAGAGCCTCCCCTTACATTAGGGTCCCCAGAGAGCCTCCCCTCTTACATTAGTGTCCCCAGAGAGCCCCTTCTTACATCAGGGTCACCAGAGAGCCTCCCTACTTACATCAGGGTCCCCAGAGAGCCTCCCCTTACATCAGGGTCTCCAGAGAGCCTCCCTACTTACATCAGGGTCCCCAGAGAGCCCCCCCCCTTACATTAGTGTCCCCAGAGAGCCTCCCCTCTTACATTAGTGTCCCCAGAGAGCCCCTCTTTACATCAGGGTTTCCAGAGAGCCTCCCTACTTACATTAGGGTCCCCAGAGAGCCCCCCCTTACATTAGTGTCCCCAGAGAGCCTCCCCTCTTACATTAGTGTCCCCAGAGAGTCTCCCCCTACATCAGGGTCCCCAGAGAGTCTCCCCTTACATCAGGGTCCCCAGAGAGTCTCCCCCTACATCAGGGTCCCCAGAGAGCCTCCCCTTAAATCAGGGTCCCCAGAGAGTCTCCCCCTACATTAGGGTCCCCAGAGAGCCTCCCCTTACATCAGGGTCCCCAGAGAGTCTCCCCCTACATTAGGGTCCCCAGAGAGCCTCCCCTTACATCAGGGTCTCCAGAGAGTCTCCCCCTACATTAGGGTCCCCAGAGAGCCTCCCCTTACATCAGGGTCCCCAGAGAGTCTCCCCCTACATTAGGGTCCCCAGAGAGCCTCCCCTTACATCAGGGTCCCCAGAGAGTCTCCCCCTACATTAGGGTCCCCAGAGATCCTTCCCTTACATCAGGGTCCCCAGAGAGTCTCCCCCTACATTAGGGTCCCCAAAGAGCCTCCCCTTACATCAGGGTCCCCAGAGAGTCTCCCCCTACATTAGGGTCCCCAGAGAGCCTCCCCTTACATCAGGGTCCCCAGAGAGTCTCCCCCTACATTAGGGTTCCCATAGAGCCTCTCCTTACATCAGGGTCCCCAGAGAGTCTCCCCGTACATTAGGGTCCCCAGAGAGCCTCCCCTTACATCAGGGTCCCCAGAGAGTCTCCCCCCTACATTATGGTCCCCAGAGAGCCTCCCCTTACATCAGGGTCCCCAGAGAGTCTCCCCCTACATTAGGGTCCCCAGAGAGCCTCCCCTTACATCAGGGTCCCCAGAGAGTCTCCCCTTACATCAGGGTCCTCAGAGAGCCTTCCTACTTACACCAGGGTCCCCAGAGAGCCTCTCCTTACACCAGGGTCCCAAGAGAGCCTCCGCTTACATCAGGGTCCCCAGAGAGCCCCTCCTTACATCAGGGTCCCCAGAGAGCCCCTCCTTACATCAGGGTCCCCAGAGAGCCTCCGTACTTACATCAGGGTCCCCTCCCCTCTTCTCTCTACTGTATACACTGACACTCGAGTCAAGAGAGTACTACAAGCCCCAGGGAGATCCCGCTGCCCACACAGGCACCATAGAGCTGCCGATCGCCACCTTCCACCTCCTACCACATCTCCCCACTGCACTCTAAACGGCCAGCCAGAGGTGCAGGGGGAGATGCCGGGTCTTGGGGGGGTTGCCACGGTGCCGCCCCTGCATCCACTGCCTTGTCAGGAATCCAGCCCTGCCTCTCCCTACTCTGTCCCTCAGCGGGCGAAAGCACCCGATCCCTGCAGCGGAACGGCTCCTCACACTGGCGGGCAGTGGGCGGACCCCTCACACGGGCGGCGGGCGGGCCCCCCGGACTTGGCGGAACTACAGGGCCCAGTCGCAACTGCGACTGTTGCGACCCTGATAATTCCACCACTGGTGGGAATGTCCGAGAATCAGAGGATTCTGGAACAGGGTTTTTCACATGATACACAAGGTTACAGGTTGCCTGGTCCCCAAGGATCCTTCCATAGCATTACTTAACGCCCCGGTCCCTAAAATCACCAAAGCCAACCAGAATATGATATTTTTTATCCTTCTGGGAGCAAAACTTACCATAGCACAAGCTTGGAAACAACTGAAGGTCTCCGTAGCAGCAGCCAAAAGAAAAATTTCTTGGGTGATGGCGCAGGAAAAAATGGTCAGTTCTCTGACTCAACTGCTAAGTTTGAAGCAACTTGGGAACCCTGGATATCCTATAGGCATTTTGAGTTAATATGGAAAATATGGATGGGGATCTGGGGGGGATAACGAGAGGCTGGCTAACCTTTTTTCATATCTTTACTTTTCTTTTCTTTTCTTTCCTTTCCTTATTTCAGACTATTCTTCTTTCCTTATAACTACAATTTTGCAATGTTCTTTAGTGCAACATTTTACTTATGTTTCTACCTACGGTTAAGTTGCAGTTATTCATAGACCTACTAAAGATGACATCCTGATGGCTTACAAGCATAAACACAGGCTGGAGCCTAATGCCGTGTACACACGATCGTTTTTTCCGATGAAAAAAGACCGATGGACTTTTTTCATCAGAAAAAACTATCGTGTTTGGGCCCCACCGCTGCTGTGTCTCAGTCAATCAGGAGGGAGAATCTCTGACGGCTGAGACACTCATGGACATCGGTGGACAGAGAGGGACCTCGGGTAAGTGTTAGGGGGGCTGCTGCACACAGAAGGCTTTTTATCTTTCTGCATAGAATGGATTAAGACAAAGAACCTTCTGCCTTTACAACCCCTTTAATGTGATACTAAAGTATCAATTTTTTAAGGGATTTGTGTGAAGATCAGTGAAGATCAGTGAAGATCTGTGCAACTGTCAGCCGGTCACTGATTTTAATAGGCTGGCTGCACATGAGTGACATGTGTCTTCCTGAGCCAATAAGCATGGCCCTCTGCACAGGTGTATGGATCTATGCACCCTGGCCTTGTGAAACATCCCTTCTAAATATATCAAAAGAAACAAACTAACCCACCCTAAGGCTGGCTTCACAACTATGCAATTCCATTTTCTTGCATTTTTGCAACCAGTGTGTTCATGCTTTAATGCCATTTTTCATTGTGTGATGTCTCAAATTATGTACTCAACATCAAAGATGCTGTAAGAAGAAACTGCTTTTTTGTAAAAATAACTAGGCCATTGCAGATCTCAGTAACTATGTTTGGCAGTGCATGTTAACGCATGTATAATGCATTTTTCCATGTGCTTACATTCGATTTCTATAGGCCCCTTGATGCACATTGATGCTTAAAAGATGTGGCCAAACTATTTCCATGGCACGCCACAATGCATATTCTGTATGTGAACTAGACACACTGAAAACAGTGTAATGTCCTATTACAATGCAACCATCCAATCGCAAACATAAATAATATGTAGGGGACTTCACTCTGACTACGGGGATGAAAAAAAGGAACAAAACCCTGCAAAAAAAAATCACTGAAAACTGTGCATCCATATCAATCCATTAAAAAGAGGCAAACACGCAAAAGGAACCTTCAACATTACTGATTCAATTAGCTGCACCACCAGTATTGTAGTGTACTTTATTCAATGTAACAAGTGCCACTAGGAATGTTACATTGGTAAAATAGGACAGAAATTACGAAAAAAAATACATTTATGTAGACGAATCATAGATGAATATAAGGAAGATGATTACTGCTCACTTATGGGACATCATTTCTCACAACCAGATTTTCTTAAAGGGAACTTTAACCACTTTAATACAGGGCACTTTTACCCCCTTCCTGCCCAGGCTGTAGCACTTCAACCACCTGAGAGCCGGGCCATGTACAAATGACAGCCTCAAGGTGGCTCTAGAAATCCGGGAGGCCGTCATTATACGGCCTCGGCTATTCCGGCTACTGGGGGGGCGCACAAACGCCGCTGGCGCATCACTGAGTTGCCAATGCGCGTGGCTGGAGGGCCGCGATGTCCGCCAGGTACCCGCGATCGGCCGGTACACAGACAAGGATGTGGATCTGTGTGTGTAAACACACAGATCCATGTCCTGTCAGGGAGAGGAGACCGATGCTGTGTCCCTTGTACATAGGGACACAGATCGGTCACCTCCCCCAGTCAGCCCCCTCTCCCCACACAGTAGTAATCACTCCCAGGTTACACATTTAACCCCTTCCTCGCCCCCTAGTGTTAACCCCTTCCCTGCCAGTGTCATTTTTACAGTAACCAGTGCATTTTTATAGCACTGGTCGCTGTAAAAATTACAATGGTCCCAAAATGGTGTTAAAAGTGTCCGATGTGTCCGCCATAATGTCGCAGTCACAATAAAAATCGCTGATCGCCGCCATTACTAGTAAAAAAAAAATTATTAATAAAAATGCTATAAAACTATCCCCTATTTTGTAGACGCTATAACTTTTGCGCAAACCAATCAATAAACGCTTATTGCGTTTTTTTTTTTTACCAAAAATATGTAGAAGAATACGTATCGGACTAAACTGAGGAAAACATTTTTTTTTAAATTGGGATATTTATCATAGCAAAAAGTAAAAATCGTCGCTCTTTTTTTGTTTATAGCGCAAAAAATAAAAACAGCAGAGATGATCAAATACCACCAAAAGAAAGCTCTATTTGTGGGAAAAAAAGGACATCAATTTTGTTTGGGAGCCACGTCGCCCGACCGTGCAATTGTCATTCAAAGCGTGACAGCGCTGAAAGCTGAAAATTGGCCTGGGCAGGAAGGGGGTTTAGTGCCGGTTCACACTTGTGCGAGTTGATACCGAATGCGATGCGTTAAACACAAGCTAGATTCGCATGTCATCCAAAAAGTAATTGTTTTCAATGATGGTGTTTCACATCTATGCGTTGCGATTCCTCTCCGAAGGCGATGCGTTGAAAAAAAGGGTCTTGTGCGTGTAGCGGGGTCTATGTTACCCAGAACCCCATTTGGCCCCAGGGCGGAGGTTCCACCACAGAGTCTCATGGGAGGGGTTACTTAAGTGGGAGGCGAGGCGGAGCTCGCTCTCTTGGGACACGGCGCGTCAAGTGACAAGTCATCCTATGCGGATCGGCTGTGAAGCAAGGCCTGAAGCCTGAGGCCTTGCTTGAAGTCCGAAGAGCCTTCCACCATACTGCTGAGCCTGGGTGGATCCTGACCCGTCGTGATAGGACGTGAGTTGGATCGAGGACTCGATCGGAGCAGACGCTGTGTGCGACACACAGGAGGTGGAAGTCCCAGGCTGGGATCGCGCCTGGAGTGGTGAGCGGGCACCTGCCCATATCAATAGACTGAGTTGTGTTCAGGCCTGTAGACTGCCTAGGCCCGCTGTTCGCTCACCAGTGTTTCTTAGGGGGTCCGGTAGCGGGACAGATTTGAAGAATCTACCCCCCCCGTTTTGTCCTGTTATTTCAAGTTAACACCCAATGTGGATTACAAATGGTTATTTCTTTAAGTGCACCAACGAAAGCTGGCCAGTGAAGAAACCTTCATCCCTTAGGGGAAAGAATCTTAGTTCCATTCCATGTCAGGCCTGACTTAGGTGGGGAGTTTAGAAAGTTTGTGTTACTACGCCATAGGCGAGCACACGCTATAATAGCACCGCGTGGTGGACACTGCGCGGTGCCATATTACTGTGCTGCACCTAGTACATTGATTGATGCAGGGCTCTGCAGGCCCATGTATATGTTGCATGTTATACCTTAAATCCTTCATTACCAGTAAAGCATATATATATATTTTATATTCTTGCCTCAGTGTGTTGTCTGACTGTTTAGAGATTATTAAGTATAATACACCTGAGAGTGATAGGAGTTTAACCCTAGACTGACTGTGCCAGAGTGGGTCGAGTAAGATTGCCGGGGGTTGGCGTACTGCGTGCATGGCCCGAAATCAAATCAGCGGCTCTCTTAATTGGGGGTAGCGCTACACGTGGGGGCTCGTGAGTCCGGGATCCTGTTGCAGCAAATAGCAGCCAAAAAGTACCAGCATGGACCCACTAGAAATAGTGAAGTGGTGCGCAGCAGCCAACACAGATCCAAAGGGGGCAGTGATTATAGAACTCCCAGGGATCTGGCAAGAAGATGCGGTGAGACAGTTAGTGATGTCACTGTCCCCACAACAGAAGGCATGGATAGTGGATGTAAGATCAGAACCTCCTTTGACATATGTACTGGTTAAATGGAAGGATGGAGTCCCAGAAGACTTCAAGAAGCCAAGCATAGAAACGGCAGATAAACAAACCTATAAGTTAATATGTGTCCCACCCAACCTAAAAGATGTAAAGAAAGAAGAGAGTCCCGGGTCGCCACAGGGCACCCTCAGCACAGAATTATGCGCGGTTCTAGGGGAAATCATAGCGCAATGCAAGAAAGACCCGGCAGATTATCAAATAGCAGGATACCGAAAACTCAGAATGTTTTCAGGAAGGAAACCTGTACCTTCAGGTGAAGAAGGATTTGAGGAGTGGTTAGACGGTGCAACTCAGGCTCTGGAGGAGTGGGAAGTCCCAGACCACAGGAAGAAGCAGAGAATTGATGAGAGCTTGAAGGGGCCTGCTTTAGAGGCCGTACGCAACCTCAAGATGAGCAAAACAGACTGTACTGTGCAGGATTATCTAGACATTTTGCAGAATGTGTTTGGTGGAACAGAGAAGATCACTGAACTCACCTACCAACTGGAGCATTGTTATCAAAAGGCAGGGGAGAAGCTATCAGAATTCATGATGCGCCTAGATAAAATACTGCACAAGATGATCTTAAAGAAAGGGATTGACCCGAAGAGGGTGGATGAGGCCCCGGCTCCAATAGGTGATGAGAGGATCCCAACCACTGGATCCCATTGCACTGGCGTTACATACAAGACAGGACGGGAAGAGCCTGGAGTACCCTGACTTGATCCGAGTAGTCAGAGAGGAAGGAAGCTATGCTGGAGGAGAAAAAGAGGAGCCAACCAGTTGAGACAGTGAACCCTCCTCCTGTGATGGTCAGGACGGCCATGATCTTAGAAAGAGATGCAGAGGTGGATACCTTGAAGTCGCAGATGTCCCAAGTGCTGGGAATGTTGACCTCCCTGATGGAAAAGGAGTCAAGAGTACCAGAGAGGGAAAGTCCGAGGAAGGAATTGTTCCCGAATACCTCAGCACCCGCATCCCTGGAAAATTGGGTTGGGAAAATGTGATCTGCTTCAATTGTGGGGGAGCTGGGCACCTTGCCAAAGTATGTGCCAGTCCCAAGAAGAAGAGACTGAATAACCGAAAGCCGCCGGAAAACTTCAACGGGCCCCGGTAAAGGAGTCAACCGGGTGCCCATCATCATCAAGGAACTCCATACTGAATAAGAAGCATCTGTTCCCACAGAAAGTCCCAGAGGACAGAGGAAGCGGAGGGCCATAAAACCTCCCAGGAGGTTAACCTACCCACAAATGGGGAAGAGTGCCAGAAGGAGTATGGAAGACCCTGACCCTCCCACTGTTCATTTGGTGGGAGGCAACCCCAGCTCACTCTCTGGCACAGTTAGGCAGGATACTGTTGTTAATGTGTCCTGTGGGCAGAGGAGTTCACCGCCTCGTTTCTGGTGGGAATTTCCTCTGCCGACATCATATGGAGAATTGATGGATGTTGTTAAATGTGTAGCTTGATGTTATGTTATCTTTGGGAACCAAAGAGTTCAAGTGGGGGGAGTGTGTAGCGGGGTCTCTTCTAAGGCCCCAGGACTACGTTACCCAGAACCCCATTCGGCCCCAGGGCGGAGGTTCCACCGCAGAGACTCATGGAAGGGGTTACTTAAGTGGGAGGCGAGGCGGAGCTCGCTCTCTTGGGACACGGCGCGTCAAGTGACAAGTCATCCTATGCGGATCGGCTGTGAAGCAAGGCCTGAAGCCTGAGGCCTTGCTTGAAGTCCGAAGAGCCTTCCACCATACTGCGGTGCCTGGGTGGATCCTGACCCGTCGTGATAGGACGTGAGTTGGATCGAGGACTCGATCAGAGCAGACGCTGTGTGCGACACACAGGAGGTGGAAGTCCCAGGCTGGGATCGTGCCTGGAGTGGTGGGCGGACACCTGCCCATATCAATAGACTGAGTTGTGTTCAGGCCTGTAGACTGCCTAGGCCCGCTGTTCGCTCACCAGTGTTTCTTAGGGGGTCCGGTAGCGGGACAGAGTTGAAGAATCTACCCCCCCCCCCCCGTTTTGCCCTGTTATTTCAAGTTAACACCCAATGTGGATTACAAATGGTTATTTCTTTAAGTGCACCAACGAAAGCTGGCCAGTGAAGAAACCTTCATCCCTTAGGGGAAAGAGACTTAGTTCCATTCCATGTCAGGCCTGACTTAGGTGGGGAGTTTAGAAAGTTTGTGTTACTACGCCATAGGCGAGCACACGCTATAATAGCACCGCGTGGTGGACACTGCGCGGCGCCATATTACTGTGCTGCACCTAGTACATTGATTGATGCAGGGCTCTGCAGGCCCATGTATATGTTGCATGTTATACCTTGAATCCTTCATTACCAGTAAAGCATATATATATATTTTATATTCTTGCCTCAGTGTGTTGTCTGACTGTTTAGAGATTATTACGTATAATACACCTGAGAGTGATAGGAGTTTAACCCTAGACTGACTGTGCCAGAGTGGGTCGAGTAAGATTGCTGGGGGTTGGCGTACTGCGTGCAGGGCCCGAAATCAAATCAGCGGCTCTCTTAATTGGGGGTAGCGCTACATGCGAGTTTAGAGCGTTGCGTTGCGAATTTAGTCTCCATAGACATCAATGTAAATCGTTCTGGAATCGTATTTCATGGTTCACATATGTGCGAATTCCACCACACTATTCTCCACAAAAACATTGATCGCAGCCATATCCCACTCCTGAAATTCGCATTAAATTCGCGGCAAAAACGCGGTAAATTCGCGGTAAATTCGCACTTTAGAATGGACTAAAAAAAGGAACAAATTCACAGCGCAGCAGTGTGAACCGGCACTTAAGTGCCCAGTAAGCAAGTAGTTAACCACTTGACCACTGGGCACTTAAACCCCCTTAATAACCAGACCAATTTTCAGCTTTCGGTGCTCTCACATTTTGAATGACAATTACTCAGTCATACAACACTGTACCCATATGAAATTTTTGTCCTTTTTTTTCACACAAATAGAGCTTTCTTTTGGTGGTATTTAATCACTGTTGGGTTTTTTATTTTTTGCGCTATAAGAGAAAAAAGACTGAAAATTTTGTAAAAAAATGATTTTTTTTTCGTTTCTGTTATAAAATTTTGCAAATTACTATTTTTTCTTCATAAATTTTGGCCAAAATTTATACTGCTACATATCTTTGGTAAAAATAAGTACAAATTGGTGGATATTATTTGGTCTTTGTGAAAGTTATAGAGTCCACAAGCTATGGTGCCAATATCTGAAAATTGATCACACCTGAAGTACTGACGGCCTATCTCAATTCTTGAGACCCTAACATGCCAGAAAAGTACAAATACCCCCCAAATGACCCCTTTTTGGAAAGAAGACATTCCAAGGTATTCAGAAAGAGGCATTGTGAGTTTTTTGAAGTTGTCATTTTTTCCCACAATTCTTTGCAAAATCAAGATTTTTTTTTCTCTTTTTTTTTTTTTTCACAAAATTGTCATATTAGCAGGTTATTTCTCACACACAGCATATGCATTCCACAAATTACACCCTAAAACACATTCTGCTATTACTCCCGAGTATGGCGATACCACATGTGTGAGACTTTTACACAGCGTGGCCACATACAGAGGCCCAACATGCAGGGAGCACCTTCAGGCGTTCTGGAGCACCAAGGCCAATTCTGACATTTCTCTCCTACATGTAAAAATTATCATTTATTTGCTAGAAAATTACATAGAACCCCAAAACATTATATATGTTTTTTTAGCAAAGACCTTAGAGAATATAATGGTGGTTGTTGCAACTTTTTATCTCGCACGATATTTGCTCAGCAATTTTTTTAACGCGTTTTTTTACGGAAAAAAAATGTTTTGTGCTTAAAAAAAAAAAAAAAACAGTAAAGTTAGCCCAATGTTTTTGCATAATGTGAAAGATGAAGTTACGCCGAGTAAATAGATACCTAACATGTCGCCCTTAAAAATTGCACACACTCGTGGAATGGCGCCAAACTTCGCTACTTAAAAAATCCCCATAGGCAACGCTTTAAATATTTTTACTGGTTACATGTTTTGAGTTACAGAGGAGGTCTAGGGCCAAAATGATTGCTCTCGCTCTAACGTTCGCAGAGATACCTCACATGTGTGGTTTGAAAACCGTTTTCATATGTGGGCGGGACTTACGTATGCGTTCGCTTCTGTATGCGAGCTCACGGGGACAGGGGCGCTTTAAAAAAATATATATATTTTATTCTTCATTTTACTTTATTTATTTTAGTTTGACATGTTTTTCCGCCCTAAACATTTTTTTGATCACTTTTATACCTATTACAAGGAACGTAAACATCCCTTGTAATAGGAATATGGCATGACAGGTCCTCTTTACAGTGAGATATGGGGGGGGGGTGTCAATAAGACCCCACATCTCACCTCTAGGCTGGGAAGCCTGAAAAAAATACAAAAAAAAAAAACAACAATCCTGGCTTTGATCGTAGCGGTGAGTCGGTAGAAGCACCGGAGGGCAGCGGGAGGGGGGGGATCCCCTCTCGCCTCCCGTAAGAATGATCAAGCGGCGGAACAGCCGCTATGATTGTTCTTATGGTGTAGGGAATCGCCGGCTGAAAAAGCTAATATCTGAATGATGCCTGTAGCTGCTCCCATCATTCAGATATCCCCGCACAAAGTCAAGGACGTCATATGACGGCCGGAGGGCGGGAAGTGGTTATTGCAGAGTATTGCCGGGCATTGCGGAGTATTGCTGGGCATTGCGGAGTATTGCCGGGCATTGCGGAGTATTGCCGGGCATTGCGGAGTATTGCAGGGCATTGCGGAGTATTGCGGACTATGGCAGGGTATTGCGGTGTATGGCAGGGTATTGCGGTGTATGGCAGGGTATTGCACGGGTATTGCACAGGGTATTGTGGAGGGTATTGCACAGGGTATTGTGGAGGGTATTGCAGAGTATTGTGGAGGGTATTGCAGAGTATTGTGGAGGGTATTGCAGAGTATTGTGGCGGGTATTGCAGAGTATTGTGGCGGGTATTGCAGAGTATTGTGCAGGGTATTGCAGAGTATTGTGCAGGGTATTGCAGAGTATTGTGCAGGGTATTGCAGAGTATTTTGCAGAGTATTTTGCAGGGTATTGCAGAGTATTTTGCAGGGTATTGCAGAGTATTTTGCAGGGTATTGCAGAGTATTGTGCAGGGTATTGCAGAGTATTGTGCAGGGTATTGCAGAGTATTGCACCAGGGTATTGCAGAGTATTGCACCAGGGTATTGCAGAGTATTGCACCAGGGTATTGCAGAGTATTGCACCAGGGTATTGCAGAGTATTTCGCAGGGTATTGCAGAGTATTTCGCAGGGTATTGCAGAGTATTTCGCAGGGTATTGCAGAGTATTGCACCAGGGTATTGCAGAGTATTGCACCAGGGTATTGCAGAGTATTGGCAGGGTATTTTGCAGAGTATTGGCAGGGTGTATTGCAGAGTATTGGCAGGGTATAGCACAGGGATGGCTGAGCAGGGATGGATGGATGGATGGATCTGTGACTGCAATTGTCACAGATCCAGCCCACAGTGCTGCTGCTGCCATCCGCTCCCTCCCCCTCCCCTCTCACACTGTACCGATCGGTACAGAGAGGGGAGAGAGGAACCGGCGTCATCAAATGACGCCGGTCTGTTTACAAGTGATTGCTCCGTCATTTGACGGAGCGATCACGTGGTAAACGGCCGCTATCAGCGGCGATTTACCGCGATTCGTGATCCGCCGGGTCCTCTGGACCCGGCGGTCACGGAGTTTCCCGTGTGCGCGCCCCAGGGGGCGCGCGGGAGCGCGATTCTGGGAGGACGTTATATAACGTCCTCCCAGAGTTAAGCAACCACCTTGTCGACGTTATTTGTCGGCAGGTGGTTGTTAAGTGGTTAAATGACAATTGCGTGGTCATGCAACGCTGAACCCAAACAAAATTTTTATCTTTTTTTTAGGCAGATAGAGCTTTCTTTTGGTGGTATCAAATCACAACAGCATTTATTTATTTTTTGCTAAACAAACGAAAAAGACCAAACATTTATAAAAAAAAAAAAAAAAAGTGTCTTCTTAGTTTCTGTTATAAAATTTTGTAAATAAGTAATTTTTCTCATTCACTGATGAGCGCTGATGAGGCTGCACTTATGGGCACTGATAGGCGGCACTAATGAGCACTGATAGGCAGGTCTGATGGGCAATGATGTGCACTGCTAGGTGACACAGATGGGCACTAAAGGGCACTCATAGGTGGCACTGATGAGTACTGATAGACGGCACTGATTGGCACTGAAAGGCATCATTGATTGGCACTGATTGGCATCACTGATTGGCACTAATTTGTCCAGTTTTCTCAATTCTTTAGCTAGGACCAGCACATCCTGGATAGACTTACAGTAACAGTGGTTTTAACCAGTTGTATTCAACTTTTTTAAAGCTAACCATTTGTATATGGAAATTAAAGATTTGTTTATTTTTTAAGCCTATTTGGTATGTGTATTTTTTAGACCCTGCAAGGTACATGTAAAGTCCCACCCCATTTTTGTTCTCATTCGGTAATGGAATTTCTGGTGGGCACTGGTGGGCATCACTGGTGGGCACTGACAGGCATCACTGATGGGCACTGACATGCCTCACTGATGGGCATCGCTGATCGCTGTGAGGAAAGCTGCTTATCGGCTCTCCTCTCATCATGCGCTGTCAATGTGAGGCGAGGAATACTGATACCCGGCACTTCGCATTTACACTGTGATCATCTGTGATTGGACACAGCTGATCATATGGTAAAGAGCCTATGTCACAGGCTCTGTACCGTGATCAGTGATGCAGGGTGTCCAAACTACACACCGCTCTGCACACCCCTGGGGGCACGCACATTTGGTCGTTCTGAAGGACGTCATATGACTCAAAACAGTGAAACCCCCGTCTGGCCATCAATCTGCTATAGACCGGGCAGGGGCTGGTTAAAAAAAAAAAAAACCTTTCAGCTATAAATAATAGTTCTATTTAACAAAAGAGATCATGGACTAAATGTGGACTGTAGTATTCTAAATCAGTACCAAATAGTTTTATGACCATTTTCACCAATGTTTCTCCTCCTCCCACCTCCCATTCCATGGTAAAGTTCTCTACTCACATAATTTTCTCACTTTTATTAGTGTGCGTGTTTGTTTTTCCCAGAGTTGGTTGTCTTTGCAGATTTTTTCTCAATATTTTGTTAAACTTTTGTGTATTTGTATTGCTTGGCTAGATGGTAAGGGGTTGGTAGACACCCAAAAGCTTGTTTAAAAATGTAACTGTTGGTTAATCATGTAGTAGTAAAAATATTTTTTTTTCTAAAGTCAAAACGTGTTTTAGCTTCCCAGATAGCAAGCAATTGAGCTGCAAGTTTGAAAATGACTTGCTAAGTTATTGGTAGACTTGCCAGGATTTACAAGTTTGTTGCACAATTGCAGCAAGTCCACATTGCATGACTCCAGATCAACTTTCTTTGCAAACATTCTGCAAGTCTGCTGTATGTTCTGGTTCAGTTATGTTGTGCAATAGTCATCCCACCACAGGGGTCACTGTGACTTACAGAGCTCTTGCGTTAGACTCACCATGGCAACTTTGCTCTTGCTAGAGACTTGCCAAGCAAATTTGCTACAAATTGGAAAAGTGTCAACTAGAACTTTTGCTTCAAGTACTCTGCAGGTGTACAACTTGCCAGTGAAAATGTGCAGCAAGTTAACAGACGTACAATTCAACACTGCCATAAATTTGTAGCAAGATATTTTTGCTATCTGGGTACTGGGCACTTTTACACCCCTCCTGCCCAGGCCAATGTTCAGCTTTCAGCTCTGTCGCATGTTGAATATCAATTGCGCGGTCAAGTAACACTGTACCCATATGACATTTTTATCATTTTTTTCACACAAATAGAGCTTTCTTTTGGTGGTATTAATTCACTTCAGGTTTTTTTTTAAATAATTGAAAAAAGAGTAAGAATTTTGAAAAAAATATATAGTTTATAGTTTGTTAGAAAATTTTGCAAACAGGACAATTTTCTCCTTTACTGATGTGCTCTGATGAGGCAGCACTGATGGGCACTGATAGGCTGCACTGATGGGCATTGATGAGGCGGCACTGGTGGGCACTGATGAGGCTGCACTGATAAGGGGCACTGATAGGTGGCACTGATAGGCAGCACTGATGAGCAATAATAGGCGGCACTTATGGGCATTGGTAGGCGGCACTGTTAGGTGACACTGATGAGGAGGCACTGATTGGCAGCACTCATTGGCAGCACTCATTGGCACCACTGGTGGGCACTGTTGGGACTGCACTGATAATCAGGACACTGATAATCAGTGCCCTGATTATCGGTGTACATGTCCCTTTTACACATGCTGGTTATCGGCTCTCCTCACGCTATAAGGAAACGAATGTCTATAACCAGCTTCTGTTTACATCTGGATCAGCTGTGATTGGATACAGCTGTACAAGTAATAAAGAGCAGCTAATTGACTCTTTACCTCAATCTGTGATCAGCAGTGTCCGGAAGACACAGCGATCACAGAGCGTGCCACCTACGCATCACAACGGGTGCACAACGAGCGCAATCACGGGAAGAACGCTATATAATGACCTCCCAGAACAGGACGACCGCACTGTAGCAGTCATTTAGCTACATTGTACTTGGCAAGTGGTTAAGCAAAGATAAAGATGACAGCTGTGGTGATTGCACTGCAAAAACAAGGCAGCAATGGCAGCTCCCATGGTTCTGCCCTAACTGGTTCCTAATAAAGTGGAACTAGACCTATGTAGTAAAAAACTGTGAAGTCTTCTATTGAATGTACACTGAGCTACCCATGAAAAGCTCAGCATGAATAATCAACACACTCCAGGTGTCCCTGAATGACTGATTCCCATACACATGTACAGGATGATGTCCATCCCCTACCAGTCAATTAAGAATCCAAATACCAAGCACCCAAAAGTGGCCAGAGAGAAAATGACAGCAGCAGGCAAAGGCTGTAACCGTAACATCTCTGGAAGGTGGAGGTAAGTACTTCTGAGGGTTTAGTTCTGCTTTGAGGACAAATTTTATAGATATGTTAAAGTTATCTATGTTACTATAATTGGGATTAGGTGGCTTGGTTATAGCTAATTTGTCTATACTTTGACTATTGGTTGGGCTGTGAATACTGTATACCACAATGATATCCAAATCTAAGGAGAACGTACCTAGGCGCTAATAAGAATTTGATGTTGAAACAAAAATGATTAATTTCTGGCAGGGGGTGCATTAGGTATTAGTACAGCTCTCCCAACTTCAGAATGAAGGCCAAAAATAACAAATCAAATCTCCTGTTGTGTAGTTACACACTGCACTATAGAATACGTTTAGTGAATACCTTTCTACTGTATTTCCTGATTTGTGGAGATTTCTGTCAGAGCTTTAAATGTGGATGTGTATGATGCCATCCTCAGTTAATTGTTCATTCTCATGATTAGAATCTATTTCTGAATAGATACTGTACTATTTTCAAGAAATGCCATTCTAAGTCTGTTAATATTCATTGACATGGCCACTTGCAGTCACCTGCAGTCCCTATTGGGATAGTGTGCGGTTGGGTGATAAAGCAGGAAAATAATTCGGGGTGGATTTACACTGCCCCAGTGCAGTCGTGCTGTGTTTAGGGCAAAACACAGCTAACCCACATTTTTTGTGCAGGTTAGCTGTACTTTTCCATAGGCTTCTATGAGGTCTTGCGGTTTTGGTGCGCTTTCAGAAAGCACACCAAAAATGCAGCATGCAGGTGTTTTGGTGAACTTTCTGAAACTGCACCAGAACCACAGGACCTCATAGAAATCGATGGGAAAGCACAGCTAGCCATCACAAAAATTGCGGGTTACCTGCGCTTTAGAAAAAGTTTAGTGGGCAGTGTGGCACTGCCCTTAGGAAACAGGGATAGAGTGTTGGCACCCTTTAACAGAAATTGCCTGAGCAAGGTTACTTTGAAATTACATTAACTCGTCGAAGTTTATATAAGATTCTAGTGGTTGGGTTTACACTTATTTTAGGCGTCCATTGTTGTCATTGTCAGTCTCATTGCTCACTTTTAACAAGCCATGGTGATTGTCTGAATTTTTCTCTCATCTATTACAACTTTTTTTGTAAATTAAAAAAAATATCAAGTTTATTTTTTCTCATCCTTCTTTCCTTGTCTAAGATACAAGCAGTGCCCATTGTGCTAGCTGACAAAAAATCTAATAATGATGTTGGTAATAATAATAATAATAATAATAATAAATTATACCAATACCCCCAAATTTTGAATTACGGTACTATCCTCTTTGGCATGAGGTCTTTCTAATATTAAATTTAACCTTGATTTGTGTTAGCCTGTTTCGCAATAATAATGCCATGAACACATATGCACCTATCTTTGTTCCCATTTCAGGGATTTTTTTTTAGAAGAAAAATAATGCTTTGTAAAGCAACAAAAAAGAGCATATCTTTCATCTTAAAACATGGCTAAGGCAGAATTAGGGCATGGCTGACTTCAACAATATTTCAATTTGAAAACATACATGTTCATTGCTTTGGCACAGCCTCCTAATCTAACTATAATGAAATAATCTATCAAAGTAATTTAACAGTATTTAAATGTGAGTAGTGCTGATTTCTAATTTTTGTTTACTTTGATTCAAAGAAAAAGCTAACACATTTAAGCAAGTTTACCATTCCATGAACAGAACACTCGTAATCCCTAAATAGTGCTGAAACTTGCAGACAGCTACACTTTTTTTTTAGCCATAGAGTGCTAGACTCCTTAATACGGTTTGTGGTTTGCCACATCTGAATACAATTTTTTAGCATGATGATGATCTAAGCAGAACAATTTCTTGGCAATAGTAACCTGATAAGGCACTAGCTATGGTTGGCGAGCTGACAGGACAGACATTCCATCCTGCTGTGCATGGCTTTAACACATCTGGGAAGACAAAGCATTGCCATCCTTTGTTTCTACAAACATCAGAAGAAGACAGCCAAATTTGCTGCTGTGGGCAGCATGAGAATCTGTCAACAATATGCACGTGTTTCAGCTAAGTCTGCTTTACACAATTTGCTCCATACTTAAAAAAAAAAAAAAAAAAAACATATTGCTGTTAGCTGTTCTCCCCAGCAAAGCTGTAATGAGGAATCAATTGTTCCAAAATAGTTCAAACAGTTGAACTCAAGAACAGTTATTTAGTTTGTGTGTTTGGAATATTTGATCGAGAGTCTGAAAAACAAGAATTGACTAGAATGTTTAAACCAAGTTGATTGTTTTAAGAGTACATTAACACCATGTGACATGAGTGGTTCACAGCCATTGGTTATTATGTTCAGCAGATGGTTATTGGAATTAAAATTTAATTTGAAGCTTCTGTTATGTTAATGTGTCTTACAGCATGCTATTTATATGGTTGGGTAGGATGGGAGTCATTACTGAGTCCTCAAGAATCATAAAGCTCATAACTGGGCAAGATTAACCCACTCCAATTCTTCCTTCTCACCATTAAAAAAACAGTGCTAATTACTTACCTGTGTCTAGGGATGGGCCCGGCGTTCAAGTTGAACGTAAGTTCGACTTCAACATTGTACCCCTACCCACTCACCAAAAAAAGTATCAAAAAAGTAAATACCACAAAAGACCATTTTGAAAAAATGTCCTTTATTAAAAAAGAAAAAAAAAAGTGTCCTGCGATTTACATCCATCTTCAATCATGCCTCCTAACGGACCCGAAAAATAGAGAAGAAAAATAGAGAAGAAAAAACGAAAATACTCCGCCTCCATAGAAGGTGTCCCGCCGACTGCTGTCTTTTCGCTGTGACAGCTGTTCTATAGGCAAGCGCCACTTACATTCCACTCGAACATCGGGCTCATCCCTATATACCATTCCATTGTAGCTCTGGCTGTATGTTTAGGGTCGATGTTCTCCTGGAAGGTGAACCTCCACCCAAGTCTCAAGTCTTTTACATACTTTAACAGGTTGTCTTCTAAGATTGCCCTGTATTTGGCTCCTTCTATCTTTCCATCAACTCTGACCAGCTTCCCCGTCCCTGCTGAATAAAAGCATCCCTAAAACATGTTGCTACCACCACTATTTTTCACAGTGGGGATGGTGTGTTCAGGGCGATGTGAACTGTTAGTTTTCCACCACACAGAGAGTTTTGCTTTAAGGCTAAAAAAATTCGAATTTTGTCTCATCTGACTAGAGCACCTTCTTCCACATGTTTGCTGTGTCCCCCACATGGCTTTTTCACAAACTGCAAACAGGACTTAAGGCATTCTTTCTTCTTGTCACTCTTCCATAAAAGCAAGATTTGTGAACTACACAACTTATAGTTGTCCTGTGGACAAATTCTCCCACCTGAGCTGTGTATCGCTGCAGCTCCCTCAGAGTTACCATAGGCCTCTTGGCTGCTTCTCTGATTAATGCTCTCCTTGCCCAGCCTGTCATTTTAGGAGGACAACCATGTCTTTATAGGTTTAGAGTTGGGCAATTTTCGGATGATGGATTGAACAGTGCTCCATGGGATGTTTAAAGCTTGAGATATTTTTTTTTTTTTTTTAACCTAACCCTGCTTTTAACTTTTCCACAACTTTATCCCTGACTTGCCTGATGTGTTCCTTGGCCCTCATGGTGCTTTTGTTCACTAAGGTTTTCTAACAAACCTCTGAGGGCTTCACAGAACAGCTTTATTTATACTGAGATTAAATTACACACAGGTGGACTCTATTTACTAATTAGGTGACTTCTGAAGGCAATGGGTTCCACTAGATTTTAGTTAGGGGTATCAGAGTAAAGGGGACTGAATACAAATGCACGCCACACTTTTCAGATATTTATTTGTAAATAATTTGGAAAACCATTCATCATTTTCCTTCCACTTCACAATTATGTGCCACTTTGTGTTGGTCTATCACATAAAATACTAATAAAATACATTTACATTTTTGGTTGTAACAGCACAAAATGTGAAAAGTTTCAAGGGGTATGAATACCTTTTTAAGACACTGTATATAAATGTTCAAAGGAGCAATTAGATCAATTTTATTTTATTAATGAGTATATAAAAAGTTGCTGCATGTAGTGAATAAATGGGCACTTACCCCCAGGTGCCAGACAATGACAAATGCACACAGGGGCATTAGACCAATGTGAGATAAGCCTACACATTATATAGTTATGTAAGTGCATACCTAATAAATGTTGCTGCATTTTTTTAATGCTACACTATGGGAGTGTATAACTTATCTTAGTTTGAGGGACTGAGTGCACATATTGGATTCCCAATCCCCTTAAAGGAGCACATTCCCCGATTGGTGGAGAGACTATTGGAGAAGAAAGAACGAGACCTGGATGATCCCATATTATTGAAAGCATCCTCAAGTGCTTAAGATCTATGTGATGTGGGTCAAATTTGAAAGGTGAGGGCACTGGTTGCAGGCTGGTGGAGCTAAGGTGGATTGGTGGTCAGTGGAGTTTGTTCACTAAAAAGATTTGATTCTTCTCTCACCAGTGTGTTGATTTGGAGTAACACAATCACCAACAGACTCTATTATATACAGTATTAGACACTTTGTGATATGGTTTACTATTTATAAAATAATTTATGTTTATGTGTGATTATACACGTCCTGTATACACTAGTTTTTCATTGTGTTTTGGGTGTATGACAGTTTCATCAGCACAACATTAGATTTGTTTATTTATTTATGTGGTTTAATTGTTTGTCATTCGAAGCAGAAATGAGGGACGTTTGCCAATCTGGAGAGTGGCTGTGACATCAGAGGGTGTTCTGCAAACTAGGCTGAGAAAAGAGAGATCAGTGAGAGAATGTTCTAGAAGAAAGCAGTTGAGAGGGTGTCTAGAGGACAATGCACAGAAGGTGGAGCAGAATCCACTACTTTTTCTGTCTGTTAAAGAGGCCCAAGGAGAACCAACTGCTGTAGTAAGTACCACATGTTTCTCCCAAGCAAGTTCTTTGGTGCTACAGTGAATGTCCATCAAATTTCTAGAATTGCATTATTTTACTACAACACGGTACCACCACATCTTCATCTATCGGTTCATCCTATTTGGAGCAAGTGTAAGAAACTGCATTGCATAGTCAAAGTCAAAGAGAGACTTTTAGCTATATACTGAGGATAAATAAAAACAATTGCATTAAGCTGGCCATACATTGTACAAACTGTGTCCAGTTCATCCTCAGCAACAGGCTGAAATTCACTCAGTGATTGGTCTTGTAGGCTGACTCCTGTCTTACATCCCTCAACTGAAAAATCAAAGAAGTTGGAATATTTTTTTTTTTTTAAAAAAGGCAGTAACATCCAATCAGATGCAGCTGCTGTTCAGGCATTTTGACAGCTGGTGGGTCCCACTGTCAAAATACAATGGCCGCAGTGAGTGATCCGTGCTGTATATTGTGGATGGGGGACTCTGTTATTTTTTTCTTTCTTTCGGCCTGCAGGCTGGCCAAAAAAAAATAAAAAACACTGTTTAGTTGTTCAGGGCCCCAACGCAGACTCGTAAGCTTACGGAAAGACTTGTATTTCCTAGATTGTAAGCTCTAACAAGCAGGGCCCTCTGATTCCTCCTGTACTGAATTATATTGTAACTGTACTATCTGCCCTCATGTTGTAAAGCGCTACGCAAACTGTTGGTGCTATATAAATCCTGAATAATAACAATATTACAGTTAGATAGGGAAAAGTGAATTGTTATAATAATTTGGTTGATTCTGATGCCAATATTGTAATTCCAATTGTAAATATTGAACCAGTTGTTCTGTTTTATTTTTATTTTTTTACAGAAAAGTGTTTATTTATCTCCAACAGGAGATGTATTGTCATGTATAATTACATACAACAACAAAAAGCGTTATATATTAACTTGTGTTACATCATGTTTCAAGGCATAGAAGTAAAGCAGTACATTACAAACGTTGTCGGTACATCAAATTCTGCAAATCAGTCTACAGTGCAAAAATTGGTATGTTTATGAGACGTTCTGAATATACAATTGCTCCTCTGGGGCTACCGATGTGATTGAACCCAGGGGATACCGGTCATGTGAGTCCCCTGGTGAGACAGGCTGCCCATCCCAAGGGCAGGGGGGCCCAAATACAGTGTAGCTTGGTACCCATGCCTGGGGCCGCTGTCCGGGTTGGGGGGGTCCCGCGTGACTTCAATATCACACCTGGTCTGTGGCTGATTGAGAAACCCCCACGGAGTTGGATGGCCATCAGCTTTTGACCCAGGTGCCCCATATTTTCTCAATTTTTTCGGACATTTACAACTCATGTACGTAAGTTTATAGAGAGGGAGGGTGGAGTCTATTAATGCCCTCCATTGTGCCACCGTGGGGGTTTCCGACTGCCTCCATCTAGTTAGGATAGCTTTCCTGGTATAAAACGAGGTATAGAAGATGAACAGCACCTTGTGTGTGTTAGATGTGACAGTATCACAGATACCTAAGAGGAGAATGAGAGGATCGACTCCTATGTTCAGTCCTCCTACAGAGTTAATAGTGTGCATCACATCCCTCCAGAACTGCTGCATAGAGGGGCAATACCACCCTACATGGAAGAACGAATGTGCCCAGCTCCGTGGTGCATTTTGGGCATCTATCGGATTGAGCTGAGTAAATTTTTAACAGCCTCTGGGGGGTATAGTATGCCCTATGGAGGAACTTTAGCTGTATGTATTTATCCCTAGCTGAACTCATCAAGGGGATATATTGCTGGATCCCTTCCTCCCAGTCATCATCCGCAAGGTTGGGTATATCCTCTTTCCATTTATGGAAGATTCTATCCCCTCTGCCCTCATCCGCACAGTCTCTTTTTTCTTTAATAGTTTTTACTTATATCAATTTGCAAGCTCCTACTGCATAAAGTTGCGTATTATTTACAATTGTCCAATTTACTGTGTCATGGAATTTCCAGGATGTCCCCAGAATGTCCCCAGATTTAGGTAAAAGCTGAACCCATATACTTATCAAAGCCGACATTTGTGGGTATGCTACAGTACACAAGTAGTGATCCATTACACACAAGAAAGGAAATAAAAGCACAAATACATAGAATACAAAATCAAACTACCCAAAATGCAAATTTTATCCAAGTAGGGCAATGAACAAAGTTGAGAGTTATACCTGTATTTTTTGGGTGGAATCCAGTTCGCCAAAATCATTTCACTCATCTCCAACAAATACAGAGAGATAGATTGGCTGGATAAGGGTTCAAGTAAATCAAATTTTACCCATAATACAAGTAGAGAGTGGGTAAAGCTCTACCTGCCTCTGGACAAATAAACATGATAATGGGAACCAGTGAGAGTTTACTGTGTTTATTGTTTAAAATTATTCTTGCAGTTCATAAGGCTTAAATTACCTACAAACCCTGGCTTATAGTAATCAGACAGAAAATACAATAGGTATTTTAGTGTAATACATTTATGAAATACATAGGTAATGCAAGTGATTGTTTGAAAGTCTACTCTACTTGTCATTCCTTTCTTTTGCAATATATAGAAAATTTTATCCTCACAATCATGGTCTTTGAAGACAAATTAAACCATTAATGGATATTATTACGGTTATTAGAGAATTTCAGAAAGCCAGGCCATATACTTGATTCATACATCATTGTTGGCAGGCTTTCATCATATTGGCCCAAAAAGCATCTCTCCTTAATAGTCTAGACAATCAATCATTCTCTCTTTTATCTATTTCTACATGTGCAAAAACTATCATCTTAAATTTTATTTTATTGATGTCATAGTCTTTTTTTTACAAATTGCTGTGATAAAGGCTCGAGGAACCCCTTTCCTTAATAGCTATCACATGTTGTAAGGATCTGTCTTTCAAGCTTCAAATGTTAACTCCAACACAGTGATTACAGGACATGTACTATAAAATCTCTAGTAATTTACATTTTCATTGCAATTATATAACATTTCCTTTACAAAGGGAAAAAAAGACTGGAATGCTTTACAGCTCATGTAGAAAATATACATACTATAGTTTTTAGTTATTGTACTGTCCTAGGAGAACAAAGTGTCCAATGACATCAAAGTCTTTTTAACACCTCTCAGACAAAGTAGGAGGCCTCATTATATCTGTCAGCAATTTTTTTGTTCTTGTTTTGCCAAACTTTGCACAATTTGACCACCAATTATTCCTGCTTTGTCAACATCTTTTTAAAGACTAGAAAAGAAGATTGAAACATTGCACTAAAGCACAAAATAGGTTTTGACAAAAATTTAGAAGAGTGAGAAAAAAAAAGGCACAACCTTTAATTAATTTCTTTCCCAGCTCTACTGAAAATAATGGATTTTATCCGGTTTTAAATCATGTACATTTTCAGAAAAAGTTTAGGAAAATAGTTGGGAAAGTTTTGATAAAATCCAATAGTATTTTTTTAATAAGAAGAATCTGTGAAAAATGTAGTTTAAATAAGACTGCAGTATTCTGACCTTTTGTTAGAAAATTCTTGATTAGTGTTGGACAAACGGTTCGGGCCGTGCAAAGTTTCAGCCCGAACATCGCCTGTTCGCTCAAATTTGCGGGGGCGCGGAGTGGGTTGTTCGCCCGCCAAGCGCCCCACAATGCACTGCGCCCTGCACAGTGCATTCTAAGCCCTGATTGGACAAAGCTTTGCCCAATCAGGGCACAGTGAAAGCTGGTTGTTAATGAACGGGATCGGGAATGAGCGGGGTCAACAACCGATGAGTCATCAGCTGTCAATGGGCTTCCCCACTGACAGCTGAATAAAAAAAACAAATGAATATACATTGTTAAAGGGGGCGTCCAGATTTGGATAAGCCCCCCCCTGCAGACCCCCACAACCACAGCCCAGGTATGGTTCAGGAGAGGGTTGCGCTTGCTCATTCCCCCCACCACCTTTCCTGGCCTGCTGGGCTGCATGCTCAGATAAGGGTCTGGTATGAATTTTGGGGGGACCCCACGCCATATTTTTTTTGTTTAATTTTTTTAATTCATACCAGACCCAAGTAACACTGCTACTTTAAAAAAAAAAATTAAACATTTTTTTGCATTGATACATGTCCCCCCAGGGCAGTACCCGGCCCCATACCCTTTTTATGGACAATAACTTGCATATAAGCCTTCAAAATGGGGACTTTTGATTTTTCACATTCGGGTCCCATAGACTTCAATAGGGTTCGAAGTTCGGGTCTGAACTTTTGCTATGTTCGGGAGTTCTGGTGCACACCGAACCAAGGGGTGTTTGGCCCATCTGTATTCTTGGTCTTATGAGGCAGGGTAATGAACTCAGAAGGCAAGTAGTAACCTGACTGACTTATTTTCATATGCTTGTATATGAATTTGATGTGATTATTATTATATGATGATTATTATATGACTATATTATTATATGACGTGTCTCATAAAAAAAAAATTCAGTGTGCTCATTATCATGGAATTAACCTAAAGGGTTTATACAGTAAAATACAATTGACCAGGAAAAATATCACATATGTCTAACTTTTCCAGTCCACCCTTCCAGGTGCAAACCAAAGCTAAATTACATCTAGTTTGCTAAAGCACTGTGTATAATAAAAACTGCCATTTTATTTTTATTAAATTACTTGTTTGAACCTTTTTCATCCTTTGCTGCATCTCAGTGATGTTGATCTACTGCAGCCACTTTCTGTCTTTATGCATGAAAACCAAATATGGCTTTTCTCAGGGCGAGTTTAGTGGGCCATACCTAATGAACAATGTGTGATTAAAACATCATTTGTAGTCTCCACCAGAAGCCTGTTTAAAGGGGGGACAGCGCAGAAACACAAATAGGTGGCAGGAACAAAAGGGTTGTCACCCTGTAACAAGATGTACCTGCACAAAGACCTTCAGGCTCAGTGCACACTTGTGTGATGCAGGAACCAGCACGATTCCCGCATTGCACCTAAATCGCTGGTGGTTCACACTGTCCTCTGCGAACTGCTGCGGGTGTCAATACAAAGTTAATGACACCTCCAGATCAATTTACAGATCTCAGTGCGAACAGTGAAATGGTGCAGGAATCGGATCGCATGGGTGTGAACGGATTCCAGTGCGGACCAAAAAAAGGGTCCTGAACCATTTTGGTCTGATTGCAATGCAAATTCAGCCATACAAACTGTATGGCTGAATTTGCATCTCACAGACATCGCATGTGATCGCACAAGTTTGACCCCAGCCTCATGGTAAGGCCAACAGGTAATTTATTGGTGAAAGCAGCACATTTAAAAATGTAAATGTTGATAATTACTTTTGAAATGACATTAACCTGTTAAAGCATATATGAATATGCTTTAAAGTTGATGTAAACCCTCCATACACCCAGTGAAGTGAACAGCCTCAGATGATACACAGGGATGAACCAAATCTCCCTACATAGGTTTAACATGTATATCTGCTGTCTTCATATTTATATACTGTTTAGAAAGTTCAGATTGTGTTAGGAAATTTTCTCTTCCTGTTTAACACAGAGTGTGATGTCTGGGCATACAGCCAAGATAGCTAAAATTGCTGATTGGAGGAAAGGCACACACCCCCTCTCATCATAGGCAGAGACTCTTAGAGGTGTTTTGTAACAGGGCCAGCTCCCTGCTAATCTATTTATAGTAACCTCCCCGGGCAGAAATGTCAGGCTGCTTTTATCTGATGTTTCCAAGAATTTGTCAGGAGTTATCAGGTTGATAACAGAGGAACAGGTCAGGAGAGAGCTACGGGAATACTGGAGATATATGTACCCAGCTCAAATTTCATGAATTGGGTTTACAATCACTTTAAGCATAATGAATAATATAAAGAGCCTGCGTAAACATTTAAAAAAAAAAAACAATAAATACAGCCGACATAAATGGTTATTTTTCTACCTTTCTGTAGTTAAATGCACCATTAGAATTAAAAGCAGACTGAATGCCTTTCTGTGTTAGGTCCTTCCCATTTAATCCTAAATACTGCCCACTAATAGGGGATTGTTTGCCCAAAAATGAGCAAGGTTGGAATCGCCATAGGCAGAGTTTGTTATATTTTAATATAACCCAGGTTTCTCTGACTGATACAAAGTCTTTGTAGTGTACCTGTAAGGTAATGTTAAAATTTGTTAGTGGTTGGTAGGTCTGTGTCACTTTGACTTGTGGAGGGTCCTTGAAGCATAAGGAGATTGTGGGATTGGATGAGAAGCGCTGTATGTGAATTGAAAATATTGAAAAAAGCAAGTTAAAGAACAATGATTACTTTATTAGTGTAAAATAGCCAATAGGTTTCAGGTGGTTGGAACCCTCCTTCTTCGGGGCTAACTTTAACTTCATTTAAACAGAATTGCATAATCAATACTAACTGACCGGTTGAGCTTATTGGTTTAATAGTAGAACTGACATAATATAAGTCTATATTGTATTATCGTATATACTCGAGTATAAGCCGAGTTTTTCAGCATATTTTTTTGTGCTGAAAATGCCCCCCTCGGCTTATACTCGAGTCTGTGTCCATCTTCAAATTTGTGCGCTTGATGCTGGCCTTCTGTAGGTCTCTTGGACCCCAAACTTGGCACACGAATAGCCCAAATCTTCCTCTACAATTGTACAAAGTTTGTTGTCCAGGAGACCTACGGCCAGGGAGCACAGATTTTTCAAAGCTGGGCACCCCTTCCAAAGACTCCAATGTTAAACGGTAATTTCTCAGGTGATTTGGTGACCTGGTACCGGCCGGCCCTAGGTCCCCTGGCCCCCAATCTTGGCACACATATAGCCCCACTCTTCATCTACAAGTGTGCAACGTTTGTTGTTCAGAGGACCTACGGCTGAGGAGCACCGATTTTTCAAATCCAGGCACCCCTTCCATAGACTCCCATGTTAAAAGTCAGTCTAGGGTGAAACCCTCGTTGTGGCACCAAAACCTGAAGACACATCCCTTTATCTATCCCTCATTACTGGCCTTTAAAAAGACTATGGAACCCTTCAAGCTGTCCTCTTGCCCAGGCCCGTTGACTCCCCTGCGGGGAAATCCTGATTTCCCCCCGGGGAGTCTGACACGTTCCTCCGTAGGGAATGGCACTATGAGGATATGCTTGCTTATCAATTCTTCCACAGGGGACACGTACGTCCCTTCGAGGACTTAGAATCCTCGTCCTGTACTAAATCATTCCCCTTCTGAACTTACAGGCAATTGAGGTATTTTTTTGCCTCTTGTGATCCCTCGGCTACCTGGGGCAGACAGCTTACAGCCTTTGAATCCTTATACACTCGTACGACACCTCAAAGACATTTAATTTCCTATCTGTACACTCTACTACAGGGTGATTCCCCTCCCCTCAGAAGTGATGCTTCATGTCTGTCCTGGGAAAGAGACCTTTAATTGACGCTCATGGATGACAATTGGGAGGACATATATGAACACATACACAAAGGCTCAATTCAGGAAAATTGCTACAAAATAGTAACCAGATGGTACAGAACCCCTATGCGTCTGCACAAATTCTCTCCCACAATCCCTAATGTCTGCTGGAGATGCAAGAGGGCGGTGGGCTTGATGCTCCATATCTGGTGGGAGTGCCCCTCATTCCAACAATTTTGGAGAGAGGTGCACTCCCTAGTAACACGAATCACTACCTACGCGCTAGACTATAGCCCGGCCCAATATCTATTGCACTAAACGACTCTACCCAGGAAACACTATCACAAATCACTAGCCATGCATATGGTCAATGCAGCTAGGCTCTGCATCCCTGTACACTGGGGATCTACGGAAGCGCCGTCTATTAGAGAATGGTTCATCAGGGTCTCTAAGACTGAGGAAATGGAGGAATTGATTCACATCTCCCAAGAACGCCTGCAAAAATTTACAACTGTTTGGGCTTGTTGGACTCATTTTAAATCCACCGAATCCTACAAATCCTATTTCCCATCACTTGATGTGGTCGCCTGAGTGATCCACTAGAACACTCCATATACTTCCCGGAAAGGGGGTTGGGGTCGGAGAGCAATCCCTTTCCCTACCCTTACCCCCCTCCCCCTTCTCTCATTCTATCCTCCCTTTCTCTCCCCTCTTCATTTTTCTTTGTTTTCTCTTTACTCCTGACTATGGCAAGGTTATATGCACCGATCCTCTCCATACTGTCCCATAATACAAGAAGGAGGCTGACACCACTGGCACTGAACAAGTCACTGTCGAGACCTGCTGAGTTTGGTCCCAGTGGCACTGCACTAATCAGCCGAGGGGGTTGGCCTTGAAAAGTTATGATTACTATTAAGTTTTTTGCTTCTTTCCTTTTTTTGTCTTTTCTTTCATGGTTTATGCTAACATACGATCAGCTATTCTGCAGTTAACACTGATTACTGAATAACTTGAACGACTTCTCTTACCATGTATTAAAAGTTGTTCATAACATGTATCATCTTACTGTATTGCCCAGTCATGGAACTTCTTCTAAAATGTTACGCTGACTGTGTTGTATTGTATTGTCCTCTTATTTCTCCTCAATAAAAATTATTTGTGGGGAAAAAAAAAATAATCAGTCTAGTCACACACCCCCAGAGATCAGGTAGGGAGATTGGGCACAGTGAGGCATGGACACAGTGAGGCATGGGCACAGTGAGGCATGGGCACAGTGAGGCATGGACACAGTGAGGCATGGACACAGTGAGGCATGGGCACAGTAAGGCACAGTGAGGCATGGACACAGTGAGGCATGGCCACAGTAAGGCACAGTGAGGCATGGACACAGTGAGGCATGCACATGGACACAGTGAGGAATGGGCACAGTGAGGCATGCACATGGACACAGTGAGGCAAAGTGAGGCACAGTGAGGCATGCAGATGGACACCCTAGGCTTATACTCGAGTCAATCATTTTTCCCATTTTTTGTGGTAAAATTAGGTGCCTCTGCTTATATTCGGGTCGGCTTATACTCGAGTATATACGGTACTTGCATCACTAAACAAATCAGCACCACCAGTCAGTTGATTTTAATTGTAAAATTCTGTTCAATTGAACCTTTTTTGTAGATGCATACAAATACATATGTTTTTAATCTGTTCCTTTCCTTTCCCAATGGTAACCCTGAAAAGGGGAGCCCCTATCCCGGAAATGCGTTAGTTATGTTTTATGCCATATAGTAATAAAGTGATCATTGTTCTGAAACCAGCCAGAGTTTCCAAGATGTTCCATTCAGACAAGGTGCTCTTCACCCACCTCCACCATATTCTGAAAAGTCTGTCTGTCTTTTGGTGTAAGTCCTTATCTGTCATTTTCTGACAGTCTGTCAAGTTATGTCTATATGTCAGTCTGTGTATGGTAATATCTGTGCCATTTTATTGAATTAAAAGGCTCATTAGAATTCAAGTCTACCTGCAGGAGAAGACAAGCTTAAAAGTGTCACGATTTTTCAAGTTGCAGAACTGTAAGCCGCTTCACCAAATTACATTTATTTATGAATTTTTTAATTTAACGAAACCAATTTAAACTGTCATTCACTGTAAAGGATATCATGTGTAGCATTGATCTGCACTCATACAGCCTAAGACGTGGATAAACTTTCATTCCTAATGAGAGCTGAGACATTTTGAAAAATGTTTAAAGATCCAAAACATGACGCTTACATCAATACATCAATACATCATGGTCTTTTTAAATGCTGAGGTTACAATACCATGACAAATTATAGTTCAGCCTCAATTCTTAATACAGGACTGGGATGTGAGGGTTAGTGTGCAGAAAAGGTGCATAATGAAAGTAAAATGTTAATTCCCCAAATGGGTCACCGGCTACTGTGGTCTCATCTCAGCTGTTCTTCACATAGTCTCACTTTGTACAGAGTGAAAACAATCAAATAACTTTTGATGGATTTTACAGATAGAGACCGAGATTTACCAAAAGTGCAAAGTGTATTTTGGAAATGGAAGAGAAACAAGGAAATAACAATATATACACACAGGGGTTGGACAAAAATATGGAAGCACTACATGACTTGCAGGTGTGAAGCGATGACATTTTTTGCGTTGAAAGCATAAGTGACGCAACATGGGATAGTAGGCGGCATAAACTCCAAATGTACAAGGAACATTAGACACACCAAACTGGGTTAATTATGGCCGTGGCCTTGTTTGTTGTTTTTCACAAATATAAACAATTAACAATTCACCATAACGCAATAAATACTTTAAATAAAATCAGTCAACATCAGCTCTTCAAATATCCCTCTGATGTCTGGCAAAGACCCCCTCAGCCTCCTGCTTAAATATGGGTATTGGGAATTTCTGGAATGTTCTGGGGGTCAGGTGACCTTAAATGACCTATCCTAGAGGACCTTCCAGAACATTCCCAATCAGCTAATCTTTTTTTGACCTATCACAAAATCCCCCATTGAAATCAATCTATGGGGGATTTTTTTAGACTCCTACCGCCACCATCCTATGAGATATCTAGCTAACAGGTGGAAAGCATCACTTTAGTCATTCACTGCGTGTGCTGCTAGTAATACAGGGTCATGTCAGAGCTTATTCAGCTTAAAAGAGGCAAATTGTTGGTGCCCGCTTAGCTGGTACCTCTGTAACTGAAGTTGCCGATTTATTTTCAGTGTCACAAGGTACAGTACCAAAGGTTATGATGACATATACAGTTTCCAGGAAAACATCATCTGATAAGCATAAAGCCCTGTACACACGATCGGATAACCTATGGATTTTCGTCCGATGGATTTGACCATCGGAAATCCGATGAAACTGTTTTTCATCAGTCTTGGCCACACACCATCAGTTAAAAAACCGACGGCAAGAAAACGACGGCGCGTACAAAACGCACGACGCGCTATAAAAGGGCCGAACAAATCTAATGGCGCCACCCCTTGGGCTGCTTTTGCTGATTTCGTGTTACCGCGTGTTAGTAAAAGTTTGGTGAGAGCCGATTCGCGCTTTTCAGTCTCCGTGCTTTGCAGATCGTTTCCTGGTGTTCAGTTTGTGCTTGTGGGTTTGTATTTGTGATTCAGTGCGTGCAGTCAGGTCATTACTGCTTTACAGTGCCTTCTTGGCCGTTCGTTTACTGTTTTTCAGGTCATTCTTCTCAGGCCTTGCTGTTCCACGGTGCGTTCTGTTTGAGTGCGTTCTGACCAGCCGACCGGTTTAAAACCATGTTTGAAGTGCGTTCTCGAGCTTGTGCTGGCTTTGGGCTTGGTGTTGCAGTTAACACTGTAACCCGAGTTCAGTCTGTGAACAGGGTGAGGAGGAGTTCATGGACTAAGAATTGGTTGCTCCAGCGGGACCAATTCTCTCATATGCCTCTGCTGCGGGAAATCCATGAGAATAATCCTGATGATTTCAGGAATTATCTCAGGATGACGGACCCCGTATTTCACCGTCTGTTGGATTTGCTGTATCCCTATATCACGAGGCAGGACACTGTGATGCGCCAGGCCATCACTGCCGAGCAGAGGCTTATTGCCACTTTGAGATACCTGGCGACTGGGAGAAGCTTGCAGGACCTCAAGTTCTCAACAGGCATCTCCCCCCAGGCTCTCGGGATCATTATCCCTGAGACGTGTTCGGCCATCATTCAGGTCCTGCAGAAGGACTATATGAAGGTAATTTTGCTCCTTTAACCTCACATTATATGTTTTGATTGTTTTAGAATCTTCTTATTTTTTTCCTCCTAACCCAAATTTGCCTGTTTGTAATATCCTGGTAATGTCCCCATTTTCCCCATGCATTTTTTTTACCTGTAAAGGCCTTTTTGGGCCCTACATGCCTATTTCCCTTCACTAACCTCTCCAGCATGCTATCGTGGGCGCAAACCCAGCTAGCCCTCTATTTTCCTTTTCCTTTTTTTGGGGTCATTGCCCGCATAGTTTGACAACCCTCCCCCCCCCTAAAGATGTAAAAATAAAATTAGTTCTCAATCAAGCTCAGCAGAGTGGTAGAGCCTTTTTTTGGATCCCCCACAATCACCTTAGGCTCCCCCCCTTAGATTATTTTAGAATGTCCACTCAGCGGGGGTGAGGCATCTGCTAAGTGGGCCTTTGTTTATTGGTAGGAAAAACTCCCTTAAATAATAATGTTAGAATGATGTTGGTCAACAATGTTTTTGCGTGTAATCTGCTTGCACTGCAAACATAAACCGTACTAATGTCTTCTTTTTGTTTGACTCCACAGTTCCCTAGCACACCACAGGAATGGCTGACTGTGGCCTCCCAATTTGCCCAGCGGTGGGATTTCCCCAACTGCGGAGGGGCAATTGATGGGAAGCACGTCCACATAGTGTCGCCACCCCGTTCGGGGTCATACTATTTTAACTATAAAGGTTTTAATAGCATAGTGTTAATGGTGGTGGTGTCGGCACGGTATGAGTTCCTGTATGTGGACGTGGGGAAGAACGGCCAGATGTCCGATGGCGGAGTATTCGCAGAGACGGAGTTCGCTCACCGCCTGCAGGCTGGGGGTCTTGCACTGCCTGCAGATGCAGAGAACGTGGAAGGGCTACCGTTCGTTTTCATTGCGGATGAAGCTTTTGGACTAGGACCACACCTCATGCGGCCGTTTCCCCAACGCACCCTCACCCCGGAGAGGAGGGTTTTTAATTACCGGCTGGCCAGAGCCCCGGAGAGTTGTGGAGAATGCCTTCGGGATAATGGCCAGCCGGTTCCGCCTGTTCCAGACAGCTATAAATTTGGCGGATTATAAACTCAACAACATTGTGTACTGCTGCTGCTTGTTGCACAATTTTTTACGGAAATTCTCCACAAATTATGTGTCATCAGTTGGGCCTGAGGCCGGTCCCTCTGAACTGATAAATCTGACCGGCCTCAGCACAGCCCGTACTGGCTTGGCCCCCCAAAGTGCCCGTGAAGTACGTCAGAAATACGTAGAGTACTTCATGGGTAGGGGGGCCATCGCAATGCCAGACCACATCTGACCTTTGATTTTACCTTTTTTAAATAAACAAAAATATTTGATTTACTACAAACTTGTGTTGTCATTCTTTTATTTGTGGTTTATGTGTCTCCCAGGTTCTAGTAGTGCCAAGTGTATTTCTCCTTAGTAAATAGCCTCCAATCTCAGAGGTAAAAACACTCATTTTGCATCTTCAGAACTGCTATTGAGCATAGAAAGAACAAGGCACACCTTTTTTAGACTTCCCAAATGTTTTTATTGATTGCAACACAGTTTCGCTTTTTTTTCGAAATATTTTTTTTTTGCTTTTTGTGCGGCTTTTTTAGCAGAAACATGCATGGGTCAAAAGCCACATTATTTTTTCAGAAAAAGTAATAAAATAACACAGTGAAAATACAAACAGGAGATGGGGTGATGTTACCCCTGATCCATCCCAAATGTGAAGAACCACACTTTCTTTTTGGGGCTCAAATGGGTATCTTCAACATGATCCCATGGCTAGGGTAAAGATGTGCTATCTGCCATCATGGGGGATCAATGGACGTGCTTTGGGGGTGAAAACCCTTCCTCTCCCCTACTTGAGGAGGGAGGAAGAGGTTGCACCCCCAAAACAGGGACATAGATATCCTGTGACGGCAGATAGCACATGTTGAGTCTTCAGTGTGTGCATCCTCACATTTGGGCTGGTGGAAATCCCATAGAAAAATTCCGACACATAACAAAACACACAAAAAGGGGGGGGGGGGTTCACACTATTCTCCCCAAAATATCTATCATGTTTTTATATTTTTGCTCAATCACAATCATTCTCTTTCTCATAATGTCCATTTTGCTACTGCATGCCATGATTTCCTGAATGATTATTTTGGCGCTGGCACTCGAGAATGGAGGATTTGGACTTCCTGACACACCCCCACGTTCAGTCCCTAAAAAGAAACAAATATTTTAAAACTATTCAGGCCTACATCTGTATTTACCTTGAAGTTGTGGTGACAGACACTGACCTGTTGTGCTGATAAGCTCCACCTCTCCATCCTCCACCTCCCCTTCCTCCACCTCCACTTTCTCCCCCTCCGCTTCCTGAACCTGCTGAACTTGGTCTGCTTTGGGATCTTCGGGGAGTTCCTGTGGTGTTGGGTTCCTCGTCTCATGAGCATGGTGTTCTCCCACTCTCCTCTCCCCTATGGGAATAGCAAAAAAAAATGTATCCTTTAGCACACACTTTTTAGGCCTGAAAATGGATTCTCAATGTTTTAAAGTGGGGTCCAATTGATATTTGGCCCTGAGTTTCAAGATGAACATATGAGATATTGCAAACTCAACAAAGCAACATGTTATTTTGGAGGACACTCACAAATACACTTGGATAACCACCAAGGTATCCACTGGACCACCTGTGTGTGACACCGTTAAGAAATTTGGTCATGTGGCCCAGAGTATAGTATCTTGATGAAGAACAAAAAAGAGTACACAACTGCTGGAGTGTCATCTCCTTTACCCAGAATACAGTTTATCCTTTCATTCACATTCTACATTTCCTTACAACACATCATCTAGCCAACAATGTGTAGATAAACATTGTTGAAGTAAAATGAGGCATGCCCACATGTAGTTTACGTGGATATGTGCCAAACATGTTTGGGGGAAGAGCAGCAATTATTTTTACAACACATTTAGCAAATAAGTGGACTCTCCACTTAACATAAAAGTTGAGATTTTAAAATGTGAAACCAGTCAAGCCAAGCACATGTTGCAAAACATGGAAGAATACATATTACAATGTGAAAGAACACAGTAAAATAAACTTACTTTTTTCAATGCTTTTTATAAGCTTCCTATACTGCTCCGGCTCCCTGAGCTTCAGGTCTGACCACCTTTTACGGAGTTGTTCCTTGGATCTCCTGACCCCATATTTTTTATAGAGAGTCTTCGCCACTTTGTCCATAATTTGTGACTTCCGGAGATTAGGGGTGTCGTATGGGCCATGCTTGCCATCGTAATCCTTCCTCCGCAGAATGTCCACCATCTCCGCCATCTCAGAAAAAGACATATTAGTCGCCATGTATCTTTTTTTACTGGATCGGGACGTTTCCGCCTCCGGGCTTTCCTCGTCGGTAATTTCTAATAAAGAAGCCACCTGTGTCTGCGACATGTCGCCGTCTCACACTGTGCGCCGATTGTTAAGGGGCGGGGAAATGCTGAAAAAGTCCGTTATGGGCGGGCGACGAGGGCGGAGTTACACGCATGCGCAGGGTATAAAAAAGGGGAAAGAAGTTATTAGGGATGCGCGGAGTAAGGATGACCGGAAGTGAACCAACAAAGTGAACTATGGTAAGAAGAGAACTCGGGCCTGCAGTGGCCTATAATGGTTCATGATTGTAAAGGGCAATATTGTGATAAGTTGAGGAGCATCAATTCTGATCCTTTTCTTTTTTTAACTTTTTTTTTTACTTGATGATCCAAAAAGATGCATAAACTACGAGAGCCGGAGGTGATGCTGACTTTTATTGAAAAATATAAGGAACAGCGCAACCTGTGGGAACTGAAACACCCTGCGTACCACAAAAGTGATGTACGTCGGGCAACTATTACCAAATCAGCAGAGGATATGAAGCCATGGATCCCAGATGCAGACTATACTATGATCAATAATAAAATCAACAACCTGCGTAATTCGTATAAAAAAAAATACAAGGAAGTGCGCCAGTCAAAGAGATCAGGAGCAGCAGCCGACGATGTAGTAAAGCCCAAGCTGTGGTACTACAGACATCTTCAATTTCTGGATGACCAGATCGAGGCCAGGGAATCTATTTCCAGCCTTCCCTCAACCCTTCCTTCCACCCTTCCCTCCAGCGTTCCATCCACCCTTCCCTCCACCCCTGCAGAGGCGGAGGAGGAGCCTCCCGAGCTAGAAGAGCCAGATCTTCGCATCTTCAGCCAGGTATAGTATTTTTGATCATAATTATTGTCCACTAAGTAATATTTTGTGGAACTGTTTGGATTAGCCATAAATGATATCATCCCCCCCCCAAAAAAAACAAACTAGTAATGAGATCAAAATTGTGTGTGATAGATTCCCCAAATAATCCAGTTTTTCATTTTATTTTAAAAACAGGTTGAGGCAAGCCAGGAGGAAGAGGGTCAGGAGTGTGGCAGGCAGGAGGAGGCAGGGCCAAGTGGGACTCAGCAGGTCCCCAGGCCTAGTGGCAGCACCATCTCCCAAGTGGCTCCCCTCCACGTCAGACCGTCAAAACAACGGCGGATGACACAAGTGGAGGAGGAGTCACTAAAGATGATTCAGGAGGCTGCTGCCATTATGAGGGCCCCCCTCAACCCTACGGAGGGCTTTAGCACCTATCTGGCGGATAAGTTGCTCAGAATGGAGGCGGGACAACGGGCCCTTTGTGAGCACCTCATATATATGGCCGTACACATGGGGGCGAGGGGGCTGCTGACTGAGGCCACCCATATCTCGCAGCAGGCCAATCCCTCTCCTCCTTCTCCTCCTGCCACATCACCACCCACAGTGGCCCAGCCTGCAAGGGTGCGTGGACAGGGCCGTGGAGAGAATGCTGCAGAGAGGCGTGGAAGGAAGGCTACAGGGAAGAGCAGGAGGTGATTCCCTGGCCTCGAGCTGCTCATCCAGAAATTGAAGGTTGATGGAGTACCACAGCTTGGGATGATGTATGTCTTTGGCTGCTGCTCCTGATTTCATGCTGTTGTTGATTTTATTATTGATCATAGTCAGGTCTGCATTTGGGATCTAATGACTTCATATTCTCTGCTAATTTCTGAATAGTTGCCCTTCGGTTTTTGTTTGTTTTTTATCCGAAATAAAGGGAAATTTGATTTCAGCCAACATACATGCCTGATGTGTTTTTTTTTGAAGTAGCAATAAGATTTCATAAATACAATGTCTAATTAATAACAAGGGACACCAACCTCCATGAGTAAAAAATAAAAAAAAATATGTTGTTCGGAGAAATTGACACACCAAAAAATGCACCACAAATTTTAAGACAAAAACCCAAAAAAAGGTATAATTTGTGAGGTCGGCCTTGAAGAATTAAACAAATTATTCCTAAAATCACAAGAAAGAAGAAAGACATACGTTTCTCCGAACTCATGAGAAAGATCTGCTGCCAAAATGACATTTTAAAGACCGTTCTAAAGCAAAAAAACATGCGCTGCAATAAACAAAGCAATAACTTGCAGAATGACGAATGTGCTCTCTCCATTAGGAACGCTAGTTTTACCAGAACGAGCGCTCCCGTCTCCTAATTCAGTCTGAGCATGCATGGGTATTTTAACCGATGGACTTGCCCATAGACGATCGGAAATTCCCATCGGTTTTTTATCCATCGGAAAATTTTAAAACAAGTTCTATTTTTTCCAACCAATGGAAAAAAGACCGATGGGTACCATACACGATCGGTTGGTATGATGAAAACCATACATCGGACGGTTTTCATCAGTCAAACCGATCGTGTGTACGGGGCTTAAGTGTGGTCGACATGGTCAACTGACCAAAAGAGACAAATGGACATTGCGCAGGATTGTGACCCATAATAGTATTTGTCAATTTCCAGCAGAATTTAGGTCGCCTTGGATGCCAAAGTTGGTCCAACACAAGATTAGGTAACGATTTTGTTCTGTTACCTGGTGTTTCTATATTTTTGTCCAACCCCTGTTTATATACATCCTGTAAAATACATATTCATGCAGGCAGCACTATAGTAAAGAGATACAATTAGAGCGGTGCGATCACATAAATGTTATAGCTGTGCCCTCATCTGTTCAAGAAGACACAAATGAGTGTCAACAACATACCAACAGAAATAGAGAAAAGAGCAATGGTCAATGGGCCTCGGATCACAGAATTTTACTTAGAGACCGTGTCACTAGATAATTAATTTTAACAGGCATTGCATAAGTCTTAATGGGAGTGTAACACATTGCATGCATGATATTTACCTATAAAGCCTTCCTTGTGTAGCCCTGAGACTGCTATAGGTTATCACCATCTTAGATGTGATGTCAGCAGCCCCAGCAGGTTCAGAGCTGTCACTCAAGTGATAGTTAAATTATAGTTATAGTATTTAGTTAGTAGAGTTATAGTATTCACCTTCACTTCTCTTCCAGCAGCTACATAAAATGTTAAGAAGGTAGGTAAAAAGAAAAGTGCGGACTAGTGGGGCCAGCACAGACAGAAGAGTAGAGGGCTATGACGTGTAAGAAGGGAGGAAGCTATGCTTGATAAATTAAACTTCCTGGAGTCATCAATTTTTTCTAGAAAGGTACATTGCAAGTGAATAAAAAAAATATTAATGGGAAGGAAAAATACTGCAAGTAAGCACTTAAAATACTTGATCTTTCTGTGATTTTACATGCAATTTTTTAGGTTGGTAAGAGGGTATCTTTAAAGTGCACCTGGAGCAACTGCAAGTATTTTAAACTAACTAGCAGACAGTACTTTACACATTCCATAACCTCCATGCACCTTTCTTATTTCCAGAGTATCCTGTTACCCAGGACACTCTTCAACCTCTTCACTCTTCAACATTTCAACCAGATCTTGTTTGGGTCTTGGCCTGCCACCTTCTGCACCTTCATATTACCCACTTAATGTGACAAATGGCTGCTCTGACCATAAGGGAGATGGGGGGCATTTTTATTAGTCATACCAGAAAAGTGACCTACATTGAGATTTGCAAGTAACAAAGCTTAGATTGTGAGTATCCTGAAGGAGGACCTTCTCTTACACAGGAGAGTCCCTGCCCCTGACTGAATGATGTCACACAAGCAAGTTGATTTGAGCCACCATTTTTTTTTTTGGCCAACCTTCTCCATGCTGTGTATGTTTAGCCAAACCTGGGTGTGCTCTCAGCACAAACACAGGTACGCATAAATGCAGCCCCACGGATAAAGACCCAAGATGCATATGTTCATTGGAAAGGGGTTAAAAGTGTATGTTTAGCCAAACCTTTTTTGTTTGGAAAGGGGGGAGAAGGCAGAGAACCCCTGTCAAGTTTATATTTGTGTCTCTCCCTGTGCTTGAGAGATTCACTTCATGGGAAATTTTAACTTTTTACAGAGCAGAAATAGAAGGGGGATCTCCCAATAGGGACAGCTTAGACGAAGGTCCAAGAGGAAACATTCCCCTCACTTTCTATTACGCTTTGGGTTTTAATAGCTGTCCTTATCCCACTAGGGAGATTCTCCCATCATCTTATCCCAGTGACAGGTGTAGCGGGGGTCCTAAATTTAGGGATTGCTATGCTAAATTTAGGGGTGATTCTAGTGGTAGTTGGCTCGAATCTTTCAATTTGCTGGACTCTGCCTTGCTGCTGTTTTACCTGGTGTGCAGTTCCCCATAGAAATATATGTGGTGCTGTCACTTGTACTCGGGGTTGAACCACAGGTGATGGGGCAGCGATTTGGTGTCCTCTCTCGGCAGCCGTGCAGTGGGTGTGGTCTGCCTGATGTGCATGCCGGGAGGGGATACATAAGGGGCAGGCGCTGCCTGGGAGTGGTCGGTTCTTCTTGGTTCCAGAGTCGGAGTCCTGGTGCATGGCGCATGGCCCTTCAGGCCATGGGGCCACGTGCGCTTCAGTCCCAGGCACATTTAGTCCTGGGACTGCAACTTCAGCCCTGGGCCCAGCACCTTTAGCTGGAGCCCACTTCGGGAGGAGGAATCCCAGGGTGCCGCCTTGCGAGGGGATACGTTTCTAGAAGAGGAGGCTGGGGGAGGACCGTTCCGAAAGACTGGTGAGAGATCACAGTGAAGGAAGGGGCCCAGTAACTCTCTGGAGGGATGTCATCCATCCGAAAACAGGGATCTAAACAACGGGACCATTAGGAGGTTTGGGACACTATAGATTCTGTGGCAGAGGATCTCCTGAACGCATTCATTAGGGAATCTAATAGACTGTTCGAGATACACACCAGCTGCTAGTGGCTTTCGGTGACTATCCGGGTGAGCTATACCCACTCGGGATCGAGTGGCGAAGAAACAAGAGTGCCTGAATTGATCTGTCTTCCTAACACCTTTCTCTTCTCCTCAACTTTGTGGATGTTCGTGCATAAAGAAATAAACTCTATGTTGGAGTTGACGCTGGTGTAGACCTTGGAGTTACTTGGGGTATAGAGACTTTGTCCTTACAATCTAGGGACGGAAACCAACTTTGAGGGGAACCCTGCTGCAAGACCCGTAAGTGAAAACAAGTGTGCTTAACCTCTGCAACCCAGGGGGTACGGGCATGGTGGAGACTGTGTGCCTTTTTCTCCTGTGAGCAAGCCAAGGACAGTGGAGAAAGAGGGCCGGTTGCTACACAGGGTTGGAAAGACAGGAAGTGATAAGAAATACACTACATTACCAAAAGTATTGGGACACCTTCCTTTACATGCACATGAAATTTTATGGCATCCCAGTCTTAGTCCGTAGGGTTCAATATTGAGTTGGCCCACCCTTTGCAGCTGTAACAGCTTCAACTGTTTTGGGAAGGCTGTCCACAAGGTTTAGGAGTGTGTCTATGGGAATGTTTGCCCATTCTTCCAGAAGCGCATTTGTGAGGTCAGGCACTGATGTGGACGAGAAGCTCTGGTTCACAGTCTCCACTCGATTTCATCCCAAAGGTCTTCTATTGGACTGAAGTCAGGACTCTGCTCAGGCTAGTCAAGTTCCTCCACCCCAAACTCGGTCATCTATGTCTTTATGGACCTTGTTTGTGCACTGGTGTGCAGTCATGTTGGAACAGGAAGGGGCCAATCCCCAAACCATTCCCACAAAGTTGGAAGCATGACCTGTTATAGCTGCAAAGGGTGTGCCAACTCAATATTGAACCCTACGGACTAAGACTGGGGTGCCATTAAAGTTCATGTGCGTGTAAAGACAGGTGTCCCAATACTTTTGGTAATATAGTGTATCTCAGATGAGGACAGCGACAGCACAAAATATTTTTTACAGCAGTAGAAAATGTTTAGAATCTCTGCTAAGTTATTACTGTCTGCTTCTTTCTATTTTGGTGTTCTCTTTTTAACCCTAATCATACATTATAAAAAAATAAATAAGGGGAAATCTATTCTGTGGAGTCACAGACTGCAATAAAACCTGATGTAAATTGTAACTCTTCCCAACTTTATTCAAAAATAAAAATAAAAAAAATTAGCTGGAGATGGCCTTTAAAGTACTGTCACTGTAGAATTTGCTCATGAATTGATGATGGTGGTGGATGGAAGGAACACTAAAAGGTCACTAATATCCAGCAACAAATCTTCTGGATTATTGGTGGCTCCTCATAACTCTGTCATACACAGGTTAGCATGGCAAATTAGCTTGGAAAATAATCCAAACAAAATGCAAACAATATCTGCCTGGCAAAAACATTGTCTTAGGAAAAACTTGTGATGTGTTTTTCACATGTGTCTGCTTGAAATGATATCAAGTTGGCACTCTTTGTTCCCATTCCCTTTTACTTGGAATGAAATGTATTTTTAGGAAAACACTTCATTCAGCAGTCAGGGACAGGCACGCGGTAAACATGGTAAATATCCCATCCAGTGAACCATTGACTGCTTTACAACACAGCAGAAGAGAATAGCTAGCTATGCAGTTAATCACCTTTTGTCAACTAGGGGGTTTTATTTAGAGAGGTGGTAAGCTGTATCAGAGGAGATAGAAACATTCAAGAGTGACAACAGAAAAAAGACCAAGTGGTCCATCAAGTCTGCTTATTTTTTTATATACAGGTGATACTCGAAAAATTCAAATATCGTGCAAAAGTTCATTTATTTCACTAATGCAACTTAAAGGGTCAAACTAATATATGAGATAGACTCATTACATGCAAAGCAAGATAGTTCAAGCCGTGATTTGTCATAATTGTGATGATTATGGCTTACAGCTCATAAATACCCCAAATCCACAATCTCAGAAAATTTGAATATTGTGAAAAGGTGCAATATTCTAGGCTCAAAGTGTCCCACTCTAATCAGCTAATTAAGCCATAACACCTGAAAAGGGTTCCTGAGCCTTTAAATGGTCTCTCAGTCTGGTTCAGTAGGAATCACAATCATGGGAAAGACTGCTGACCTGACAGTTGTGCAGAAAACCATCATTGACACCCTCCATAAGGAGGGAAAGCCTCAAAAGGTAATTGAAAGAAGAAGAAGTTGGATGTTCCCAAAGTGCTGTATCAAAGCACATTAATAGAAAGTTATTTGGAAGGGAAAAGCGTGGAAGAAAAAGGTGCACAAGTAGCAGGGATGACCGCAGCCTGGTGAGGATTGTCATGAAAAGGCCATTCAAAAGTGTTGGGGACTTTCACAAGGAGTGGACTGAGTCAGTGCATCAAGAGCCACCACTCACAGATGGATCCTGGACATGGGCTTCAAATGTCGTATTCCTCTTGTCAAGCCACTCCTGAACAACAAACAATGTCAGAAGCGTTTTACCTGGGCTAAAGAAAAACAGACCTGGTCTGTTGCTCAGTGGTCCAAAGTCCTCTTTTCTGATGAGAGCAAATTTTGCATCTCATTTGGAAACCAAGGAGCCAGAGTATGGAGGAAGAATGGACAGGCACACACTGCAAGATGCTTGAAGTCCAGTGTGAAGTTTCCACAGCCATGTCATCTGCTGGTGTTGGTCCACTGTGCTTTATTAAGTCCAGGGTCAACGCAGCCCTCTACCAGGAGATTTTGGAGCACTTCATGCTTCCTTCCGCAGACGAGCTCTATGGGGATGCTGACTTCATTTTCCAGCAGGACTTGGCACCTACCCACACTACCAAAAGCACCAAAACCTGGTTCAATGACCGTGGGATTACTGTGCTTGATTGGCCAGCAAACTCGCCTGACCTGAACCCCATAGAGAATCTATGGGGCATTGCCAAGAGAAAGATGAGAGACATGAGACCGAACAATGCAGAAGAGCTGAAGGCCACTATTGAAGCATTCTGGTCTTCCATACCACCTCAGCAGTGCCACAGGCTGATAGCTTCCATGCCACACCGCATTGAGGCAGTAATTGCTGCAAAAGGGGCCCAAACCAAGTACTGAGTACAAATGCATGCTTATACTTTTCAGAGGTCCGATATTGTTCTATGTACAATCCTTGTTTTATTGATTGCATGTAATATTCTAATTTTCTGAGATTGTGGATTTGGGGTTTTCATGAGCTGTAAGCTATAATCATCACAATTATGACAAATCATGACTTGAACTATCTTACTTTGCATGTACTGAGTCTATCTCATATATTAGTTTCACCTTTTAAGTTGCATTAGTGAAATAAATACAATTTTGCACAATATTCAAATTTTTCGGGTATCACCTGTATGTCATAATATACAGTGTTTGTAGCCAGAAAGGTTGTCCCTTATGAATGGCTGGCTGCCTTTCACAATAGGTGAATGGAATTGTCAGTTGTGCACAACATAGGTGAGCACAGGAATGATCAATGGTGTAAACAATGATACATTCCCCTGTATTGTATAACTGCCAATATCCCTTCTTATGCTCAACTCTATTCCATCTGAATACCAGCTCAATTCATCAATAGTTATGAATAGATATGATCAAAAAGTGCAGAGCCATGATATGACTGAACGCCAGGGCTTTTTTTCAGCTGGAACTTGGTGGAACTCTTGCTCAGGCCCTTTGCTCCCTGCTCACCACTATCACTTGTAAACACAGAAGTCCGGCTTCTGTGTTCACAAGTGACAGCTTGTCTTCCAATGGTTCCCAAAGATCGGATCTCCTGAGCAGCTCCCACTGAGTGCAGGATTGGGACCTGGGAGATGTAGGTGCCTGGGGTGCAGTGTGGCTGCTGACACCCCCACTGGATGATCTCCCTGCAAATGAGAGAGGTGGAGCCACCTACAGTGTGCGGGGAGATACTAGGGAAGAAGAGGGGTAAAGGTGAGATGTGGATGGAGGATGCAGAGGTAAGCAGCTGTGGAAGAAGGCTCTGCACTCTGTGTTTAGCACACCCCTGAACTCTGCACTATGTATGTAGCACAACCCTAAACTCTGCACTCTGTATGTAACCCTACCAAACTCTGTACTCTATACATAATGCACTCCTGGTATTTAATGCCCCTTTAAAACACTCCCACTATTAGTATGATTTCACCTTACCCACTATTTGATGTGGTTTGGACGGTATGTGTTTGTGGCGGGGTTTTGGGGGTCATGGATGAGTTCCTGCACCTATTTTCTGATAAAAAAAAAGCCTGCTGAATGCCTATCTGAATGAGCTGTAAGATGGAAAATCTGGTGCAGATCTGCATAGAAACCAATCAGCTTCCAGGTTTTATTGTTAAAGCTTAATTGAATAATCTGACATTAGAAGCTGATTGGCTGCCATGCACAGGTGCACCAGATTTTGCACTCTCCAGTTTTAGTTAATCAGCCCCTATGGAGTTAAAAGAGAAGTACCGGTATGTTTTTTTTTTCTTTTCCAGATGCATACTTACATTGGTGGATGCTGCATCTGTCCCCCGCCGCCTCTGCACTGAGAACCGAGTTATCAAACACTGCCGATGGCTCAGTTCTCACAGCTCCCAGAGCAGAGAGCTGCTGACTGTCAATCAGCAGCTCTCCACTCTGCCCTCTCCCCCGCGCTGAGCTGTGCAGGAGAAGGGAACGACCATCTCAGGCTCTCAGCAGCTCACTGAGAGGCTGAGAGGGGTATCAGTCCAGGCACCTGCCGGATTCAGACTTTCATTCTATGAATAGCGTAGGACCCACTGATAATGGGGTACTTTGAAGCAGTAATGGGCTTTAGCACTGTATGGCCAAATGGTGTGACCAAATCCCCATATGTTTGCTTATTTGCTGAATATGTTCATGTGCTTTAAATAGCCTTGCAGGATTTAAATGTCAGTTTCGTATGTGTGCGCTGTATTCTCTTGTTCTGTTTGTATGGTCTTATAGCAGCACCATCTTTAATGTAATGCATTTTTTAGGGTGTGCCCCCCAAGTCTTTATTTGTTTATTGTCGGGATGATGCGGTGCTTGGACTGATTCCTGTGACGTCAGCAGAGAACAGACTTCAGCCCACTCTCTGCTGAAGACGGGTCACAGGAGTGCAAAACAAATTGAACTCCTGTGATCCATAGAAGTACAGCCAAACAAGATCAGGCTGGACTTCTCCTTCAATGGAGACAACTGCTATTCACTTTGCAAGGTAATGATCACTTCGGTTTGCTTAGTGAATGTGATGAAAATTGACTTTATAAAGAATACCCAATTATGTGTGTAGCGGTACCCCCAGTTAAGAGGGCTGCCTTGTTTGTTTTGGGCCCTGTATTGCACCGCTGTCAACCCCTGGCAATCGGCTCTAACCTCTCGTCGCACAGTTAGTAAAGGGGGATGATAGAATTGCAATCACACTAATATTCTGACACAATCCCACAGTATGATATAACCCAGTAAATGACACTGAGAACCAATATACTTAACTCTAATATTTTACTGTTGGTAAAGGTTAAATGATAAAACAGTATGCAATGTCACATGCAGAGCCCTGCAAAATGAGTATAATTATTAAAACATTAAGGTTCAGCAATGTGATAGACAGTTTACAGACCCCGCTGCAGCTATCCTCCCTCGTGAGCAAAAAATGGCGCCCAGCAATGTCCTATGCTACCCAGTCAGGCCTGACTATGCTTTGGGTATAGTCCTGTGGATGAAATCTTCGCTAACAAAACACGGTGGTGCACTTTCAGGAACAAATTGTAATCCAACAAAGAAATGATGATCGGTAACTTTGTAATGCCAGGGAGACTAATAACTCAGTTCAGCAGATAGTCTCCCTAGAGTGTAACTGAAATCACTGTGATGGGCCTGGATAAAGTTAATGGGCCTAACGATACTGTAATGTAGCTCTGAGCAGGTGCTCTCTCACCCGACCGGACCAGTCCTTGTCCGCAACTTCCGTTACTGTGACTCGCTTCACAGTGTCCACGACACCCGGGTCTTCGGTCCTCCTGATGACAGCACTCGGCAACAGAATCAGACGCTCCGCAGGCTCCTCGGTGGAGCGGAAGGCTCTTTGGAAAGACACAAGGCCAAGGCTTCAGGCCTTGTGCACACAGTAGGGCAGCACAGGGATCCTCTTGCTGGGAGGGCGGTGTCCAAAGAGAAAGAACCAGCCCCTGCCTCTCCCTTATAAAGTCCGCTCCAGCAGTCCTTGCGCGGGGCAATGCACCTTGGGTGCCTTAAAGCGTGCTGGGAACTATAGTCTCTTTAGGAAAAACGATACCCCGCTACATGTGCAAGGAAAGAAAAAAACAATATTCTTGCTACGTAATTAGATAATGGAAGTCAGCAGAGCCTCACCTTATTCACTAAGCTAAGCAGCTTATTTGCCTTTAGTAAATCAACCCCATTGAGTGAATAACTATTAGGGCAGATTCACACCTGGAATTGCACAGGAACATGCTCTTTTTATTTGAATTGGCTAAAATTGCACTGAATCACACCAAAAGTAGTGCATGTGCAGTCCAGTGCAGGAAAACACTGCATTTGCCATCTGTGTTTGGGGTGTCATTAGGATAGGGTGACCAGACATCCCCGGTTTCCGGGGACAGTCCCCGGATTGAGGACACTGTACCTGGACCAAGTCTCTCCCTGGTTTTGTCCCTGGATTGGATTTGAACAGGGGTTGGTGCAATTTCAAAGACAGTCAGTGCAGAATAAAAGAAATAAAAAATCTGAACTACACAACCCCGCTCTGCCACTCCTACTAGCTTAGGGGGGTGTATTTTTTCCATTATCTGTGCCCCTTTCTGATGATTATGTGCTGGTCGGAGCGGTGGGAATATTCCTTCAGTTTCGGGTGCATGCCCATTCAGCTCCGCTCGCATATTCTTCTAACATGGCTCATGTCCTAGCCAGCTGCCTGCCTGCTTATCTCCTTGCCTTCCCTGGCAGAGTGATATTCCTCAGCACCCCACCCAGTAGTAGCTGGGGCCCGGAGAGTGAAGCCCTGTACACACGATCGGATAACCTATGGATTTTCGTCCGATGGATTTGACCATTCGAAATCCGATGAAACTGTTTTTCATCAGTCTTGGCCACACACCATCAGTTAAAAAACCGACGGCAAGAAAACGACGGCACGTACAAAACGTACAACGCGCTATAAAAGGGCCGAACAAATCTAATGGTGCCACCCCTTGGGCTGCTTTTGCTGATTTCGTGTTACCGCGTGTTAGTAAAAGTTTGGTGAGAGCCGATTCGCGCTTTTCAGTCTCCGTGCTTTGCAGATCGTTTCCTGGTGTTCAGTTTGTGCTTGTGGGTTTGTATTTGTGATTCAGTGCGTGCAGTCAGGTCGTTACTGCCTTGCAGTGCCTTCTTGGCCATTCGTTTACTGTTTTTCAGGTCATTCTTCTCAGGCCTTGCTGTTCCACGGTGCGTTCTGTTTGAGTGCGTTCTGATCAGCCGACCGGTTTAAAACCATGTTTGAAGTGCGTTCTCGTTCTCGAGCTCGTGCTGGCTTTGGGCTTGGTGTTGCAGTTAACACTGTAACCCGAGTTCAGTCCGTGAACAGGGTGAGGAGGAGTTCATGGACTAAGAATTGGTTGCTCCAGCGGGACCAATTCTCTCATATGCCTCTGCTGCGGGAAATCCATGAGAATAATCCTGATGATTTCAGGAATTATCTCAGGATGACGGACCCCGTATTTCACCGTCTGTTGGATTTGCTGTCCCCCTATATAACGAGGCAGGACACTGTGATGCGCCAGGCCATCACTGCCGAGCAGAGGCTTATTGCCACGTTGAGATACCTGGCGACTGGGAGAAGCTTGCAGGACCTCAAGTTCTCAACAGGCATCTCCCCCCAGGCTCTCGGGATCATTATCCCTGAGACGTGTTCAGCCATCATTCAGGTCCTGCAGAAGGACTATATGAAGGTAATTTTGCTCCTGTAACCTCACATTATATGTTTTGATTGTTTTAGAATCTTCTTATTTTTTCCCTCCTAACCCAAATTTGCCTTTTTGTAATATCCTGGTAATGTCCCCATTTTCCCCATGCATGTTTTTACCTGTAAAGGCCTCTTTGGGCCCTACATGCCTATTTCCCTTCACTAACCTCTCCAGCATGCTATCGTGGGCGCAAACCCAGCTAGCCTTCTATTTTCCTTTTCATTTTTTTACGGTTATTGCCCGTGTAATTTGACAACCCTCCCTCCCCCCCCCCTAAAGATGTAAAAAAAATTAAAGTTCTCAATCAAGCTCAGCAGAGTGGTTTTGCCTTTTTTTGGATCCCCCACAATCACCTTAGGCCCCCCCCCTTAGTTTATTTTAGAATGTCCACTCAGCGGGGGTGAGGCATCTGCTAAGTGGGCCTTTGTTTATTGGTAGGAAATACTCCCTTAAATAATAATGTTAGAATGATGTTGGTCAACAATGTTTTTGTGTGTAATCTGCTTGCACTGTAAACATAAACCGTACTAATGTCTTCTTTTTGTTTGACTCCACAGTTCCCTAGCACACCACAGGAATGGCTGACTGTGGCCTCCCAATTTGCCCAGCGGTGGGATTTCCCCAACTGCGGAGGGGCAATTGATGGGAAGCACGTCCACATAGTGCCGCCACCCCGTTCGGGGTCATATTATTTCAACTATAAAGGTTTTAATAGCATAGTGTTAATGGCGGTGGTGTCGGCACGGTACGAGTTCCTATATGTGGACGTGGGGAAGAACGGCCGGATGTCCGATGGCGGAGCATTCGCAGAGATGGAATTCGCTCACCGTCTGCAGGCTGGGGGTCTTGCACTGCCTCCAGATGCAGAGAACGTGGAAGGGCTACCGTTCGTTTTCATTGCGGATGAAGCTTTTGGACTAGGACCACACCTCATGCGGCCGTTTTCCCAACGCACCCTCACCCCGGAGAAGAGGGTTTTTAATTACCGGCTGGCCAGAGCCCGGAGAGTTGTGGAGAATGCCTTCGGGATAATGGCCAGCTGGTTCCGCCTGTTCCAGACAGCTATAAATTTGGCGGATTATAAACTCAACAACATTGTCTACTGCTGCTGCTTGTTGCACAATTTTTTACGGAAATTCTCCACAAATTATGTGTCATCAGTTGGGCCTGAGGCCGGTCCCTCTGAACTGATAAATCTGACCGGCCTCAGCACTGCCCGTACTGGCTTGGCCCCCCAAAGTGCCCGTGAAGTATGTCAGAAATACGTAGAGTACTTCACGGGTAGGGGGGCCATCGCAATGCCAGACCACATCTGACCTTTGATTGTTCCTTTTTAAAATAAACAAAAATATTTGATTTACTACAAACTTGTGTTGTCATTCTTGTATTTGTGGTTTACGTGTCTCCCAGGTTCTAGTAGTGCCAAGTGTATTTGTCCTTAGTAAATAGCCTCAAATCTCAGAGGTAAAAACACTATTTTTGCATCTTCAGAACTGCTATAGAGCATAGAAAGAAAAAGGCACACCTTTTTTAGACTTCCCGAATGTTTTTATTGATTGCACCACAGTTTAGGTTGTTTTTCGAAATATTTTTTATTTATTTTTTTGCGGCTTTTTTTGCAGAAACATGCATGGGTCCAAAGCCAAAAATTGTTTTCTGAAAAAGTAATAAAATAACACAGTGAAAAAGACAAACAGGAGATGGGGTGATGTTACCCCTGATCCATCCCAAATGTGAAGAACCACACTTTATTTTTGGGGCTCAAATGGGTATCTTCAACATGATCCCATGGCTAAGGTAAACATGTGCTATCTGCCATCATGGGGGATCAATGGACGTGCTTTGGGGGTGAAAACCCTTCCTCTCCCCTACTTAAGGAGGGAGGAAGAGGTTGCACCCCCAAAACAGGGACATAGATATCCTATGACGGCAGATAGCGCATGTTGAGTCTTCAGTGTTTCAAGATGAACATATGAGATCTTGCAAACTCAAAAAAGCAACATGTTATTTTTGAGGACACTCACAAATACACTTGGATAACCACCAAGGTATCCACTGGAGCACCTGTGTGTGACACCGTTAAGAAATTTGGTCATGTGGCCCAGAGTATAGTATCTTAATCAAGAACAAAAAAAAGTACACAACTGCTGGAGTGTCATCTCCTTTACCCAGAATACAGTTTATTCTTTCATTCACATTCTAAATTTCCTTACAACACATCATCTAGCCAACAATGTGTAGATAAACATTGTTGAAGTAAAATGAGGCATGCCCACATGTATTTTACGTGGATATGTGCCAAACATGTTTGGGGGAAGAGCAGCAATTATTTTTATCCACACATTTAGCAAATAAGTGGACTCTCCACTTAACATAAAAGTTGAGATTTTAAAATGTGAAAACCAGTCAAGCCAAGCACATGTTGCAAAACATGGAAGAATACATATTACAATGTGAAAGAACACAGTAAAATAAACTTACTTTTTTCAATGCTTTTTATAAGCTTCCTATACTGCTCCAGCTCCCTGAGCTTCAGGTCTGACCACCTTTTACGGAGTTGTTCCTTGGATCTCCTGACCCCATATTTTTTATAGAGAGTCTTCGCAACTTTGTCCATAATTTGTGACTTCCGGAGATTAGGGGTGTCGTATGGGCCATGCTTGCCGTCGTAATCCTTCCTCCGCAGAATGTCCACCATCTCCGCCATCTCAGAAAAAGACATATTAGTCGCCTTGTATCTTTTTTTACTGGATCGTGACGTTTCCGCCTCCGGGCTTTCCTCGTCGGTAATTTCTAGTAAAGAAGCCACCTGTGTCTGCGACATGTCGCCGTCTCACACTGTGCGCCGTTCGTTAAGGGGCGGGGAAATGCTGAAAAAGTCCGTCATGGGCGGGCGACGAGGGCGGAGTTACACGCATGCGCAGGGTATAAAAAGGGGAAAGAAGTTATTAGGGATGCGCGGAGTAAGGACGACCGGAAGTGAACCAATGAAGTGAACTAAGGTAAGAAGGGAACTCAGGCCTGCAGTGGCCTATAATGGTTCATGATTGTAAAGTGCAATATTGTTATAAGTTGAGGAGAATCAATTCTGATCCTTTTATTTTTTTAACTTTTTTTTTTTACTTGCTGATCCAAAAAGATGCATAAACTACGAGAGCCGGAGGTGATGCTGATTTTTATTGAAAAATATAAGGAACAGCGCAACCTGTGGGAACTGAAACACCCTGCGTACCACAAGAGTGGTGTACGTCGGGCAACTATTACCAAATTAGCAGAGGATATGAAGCCATGGATCCCAGATGCAGACTACACTATGATCAATAATAAAATCAACAACCTGCGTAATTCCTATAAAAAAAATACAAGGAAGTGCGCCAGTCAAAGAGATCAGGAGCAGCAGCTGACGATGTAGTAAAGCCCAAGCTGTGGTACTACAGACATCTTCAATTTCTGGATGACCAGATCGAGGCCAGGGAATCTATTTCCAGCCTTCCCTCAACCCTTCCTTCCACCCTTCCCTCCAGCGTTCCTTCCACCCTTCCCTCCACCTCTGCAGAGGCGGAGGAGGAGCCTCCCGAGCTAGAAGAGCCAGATCTTCACATCTTCAGCCAGGTATAGTATTTTTGATCCTAATTATTGTCCACTAAGTAATATTGTGTTGAACTGTTTGGATTAGCCATAAATGATATCACCCCCCCCCCCCAAAAAACAAAACAAAACAGTAATGAGATCAAAATTGTGTGTGATAGATTCCCCAAATAAACCAATTTTTCATTTTATTTAAAAAACAGGATGAGGCAAGCCAGGAGGAAGAGGGTCAGGAGTGTGGCAGGCAGGAGGAGGCAGGGCCAAGTGGGACTCAGCAGGTCCCCAGGCCTAGTGGCAGCACCGTCTCCCAAGTGGCCACCCTCCACGTCAGACCGCCAAAACAACGGCGGATGACACAAGTGGAGGAGGAGTCACTAAAGATGATTCAGGACGCTGCTGCCATTATGAGGGCCCCCATCAACCCTACGGAGGGCTTTAGCACCTATCTAGCGGATAAGTTGCTCAGAATGGAGGCGGGACAACGGGCCCTTTGTGAGCACCTCATATATATGGCCGTACACATGGGGGCGAGGGGGCTGCTGACTGAGGCCACCCATATCTCGCAGCAGGCCAATCCCTCTCCTCCTTCTCCTCCTCCTCCTGCCACATCACCACCCACAGTGGCCCAGCCTGCAAGGGTGCGTGGACGGGGCCGTGGAGAGAACGCTGCAGAGAGGCGTGGAAGGAAGGCTACAGGGAAGAGCAGGAGGTGATTCCCTGGCCTCGAGCTGCTCATCCAGAAATTGAAGGTTGATGGAGTACCACAGCTTGGGATGATGTATGTCTTTGGCTGCTGCTCCTGATTTCATGCTGTTGTTGATTTTATTATTGATCATAGTCAGGTCTGCATTTGGGATCTAATGACTTGATATTCTCTGCTAATTTCTGAATAGTTGCCCTTCGGTTTTTGTTTGTTTTTTTTCCGAAATAAAGGGAAATTTGATTTCAGCCAACATACATGCCTGATGTGTTTTTTTTTGGAAGTAGCAATAAGATTTCATAAATACAATGTGCAATTAATAACAAGGGACACCAACCTCCATGAGTAAAAAATAAAAAAAAATGTTGTTTTGGAGAAATTGACACACCAAAAAATGCACAACAAATTTAAAGACAAAAACAAAAAAAAAAAGGTGTAATTTGTGAGGTCGGCCTTGAAGAATTAAACAAATTATTCCTAAGATCACAAGAAAGAAGAAAGACATACGTTTCTCAGAAGTCATCAGAAAGATCTGCTGCCAAAATGACATTTTAAACACCGTTCTAAAGCAACAAAACATGCGCTGCATTAAACGAATCAATAACTTGCAGAATGACGAATGTGCTCTCTCCATTAGGAACGCTAGTTTTACCAGAACGAGCGCTCCCGTCTCCTAATTCAGTCTGAGCATGCGTGGGTTTTTTAACCGATGGACTTGCCCATAGACGATCGGAAATTCCCATCGGTTTTTTATCCATCGGAAAATTTTAAAACAAGTTCTATTTTTCCAACCGATGGAAAAAAGACCGATGGGTACCATACACGATCGGTTGGTCTGATGAAAACCATCCATCGGACGGTTTTCATCAGTCAAACCGATCGTGTGTACGGGGCTTAAGACTTGACAGGCTGTGAGGCGGGCGGCGGCAGTGACGGACGGAGAGTTGCTGATTGCCGCCATTACTAGTAAAAAAAAAATATGTCCCCGGATTTCATTTTAAAAATCTGGTCACCTTACATTAGGATTCTTTTGACACTCGCATCATGGCAGGCTGCACACAGTGCTAGAAATGCCAACGGAGCGCTGGTTTCCCACACTACGTTCCGGTGTGAACCAGCACTCAATGCTGTTGCTGGTTATTGTCTCTTCTGATGTAGGTTCATGCATTTTAGTCAAAAATATAATATAATAAAAAAAGAACACAACGATAAACCAAACAAATATACATTCTCTTTAACAAATACATAATGGTATTAAATAAGGGGCTTTCATATCTGCCCACACTAACACTTTAAAGGATAAGTTCACTTTTTGTAAAAAAAAAAAAAAAGAAAGAAATGGACATCATTTAGTATTTATTCTTTTTTTTACGCTGTAACCTGTAAAGCATTGCACCTGAGATCAGTAGATCGCAGGAGCAATGTCAGGCTCCTGCAGACACTCAATGTAACTGTCTGCCTGTACCTCCTATACAGGCAGACAGTTACATAATTGCAGGAAGAATTAATAAATTGCTAGAGCATGCATCCTCACTAGGGATGAGCCGAACACCCCCGGGTTCGGGTTCGCACCAGAACCCGCGAACGGACCGAAAGTTCGCACGAACGTTAGAACCCTATTAACCACTTGTCCACCGCCCACTGTCAATTGACGGCGGGCGGAGGATACTCTCGTTCTGGGAGGACGTCATATGACGTCCTCCCTTTAAAACGAGCTAGGAGGCGCGCGCTTGAAGACAGCGGCGCGCGCGCGCGCGCCGCCGCGTTCACGAGGCCCCGGTGCGCGTGCCCGGCGGCCGCGATTGCCGCCGGGCACCCGCGATTGCCCGGGAAACGAGCAGGAAAGTGGGTCTCTGTGTGTAAACACAGAGATCCACGTCCTGTGAGGGAGAGGGGACCGATGGTGTGTCCCTTGTACATAGGGACAACCATCGGTCACCTCCCCCAGTCAGTCCCCTCCCCCCACAGTAAGAACACATTGAGGGAACATATTTAACCCCTTCCCGCCCCCTAGTGGTTAACCCCTTCCCTGCCAATCACATTTATACAGTAATCAATGCATTTTTATAGCAGGGATCGCTGTATAAACGTGAATGGTCCCAAAAATGTGTCAAAAGTGTCCGATGTGTCCGCCGCAATATCGCAGTCACAATAAAAAATCGCAGATCGCCGCCATTACTAATAAAAAAATTAAAAAATAAAAATGCTATAAATCTATCCCCTATTTTGTACACGCTATAACTTTTGCGCAAACCAATCAATACGCGCTTATTGCGATTTTTTTTTTTACCAAAAATATGTAGAAGAATACGTATCGGCCTAAACTGAGGAAAATTTTATAAAAAAAAAAAAAAAATGGGTATTTATTATAGCAAAAATTAAAAAATAGTGTTTTTTTCCCAAACTGGACGCTCTTCTTTTGTTTATAGCGCAAAAAATAAAAACCGCAGAGGTGATCAAATACCACCAAAAGAAAGCTCTATTTGTGGGAAAAAAAGGACGCAAATTTCGTTTGGGAGCCACGTCGCACGACCGCGCAATTGTCATTCAAAGTGTGACAGCGCTGAAAGCTGAAAAATGGCTTGGGCAGGAAGGGGGTTTTCGTGCACAGTAGGGAGGTGGTTAAATACAATGGATGCGAACGTTCGAAATCTAAAGTGCCAATTATAACGACTAATATGCATGTCATTGTCCTAAAAAGGGTTTGGGAACCCGGGTTCTGCACCAGGGGACATGTATCAATGCAAAAAGAAGTTTTAAAAATTGACGTTTTTCGGGAGCAGTCATTTTAATGATGCATAAAGTGAAAAAAAAAAGTCAAATATTCCTTTAAATATCGTACCTGGGGGGTGTCTAAAGTATGCCTGTGAAGTGCCACGTGTTTCCCGTGTTTAGAACTGTCCTGCACAAAATGACATTTCTAAAGGAAAAAAAAGCCATTTAAAACTGCTTGCGGCTTTAATGTAATGTCTGGTCCTGGTAATATGGATGAAAATCTTTGAGAAAAATGGCATAGCTACCCCATCACCTCCCCCCCCTACCCCAGCCCATTACCAGCCCCTTTGGGTCTTGTATGGATATTAAGGGGAACCCCGCACACAAAATAAAAAAGGCCCTATATACTCTGAACAGCCGTATACAGGCGGTGCATACAAGACAGGGACTGTAGGTTTGTTCTTATGTAGAATCTGTTTGTAATTTTGAACAGGTACATTGTTTAAGTGTAGCTCCAGACAAAAAATCTATTTTTAAGCTTTTTGGAAAACATAGGGAAGGGTTATCACCCCTGTAACATTTGTTTTGCTGTCTGTGCCCCTGTTCAGAACATTTCACCTCACTTTCCGTCCCAATGACAAATGTTTTAGAAAAATTGGGTTTTTATTGAAACAAGGATTGGTGATAAAGCATCAGTAGAGAGGAGACACCTTTTTCCCATATTAACTCTTACAGGAGAGAATTTCCCTTCCTAGGGGTAGATTTCCTCTCACTTCCTGTTGTCTCCTTTCGTTTGCAAGTAGGAGTCGTTTGTAAGTTGGATGTTTGAAAGTAGGGGCCTGCCGTATATACTCTGCTGAAATTTGCCCCTTACATGTTGGTGTTGCCACAACACTGTAAGCCCTCACAGTTACTCTTGGTGGGCGCATGAATGGGCCCTGCTGTGAATTATTAGATCAAGAATTGTAATTCCATGCCCCTGTTAAACAGGGGCAGAAAAATTGGGCTTTAGGCACTGGTGCCACAACACTGCAACCCCTCACAGATACTGTACTTGGAGCACAGCAATGAGCCCTGTTGCAAAGTATTGCATCAAAAATTGTAATTACACGCCCCTGTTAAACAGGGGCTGAAAAATTGGGCCTTAGGCACTGGTGCTGGTCCCACTACACTGCAACCTCTCCCAGATACTCTAGTTGGAGTGCAGGAATGAGCCCTGCTGCAAAGCATTGCATAAAAAATTATATTACATGCCCCTGTTAAACAGGGGCTGAAAAATTGGGCCTTAGGCACTGTTGCTGGTGCCACGACACTGCAACCTCTCCCAGATACTCTAGTTGGAGTGCAGGAATGAGCCCTGCTGCAAAGCATTGCATAAAAAATTGTAATTACATGCCCCTGTTAAACAGGGGCTGAAAAATTGGGCCTTAGCCACTGGTGGCGGCATCCAGAAACAAAAATGTTCTTCCAAGCTATCATCATCAATCGGATCATTGAGGAGGAGGAGGATAGTCAATCAACATAACAGGACAGTCACTCAGCATCAGCATCAGTCTTGAAGGGATGTGACATTTGAAAATAAATTAGTCTGTTATATCAGCTTCAGGTGTTTGGTAGCTGGTGGTGATCCAAGACTGGTTCCTCTTTATGAAGGTCAATCGATCAACCGAGTCGGTGGACAGGCGCACCCTGTGATCCGTGACAAATCCTACAGCAGCACTGAATGTGCATTCTGAAGGAAAGCTGGATGCAGGACAGGCCAGTAGCTCAATTGCATACTGTGCAAGCTCTGGCCAGTGATCCATCCTCAAGACCCAGTAAGCTAGAGGATTTTCAGTGGGGAAGGTGTCCAAGTCTGACCTTGCCCCTAGGTATTCCTGCACCATGTATATCAGACGCTGGCGATGGTTGCTGGAACTGATTATACCTTGGGGCTGCGGACTAAAGAATTGTCTGAACGCATCGGTCAGACGGCCACCTTCCCCACCGCTCCTTCTATGACTTACCGAAGCCTCAGCAACTCGTTGTCCAGGACCAGGAGTTTGTAACCTCCCAGTCTCTGGGAACGCGTTGCACAGACCTTTCTGCAAGGCCTCCCGGAGTTGTCTCATCCTCTGCTCCCTCTGCGACGGTAAGATAAGGTCCGCAACCTTACCCTTGTACCGTGGATCAAGGAGAGTGGCCAGCCAGTAATGGTCCCTCTCCTTGATCCGAAGAATACGAGGATCCTTCCGCAGACTTTGCAGGATCAGGGAGGCCATGCAGCGTAGGTTAGCTGAGGCATTCAGTCCGGAGTCCTCTGGGTCACTAAGGACGACATGATCCGCAGCCACCTCCTCCCAGCCACGTACAAGTCCACGGGTTTCTTGGGACTGTAAATCATCGCTAAAAGACTGCTGCTGATGATGCTGAGTGCCAGGCTCCACCTTCATGCTGACACAATCCTCCTCCTCCTCCTCCTCTTCCTGTGCGATGGGTGGGACAGAAGGAACACTGTCTGGGTAAAGGGGGCCTTGAGAGGCAAGGAAGTCCTCCTCTTCCTGCCTCTGTTCTGCCTCAAGTGCCCTGTCCATTATTCCATGCAGCGTATGTTCCAACAGGTGGACAAGAGGTACAGTGTCACTGATGCATGTAATGTCACTGCTCACCATCCTCGTGGCCTCCTCAAGTGGTGCCAGGACAGTGCATGCATCCCTGATCATGCCCCACTGGCGTGGTGAAAAAAACCCGAGCTCCCCTGACCCTGTCCTGGTGCTGTAGTCGCACAGGTACTCATTGATGGCCCTCTGCTGCGTGTGCAGCTGCTGCAGCATGGCCAACGTTGAGTTCCACCTGGTGGGCATGTCACATATAAGGCGGTTCTTGGGCAGGTTCAACTCCTTTTGCAGCTCAGCCAGGTGAGCACTGGCATTATAAGATCTGCAGAAATGCACACAGACTTTCCTTGCCTGCCTCAGGACATCCTGTAAGCCCGGGTACCTGCCCAAGAACCGCTGCAACACCAGGTTAAAGACGTGAGCCACACAGGGCACATGGGTCAGTTGTCCCTGTTGGAGGGCGGAGAGGAGGTTGGTGCCATTGTCGCAAACCACCATTCCTGGCTTAAGCTGGCGTGGCGTCAACCACCTCTCGGCCTGCCCCTGCAGAGCAGACAGAACCTCTGCCCCAGTGTGGCTCCTGTCCCCCAAACACACCAGCGCAAGCACGGCATGGCATCTTTTTGCCTGCGTACTTGCGTAGCCCCTTGAACGCCTACGGAGCACCGCTGGTTCCGAGGACAAAGCACAGGAAGAGGCCATGGAGGAAGAAGAAGAGGAGAGGGTGGAGGAGAGAGGTGTGTCACAACCAGTAGTAGCATTTTGGAGGCGTGGCGGCGGAACAACCTCCAACACTACTGCACCTTGTCCTGCATAATTCACAGCTGCCAAAAGAGTGACCCAATGGGCCGTGAAAGAAAGGTAACGTCCCTGTCCATGCCTGCTGGACCATGAGTCAGCGGTAATATGCACCTTACCGCTGACCGCCCTGTCCAGCGAGGCCAAGACATTGCCTTCCACATGCCGGTAGAGAGCAGGGAATCGCCTTCGGTGAGAAAAAGTGGCGTTTGGGAACCTGCCACTGAGGAACCGCACATTGCACAAACTCACGGAAGGGGGCCGAGTCTACCAACTGAAAGGGCAGCAGTTGAAGCGCTAGCAATTTAACCAAGCTAGCATTCAACCGCTGGGCATGTGGATGGCTGGGAGTGAACTTCTTTTGACGGTCCAGCAGCTGGGGCAGGGAAATTTACCTGCTAGAATCGGACATCGGTGTACTGCTAGCAGAGTGCCCGCAAGTACTTGGCTGTGACACACCTTATTCTACACCTTCATTCCTCTCAGTGCAGGTTTCAGAGAGGACTGAAGGTATAGTGGGGTTGGAGATCCCAGCTGATGCGGTGCAAGGAGAGGTCCGCTTTGTTCTTTGGTGTGGGTCTTTAAGGTAGGCTTGCCAACGAGCTGCATGGCAGGTCAACATATGTCTGGTCAAGCATGTGGTACCCAAGCGGCTGATGTTTTGGACATATGTTGCAAACAGCAGCTGTGCGATCTGATGCACTCGACTCAAGAAAGGCCCACACCAAAGAACTTTTTGAATAACGGGCAGAGGCAGTGCCCTGCACAGGGCGGAGCTCTGCGGTGTGATTCAGTCGGTGTGCTGCCCTTACGCTGGCCCCCCGAGGGAATCCTGCCTCGTTGGAGATGTGCCTCCTCCTCATCCTCCTCCTCCTCCTCTCTCCTATTAGGCACCCACGTGGAGTCAGTGACCTCATCATCCCCTCCCTCCTCATCACTGGAGCCAATCTGGCAGTATGCTGCAGCTGCTGGAACATGACTGCCAGATTGGTGTCCTTCTTGAGCATCCCCTCTCTCTGCTCTCACGCTACTGCCTTCCTCTAGCTGGGTATCATCATCAGACCCTTCGAAACGCTGGGCATCCTCCTGGAGCATGTACCCAACACTGTGCTCAAACAGTTCGGGGGACTCCTCAGGAGGACATGGTGGGTCTAGGGAAGGAGTGACTGATGATGACATTGATACCAGGGAAGAGGACGCTTTGGCAGCTGCTTTGCCAGTACCCTGAGCCTGGGTGAGAGAGGATGAGGAGGATGAGGAGGGCTTGGTCATCCACTCTACCAAGTCTTCAGCATGATGCGGCTCAACACGTCCAGCTGCCGAAAAGAAGGACAAGCGTGTCCCATGGCCATGTGCTGATGACAATGCACCGCGTCCATGACGAGCACTGTTGCCCCCAGACACAGAGCCTGGTTGCCCTCTTTTATTGGCTCGTGACTGTCTGCCTCTCTTTGTTGGCCTTCCAGACATAGCAATGGCCTGCAGGGAGATGGGAAAACCAGCAATAAGGGGTAGCTTCAGGTGTATATTTTGCAGGAAGCACACAACGCCCGCTGTAAGTGCTGCAGATGACTGCCTGTGTTACACAACAGGAAAAAACAGCAATAAGGGCTAGCTTCAGGTGTTTATTTTGCAGGAAGCACACTCCGCCCGCTGTAAGCGCTGCAAATGCCTGCTAGTGTAACACAGAAGAAAAAAAGCTTGAGCAATAAGGGCTAGCTTCAGGTGTATAATGTGAAGGAGGCACACTCCTCCCCCTGTAAGTGCTGCAAATGCCTGTTAGTGTAACACACCAGGAAAACACAGCAATAAGGGCTAGCTTCAGGTGTATATTTAGCAGGAAGCACACTCCGCCCGCTGTAAGTGCTGCAAATGCCTGTTAGTGTAACACACCAGGAAAACACAGCAATACGGGCTAGCTTCAGGTGTATAATGTGCAGGAGGCACACTCCGCCCGCTGTAAGTGCTGCAAATGCCTGTTAGTGTAACACACCAGGAAAACACAGCAATACGGGCTAGCTTCAGGTGTATATTTAGCAGGAAGCACACTTCGCCCACTGTAAGTGCTGCAAATGCCTGTTAGTGTAACAAACCAGGAAAACACAGCAATACGGGCTAGCTTCAGGTGTATATTTAGCAGGAAGCACACTCCGCCCGCTGTAAGTGCTGCAAATGCCTGTTAGTGTAACACACCAGGAAAACACAGCAATACGGGCTAGCTTCAGGTGTATATTTAGCAGGAAGCATACTCCGTCCGCTGTAAGTGCTGCAAATGCCTGTTAGTGTAACACACCTGGAAAACACAGCAATACGGGCTAGCTTCAGGTGTATATTTAGCAGGAAGCACACTCCGCCCACTGTAAGTGGTGCAAATGCCTGTTAGTGTAACACACCAGGAAAACACAGCAATACGGGCTAGCTTCAGGTGTATAATGTGCAGGAGGTACACTCCGCCCGCTGTAAGTGCTGCAAATGCCTGTTAGTGTAACACACCAGGAAAACACAGCAATAAGGGCTAGCTTCAGGTTTATACTGTGCAGGAGGCTTAGCAACAATGACACTGACACTGTCCCATGTCTATCCTTCTCGCTCTATGCACACAAGGTTTAGCAAAGAATATGACACTGACACTCTCCCTGCCTATCCTTCTCTCTCCCTGCACACAAGGTTTAGCAAAGAATATGACACTGAGACTGTCCCCTGCCTATCCTTCTCTCTCCCTGCACACAAGGTTTAGCAGAGAATATGACACTGACACTCTCCCTGCCTAACCTTCTCTCTCCCTACACGCAAGAATAGCACAAAGAATAGCACAATGACACTGTCCCTGCCTATCCTTCTCTTTCCCTGCGCCGGGAACACACTACACAAGGCCGCTGCGCTGGCGGCCTTTTATAGTGTGGGGCATGTGCTAAACCCCCTGAGCTATAATTGGCCACAGGCAACCTGCCTGTGGCCAATTATGGCTCTCCTAGCTGTGATTGGCCAAGCATGCGGGGTCACAGTGTATGCTTGACCAATCACAGCGCCGGGATTGCACTGCGATGGCGCAGTGTATTGTGGGCCGTTTGCGTCACTCGAATTTGGCACGAACGGCCCAAATAGTTCGATCTTCGCCGAACGATCGAACAGCCGATGTTCGAGTCGAACGTATGTTCGGCTCGAACACCGAGCTCATCCCTAATCCTCACAGTGCCACAGTGGCAGACGTCACTTGTAGTTTATCCATTCACAAATCTGTGTAAATGATTTATGTGGCTGTATGAACAGAGCCCCGCACAGATGTGCTTTTTTTAACCACTTGCCGACCAGCTCGCGACGATATATGTCAGCAAAGTGGCACGGGTGCACAAAACAATGTACCGCATGTCACTCCGTAATCGCCGGCTAGCGCGCACACCGCGTGCCGTGGGAGCGTGCCTGCGGGTCCCGTGAACTCAATGACTGCCGGTGGCCCGCGATCGTAAACAAGGCATTTCCCTTTTCTGCCTAGCAACATGACAGGGATCTACTGCTCCCAGTGATCAGGAGCAGTGATCTCTGCCATGTTCTAGTGAGCCCATCCCCCTACAGTTAGAACACACTGAGGGAACACACTTAACCCCTTGATCGCCCCCTAGTGTTTAACCCCTTCCCTGCCAGTGTCATTTATACAGTAATCAGTGCATTTTTATAGCACTGATCGCTGTATAAATGTCAATGGTCCCAAAATAGTGTCAAAAGTGTCCGATCTGTCTGGGACTGTGTTCAGAAATTACTGGCACCTGCTTCTACTGCCATGTCACCGGCCTCCCCGTTGTGGAGGAACCCCCGTTTTCCCCATCTGCTCAATATACCAGATCCGATCATATGGGTGTCAAAGGGGATCAAAACTTTGGGTGAGGTCACTAGAGGGAGCAAGCAGTTACAGTTTTCAGATCTAAAACAGAAGTTTGATTTTCAGAATACCTATCTCTTTCGCTGCCTCCAATTGCGATACGCTTTAGTATCTTAATTTGGCTCCACTACGCTGGAACTCAGGTCCTCAATTTTGGAGAATGTTCTATTGGATGACTCCATGAATTTTTTTTTATCTGAATTATACATGTACTAAAAGATAGAAGATTGACAGTGTATGTATGGCCTGGTCTGACCAATCCAATGAACGAAAAGACAAACCTAGTGCTCATAGGCACAGCATAACCCCTCAAGATTTTTAGGACAGACCAGGTGAGTATTTAAAAAGTATTGTTTATTAGAAACATTTGATAATCAATACAGTAGAAAAAAATAAAATCAATTGCAGTACAAAAATACAGGTAGTGAAATGTAAAGGGGTATACTGCGCTGGGCTTGTGTATATACCAAAGGAAGCTGCCAACACTGCTAATAGAAAAAGCTAGTATAGTGAGGAAAGTAAAAAATGTAGCGCTACCTAGGCAGAGTTATATATGTGAGCAAATGAATACACAACATAAACATATGGTAATCATATATAGTGAACACGTGTAACACCCAAAAGTATCATGCGTGCTGAGTGTCTCTATTATTAGAGTAATCAAACAATAATATGATGACCCATATTATATAACGAAATAGGAATTATAATCAAATAAAATAAAGTCCATCAGACGAAAATCAATACAGTGTCCAAATAGTGAAGTTCAGTCCGAAAGAAACGTGTTCAATCAAGGTGTGAGCTTGCGATACAGAATATTCAGTGTATAGGACTGATGTGAAAACCACCACCAAGGCTAAGTTGAAGGAGGCTTACCAGAGATCTCGGATTTGGAGAGGCATACGCCACCCAAATCGGAGAAAGCTTAAGGGTTAATCACCACATCACCCCAGATGATGACTATTTAGTCGAAACTAGTCGGGTGGACCTGTCCGTATACATCGCTCCTGTACCTGCATCCATGCTTTTTAAACCATCTTAAATGTGAGTGTTCCACTGTTATGTTTTGCCATTAAACCCTTTCCAAACGGTATCATGCTATGTGGATTTTTTTCTATCTTTACACATATGCTTTTTGGATACCGAGCTCTTATATGCATTGGTGATTTGCGTGTTGGATACCCTGTCTGATTGAAGTTGATCAACTGCTTTGATTCCTGACCACCCTCCAACTCAAGACCATCCATACTGGGTTCCATTAACCCTTAAGCTTTCTCCGATTTGGGTGGCGTATGCCTCTCCAAATCCGAGATCTCTGGTAAGCCTCCTTCAACTTAGCCTTGGTGGTGGTTTTCACATCAGTCCTATACACTGAATATTCTGTATCGCAAGCTCACACCTTGGTTGAACACGTTTCTTTCGGACTGAACTTCACTATTTGGACACTGTATTGATTTTCGTCTGATGGACTTTATTTTATTTGATTATAATTCCTATTTCGTTATATAATATGGGTCATCATATTATTGTTTGATTACTCTAATAATAGAGACACTCAGCACGCATGATACTTTTGGGTGTTACACGTGTTCACTATATATGATTACCATATGTTTATGTTGTGTATTCATTTGCTCACATATATAACTCTGCCTAGGTAGCGCTACATTTTTTACTTTCCTCAGCACAAAAATACAGGCATGAATATAAATGCCCTCTGGTGTGAAGGGCTATTGCACGTAGCTGTAGGAGATGACGCCTGACATGTTTCAGACCCCTGGGTCCTTCTTCATAGGCTGAATGTCATCTAAAGCATACATACATCTATAAAGTGAACATATTTAAACATTAGTATAATAGTACATTTTTAACATTGATCAACCTATTGCATGGAATTGAACATCCATGCAAGTACAAAAAATAGGCATGGAAGGCTGATACTCACTTGCATGAGCCGATCACCAATGAACCAAGAGGGGGACCTGGCAGAGATGTAATTGTCCTGCACTTTAGTTGTTACACGGTGGGACAGATGGTAAACTCTGAGATAACAGGGCACCAAACAACAAAGGGCAGGAGCTGGATATGCTCAGTTCCAGCTTCTGCCCTTTGTTGTTTGGTCCCTTGTTATTTCAGAGTTTACCACCTGTCCCACCGTGTAACAACTATAGTGCAGGCCAATTCCATCCCTGCCAGGTCCCCCTCGTGGTTCATTGGTGATCGGCTCATGCAAGTGAGTATCAGCCTTCCATGCCTACTTTTTGTACTTGCATGGATGTTCGATTCCATGCAATAGGTTGATCAATGTTAAAATTGTACTATTATACTAATGTTTAAATATGTTCACTTTATAGACGTAGGTATGCTTTAGATGACATTTAGCCTATGAAGAAGGACCCAGGGGTCTGAAACATGTCAGGTGTCATCTCCTACAGCTACGTGCAATAGCCCTTCACACCAGAGGGCATTTATATTCATGCCTGTATTTTTGTACTGCAATTGATATTATTTTTTTCTACTGTATAGATTATCAAATGTTTCTAATAAACAATACTTTTTAAATACTCACCTGGTCTGTCTTAAAAATCCTGAGGGGTTATGCTGTGCATATGAGCACTAGGTTTGTCTGAATTATATAAGGAACTGTTTCTTGTCTAGCTCCCTTCGGTGGCCAAGTGTAGGGAGCAGTGGGTGGAGGAGGTCCTGGATTTGAGGGGAGAAGAGTGGGACGATATATGGACCATTCCTTTCGCACACTTAGTGTCAGCTAGAGATCACTTAATTCAATTTAAATTCCTCCACAGGATATATTACACCCCAACAAGGTTATACAAAATCTACCCGGGTACATCGGCTGAATGTTGGCATTGCTCACAGTCTCCAGCAAATTTTAGCCACGTGTTTTGGCACTGCCAGGGAGTCAAGGAGTTCTGGTCTGATGTTGGGCACTGTATAACAGAGATTTACATCTGTGCCTGTGCCGTTGATGGTGGCAACATGCTTGCTTGGCTTGGTGAAGGGCTTGGCACTTACTAGGGCCCAGCGTACTTTGCTTAGCCTGTTATTATTTTATGCGTGCAAGGCACTGATCCTCTACTGGAAGAAACCCATGGTGCCCTCACTATCGTACTGGAAAGGGCTTGTAAATAGAGTGATTCCGTTCTATAAAGCAACATACCTGAGCAGAGGGTGTCCAAAGAAATTTGACAAAGTTTGGAAGATTTGGTTGGACAGTGATCTTTCTGTAGCCTAATGATTATATAGATTCCACTAATAAGGAGAAGGTTTGTGTTTTTTGTACTATATAAAATATTAATAAAAAAAAAAAAAAAGTACAGACTTCCCAGTTATCTTATAAGAAAGTTCACTAATCACACAATGTGGTTAGAGAGCTGCCACTTTTAGCAGACATGAGGTTTGCAGTAGCAGCAATTCAGCAGTTGTGAACATGCAGAGTAGGTCTGAATTACATCAAAGACTGACAGATATAGACAGATACATGGGCCTCTGTGAACTTAGAGCCACAGGGTTAAATTCCATCTTAGGCCAAGTCATACTGAAAGTCATTATCATCCAACAGCTGCTGCAGACCTAAGCTTAGCAACTTGATGGTCCAGTTCTTACTTGGCGGATGTCCACATTACAATTGCATTTCCAGCCTAAAGAAACGTTATCGGTAACCTAAAAAAAAAGGAAATTGAAACATTTGCTGGAAATAAATACAAAGCTGTAGTATATTTACAATTACATTAATAATTCCATGTTGTCAACACAATCAAAGACTAGTAAATTGTAGCTGTATTTAACATAAGGAAATCCTGTGTATATCCTGACATAATGGTATAAGTTGAGTGATATGTATTGAAAAAAATGCGCATAAAATAAAGTGCATATTATCTATGTACATTTAAAGTGGAACTGAAGTAAAAAGGGAAGAATTGCTGGCTGATGATATCTAGAAATGTTAAAGCAGTATTAAACCCAAAAGCAAACATTTATTATATTGCAACTTACCAGTTCTCACATGTGATGTTTTTTTTTTTTATATTGATTTTCTTTTTTAGGCTTTCTTTCTTCTATTTTCATCTGGTGATCCAGCCAGTAACTCTGTTGTTTTTTTAAAAGCGAAAGCTCTCCAGCAGAATGTATCGGTTTACATGGATGAGAAATATATATATATATATATATATATATATATATATATATATATATGTAGCGGGGTCCCCAAATTTAACCCCGCTGTACCCAAATTTAAGGGACGGTTTGAGCTGTAGTTGGGCTCAGACCACCTTAATTGTTAGCACATTCTATTTTGCACTGCAGGTAGTATACTGGCGTGTAGTTCCCTGTGGCCTGTGGGTGGCGCTGCCATAATGGGCCAGGGTTGAACCGCTGGTATAGTGCTGTGCCTTGGATGTCCTCTCTCGGCGGTTGTATGGTGGGCGTGGTCGGCCTGCTGTGCACGCAGGGAGAGGATATAAAAGGGGCAGATGCTGCTTGCGCGGGAGTTCGTCGTCTTCTTTCTTTTGGGTAGTCGGTTCCGGTCCAAGCCCAGGGGGCCATCGTAGAGCGTGGTACCTGGCCCTCCTGGCCAGGGGCCCATGTACGCATCAGTCCCAGGCACCTTTAGCCCTGGGGCTGCGGCAACAGCCATGGCCCAGCACCTTTAGCTGGGGCCCGCGTCCTGGAAGGAGAAATCCAAGGGTGCCTCTGGGATGGGGACCCGTTCTGAGATGAGACGGCCGGGGAGGACCCTTCTGAAGGACCGGTGAAAAGTTCACGGAGAAGGAAGGGCCTGGTAACTCTCTGGAGGGATTAGATCTATCCAACACTAGAGGATTGGGATTAACGGTTCTGTGGCAGAGAATCTCCTAGTCGCATCTAAAAAGGGAAAGCTAAAGAAACGTTCGAGCATCACTTTGGCTGCTAGGATCCGCTTTCATAGGGAACTATCCGGGTGAGCTAAGCCTACTTGAGGAACAAGTAGTGAATTCATAATTTGTCTTGTGCCTGGACTCATATCCAAACTCTTGCTGTCCTGTCTTCTATCCACCCTTTTCTATCCATTGACTTTGCATATAAAGAAATAAACTCTACGTTGGAGTTTACTACTGGTGTGGACCTTGGAGTTACTTGGGGATATAAAGACTTGTCCTTACATTTTAAGAGACGGGAACCAACTAAAGGGAGAACCTTGCTGCAGGGCCCTAGTTTGTGACACCGCTCAACCTCTTCACACAAGAGGGTACGGGCACGTAGCATGGTGCGCCCCTTTCCTGCAAGTGAGCCAAAGGCAGGTGAAAGGGTGCGCGCCGGGAGCTATATATATATATATATATGCTGGGTTCTCCTCTTCACACACCGATCCAGTGTGAGGAGGAGATCAGCTAACAGTGAGTTACACATCTGTAATACACTACATATGTACTACTGTGCCCAGATTGCCCCCCCTAAATAAAGAGTACCTGTCATCTAGTACCTGTCATCAGGAGTACCTGTCATCTAGTACTGTACCTGTCCATCAGAAGTAACTGCCACCAGAGTACCTGCCACCAGAGTACCCGCCACCAGAGTACCCGCCACCTCACCAGAGTACCTGCCACCAGAGTACCTGCCACCTCACCAGAGTACCCGCCACCAGACCACCTGCCACCAGAGTACCTGCCACCTCACCAGAGTACCCACCACCAGAGTACCCGCCACCAGAGTACTAGCCACCAGTCCATCAGGAGTACCTGTCCATCAGGGTACCTGCCACCAGAGTACCTGCCACCAGTGTACCTGCCACCAGCGTACCTGCCACCAGAGTATCCACCACCTCACCAGAGTACACGCCACCTCACCAGAGTACCTGTCCATCAGGAGTACCCGCCACCAGAGTACCTGCCACCAGAGTACCCGCCACCTCACCAGAGTACCCGCCACCAGAGTACCTGCCACCTCACCAGAGTACCCGCCACCAGACCAGCTGCCACCAGGGTACCTGCCACCGCACCAGAGTACCCGCCACCAGAGTACCCACCACCAGATTACCCACCACCAGTCCATCAGGAGTACCTGTCCATCAGGAGTACCCGCCACCAGAGTACCCGCCACCAGAGTACTCACCACCAGAGTACCCACTACCAGAGTACCCGTCTTCAAAACTGTAATAGGTGGTTGAGAAATGAGATGTGTAATTTATGCTTGTAGAACGCCTAAGCACCGCTGTTTCCTGAGCCGCGGCCCCCGCGAGTGCTTCCGGAACTCGGATCCTTGGCTTCCATCCCTCCGCCCTGTCCTCTCTGCCCACCACTGCCTTGGCCTAGTGTGCTGCCCTGCAAGAACTGTGCCTGCTGCTGAGGTGGCCTGGATGATGGATCCTAGAGTCCTCTGTTGCCTGCCTGCCTATGATACACCGCTCTGAGTCACCCTCACCCCTGTACCTCCAGCCTCACATCCTCCCTACCTGTCAGCCGGGTGTTGGCTGCTGAGCGTCAGGTGCCTGGAGACCCCCCTGTGTTTCGATCGCTGCGGCAAGCCTGGCTGGGCTCTCACTGCTTTCCAAAGCCTCCTCTGAGCACGGCTGCAAATCCTACCCCTGTGTAACCTGCCAGATGCCCTCCTCCTCTAAGAAGGGCAAAGGGAGCTCTAAAGCCACAAGGGCCCACACACCCCCCCGGGTAACACCGCCATCTTCCCCGCACACGGATCCCCTCCTGGTCGGGCGAATCTGGGCCTTGCTAGCCAGCCTGGACATGGACCCCGGTGAGGCCCCGGAGGTAGAGGGGGCGGCCCCGCCTTCTCATGATAACACGGCCACAATCCTTGCTGCGATCGAGCAGAGTAGGACTTCGCTCCTGGTACGCATCGACCACCTTGCTGAGGAGTGCAATTTCATACGGAATGATCTAGACAAGATAAGGGGGAGGATGTCTGAGACAGAGTCAAGAGTGTCGGCCACGGAGGATCTAACGGCCAATCACTCCACCTCAATTGCTGAGCTACAACGCACAGTGCAGTCCCTGGTCGCAAAGTCGGACGACGCAGAAAATAGGCTGCGACGCAACAATGTCAGAGTCCTTGGTCTGCCTGAGGGAGAAGAGGGGGACCACCCTGCTGTATTTGCGGAGGAGTTCTTTAAAAATTTACTTGACCTGACGGATGTTCCCCCTACCTACGTTGTTGAAAGGGCCCACCGAGTGCCTACGGGCAGAGCCATCCTGGGGAATATCCCCAGACCTTTCCTGGTCCGCTTCCTCAATTACCGGGACAGGGACAGGATCCTCTCTGAGGCCCACAGACACGCCGCACTCAAATACGGCAACGCCTCAGTTCTTCTTTTTCCCGACTTCTCGGCAGAGCTGCAGAGGAAGAGAAAGACCTTCAATGATGTCCGCAGGTGGCTCAGAGACAAGAACATTAAATACGGCATGCTATACCCCAGCCGCCTGCGTGTCCAACATGGTGGAGAGGTCCGCTTCTTCGACAACCCTGCGGATGCTGATAGCTGGCTGACCACCCTGCAATGAAAGATTCCTCCCACTGATCTATTAGATGCACGATTCTTTCACATCCTGGTTTGCTCTATCCTACTTAACTTCCTGCAAACACCGGAGTTATCCCAAGCGTACCACTACAAGTGAAACACAGGCGACCCCCCCTGTTTTGTTTGGTTTCGTTGTTTACTCCCAAGTGAAGGACCAGGTGACTTGTCTCTACCTGGGGCAGCTCGCGACTTGAAGGGTCTGCCCCGCTGCTCCAGAGGGCCGGTCTTCTCCCACTGTAATGGGATGCAAGTTCCCTCACTCTCGCCTACTGTTCTAGGTTGAACTCACGCTGAGGTTGCCTCAGAGACTTTGAGCCTCCAGAAGGCGACATCTACAATCAAGTTAAGGGTAAGAAACTGCCTTGGCGAAAGTTGGGGATATTCCAGGCGGTAGGGCGTTATTTGTGCTGTTTATAAGTTATCACACCTGCTCGGGTTCCACACTATTTTTCTTGCTGGACTATGTTGTCTTAATTTTGCTACTTCTCTGGTTCACATATTCTCTCCTGTGTATTCACTTTATGTTCTCTCCAGTTCCACTGGATTGCTATACCCTATGGACTACCTCTGCAGCGGGCCCATGGCCGGGACATAACTGGGTATGGGTCTTCTATGATCCTTATGTTATTGAACTTCTCTATTTCAAATGGGTATAGATTTAAGGCTGATATCTTGGAATGTTAGGGGTTTGAATGACAAGGTAAAAAGATCATTAGTATTTAAATTTCTGCAGTCCCACAAACCTCACATCTTGTTTCTCCAGGAAACCCACCTGACGGGTAGCAAAATCCTAACACTCAGGCGGGCATGGGTCAAACAAGGGTTTCATGCCACATATTCCTCCTACACGAGGGGCGTGACTGTTCTGTTGAACAAGTCACTCCCCTGCACAGTGGAACAGGTCTTCACGGACCCTGGGGGAAGGTACGTCATCCTTATCCTCGAAATGTATGCCCAACGCTGGGCAATAATTAATGTGTATGTCCCTCCTCCATTTAACTCCTCCATCCTGTACACGGTCCTTACAAAAATAGCTCCCCTTCGGGTCCATAATATTCTAGTTGGAGGGGATTTTATTGCCATCCTAGACCACAACAAAGATACTACTAACCCCCTTAGACTTGCCCCCCCCGATTTGGATCTCTGGGCAGACACCTTTGGTCTCCAGGAGCTCTGGCGGTGGAAGCATCCGGAGGAAAGGACATATTCACATATCTCAGCAGCACATAGGTCTGGGTCCCGCATAGACTTCATGTTCGGGTCGGCTTCTGCACTGTCTCAAGTCAGAACGGTCTCCTACCTCCCGGCAGGTCTTTCGGATCACTCACCGCTAGAGCTTGGCTTGGGTCTGGGTACCCCCCGCGAGCCGGGATGCTGGAAGTTGGCATCCCATTGGATAGCCGACCCACAGGTCCAGGAGCTGGTGGGGCCCAGGCTCGAGGAATACTGGCAGACAAACGAGGGATCGGCTTCCCTTGACGCGATCTGGGAGGCGGGCAAGGCTCATGCCAGAGGAGAATACATCTCCTCTATCAAGGCAGTGAGATCCGGCTTTGCGTTACAGACCGCTCAACTGGAACAAAGCGAAGGGGCGGCACTGGATCTTTTCATGAGGCATCCAACGCCTGAAAATTATTCTACCCTAGCCCAAACGAGGAGAGACCTGAAGCTCCACTACACCTCGCTGGTACACTCAGATGTGCGAAAGCTTGTAGCCAAGCTTTTCGAGTCAGGGGACAAGAACGGCAAACTACTGGCCAACCTTGTAGCAGAACCTACGCTCCAAACAGTAATCCCTAGACTTCAGACTTCCACTGGTTGCCAGGTTACGGACCCCGAAGGTATACTGCGGGAATACCATCTCTTCTATAGCAACCTGTATGCCGACCCATTCTCTGGCTCAGCTGCTGCTGGGCTGGAGGAAATGGGGGGAAATACTTTGCCTCTCCTCTCTGAGGAGGACAGGATAGCGTTAAATAAGCCATTAACACGTCTGGAAATAGAGGCCGCAATATACTCCCTGCCCAACAATAAATCCCCGGGCCCAGATGGTCTACCTGGGGACTGGTATAAAACTAACGCTACTTTACTGGTTCCTAAACTAAATCAGTTATACACAGACTGCCTGGAATCTGACAGGCTTCCAGACAGCATGTACCAGGCGCATATAGTGCTGCTGCCCAAACCAGGGAAGGACCCCACCTGTTGCTCATCCTACAGACCCATCTCGTTGCTGAACTATGACCTTAAGATACTCACGAAAGTACTAGCCAATAGACTCATGAAGGTTTTACCATCCCTAGTCAACATAGATCAGACAGGCTTTATGCCGGGCAAGTCCACGGACATTAATCTTAGGCGAGTCTTTACCCATCTCCAGCTCCCATCCGAAGAGAATGCCTCCCGGGTACTGGTATCCCTCGACATCGAAAAGGCTTTCGATACAGTCAGATGGTCCTATATGATGCAGGTTCTGGAGGGTTTTGGCTTCGGCCAAACTTTCCGGAAATGGATCGGCCTACTATATAGGGCACCCACCGCTCGTATCAAACTGAATGGTAGTCGCTCGCCCTCTTTCCCGATTAGGAGGGGAACAAGACAGGGGTGTCCTCTATCACCTGCACTGTTCGCCCTGGTAATGGAGCCTCTGGCCGAGGCCCTGCGGAGGTCGGGGGAGGTGTCTGGAGTACGGGTCAGCTCGGTGACCGAGAAGCTGGCATTGTATGCCGATGATTTGATTCTCTTCCTCGGGGACCCCGGTCCCTCGCTCGCCGGGGCGCTTCGGCTTCTGGACCGTTTCGCGACTCTCTCTGGCCTCAGAACCAACTGGAGCAAATCACTAATTCTACCCATAGACCCCGGGGCAAGGAGGCTGAGTGATCCTACTTCGCCTCTACAATGGGCAGATACCATCAGATACTTAGGGATAAATATCTAGTCCAATGCTAAAGACTTTTTCAAACTTAACCTGTCCCCGGTGCTGCAGTGGTGTAAACTAAAACTGAAGGCTTGGTCAAATCTCCCATTATCTCTAATAGGGAGAATTAACTTAATAAAAATGAAACTACTCCCGGTCTTGCTGTATACCTTACGACACTCTCCGGTATGGATCCCCAAGTCTCTTCTCCGGCAACTAGACTCCTCAGTGGCTTCTTTCTTGTGGCAATCACACCCGGCCAGATTTAGTGAAAAGATTTTGTGTAGACCATGGACACAGGGGGGACTTGCCTGCCCGGACTTCCACACCTACTACTTAGCAGCAATGCTCACCCATGCACATAACTGGCTGGTTTCGGACGACACCAATGCGTCAGTTGTCCTGGAGGCGGCACACCTAGGATCTTTCGAGGCCCTTCGTAATGCACTCTATAGGGGGTCAGGGGGCTCTGCGGTACCCTCGACCCTAGCTATGAAAGCGATCATTAAGGCATGGTACATGGTAGTGATTAAACCTAATTTGGCGAAGGCCAGGTGGTCCCCTAACACACCACTTTGGTGATATCCGAGGCTCAGGGAGTTCCACTCTTTGCAGGATCCGGGTCTGTGGGCCGGCAAGGGCATCAAGTATTTGAGGGATATCTGCGATGAGCTGGGGCTATTTACATTCGATAGGTTAAAGAATAAATTCCAGCTTCCGAACTCTTTCTTTTTCAGGTTCCTGCAGCTCCGCCACGCCTTCAATTCGCAGTTCAAGTCGGTTCAGCTCCGGCTGGAGCTTGATACCTTGGAGATTCTCCTGGATGATGCCGAGCTCTCAAAGCCCCTGTCCCAAATCTATCGAGCACTCCTGCCGTCCATCCAGGAGGGTCTGGATGGTCTGCGTGGTTTGTGGCGGGCGGAGGTGCAGGAGCTGGACAGCAAAGACTGGGAGGATATGTGGGACTACCCATTTCAGCCTCTGGTGGCTACCAGGGACAAACTGATCCAATTCAAGATCCTCCACAGGATCTATTACACACCCCAACGCCTCCACCGCATATACCCGGCCCTGACAGCTAACTGCTGGAGATGCTCTGATACTCCTGCAGATTTCACACACATATTCTGGGATTGCCTACAGATTCGGGACTATTGGCGGGAGGTAACACAATTCATCCATAGCCTAACTACCATTTCTATTCCCCTGACAATTAGTGTATGCCTCCTTGGCCTGGTGGAGCAACTGGCACTTGCCAAAGCCCCACGTACCCTAATAGGTATCCTCCTGTTTTAAGCAAGGAAAGCCATAGTACTAAAGTGGAAGTCAGCCACCCCCCCCACCCTGACCTCATGGAAGCATCTAGTCAATACAGTGGTCCCCCTCTATAAAGCGACGTATCTGTCTCGTGGATGCCCCAAAAAATATGAAAAAGTCTGGCATCTGTGGACTGATTCGGAGTCCACAACAGATGACCGACCCCAAGAGGAGTAACTCATCAGATCTCCTCTGTACTCATCAGTCCTGATAGGAGCTAAGGTCCGTACTCTAAATAAATGAATGGAGGTGTAAGCATAGCTCAAATTAATAGCACCTACCCCTGCATGCTCCTGATAAGCCCAACCCAGACATCTAGGAACGAGTAGTGGTCCCGCAAGGAATAACAACTCCTGTTGTAATCCTACCATGTGTATCCCGAGAGGTGTCCCTGTTATGTTAGTTAGATATATTTAGCGTTAAGATGTGATGATAAGTTGTCCTCTGTTTTTTGTTTTCTTTTTCTTTATGTCCCCTTGTGTTTTTGGGGGTGTTCCCCCCCCTTTCTTTTTCCCTCTTTTTTTTTTTTTTGTGTGTTCTTTCTTCTTTCTTTGATGTGCACGTGGTAATGTGCAAGGTTTGGCCGAGGTATGCCCCAACGGCCCTGTTTTGTATCTCAATAACGCAGAAAACTTTAATAAAGCAAATTTAAAAAAAAAAAAAGTGTGATAGGTTGTCATCAAATGAAATGTGCAATTTATGCTCATAGAACGCCTGACGGTGCTACTTGGATGTTAGACCTCTATATGTGGTCAGGCTGTGTAAAAGTCTTACACATGTGGTATCACTATACTCAGGAGGAGTAGCAGAATGTATTTTGGGGTGTCATTGCAAGTATGCATGTGCTGTGTGAGAGAAATAACGTGTTATTATGACAATTTTGAGCAAAAATAAATACATTTTCCCAAGAATTGTGGGAAAAAATTACAACTTCAAAAAACTCACCATGCCTCTTACTAAATACCTTGGAATGTCTGCTTTCCAAAAAGGGGTAATTTGGGGGGAATTTGTACTTTCCTGGCTTGTTAGGGTCTCAAGAAAGAGATAGGCCTTCAGTACATCAGGTGTGATCAGATGTGATAATTTGTCAATGATTTGCACCATAGCTAATAGACTCTATAGACTCTAGACTAGGGATGAGCTTCGTGTTCGAGTCGAACATACGTTCGACTCGAACATCGGCTGTTCGATCGTTCGACGAAGATCGAACGATTTGGGCCGTTCGCGCCAAATTCGAGTGACGCGAACGGCCCACAATGCACTACGCCATCGCAGTGTCATCCAGGCGCTGTGATTGGCCAAGCATGCCCTGTGACCCCGCATGCTTGGCCAATCACAGCGCCGGCAGCGAGGAGAGCAATGATTGGCCACAGGCAGGATGCCTGTGGCCAATTATTGCTGAGGGTGTTTAGTACACGCCCCACACTATAAAAGGCCGCCAGCACGGCGGCCTAGTGTAGTGTGTTCCGGAGCAGGGATAGAGCGGCATAGGCAGGGACAGTGACTTTTATTTCTTTCTTGCTTAACCTGGATTCCTTTAGTTTAGGGAAAGAGAAGGATAGGTAGGGAGAGTGTCAGTGTGTTTTGTGCTTGTGCTATAGTGTGCTTAAAAAAAACATTTTTTTCTAGGGACAGAAAACTGTAGGTAGGGAGAGTGTCAGTTTCTTTCACTGTGTAAGTCCTTGTTTCTAGGGACCTGGAAGGACAGTGAGTGAATTCTCCTTGTGCTATATTGTGCTTAAAAAAAACATTTTTTCTAGGGACAGAAAACTGTAGGTAGGGAGAGTGTCAGTTTCTTTCACTGTGCAAGTCCTTGTTTCCAGGGACCTGGAAGGACAGTGAGTGAATTCTCCTTGTGCTATATTGTGCTTAAAAAAAACATTTTTTCTAGGGACAGAAAACTGTAGGTAGGGAGAGTGTCAGTTTCTTTCACTGTGCAAGTCCTTGTTTCTAGGGACCTGGAAGGACAGTGAGTGAATTCTCCTTGTGCTATATTGTGCTTAAAAAAAAAAAATTTCTAGGGACAGAAAACTGTAGGTAGGGAGAGTGTCAGTTTCTTTCACTGTGTAAGTCCTTGTTTCTAGGGACCTGGAAGGACAGTGAGTGAATTCACCTTGTGCTATATTGTGCTTAAAAAAAACATTTTTTCTAGGGACAGAAAACTGTAGGTAGGGAGAGTGTCAGTTTCTTTCACTGTGCAAGTCCTTGTTTCTAGGGACCTGGAAGGACAGTGAGTGAATTCTCCTTGTGCTATATTGTGCTTAAAAAAAACATTTTTTCTAGGGACAGAAAACTGTAGGTAGGGAGAGTGTCAGTTTCTTTCACTGTGCAAGTCCTTGTTTCCAGGGACCTGGAAGGACAGTGAGTGAATTCTCCTTGTGCTATAGTGTGCTTAAAAAAAACATTTTTTCTAGGGACAGAAAACTGTAGGTAGGGAGAGTGTCAGTTTCTTTCACTGTGCAAGTCCTTGTTTCCAGGGACCTGGAAGGACAGTGAGTGAATTCTCCTTGTGCTATATTGTGCTTAAAAAAAACATTTTTTCTAGGGACAGAAAACTGTAGGTAGGGAGAGTGTCAGTTTCTTTCACTGTGCAAGTCCTTGTTTCTAGGGACTGGGAAGGACAGTGAGTGAATTCTCCTTGTGCTATAGTGTGCTTAAAAAAAACATTTTTTCTAGGGACAGAAAACTGTAGGTAGGGAGAGTGTCAGTTTCTTTCACTGTGCAAGTCCTTGTTTCTAGGGACTGGGAAGGACAGTGAGTGAATTCTCCTTGTGCTATAGTGTGATTAAAAAAAACATTTTTTCTAGGGACAGAAAACTGTAGGTAGGGAGAGTGTCAGTTTCTTTCACTGTGCAAGTCCTTGTTTCTAGGGACCTGGAAGGACAGTGAGTGAATTCTCCTTGTGCTATATTGTGCTTAAAAAAAACATTTTTTCTAGGGACAGAAAACTGTAGGTAGGGAGAGTGTCAGTTTCTTTCACTGTGCAAGTCCTTGTTTCTAGGGACCTGGAAGGACAGTGAGTGAATTCTCCTTGTGCTATATTGTGCTTAAAAAAAACATTTTTTCTAGGGACAGAAAACTGTAGGTAGGGAGAGTGTCAGTTTCTTTCACTGTGCAAGTCCTTGTTTCTAGGGACCTGGAAGGACAGTGAGTGAATTCTCCTTGTGCTATATTGTGCTTAAAAAAAACATTTTTTCTAGGGACAGAAAACTGTAGGTAGGGAGAGTGTCAGTTTCTTTCACTGTGCAAGTCCTTGTTTCCAGGGACCTGGAAGGACAGTGAGTGAATTCTCCTTGTGCTATAGTGTGCTTAAAAAAAAACATTTTTTCTAGGGACAGAAAACTGTAGGTAGGGAGAGTGTCAGTTTCTTTCACTGTGCAAGTCCTTGTTTCCAGGGACCTGGAAGGACAGTGAGTGAATTCTCCTTGTGCTATATTGTGCTTAAAAAAAACATTTTTTCTAGGGACAGAAAACTGTAGGTAGGGAGAGTGTCAGTTTCTTTCACTGTGCAAGTCCTTGTTTCTAGGGACTGGGAAGGACAGTGAGTGAATTCTCCTTGTGCTATATTGTGCTTAAAAAAACATTTTTTCTAGGGACAGAAAACTGTAGGTAGGGAGAGTGTCAGTTTCTTTCACTGTGCAAGTCCTTGTTTCTAGGGACTTGGAAGGACAGTGAGTGAATTCTCCTTGTGCTATATTGTGCTTAAAAAAAACATTTTTTCTAGGGACAGAAAACTGTAGGTAGGGAGAGTGTCAGTTTCTTTCACTGTGCAAGTCCTTGTTTCTAGGGACCTGGAAGGACAGTGAGTGAATTCTCCTTGTGCTATATTGTGCTTAAAAAAAACATTTTTTCTAGGGACAGAAAACTGTAGGTAGGGAGAGTGTCAGTTTCTTTCACTGTGCAAGTCCTTGTTTCTAGGGACCTGGAAGGACAGTGAGTGAATTCTCCTTGTGCTATATTGTGCTTAAAAAAAACATTTTTTCTAGGGACAGAAAACTGTAGGTAGGGAGAGTGTCAGTTTCTTTCACTGTGCAAGTCCTTGTTTCAAGGGACAGAGAAGGACACCTGAAGGTAGCCCTTATTGCTTTTTTCCCATCTTCCTGCAGGCCATCTATTAGAATGTCTGGAAGGCAAACAAGGAGAGGCAGACAGTCAGGAGGCAATAAAAGAGGGCAAGCAGGCTCTGTGTCTGGGGGCAACAGTGCTGGTCGTGGACGCGGTGCATTGTCATCAGCACATGGCCATGGGACACGCTTGTCCTTCTTTTCCGCAGCTGGACATGTTGAGCCACATCATGCCGAAGACTTGGTAGAGTGGATGACCAAGCCCTCCTCCTCCTCCTCATCCTCTCTCACCCAGGCTCAGGGTACTGGCAAAGCAGCTGCCAAAGCGTCCTCTTCCCTGGTATCAATGTCAGACTCATCATCAGTCACTCCTTCCCTAGACCCACCATGTCCTCCTCCTGAGGAGTCCCCCGAACTGTTTGAGCACAGTGTTGGGTACATGCTCCAGGAGGATGCCCAGCGTTTCGAAGGGTCTGATGATGAAACCCAGCTACAGGAAGGCAGTAGGGTGAGAGCAGACAGAGGGGATGCTCAAGAAGGACACCAATCTGGCAGTCATGTTCCAGCAGCTGCAGCATACTGCCAGATTGGCTCCAGTGATGAGGAGGGAGGGGATGATGAGGTCACTGACTCCACGTGGGTGCCTAATAGGAGAGAGGAGGAGGAGGATGAGGAGGAGGCACATCTCCAACGAGACAGGATGCCCTTTGGTGGCCAGCGTAAGGGCAGTACACCGACGGAATCACACCGCAGAGCTCCGCCTGTGCAGGGCGCTGCCTCTGCCCGTCATTCAAAAAGTTCCTTGGTGTGGGCCTTTTTTGAGGCTAGTGCATCAGATCGCACAGCTGCTGTTTGCAACATATGTCTCAAGCGTATATCGCGTGGCCAAAACATCAGCCGCTTGGGTACCACATGCCTGACCAGACATATGTTGACCTGCCATGCAGCTCGTTGGCAAGCCTACCTCAAAGACCCACACCAAAGAACAAAGCGGACCTCTCCTTGCTGGGATTTCCAACCCCACTATAACTTCAGTCCTCTCTGAAACATGCACTGAGAGGAATGAAGGTGTAGAATTAGGTGTGTCACAGCCAAGTACTTGCGGCCACTCTGCTAGCAGTACACCGACGTCCGATTCTAGCAGGCAAATTTCCCTGCCCCAGCTGCTGGACCGTCGAAAGAAGTTCACTCCCAGCCATCCACATGCCCAGCGGTTGAATGCTAGCTTGGCTAAATTGCTAGCGCTTCAACTGCTGCCTTTTCAGTTGGTAGACTCGGCCCCCTTCCGTGAGTTTGTGCAATGTGCGGTTCCTCAGTGGCAGGTTCCCAAACGCCACTTTTTCTCACGGAAGGCTATTCCGGCTCTCTACCGGCATGTGGAAGGCAATGTCTTGGCTTCGCTGGACAGGGCGGTCAGCGGTAAGGTGCATATTACCGCTGACTCATGGTCCAGCAGGCATGGACAGGGACGTTACCTTTCTTTCACGGCCCATTGGGTCACTCTTTTGGCAGCTGGGAAGGATGCAGGACAAGGTGCAGTAGTGTTGGAGGTTGTCCCACCGCCACGCCTCCAAAATGCTACTACTGGTTGTGACACACCTCTCTCCTCCACCCCCTCCTCTTCTTCTTCCTCCATGGCCTCTTCCTGTGGTTTGTCCTATGAACCAGCGGTGCTCCGTAGCCGTTCACGGGGCTACGCAAGTACGCAGGCAAAAAGATGCCATGCCGTGCTTGCGCTGGTGTGTTTGGGGGACAGAAGCCACACTGGGGCAGAGGTCCTGTCTGCTCTGCAGGGCCAGGCCGAGAGGTGGTTGACGCCACGCCAGCTTAAGCCAGGAATGGTGGTTTGCGACAATGGCACCAACCTCCTCTCCGCCCTCCGACAGGGACAACTGACCCATGTGCCCTGTGTGGCTCACGTCCTTAACCTGGTGGTGCAGCGGTTCTTGGGCAGGTACCCGGGCTTACAGGATGTCCTGAGGCAGGCCAGGAAAGTCTGTGTGCATTTCCGCAGATCTTATAATGCCAGTGCTCGCCTGGCTGAGCTGCAAAAGGAGTTGAACCTGCCCAAGAACCGCCTTATATGTGACATGCCCACCAGGTGGAACTCAACGTTGGCCATGCTGCAGCGGCTGCACACGCAGCAGAGGGCCATCAATGAGTACCTGTGCGACTACGGCACCAGGACAGGGTCAGGGGAGCTTGGTTTTTTTTCTCCACGCCAGTGGGGCATGATCAGGGATGCATGCACTGTCCTGGCACCATTTGAGGAGGCCACGAGGATGGTGAGCAGTGACAGTGCATGCATCAGTGACACTGTACCTCTTGTCCACCTGTTGGAGCACACGCTGCGTGGAATAATGGACAGGGCACTTGAGGCAGAACAGAGGCAGGAAGAGGAGGACTTCCTTGCCTCTCAAGGCCCCCTTTACCCAGACAGTGTTCCTTCTGTCCCACCCATCGCACAGGAAGAGGAAGAGGAGGAGGAGGAGGAGGAGGAGGAGGATTGTGTCAGCATGGAGGTGGAGGCTGGCACTCAGCATCATCAGCAGCAGTCTTTTAGGGATGATTTACAGTCCCAAGAAACCAGTGGACTTGTACGTGGCTGGGAGGAGGTGACTGCGGATCATGTCGTCCTTAGTGACCCAGAGGACTCCGGAGCGAATGCCTCAGCAAACCTACGCTGCATGGCCTCCCTGATCCTGCAAAGTCTGCGGAAGGATCCTCGTATTCTTCGGATCAAGGAGAGGGACCATTACTGGCTGGCCACTCTCCTTGATCCACGGTACAAGGGTAAGGTTGCGGACCTTATGTTACCGTCGCAGAGGGAGCAGAGGATGAGACAACTCCGGGAGGCCTTGCAGAAAGGTCTGTGCAACGCGTTCCCAGAGACTGGGAGGTTACAAACTCCTGGTCCAGGACAACGAGTTGCTGAGGCTTCGGCCAGTCAAAGAAGGAGCGGTGGGGAAGGTGGCCGTCTGACCGATGCGTTCAGACAATTCTTTAGTCCGCAGCCCCAAAGTATGATTGGTTCCAGCAACCATCGCCAGCGTCTGATAAACATGGTGCAGGAATATCTAGGGGCAAGGTCAGACTTGGACACCTTCCCCACCGAAAATCCTCTGGCTTACTGGGTCTTGAGGATGGATCACTGGCCAGAGCTTGCACAGTATGCAATTGAGCTACTGGCCTGTCCTGCATCCAGCGTTCTTTCGGAACGCACATTCAGTGCTGCTGGAGGATTTGTCACGGATCACAGGGTGCGCCTGTCCACCGACTCGGTTGATCGACTGACTTTCATCAAGATGAACCAGTCTTGGATCACCACCAGCTACCACACACCTGATGCTGATATAACAGACTAATTGATTTTAACATGTCACGTCCCTTCAAGACTGATGCTGATGCTGAGTGCCTGTGCTGTTATGTTGACTGGCTATCCTCCTCCTCCGAGTCCTCAATGATACGATTGATGATGATAGCTTGGAAGATCATTTTTGTTTATGGGTGCCGCCACCAGTGGCTAAGGCCCAATTTTTCAGCCCCTGTTTTACAGGGGCGTGTACTTACAATTTTTTTAGCAATAATTTGCCATAGGGCTCATTGCTGTGCTCCAAGTACAGTATCTGTGAGGGGTTGTAGTGTTGTGCCACCAGTGCCTAAGGCCCAATTTTTCAGCCCCTGTTTAACAGGGGCGTGTCATTACAATTTTTGAAGCAATACTTTGCAACAGGGCTCATTGCTGTGCTCCAAGTACAGTATCTGTGAGGGGTTGTAGTGTTGTGCCACCAGTGCCTAAGGCCCAATTTTTCAGCCCCTGTTCAACAGGGGCATGCAATTACAATTCTTGATGTAATAATTCACAGCAGGGCCCATTCCTGCACCCACCAAGAGTAAGTCTGAGGGCTTACAGTGTTGTGGCAACGCCACCACCACCACCACCACGAAAGGCCCAATTTTTCAGCCACTGTTCAAAAGGGGCATGTAATTACAATTCTTGATCTAATATTTCACAGCAGGGCCCATTCCTGCACCCACCAAGAGTAACTCTGAGGGCTTACAGTGTTGTGGCAACACCACCACCACCACCACCACCACGAAAAGCCCAATTTTTCAGCCCCTGTTCAACAGGGGCATGCAATTACAATTCTTGATCTAATAATTCACAGCAGGGCCCATTGCTGCACCCACCAAGAGTAACTGTCAGGGCTTACAGTGTTGTGGCACCAGCACCACCATCAAAGCCCCAATTTTTACTACCACTGTTCAACAATTATATGTAATTAAAATTCCTGATATAATAGTTGACAGCAGGGCGTTCCAGCACCAACCAAGAGTAACTGTGAGTGCTTACAGTGTTGTGCCAACACCAACAACTAAGGGGCCTATTTCTGCAGAGTATATACGGCAGGTCCCTACTTTCAAACATCCAACTTACAAACGACTCCTACTTGCAAACGAAAGAAGACAACAGGAAGTGAGAGGAAATCTACCCCTAGGAAGGAAAATTCTCTCCTGTAAGAATAAATATGGGAGAAAGGTGTCTCCTCTGTACTGATGCTTTATCAGCAATCCTTGTTTCAAGAAAAACACCACATTTCAAAAACAGTTGTCATTGGGACGGAAAGTGAGGTGAAATGTTCTGAACAGGGGCACAGACAGCAAAACAAATGTTACAGGGGTGATAACCCTTACCTATGTTTCCCAAAAAGTTTAAAAATAGATTTTTGGGCTGGAGCTACAGTTCAACAATGTACCTGTTCAAAATTACAAACACATTCTACATAAGAACAAACCTACAGTCCCTGTCTTGTATGCACCGCCTGTATACGGCTGTTCAGAGTATATAGGGCCTTTTTTATTTTATGTGCGGGGTTCCCCTTAATATCCATACAAGACCCAAAGGGGCTGGTAATGGGCTGGGGTAGGGGGGGGGGTCATGGGGTAGCTATGCCATTTTTCTTAAAGATTTTCATCCATATTACCGGGACCAGACATTACATTAAAGCCGCAAGAAGTTTTAAATGGCTTTTTTTTCCTTTAGAAGTGTCATTTTGTGCAGGGACAGTTCTAAACACGGGAAACACGTGGCACTTCACAGGCATACTTTAGACACCCCCCAGGTACGATATTTAAAGGAATATTTGACTTTTTTTTTTCACTTTATGCATCATTAAAATGACTGCTCCCGAAAAACGACCGTTTTTAAAACTTATTTTTGCATTGATACATGTCCCCTGGTGCAGAACCCGGGTTCCCAAACCCTTTTTAGGACAATAACATGCATAATAGTTGTTATAATTAGCACTTTAGAATTCGAACGTTCGCATCCATTGTATTTAATAGGGTTCTAATGTTCGTACGAACTTTCGGTCCGTTCGCGGGTTCTGGTGCGAACCGAACCCGGGGGTGTTCGGCTCATCACTACTCTAGACCAAATAATATACACTTTTTTTGGTTATTTTTACTAAAGATATGTAGCAGTATACATTTTGGCCCAATTTTATGAAGAAAAATTACTTATTTGCAAAATTTTACAATAGAAACTAAAAAAATGTTTTGTTTCTTTTTCAAAAATGTCTCTCTTTTTTCACTTATATTGCAAAAAAATAGAAAACCCAGCGGTGATTAAATACCACCAAAAGAAAGCTCTGTTTGTAAGAAAAAAATGATAAAAATTTGGTTTGGGTACAGTGTAGCATTATTGAGTACTGTGTTTATCGGTGTATAACACGCACTTTTTTCCCCTTAAAATCAGGGGGAAATCGTGGGTGCGTGTTGTACGGCGATCCCCGCCGATCCCCCGCTGATTGTGAGAAAACGAGCGAGCGGAGCCGAGATACACAAAGCCGAAGTACACTCGGCTTTACTCGGCTCCCCTTGCAGTCACGCCCACCTCCACTGATTGCGAGAGGAGCCGAGTAAAGCCGAGTGTACTTCGGCTTTGTGTATCTGGGCTCCTCTCGCAGTCCCGCCCCTGACTGTGAGCAGAGCCGAGTCAAGCCGAAGTACACTCGGCTTTCTGTATGTCAGTGGCACTCGCTCCTCTCCTCTCACAATCAGTGGAGATGGGCGGGACTGTGAGCAGAGCCGAGTCTAGCCGAAGTACACTCGGCTTTCTGTATCTCAGCTCCACTCGCTCCTCTCCGCTCACAGTCAGTGCAAATCGGCGCCAATTTTAAATCAGGGCAATTCTGCAAAGAGACTGGCAAGGATGCAAAGGCACTGGGCAATGCTGAAAAGGCACTGGGCAAGGCTGCAGATGGACACTGGGCAAGGCTGCAATAATGGACAAGGCTGCAGATGGACACTGATAAGGCTGCATTGATGGGCATTTAAATGTAAGTTTTTTCCTTAAACTTCCCTCCTAAAAGTTTTCTTCCTTAAAATACCCTCCTAAGCTTGGGGTGCGTGTTATACGCCGATAAATACGGTAATTGTCATTCAAAGTGTGAGAGCGCTGAAAGCTAAAAATTGGTCTGGTAGGGAAGGGTGTATAAAAGCCCTGTATTGAAGTGGTTAAAAAAAGGGCCAAGGATCAAATAGCAATTATTAATAATTTTTTAGCGATATGCAAGCAGATTTTGAACTGACCTAATCTTCATTATGAGTAATACTTTCATTATCACTCAAGGCTTCCTCATACCCTGCAGTTGCCTTGAAGTTAGAAGTTGATTTTGATAGAGTTAAAGCAGAGTTCCGACCACATATTTCTTTTTTTTTTCCAGCATCTTCTCTGCTTGTCTACATAATATACATGAAATCATGTCTCCAATTCAATCCCCTTTAGCGTACATGTTATTTAGAAGGTACTTACTTTAAATTTCGTCTTCCTGAGTGTTTCAATCTTCATTGTGGGCATGTGAAGCCCACTAGGACTCTCTTCCAGGATACGGTGCTGCTAACTACCCAGCATGAACCTCCCGATCCCGCGCATGCCGATTAAACACACAGCGCAGCGCGATGCTGAGAGGCAGCGATGCACACGACCCCTGGGAATTATGACACACATCTCCCAGGAGCTAGTGCGCCACAGGATATTACATACATTGCCGCGGATGGGAGAAACCGGCAGAGAGAAAGAAAACCTTGGAAACAGGGTAAGCAAAGCAGAAAAATAAAAAATAATTGCCCAATGCAGTCATTATAGCCAGTTGAGAAGCTAATGATGAGAAGCTTGAAAAGTGGGTGGAACTCCTCTTTACGGATTTAGTAGGAAGGATTTGAGCTGTCCTTTTTGTGGAGATTTGCAATGTTTTTTGTCAGGACATGTGATGTGAAATCTCTCCAAAAGGGAAAAAGAGAAAAACACGTTTTAGTAGAGTGGGGAGAAGTTACAATGTTTTTTATTGTTATTTGTCCCTTCCTGTTCTAGTGAAAAATGTCCTCCATTTTCTCGTATGGGTGTCACCGGGGCAGGAAGTAGGGAGAATCTTCTCTATAGGATCACAGACAGACATAAAAATTTGGCAGCAACTTCAACTCTTCCCAACTCTATCCACAACTAAAGAAAAACATTTGGCTGCAGTTAGGCTAACCTTTTTATTATTCTTTTTAGTGCAATAAGTAAAACTTAAAAAAGGGTGTTATTTGTGAGCTGGTAATGTAAGCAGCAGATCATTTACGTACAATTCAGGAACAAAGAGCCAAGCTGCAAAAAAAAAAATTCTGTTATTTTCAGATCATTTAAATATTTGCATTCTGTGTAATCTTTCAACAACCCTTGATGCCAGTTGGGCAGAGTTTAAAGAGAAATCTTAGAATCAGACCTTTGGCTTAGAAGGCAAGGTTCCATTTCCAGCACAGCAGTGTGTTTTCTGGAGGCTTTGAGGGTCATATTGCACCTACTGGTAATCTGCAGTCAAATGTAAGAAAAATCACAGCTTGGCACATTGCTGCATACCACAGCAGCTGTATTGGGTAGTATGTTCAGCCCAGTGGCATCACATTGCATTACAAGGAAAAAATTAGTGCAAATGGGACATGTTTGAGCTGTCTACAGTATATAACTACCATCCAAAACAATAACAAAAAAATGTATCTAGATAAATTTGATGATTATGTAATTTGATTTATATCTTCTATGAGGACTCATATTGTACACTTCTGAATTCGAAAAATATTTATCAGAAAAAAACAATAACTAGTGGCTAATTAATAAGAGTTTGGTAGTTCTCTAGTCTTTGCCAAAGCAACACACTCCTTTTCAGCTGGGATCCAAAGACTAGATTTATCTCTTATATGCAGAGCGGTACAGAAAAGCAGCAGTGAGACTGCAAACTGCCCTACATGCTACTGACCCCTGTACTCTGCCCTACCTACTACTAACCCCTGTACTCTTCCCTACCTACTACAGACCCCTGAACTCTGACCTACCTACTACTGACCCCTGTTTTCTGTCCTGGATGCTACTGACACCTATACTCTGACATACAATATATACTAATGACTTCTGTTTTCTACCCTACATACTACTGACCCTTGTACTCTGCCCTGTATATTGCTAACCCTGTATTCTGCCCTATATACTATTGACCCCTGTACCCTGACCTACATAATACTGACCCTGACCTACAGTACATACTACTGACCCTTGTTTTCTGCCCTATATACTACTGACCCCTGTTCTCTGCCCTACATATTACTGACCGCTGTACACTGCCCTACATACTACTGACCCTGTATTCTTCCCTATATACTATTGACCCCTGTATTCTGACCTACATATTACTGATACCTGTACTCTGACCTACAGTCAGTGGCGGTCTCTCTTGCAGGGTGCGCCCGATCCCTAATCTACATGCAGGGAGCCGGACGCATTGGATTTCAATGGGGGTTTTTTCTTTCAATGCACACGATTAGAGTCTGAGGCTCTAATTGGCTTAAAAAATGGTGGGCTCCAGGCGCAGAGCACTGCGCCCGGAGCACATCCAGTTGTGGGACGTTAAAGAATTAATATTCGCTAATGTGTTCCTGTTTCTCCTCCCGGCCAATCAGGATGCGGGTTCTTAGACCCGATTGGCCTGGGCGTCCTAAGATCTGATTGGCCGCGAGTCCTAAGTCCTGATTGGCTGGGAGGAAAGCGACCACCGGGAGCCGTCGAAGCCATGACCTGGATGGGGTAAGTGCGGGGCTAGCAGGAGGTCTGGCGGGTGACTAGCGAGCGATGCGGAGATCGAGCGATGGTGGGAAGTGCCGATCGATCGAACGCCAGGGTTGTTTGGTTGTCTGGCTGGTTGGGGGTGGCTGGCTGGCTGCCCCCCCTCCAAGAAAATTGAGCACCAGCCGCCACTGCCTAGTACCTAGTACTGGCCCCTGTTTTCTGTCCTAGATACTACTGACCCCTGTAGTCTGACCTACATTACATACTACTGACCCCTGTACTCTGCCCTACATACTTCTGAACCTGTATTCTGCCCTATAGTCTATTGACCCCTGTACTCTGACCTACATACTACTGACCCCTTTACTCAGAGCTACAAACCATGAACCCCGTACTCTGCCCTACCTACTAATAATCCCTTTACAATGCTCTACAGACTACTGCCCTTGTACTCACCCTACATACTACCGACCCCTGCATTCAGTGTTGGTTAGCCCTGACCCTTGCCCTCTGCATTATCCTGGCCTGGCCTCTACACTCTGTGTTACTTAATCCTGACCCCTGAACTCTGCATTTTACTACAATTGATGCTAGAGTTAATAATCCTCACTCAAACTGCATGACATTTCTTTCCTTCCATTCATCTATAACACCAGGCATTTTTCTCCTACTGACCAATTTGTATGCTTTACTGTATGTTACATACTCAGGATATGTTTTTGTTTCAACAGTTGCTTGTTACTAAGTAGATTGGCAGTAGTACAAGGACTGCAAAAGTGTGCAGTGTATACTGTGTGTTGGTGGGTGCCTAGCCAGGTGTGTTAATTTCCCACTCCCCCCCCCTCTTCTGCTGGGATCTGAAAAAAGAGTAGGCTGTGTGTGCAGCAGTCGCTTCTCACCCTGAGCTTCCCTTCTATGCAGCTTCAGAGCAGTACTGTGTGTGATTCCTCTTTCATTCTCCCTTTCTCTTGGCAAGCAGCAGAGGGACCAATCAGGAAAAACTGGAGGAGGGTCATGGGGACATGTAGTCCTCTTGGGAGCACTACCCACTGAAAGTAATGGGGCCTGAACTACAGCCTCCACCAGACCCTGCAGAAAAATGAGGGGAAAGAGTTCAATTTTTCGAGGCTGTAGGGGACACATCGCTGTCCAGTGTGCACCACCACTGCTGCATTAGGGCAGACTGAGCAGGATCCAGAGTTCTGAGTCAAGCTGTGCTAACTGCCAGAGTCACCTGGGTACAGAGCAGACAGTGGACTAATCGATGTGTGTGACCAGATGGTGAGCTGCAATATTGCTGGGACTGGTAAACTGCTGCTCTGGAGATTTACTATCTGCTGCTAGAGACACTGGGCCCTTTAGGAACTGACTATACAGCCATCTAGTAGCCTTACTGCTGCCTGCAGGCTTGACTGGTACTATATTTATGTCAACCAATGGTGCAATTGGGCCCCAACACTAGACGGCTAAATAGTTAGGACCAAATACTGTCTTTAACAGCTGTTACACAGAGACCTTCACCTATTGCTTATGCTAGGAGGTACCTCTCAGGGTACATTGCATCATATCCCAGCCATTCTCCTAGAGTGCACTTTGGACTAGTTATAGTATTAATATTCAAATTGCAGTTAATGCTTATATGCACAACTTATTGCTGACTTTGCTGATTCATGAGTTTTTCCAATTTAGTGATAAAGAGCTCTATTCTAAGTCATCTTGGCATAGTGATTATACTCTCTAGCGAACTGTGTCTGAACCTATCTTCTGTGTTTATATATGCTCAAAACACATTTATTATAACCTGTACCAATACACCAATGAATTAATTTACCACTAAACAGTTTGGTGTCTATGTACTGGTGCTAATTCGCAGCCGAGTTCAAGGTATCTTGATAGAGGCTGAAGGTGTTTTTGGATTCGAGGAGCAGAACAGAGAGCCCAAATTACCAAGCAGCTCCTGCGGGAGTAGTGCTACACATGTGTAAACTCAGACTCTTTAGCTGTACCTGATTAAACCATGACCAATACTCATACCCATGTAGCCACGTCCATTTTCCACCACAGTGCATGCAACATCCAGCATTATCCCTTATCCAGGCTGTCTCTTTTTTTGGGGTTAGGAGTTACAGTATTATTGCAAACATTGACACCAATGCTGGGGTTTATTATTGCACTTACTAACACCAATGCTGAGAGTTATTAATGTACTTACGGACAGCAATACTGGGGTTTTTTATTGCAGTGATTTACACCATTGCTGGGGGATAATATTGCAGAATCTAGTTTATAGTACCACAATTAACGCACTAAATATTTATTTTCTTAAATGAAAATGTGAAGTAGGCATTTTCTTTTCTTTATCTATCACTCTCAATTTCTTACAAATATTTTTTGGCACTCTAAGCTCAAAAGGGTGCCTACCCCTGCAATATATTTTCATTTACAACATCCTTTTAAGTTTGATCAATTAAAAATCAGACATTGGTTACTGCTCTCCAGACTTCATGGAGTGTATAATTATGTCTCAGTTTAGTTAGTTTATAACTAGAATTTCTTATATCAGAAAGGCTCTTACACAGATCCCAAATTCTGAACAACAACAGTGAATATTATGTGACAGTTAACACAAAATAGTGATCTGGAATGGGATCTCCAAATAACTAGATTGTGTAGGGTAGCAATAGGAAGTTTAGATGTGCGCAGTGTTCTGCAGGCGGCCGTGCAGGATTTTACCATATGTTGCTTGAATATAATGTCTTTGATGTAAATGCATCCTTTTATTCAATAGATCCGTTTTTACACAGTAATGCACTATGAGCCTCCTCCGTTGCCTTAGATATTGCCTGATGTGATAAACGAGTTTAAGGAGAGACACGAGCCTGAATTTCCTTCCTGAAGCCGACTCACCACTTATCTCCAGAGGAAAATTTACACACATATATGATCTCTTGGTGGGATAATTTCTTTTGGTAACCTGCCAACCTTATGCATACAACATGGTGGTGATGCACCTTTAATGTGGAATCAATCTATTTGCACTAGTTGGAATTGCATGTGGGAAGCTGGAATTACTTTTTTATTTTATGCAAATATATGAACCGTGGAGCACTGTTAATTTTTTATTACTTTATTTTCATCTTTTGAATTGTTTTGCACATTTGGTTTAATCACCTGTTATTTTATGTAGCAGGTTTTTTTCAATAAGCATTCACATGTTGAATATTCATGTTTTAAGTCTATTTATTTTATGATCTAGTTATTTGGAGATCCCATTCCAGATCACTGCTTTGTGTTGAAGTGGATATAAACCCGATTCATGAAATCTGAGCTGGGCACATTGATCTGCAGTGTTTTCTTATCTCACTCCAAAGCACTATGTCCTGTAGCTGTCTCCTGCTCCGTAGCTCTGTTATCAGCCTTAACACTTCTCACACGTTCTCAGAAATGGGAGATAGAAGTGTGTTAGTGGAGGTTGCTATAAATAGATTAGCAGTCAGCTTGCTGTCTAAGAGCAGAGCTCTGCACATTCCTTTCTTCCTTTGCCTCTGAAGAGAGGGGGTGTGTGCCTTCCCTCCAATCAGCTGTCTTGGCTGTATGCCAATAATCCACTCCCAGTGCTAACCAGGAAGAGAAAAACTTTAACACGAAGAGCACTTTCTAAAGAATATATAAACCTGAAGACGGCAGATATACATGTAAAACAGGGCTCAAAATTTCAAGTCCTGAACTACTAACCAGACCTTAACAGTTACTCGTCACCAGTTGCCCCACCCAAACCCTACCAAGCCCCGCCCCTAAATCAACCCCCAAACACGCCCACGCCTCCCCCAGTACATCCCTACCTCCAACGCCTCCCCCAGTACATCCCTACCTCCAACGCCTAACCCAGTACATACCTACCTTCAATTCCTCTTCCCAGCATATCTCTGCCTCCAATGCCCCACCCCCCCTCCCAACGACCCACCAGCACACCTCATCTTCTGACCTCCCCTCTCCAGAACACATATGCCTCCAATCTCCCCCCAATCCTGTACATCTATGCTTTCAATATTCTCCCCAATCCATGATATCTTTGCCTCCAATTCCACCACCATTCCCCCCACTCTATCATACTGTATGATAGGTTAGGGGAGTGAAGGTGGAATTGGAGGTATAGATATCATGGATTGGGGAGAATATTGAAAGCATAGATATCATGGATTGGGGAGAATATTGAAAGCATAGATATCATTGATTGAGGGGGGGGGGTGGAATTGAAGGCATAGATATGATTCAGACCTCCAATAAAACAACCCCCCCCCTCCCCGTCCATGATATCTATGCCTCCAATTCCACCCCTCCTATCCAGCACATGCTTGCTCTCAATCCCACCCCCTTCCTTCCAGCACACATCTTGTTTATTCCCCCATTTCATCAATGCCTCCAGCACACTGTCATTGTTTTTTACCATTCTGCAGCCACGGGGGTCAGTCATCACTGCACACTGAGGGCGGAGCGACGTTTGAGCCTGCCTACTTAGGACCGCCCCACTCCTTAGATGTGCAGCAGAATGAAGGCGGAGAGGGGCGGTCCCAGGCGGCAACGTGCACGGTCTTTGTGTCTGGGCGGGGATGTGCAGAACGGAGAAGGAGAGGGGCGGTCCCAGGCGGCTCTTGCAAGTATAGTGCAGTGCACGGTCTGTGTGTCTAGACGGGGATGTGCAGAACGGAGGCGGAGGGTGTGGTCTCAGAGGGCTCTTGCAAGTATAGTGCAGTGCACGGTGTGTGTCTGGGCGAGGATGTGCAGCAGAAAGAAGGCGGAGAGGGGCGGCCCCAGGCGGCGAAGTGCATGGTTTGTGTGTCTGGGTGGGGATGTGCAGCAGAACGGAGGTGGAGAGGGGCGTTCCAGCGGCTCTTTCATGCCTAATTAACAGCACACTCTGCGAGCCTGGGCGGGGATGTGTGGCAGGAGGTGGAGAGGGGCGGTCCTAGGCGGCTGACTGTATGAATTGAAATATCCACGCTGCGAGTCTGTGCGTGGCGGAGGAGCACTTGGTATACAATCCTGTGATAGCACAGCCCTGTCATTACTCGCCCTCCTCATTTGTTTACTCGCCAAATGCGAGTAGGCAAGTGCAAATTTTGAGGGCTGATGTAAAACATATGTAGTGAGATTTGTTTCACCTCTGTGTATCATCTGAGGCTGTTCACTGCGGCTCAGCTGTGCAAATCGCCATAGGTGTACGTCGGCTCATGAACTCGCTTTTGTGGATGCTTCCATTGGCCAGGGGGGAGCCAATCAGTGGGTCTGGCAGATGTGATGTCCGCCGGCCACCCATGATCATTCCCGGCAGTGACAGAATGGGGATCTGCCTGTGTAAACAACGCAGATCTCCATTCTGACAAGGGAGATCACACAGATCCTGTCTTTCTGCTATGCAGGAAGACGGATCTGTGTGTTGTCCCAGTGAGCCCTTCCCCCATACAGTTAGAACACACAGTGAGGGAACAGTGCACAAATCAAGGTCCATTAAGACATGGATGAGCCAGTTTGGGGTGAAGGAACTTGACTGACCTGCACAGAGTCCCGACCTCAACCCCATAGAACACCTTTGGGATGAATTAAATTGAAGACTGCGAGCCAGTCCGTCTTGTCCAACATCAGTGCCTGACCTCACAAATGCACTTCTGGAAGAATGGTCAAACATTCCCATAGACACACTCCTCAACCTTGTGGACAGCCTTCCCAGAAGAGTTGAAGCTGTTATAGCTGCAAAGTGCGAGCCAACTCAATATTGAACCCTGCAGACTAAGACTGGGATGCCATTAAGGTTCATGTGTGTGTAAAGGCAGGCGTCCCAGTACTTTTGGTAATATAGTGTACATGCAAATATGATCAAGCACAATACCGACCATCCTTGCATTTTTTTCTGCCAGGAATGTTTGGTGTTCATAAATCATTACAGTGTGCAAGTACCCTTACAAGCTTTGCTGAAGACGTTTAGCATCAACCAACAAAATGGCAGCACCAACTAGCTGACAAAAACATACAACACAGCGTAAACAGAAAACCTGGAAACAATACATGTTTAAGCCTAACTAACCTACAGCACAATGAACTGTATGAATATGAGTAAAACAATAAAAGCAAAAAAAATGAAAAAACATACACATTATTACTACTACAATAAACCAAATACTAAATTTACAAGCAGGGTATGACCCCATTTGATATGCAGAAAAGAAAGCAGCAAACAATAAATCTAGACAATAATGAATCGGAATGTAAAGCATTTAAGCAGAACACATGCATAAGCACTGTGATGTAAACATATTGTAGTAAAGCAGATGTTAGGAATCAGGCATTTGCAGAGGTTCAATGCATGGTCATTATGGTTTTTATACCGCTTGTCAACAAATATTTATACTGTGGGGATCAAAGCAAGAAGTGGGCAAGAAGGCAGGAGTCATTTATGAAATACACCAAGTAGACCTACACTCATAATTACCTTAAAGCTATGATTGCAGTCCTGCTGTTATTAGTCATTAAAGAGAAATTCCTTGTTTGTTGAGAAAAAAACAACAATCCCAACTGGGTGATCAAAGTACATTGCAGGGATTTTTACCAGGTTTTGCTCAGGCCTCGTACACACGACCGATTTTCTCGCCGTAAAAAACACGTCGTTTTTTTCGACGAGATTTTTGTTAAGCTTGTCGATTTTCTCGTCAAGCTTTCTATGCGTACACACTGACATTTCCCAATTTCCTCGTTGTTCTCCACGCTCACGTCCAGCACGTACGACGGCACTATAAAGGGGAAGATCTTTTTTCTTGGCGCCACCCCTTGGGCTGCTTTTGCTGATCTCGTGTTACCGCGTGTGAAGTAAAAGTTTGGGAAGAGACGATTCGCGCTTTTCAGTCTTCGTACTTTTCAGATCGTTTTCTGCGGTTCAGTTTGTGCTTGTGGGTTCGTATCTTGACTTTCAGGGAGTCTAGGCAGGTCGTATCTGTTTTACAGTGCGTTCTTGCCTGTTCGTTTCTGTTTTTCAGTTCGTTATTCATAGGCCTTGCTGTTCTAAAGTGCGTTCTGTTCTGTACGTTCTGATAAGACGACCGTTTCATATTAGCCATGTCGCCTGGACGTTCTCGTCGTCGAGTTCGTGCTGTGCGTGCGCTTGGTGTTGGTCTGCTTGTTTTGGACCAAGACCAGTCCATGAATGTTGTGAGGAGGAGTTCATGGACCAAGAATTGGTTGCTCCAGCGGGACCAATTCTGCCATATGCCTCTGCTGCGGGAGATCGTCGAGAATAATCCTGAGGAGTACAGGAATTTTCTGCGGATGTCTGACCCCGTATTTCAGGAACTGTTGGCTTTGGTGTCCCCCTATATTACCAGGCAGGACACCGTTATGCGGGAAGCCATCAGTGCTGAGCAGAGGCTCATCGCCACGTTACGTTACCTGGCGACAGGGAGAAGTCTTCAGGACTTGAAGTTCACCACAGGCATCTCCCCCCAGGCTCTGGGCCTCATAATCCCAGACACCTGTTCTGCTATTATACAAGTCCTGCAGGAGGACTATATTAGGGTAAGTTTTCTCCATTAACATCACATTTTATGTATTACATGTATGCTAATGTATTGTATTTCTTTCATCCTTCCCTAATTACCATGATTGTAATATGCTGAGAATGTCCCCTTTGTCCCCATGCATGCTGGAAGCTTTAGATTGCCCCTTTTTTCTCCTCCATAAATATTTCCCTTCACTAACTTTTCCAGCAGGGGCGCCTGTTGCTCCAAATGTTTGAGGGTCCCACCCCAATTTATGAACTAAACTTCCTCCTTTTTTGCTCAGGTGCCTAATAAACGCCCCCAGTTGTCCCCTCTAATGCAGCCATTTGGTTCCCTCCAATGCAGCCATTTTCCCCCCAGCCCTGCACTTACCTTCTTGTGGTCAGCGCCATCCTTCTTCTGTCCTTGATGTCTTCTCCTTCCCTTGATGTTGCATCAGCCAATCATGTTACCATTAAACAGACTTGGTGAACATGATTGGCAGAGCAGCCTGCCAGTGTTTCCCCAAGGAATGCCCCCCCCCCCTGCGTCCCCTATTTTACTTTTCGGAAGCCAATTACATCCCTCAGGTTGTAATGTGCAAGACTATTTTACTACCTGTTTCTGCTATGCAATTTGAACCCCCTAAATGCCGCAATTATTCATATGTCGGTCGCTAAACAAGAGGCCATCCACCTGAATAGTGGGCGGCATAGACAATACATAGGTTAATGCAACGCATGAACCTATGTATTGTTCTGAGTGATGGGCACAGGAGAGAGGGGGCAGTGCTCCAGCACCCACTCTGGACGCACCGCCACTGCAATGCTATCCTGTGGCCAAACACATTTCCCCCCCCCCCCCAAAATAATTTAGTAATGGCCCATCAGAGGGGGTGATGAATCTGATAAATGAGCCTTCCCTTATACTTATTTTAAACACCTTAATAAACGTAGAATTTGATTGATGTTGGCCTTGATTTTTTTTAAATCAAATTTCCTTGTAATGTCTGACTTTGGTATTCTAATATTATTTCATCTTGTTTCACTCCACAGCTTCCTTCCACGCCACAGGAATGGCAGACTGTGGCATAGGAGTTTGCCACGCGGTGGGACTTCCCCAACTGCGGTGGTGCCATAGACGGGAAGCACGTCCGCATCGTGCCGCCACCCCGTTCTGGGTCCTACTACTACAATTACAAGGGGTTTCATAGCATTGTGCTGATGGCGGTGGTGTCAGCACGGTATGAATTCCTCTATGTTGATGTAGGGAAGAATGGCCGGATGTCCGATGGGGGATCCTTCATCCAGACGGAGTTTGCCCTCCGTCTCCAGAGTAACGACCTTGCATTGCCACCGGATGCAGGGAATATTGAAGGACTCCCCTTTGTTTTCTTGGTTGATGAAGCCTTCGGACTCGGACGGCATCTTATGAGGCCATTTCCACAGAGGACCCTAACCCCAGAGAAGAGGGTGTTCAATTACCGGCTGGCCAGGGGCCGAAGAGTTGTCGAAAATGCCTTTGGCATAATGGCCAGCCGGTTCCGCCTTTTTATGACTTCAATACACTTGGCGGACTACAAAATAAACTATGTCGTATTATTCTGCTGTGTGCTACACAACTTTCTGAGCCAAAAATCAAATTCCTATATGGCCTCAGTTTTGCCAGAGGCTGGACTTTCCCCTGCAAATCCCCTGCCGGGCCTGGAATCTGCCCGTCCTGGCTTGCCCTCCCAAAATGCCCGTGAGGTTCGGGACAAATACATGGAGTATTTCACGGGTAGGGGGGCAATTCCTATGCCAGCCTATGTCTAAGGATCCCAATAAAAAGCTTGTTTAAACCTTTAATTATTTGTTCTTTCCTGTCTCCTAGTTTGTCTTTGTGCATTTGTAGTGCCAAGTGTATTTTACTTTAGTAAATATCAACCATTTCACTATGTAACCTTACAAAATAACCAAATAAGCTTAGAGGGTATTATAAAAAGAAGCTACACGTTGTTTGTGGTCAAATATTTTACTCTGTGCACATTCTCACCATTTTTATTTTTTTCAGGTTTTTTGGGTTGGCCTGGCCCCAACCCAGCAATTTTTTGCTTATGAACATACAAAAATAACAGTTGCATTCCAAAAATTACAACATTGGATACCTCTGAGCAATCTGAGACATTCACTTACACAAACTATGTCTCTATGTGCCCGTCCTAATATGGGGTCCTGCCACCCCTTGCCCAGGCAAAAATTGAATATGCACACATTTGGGATTTTTCACATCTATGAAGTTTACAATCCTGATCCCTATTGTCAACATGTGCTATCTGCCATCAGGGGTGATCAATGGACGTGTTTTGGGGGTGCAACCCCTTCCTCAGTTCACCGTCTTTAGATACGAGGAAGGGGTTGCACCCACAAAAGACGTACATGGATATCCCCTGATGGCAGATAGCACATGTTGACACACTGTGTGCAGATTCAATTTTTGGCTGGTTTGATTGTCAAAAAAATTCGAAAAGTTGCAAAAACAAACATGTAAAAACAAATGTGTTTGGATGGCTTATTGAATTCTCCCCAAAACATTGAGAATGTCTTTAAATGTTTGTTCCATCACATGGATTCTTTGTTTAATAAGGTCCAGTTCCGTGCTACATTCCATCACTTGCTGGATGAGGCGGAGGGCACTGTCAGCAGAGAACCGTGTACTATCCTTCACAACATTTATATCCCCTAAAAACAAAAAACAAAAAGGTATTATAACTCTGCAGGCCTACATCTCTTACCTGAAGCTGTGGTGACAGATACTGACCTGTTGTGGTGACCGGATCCACAACGTCATCCACCTCTCCTTCCTGCACTTCTCCTTCCTCCACCTCAACTTCCTGCACATCTTTCGGTTGTGGGTCTTTGGGAGTTTGGGGTTGCTTGGAAGTTGTGGGGTGCATGTGCTCCCTGGAGTGTCCTCCTCCCAGTCTTCTCTCCCCTATGAGAAGCAAACAAAAGGTCAATTTATCACACTGTAAATCTCAATGTTAAAATAAAAACAGGCTAAATTGATTGGAAGTGTGGTACAAGTGTGTGTTTGGGCGGAATTTAAAGAAGAATGCATTATTTATGACCAAGAATATGCTTAGTATTCACCTTTGGATGTAATTTATTTGACATGGAGGCACCACAAAAATTATCGTATGCACCTGTGTGGGACACCCAAAAAAGGCGGGTCTGGTGGCCCACACTATAGTGCTCCAAAGTACAGATGTGGAAGCAGCTGCTGAGTGTCCTCTCCTTTACACTGATAAAAGTTTGCATTTCATTCTCTTTACAAACACATCATCTAGACGAAAAAATACGCCACAATTTTGGAGCAAAAATGGCAGATGTATAATTACTTTTGTGGCTCTAAAATAAGCCAAAACCGCGGATAGTGGCCGAACGAAGTGTCGGTAACGTAACGAACGATTACTGTGCCCAACCAAGTTCAAAATATTACATTTTGGAAGCGAGTCCAATATGAGAAACCAAAATAAAGAGCAACATGTCAGTTTAGAAAAAGATTAATATCATAAAAGTCTACATTTTACTTACTTTTAGCGAGCATTCTCTTTATGCTCCTCAACTGCTCTGGCTCCCTCAGTTTGAGGTCTGACCACCTCTTTCTGAGCTGCTCATTTGAGCGTTTCACCCCGAAATTCGCCTTCAGACTCTTCACGACTTTAGTGAGGATTTTGGCCTTCCTTCTATTTGGTTTGCTATACGGCCCATGCTTGGCATCATAATCAGCCTTGAGCAAGATGTCCACCATCTCCGCCATCTCCACCAAAGACATATTCGATGCCTTGAATCTCCTTCTTGATCGTGACGTTTCCTCGGTCTCCGGGCTTGTCTCCTCCTCGTTAGTTGCGGAATTATCAGACACCTGCTGTAACTCCGCCATATCTGTCTGCGCGCCGAAAGAGAAGGGGCGGGGAAAAGATGTTAGATAGAACGTCATGGGCGGGCGACGTGTGCGGAGCGACGTGTTCGTATTTTGACGCATGCGTGGTGTGTATATAGCAAACACACATGTGACTATAGTACGTTCGGTGTGCGGAGAGAGGAGTTCAAGTGACGGACGTGCGAACGAAGGTATGTGATTTTGTGACTTGTACAAATTGTTGGCCTATACTGTCTTGAGAATGTTGGAGGATATATATGGTGACTAGCATGTTAAGGAGGTTAGACTGTTTGCCTCACATTAGTTATATATAATTTATTTAACTTGCAGATACAATATGAATGTCTTTATAAGCGACAAGGATTTCCTGGCGGAATTTATTGACCGGGTAAGGGAGCTGCCCGCTCTGTGGGAGACGAAAAACCCCATCCACAAAAAAAGAGGGGTGAGAAAAGCAGCGCTGGAGAAGCTGCTCCCATTTGTGCATACCAAGGTGCCCACAGCCACAGCAAAACAAGTGGACACTAAAATTGGGAGCTTGAGAGGTACCTACAGGACTGAACGCTCTAAGGTGCTGGCTTCTCAGAGGTCAGGACAGGAGCAGCAGCAGATGATGTGTATGTCCCGATTTTGTGGCACAAGGCCATCACTCTCCACTCTTCCCCCCAGACTTCCCTGCAGCCAACCTGAGCCTTCTCTGGAACAAGAGGAGGCAGCCATCCTGGATGATCCTGATTTGGCCATCTGGAGCCAGGTATAGCATTTTTCGAAAATGTATTGGGATAAACTTAATGTTAGACAAATATGTCAAGATGACAAACATAAACTATTTTGGATTGCACAAGTGAAATCAAGATCTGTAGACATTATTCTGCACTTAATTGGGTGCTAAATAGTCAATCTGATGTAGTGGTAAATTTAAAGCAAGGATTTATGGATTTACATTCTAATTGCTTCAATCCGGATTACAAAGTTTGATGCAAAGATTAAACGAACATATTAAACTATGTCCCTTTTTCATACACAGGATGAAATCAGCCAGGAGGAGGGTCTGGAAACTGTCAGGCAGGAGGAGGAAGGGCCCAGTGGCAGCCAGGAGGTGGCAGGGCCCAGTGGCAGCCAGGAGGTGGCAGGGCCCAGTGGCAGACAGGAGGTGGCAGGGCAAAGGAGAAGCACCAGATCCCAGGTGCCTCCCATCCGGCTTCACAAAGGAGGCAGGAGGGACAGGAGCACGAGTGAGGCAGCAATGGCCCTTATTCGTGAGGCCCATGCCACCCTCCAGGAGCCCACATCCCCTGAAGAGGCCATTGCCGGCCTAGTGGAGGCTAAGTTCAAGGTGATGAGCATGGAGCAACGCCTCCTATGCGAGCCCCTGCTCATCACCTTGCTCAACAAGGGGGTGATGGAGAAAATTACCCCCAATACCGCCATATGTGAGGTGGCACAACTGACCCAACCTCAACCTCCACCTCCCCCTTCTTCTTCTGCCCCACCCCCTTCTGCTACACCTCCCCTTCTTCTTCTGCCCCACCCCCTTCTGCTACACCTCCACCTTCTTCTTCTGCCCCACCCCCTTCTGCTACACCTCCCCCTTCTTCTTCTGCCCCACCCCCTTCTGCTACACCTCCACCTTCTTCTTCTGCCCCACCCCCTTCTGCTACACCTCCCCTTCTTCTTCTGCCCCACCCACTTCTGCTACACCTCCACCTTCTTCTTCTGCCCCACCCCCTTCTGCTACATCTCCTCCTCCTCCTCCTGACAGGAGTACCCCTCCAGTGGGCCAGCCTCCAGCCAAACGAAGAAGGAAGGCTGCAGGGAAGGCTTCAGGGAAGATTGCAGGGAAGGTTGCCAGGAAGAAGAGGAAGTGATGGCCTTGCTTCATTGTGGTCGGACAGAAGGCAGCCTGTTGTAGTACCACAGACTTGGGACATATATCTCACCTGCTGCTGTTCCTGACCTCTGGGAGGCCAGCATCAGATTGTGTTCAGAAATGTTGGCCTTCTCAAGCTCCCAATTTTAGTGTCCACACAGGGTTGCTGTGTGCTCTGGGGTCCCTGGGATGCACAAATGGCAGCAGGTTCTCCAGCGCTGCCTTCTCTTTATTTTATTTGTAAACATGAATAAATGTGATTTTTGTTTACGTTCATACTTGACTATGTGTATTTGTAAAAATAAAAAATCTAGCTTTGGAGTAAGCAGATACATTTGACTGACAAAAAAAGGGACAGATAACAACCCCCCAAAAGAATAACTAAATCTGATTATCAAAAAAACATGGTGGGAAGTTTAACTAATATAGAGTCCAAAATTAAATGGGAGATCACTACCAAAACATTGCGAAATTATAATTAACATCATTTTTAAAAATATTACCATTTAAATTATTCCTAAAAACTTGCACGATATAATACACATAAATCTTCTTAAGAGCAGCATGAAAAAGGTTAAAAAATAAGTCATAACTCTGTGTGAATATCAGCAGCAAAAGAAGGTCACTCGTTTTGATTAATGTAACATTCTAACGAAGATTTCAAGGCAGAACATTTAAACAATGCAATATTTTTGAGCGTGACGAATGTGCTCTCTCCATTACAAAGGCTTGTTTTACCAGAAGATGCGCTCCCGTCTCATAGTTGCTTGTGAGCATGCGCGCTTTTGGAAGAGTCGTAAAAGCATACACACGAACCATTTTCTCGTCACAAAACAGCCCGACGAGAAACACGACGAGGAAATCTTGAATCCTGACGAGAAAATAGAGAGCAGGTTCTCTATTTTCTCGTCGAGATTCTCGGCAAATTTCTCGTCGTAAAACCATACACACGAACGTTTTTCTCGAAAAAAAAGCCCTCGCGGCACATTTCTTGCCGGTTTTGGACGAGAAACTCGGTCGTGTGTACGAGGCTTCAGTCCTACTTTTTTTCTGCTCTGAAAAAAGCTGCTTCTTCCACTTCTTTGGATACTGATTCTGAATGGTACCAATGCTCACCAAAACTGAAATTCCTATTGCAGGAGCGCCCAAAAATGTGACTTGTATCCTGGGGCTTGTTCACACTAGTGGTTGTAGGAGGTAAAACCCTGCAATTGAGCCACACTTTTATGATCCCCCAACTGCTACCACCTTTAGCTGCAGAAGCAGCAGCTAGAGGTATACACATGCCACATCTGTGATGTTTTGCTTCGTGGCTGCAGCAGGGATTATATCCCCTGTCACTTTCAAGTGAATGGAGTCACAATGGCAACCAATCAGCTTCTACCTTTCATTTTCAAAGTTTAAAGTGGAACTAAATTTGAAAAAAAAATGCAAACAAGCAGGCTCTTTATCGCAGAAGAGACATGCAATAAAATACATTTACCTTCCTGTTGGCAATTCCCTGTAGAATGTACACTGATCTGTGCATGTGAAGCTCAGTTTATATTCTGGCACACTGCCTGGGATAGCAGCACTCCTGCACAATTGTGGGAGGGACGTCATCCAGTGCCAGCCAATCAAGACGGCTGAAGACAGGCACCCCAGAAAAAGCCAGTGAGAAAATGCTGGCAAGGGACCTTATGGTCCCTTGGTGGAGAGGTAACATCATGATCTCCACCTCGTCCAATAAGAGAACACCTTTGTCATGTACCTGGTAGAAGAACCTGACACAATGAGGAAGGCCTCTCTTACACCTCTGACGTGGTGCCCTCGATAGAGCAGATAGGTGACTCAGGAGTACAGAATGGCGCGAGTGCCTATTGGTCTTGCTAGCAGCAGGGCTAGATGGACTCTCTGTATCAAGCAGAGGAAGACCATCAGTAGATCAAGGAAGAGCAGGGGTGCCGGATGAACACCAGTGAGCAGGAGACAGGAGCAGGCTGGCACTGGCGAGAGCAGACAGGTACAGGCTGGTAGCAGGCAGGTGGTGAGAAGGCACCAGAGGAATATAGGCAGAGGCTCACAGCAGGCAGTCCAGCAGTGATGGGGAAAGAGGCAGACAAACCAGGTCATACACAGGCAGACGGATCAGGCGCAGATGTGTAGGCAGAAGTAAAGTCAGGATACAGGCTGTCTGTAACAGATCTGAGGAGCAGCAACAAGGGTCACAGGCAGAAGCAAGGTCAGAGGCAGGCCTGGGTCAGTGCAGGTGGAGTTCAGGAGTAGTCAAGACAAGCTGGGTCGATAACAGTAGCCAGATGCAGAGCAACAAGTTGCAGGTATGCACAGGAACGCTGTAGAAAAGACAACACTGAAGCATAGCACAGGCTCAGTTTAAATAGCTCCATTTTGAGCAACAGATGTGCGCATGAGCAACAGATGTATGTGCATGCGCATGAATGTGCAAGAGTGTATGAGGATGTGCACAATAACTATATTCATGTAAAGGAACATGAATTAGCCTGTGCCTATGCACAGGGCACCGTCCAGAAAAGCCACCTAGTCTGCTGGTATGCCCTTCCCGATAACCTTGCATTTGTTGAGAAAAATGCAAGGCACTCTCTGAATGGAACTTGTGCCGAGTTACTGACCTCCTCTGTTTCAGGGACGTGCAGTCAGGGGAGGCAGAAAAAAACAAACAAAAAAAAAAGATCGACTTCAACAGCCGTAGCTCGGCAGTGCCTCTCCTCACGTCTTGTCAGAGGCACTGAGCTCAATGGACAGCTTGGAGTCTTGGACCAATGGTAAAGTACCATTGGCCCAAGCTGTTCAATAAAAATGTTGCAGTGGAGGCACGCCTCTCACTGCAGTGTCATAGAAGGGGGCATGTGTCTAAAAGACAAATACTCCCTTCCAGTCTAGCCCTCTTAACTAGAAGGAAATAACATGTGTTTATGTGTAAAAGATTTACCCATAATCCCATGTTTTTCTCACAGTTAAGAGGGAGAATGAGAATCTGCTGCTGCTGAAAAGGTACAAGCTAAATCATATATTATGATGCTATATGTTATAAGATAATAATTTATTATTTATCTATTTATTGTGAAATTACTGGTTGGAAGTTATAATTTCAAACGTCAGTAATTTTTCCGTCAAGCCACCTGCTTGAGTACATTTTTTTTAAATATAGTAAATTACCTTAAAAATAATATATAATAATTATTTGTATATTACTTACATATGGTAATTAACCCTTTGCCCCCAGGCCAATTCTGACACTTCTTTCCTACATGTAAAAATCTTAATTTTTTTGCTAGAAAATTACTCAGAACCCCCAAACATTATATATATTGTTTTAGCAGACACCCTAGGGAATAAAATGGTGGTCATTGCAACTTTTGAAGTTTTTCAAACGCATTTTTTTGGGGAAAGAAACTGTTTCATGAATAAAAAAGAAAAAAAAGAAAAACACTGACGTTAGCCCAATTTTTTGGTATACTATGAAAGATGATGTTACGCTGAGTAAATAGATACCTAACATGTCACGCTTTAAAATTGCGCACACTTGTGGAATTGAGCCAAACTTCAGTACTTAAAAATTTCCATAGGCGATGCTTTAAAATGTTTTACAGGTTACATGTTTAGAGTTACAGAGGAGGTCTAGTACTAGAATTATTGCTCTGGCTCAAATGTTCGCAGTGTATGTAACCTGGCTCTGATACTAGCCAGTGCCTCACCAGCCACTGACCTCACCGCACGTCCCTGCTGTGTTTAATATGCATCAGGGCAGCCATTGAGCACAGGACCAGGAAACGAGCTGCGATCACTGTAGAAGTGATGGCTACTGCAGTGATTTCCACCTTCTACAAAGATCGGCCAGGCAGGGATCATACATACCTACTTAGTCCAAAAATATACATGCTTAAACTTCAGCTTTAAGGGTTTATTCACACCATGTGCGGAGACCTGCATATTTGTGCACTTAAAAAACACAGATCTTCTGAAGTCTCCATCTATCCAGGCGTAAATAGTGCCTTGTGTTGTAAAATTGAACCGCTCACCATTCCCCATCTAGAACAGACTCCAGCCCACACAGATAGCCGTCCATGCGCAAACCGTGGATTGTAGTGTAAAAATGTCAGGCACCATTCCCTATTGCGCATACAGAACAGACTACAGCCCACATTGATAGTTTTTCCGTGTGGGCTGGTGTGAATGAGCCCTTATACTGGCTTTAAAATCTAAAAGGGTTGGGTTGTCTATAACACTTTCTGAGCTTTTGTATAGGCTCTATACATCAGACCAAAAAGAGGAACAACAGGAGAAAATACAGTATGAACAAAGGGATTTGGCTGCAAAAGAGGGACAACCACACCAAATGAAAGATATTTTGGAGCACTGTGCATTCCTTAACATTGCCCTAAGTATAGACAGTGTTATTGCTCTGATGGTTTGGAAGTGAAATGATAAAATACAAACACTGGTTCTGCCCATAGAATGACTACCTTCAATTTAGGTATCTACAGGTCCACTTTAAAATTGTTATTGGCAACAACATATAGTAAATGTTTTAATGAATTCAATGTCGAAAAAGGCAAACAACTTCACCTTAGTGTGGCATTTACCGTCTAGCATAATAGGATGACCGATAACGTCTGACTTACTTTTTAAAAGGTTAAAATATACATTTTCACAGGTTTCCACTATGTTACGGCCACTTTATCAAATGAAATACATCAGGAAAATCGTACAATGTCCATGTAATTTAGATCCTATTTAGCATTATTTAAGCATTTGTATTCTAGTTTTAGACTAAAAAGTGATGGGCTTCAGAAATGATACCTGAAGCTGGCCATACACTGAGCAATGTTGGACCAGTTCAGCACGGATCGGCTGAATTTTGATCACTGTATGGCCATCCCCACTTTACAGAAATTGTTCATTTGATTGCCTTCTGTCTAATGCGGCGTACACACGATCGTTTTTCATGCCATTTTTTTAACCGACTTTTTTCTCGTATTTTTTTTTCATGTTTCCTCTCAAGCCTGTCTTGCATCCACACGATCATTAAAAAAAACGCTTGAGCAAAGCGCAGTGACGTACAACACGTACGACGGCACTATAAAGGGGAAGTTCCATTCGAATGGCGCCACCCTTCATGTTAGTGAACTTTGTTGAGCGGTGATTCGCGCTTTTCAGCCTCATGCTTTTCAGTCCGTTACAGCGTGACGAATGTGCTATCTCCATTACGAACGCTCGTTTTACCAGAACGAGCGCTCCCGTCTCATACTTGATTCTGAGCATGCGCGTTTTTTTTCCCCTCGTAAAAGCATACACACTATCGTTTTTCACGTCGTTAAAAAAAACGACATGAAAAACGACGTGAAAAAATAGAGCATGTTCGAAAATTTTAATGCCCGTTTTTCACGCCGTTAAAAAGGCTCTGGAGCATACACACGATCGGTTTTAATGGCCATTTTAAAAAATGGCATTTTTAACGGCGTGAAAAACGATCGTGTGTACGCCGCAAAAGATATGTTTTGGAAATTTTTTCTCGATCAGCGGCTGCAGCCAATTGGCTGTTAGGAGACTCTGCAATGGGAAAAAATATATTGCAGTTTTAAAGTGCCATAAACAGGAAGGAAAAAAAATATATCGAATGTTGCTGCAACCATGTACATATATAACTACAGATTAAACATGGCACAACTATCAGCCCATCCCTGCATGCTATGGTTCTAGCTGTAGTCCTGGACTCAGAACTATTCTTTGGCCCCACGTCCAATCACTATTCGAATCTTGCCGCCTCAACCTCTGCAACATCTCCAAAATACGCCCCTTTCTAACCAATCACACCACAAATCTTCTAGTTCACTCCCTGGTCATCTCTTGTCTCGACTACTGCAACTCCCTCCTCATTGGCTTATCTGTACATAGGCTATCCCCCTTTAGTCCAGTAAGAATGCTGCTGCCAGGCTCATCTACCTTACCATTTGCTCAGTGTCTGCTACTCCTCTCTGTCAATCCATCCACTGGCTTCTGCTCACACATCAAATTAAATTCAAAATACTAACAACAACTTAGAAAGCCATCCACAACTCAGCCCCTAGCTACATCACTAGCCTAGTCTCAAAATACCAACCTAATCGTTCTCTTCCCAAGACCTCCTGCTCTCTAGCTTCCTCATCACCTCCTTCCATGCTTGCCTCCAGGACTTTTCCAGAGCCTCTCACATCCTATGGAACACCCTACCCAAATATGTCCGATTATCTCCTACTATGTTTCCTTTTTATGTTCCTTAAAAAACCCTTCTCTTCAGAGAAGCCTATGCTGCTTACACCTAACAATTGTACTTTTATTTTCTCTATCAGCTCATCCCCCACAGTAATTACCTTATGTATCACTTGCCCCTTCCTCCTAGATTGTAAGCTCTAACCAGCAGGGCCCTCTGATTCCCCCTGTAATGAATTGTATTGTAAATGTACTATCTGCCCTCATGTTGTAAAGCGCTGTGCAAACTGTTTGCACTATATAAATCCTGTATAATAATAATAATAATAATTAATCATAGAAACAAGCCTTTTAAACATTAATAAACACCAATAAGATTATCTATATTAAGCAAATCTCATATCTTGATACTTTCAGTTCCAGTGCTTAATGGGACAGATGCGCACCTTTCAAATAACACACTCCTAAACCGAACCCAGATAACAGCACTCTGATGCCTGATTGCACAGAGAGCACCCTGACGGACTGCTAAAACACTAAACCTCACCCTGTAAAATGCCTGCATCCCTGCAAACAAAAAAAAAAATATCCACCACTCACAATGGCTGACATGGATGACCCACCCCAGAGCTAATCAATGCACATTAATGGTGAATCCATTCAAAAATGTCAACATCAGAGGTTGCATCACTTTAGACCTTAGACCCCTTTCACACTGGGGCTGCCCCTGCGTTAGCGCTAAAGCGCCACTCGTTTTAGCGGCACTTTATCGCTGTTTAAGCGGCGCATTTGGGCTACTATCGGGGCCCTTTTAACCCCAAAGAAGGGGTTAAAAACTCTCATGTTGTGGTACTTCCGAAGCTCTTTTCAGGCGCTTCGAAAGCGTCACCCATTCATTCTAAAGGGCAGGGCGTTTTGGAAGCGCTAAATACAGCGCTTCCAAACCGCCACAAAGATGTTGCTTGCAGGACTTTTCATAACGTCCCGCAAGCGCAGGAATAGCAAGGATGTATTTCTGGACAGCCGCACTCTTAACAATAGTTGCCTTTATTAAAATTAGGACAGCACTACAAACCACAGCAAAAAAAAAAACTTCTATATCTAGTGTTTAGTCATAGCTACCTTCCTGTCCCGCAAGCGCACCGACCAAGTGTGAAAAGTCACACTGGAATGAATGGGAGGCAGATTTCAGGCGCTTAGCAGAGGCTATTTGCAGTGCTAAAGCACCTGAAAACCACCCTGTGTGAAAGGGGTCTAAATATTACTTAAAACCCCCACAACATTATATATTTTCTGAAAGAAGAGACCCTATAGAATAAAAAGGTGGCAGCTACAATTTTTTTAAGTCACATGATTTTAGAGCAACTGAAACCTTATTTTCAGTTATAAAAACATACAAACCAATTTTAGTGCATTCAAACACAATATAATGCTCAATTTGTGGGTAAAATATAAAATACGAGGTTGTGTCAAGTAAATTAATACCAAACATGTCAAACCTCAAAATTGCATGCACCAGTGAAACAGCAAAACACTACGGTACCCAAAACTGTCCATAGTTGACTCTTTAAAAGCCTTTACAATTTAGAGTTAACCATGAATAATGGCCCTAGAATTATCGCTCTTACACAAGTGTGTATAGCAATACCTAATATGTGTGGCAAAATCATCATTTTTGTATGCAAACGCATCAAACGCAAGTGTTTGTGTACATATGAGGATCAGGGGGCTTTTCAAATTCTCCTGGTTGTTTTGTAATTTGTTATATTAATCTTTAATTTATTTATTTTTTTAACTTAACTTAACTTTATTGGTATAACAAAGACACTGATAAGCCCCATATGCAATAGAATAGTGCAAGTGACAGACTCCATTTGTTTTCCCTGCTGACACCCATCATGGACATCCTGGGCACCCAGGAGGGATAGGTGGATAGGTCAGGCAGAGGTGTGGCATACGATGAAATGATCAGGCAGCTTTCCAGCCACCCAAATTATTTCCACAAGAATGCTGACTGACGGCTAAGTAAATGTAAAATATGTACATGCCTTCACTGTTGCCTACATACAACAGTAGCAGCAAAAAAGTCAGTCATCTCCATGGTCATATTCACAGCAGCTAAAATCTCATTAAGCTATTCTAAACAATGTACTCTGCAGGACACTCTGGAGTCCACCCAAACCTTTGCAAAAACACCACAGACAACCATCTGCTAGTACTTGTGGATACAACTATCACCTAGAGAAAGGATTCTTAATCTTGGGTTCATGGACCCTTAATGGGCCTCTCCCATCCCCTGGAACTCACTACCTCAACCTGTCCAGCTATCCCCTACTCTTGCTACCTTCAGGCGATCCCTGAAAACTCACCTCTTCAGGGAAGCCTATCACGTCTCCAACTAATCTTTTACCACTTCCATCAGCTCATTCCCCACAGTTACAACCTTTTGTACCACCTGCCCCACCCTATTAGATTGTAAGCTCTTCTGAGCAGGGCCCTCTAAATCCTCTTGTATTTTATTGTATTGTAACTGTATTGTTTCCCTTTTTTATTGTAAAGCGCTGCGTAAACTGTTGGAGCTATATAAATCCTGTATAATAATAATAATAATAATGGTTCATGGATGGGTTTCAGAGTGTATGTGGGTGTCAGAAAAAAACAATTACATTCACTATACAGCCCTCCCCTGTGTCCCAATCAATGGTTTCCCATTGAAAACAATTCAAGTAAACACACCCTGCCATTGCTAAGCATTCCTTGACTCATTTTGGCCCATTTTAAATTTGTATCATTGTTCTCTGCACATCTTGTGCTACTCCATAATAGCATCTGTCCATTCTCATTTTCTAGTAGTAGTAGATTTGAGTAGATTTAAAATTGTTTTGTTTAATTTGCACAAGATGATTACATTTTTGTAAGTGCCAATTACTTTTTCTATGAAAAGGAGTGAGTTTTTTGTTAAGATTGTTTACATTATTCAAACTTTGTGTATGTCATATATGTATGAGGCAATCGAATTTCAATAAAATAAAGTACTGTATTTATTGGCGTATAACACTCACTTTTTTACCCTGAAAATAGAGGGTAAACTGTGCCTGCGTGTTATACGCAGGGGGCTGTGAAAAGTTTTTTCCCTGAAACTTCCCTCTTAAAGTTAGGGTGCGTGTTATACGCCTGTGCGTGTTATACGCCGATAAATACGGTATATATAATAACTGCATGCAAAGTTGTGTTTATGTAAATATTACTGGGGAAGGGGTCCATAGCTTCCATCAGATTCTTAAAGGAGTCCATGATTCAAAAAAGGTTAGGAACTACTGACCTAGAGAATTGGTCCCGGAGACATAATCAATGAATTGTTGGACTTCCAGAATCTATCCACCCCAGTGTCCTGCTTGGATTCTTCTCCCACATTATACCGAAAGCCTTGGGTCTGGACTCCATATACTGAAAGCCCTGGGTCTGGACTCCACTTGCAAAGTTGAAAGAGCTCACCTAATGTGGCAGCCTAAACCAGACATCAAATCACCACTACTTAGACATTACTACACAGGATTTACAGAAGCCAACACAATTTGATTGTGTAGGGCCATAAGCTTCTACTATTTGATGACTATTCAATGGAGCTAACTAAACAAAAGAAAGGTGTTTAATCCAGTGTGTCAGCAGCTGATGCACAGTGGGATAAGGTTGGGCTTACTCTCCTGACTTAAATGCAAGATCCTTAACTATCTCCTAAAGTGGCCATTCAGTTTCTTTACACTGTACTTCTTAATGCTTGGATAAGGATCTTTACCCCCAAACACCAAACCCTGCTGAAGAAACATCTGCTCAACCACCTTAGACTGTACATTTATCATGCCTGCAATCTGCATAGCAGTTCCTGAACTATAACACAGAGATTAGGACAATTATGACTATTATGTGTCTACATCCTTTTCATAAAAGGTAGACTTAGTTGTGTTTATGTTAACTTAACAGTCTGTTTCCTTATGTTCTATTGCAAACCATGATGGGACAAAATGAGACACTATGTAGTTGCTTTACTAAAACCGGAGAGTGAAAAATCTGGGGTACCTGTGCATGGTAGCCAATCAGCTTCTAACTTCAGCTTGTTCAATTAAGGTTTGACAAAAAAAATGGAAGCTGATTGGTTTCTATGCAGAGCTGCTCTACATTTTGCATTCTTCAGTTTTAGTAAATCAACCCCTATATGTCACTTAATTATCTTTATCCCTGCTGGCACTAGCTCTGCCATGTAGACCAAATCATGGTCTGTCCCTCACTATGGAAAAAAAGGATGTCACCTTTAAATCTTGATTGTCATCTCTCAGTTTTGATCCATTGGCTATTAAGTCCTTGTTGGGCTGTTTCTGTTAAACGTTGGTCCCTTTCCCACAGGGTAAACAGATCACTACATGATAGACTATAATATTTAAGGCACTCTGTGATTAGAGGGGATTGGAAGTGGTGGGACACCCTTTTGCTCAATGATCTATGACAATGCATTATTTTCATAGCTGCTCTTTCCTAATCCTTACATATTCATGAGAATTGTCACTTGTTAAAGGAATAAGAACTCCACAGAAATGCCACAGAAAGAAACTGACACTGAACTAAAGTTGGGGACTTCAAAGACACATTGAGACTAGAGTTGAGCGGACACCTGGATGTTCAGGTTCGACGGGTTCAGCCGAACTTCTGAAAAAAGTTCGGGTTCGGGACCGATCTTGACCCGAACTTGACCCCGAACCCCATTGAAGTCAATGGGGACCCGAACTTCTGAGGACTAAAAAGGCTCTAAAAAAGTCATGGAAAGGGCTAGAGGGCTGCAAATGGCAGCAAAATTTTGTTAAGAGCATGGCAAGTGCTCTGCAAACAAATGTGGATAGGGAAATAACTTAAAATAACATAAAAAAAATAATAATAATATGCTGGAGGCCCCCTTCTCAGCAGAAGAGGTACAGGAAGTCATTAAGAACCTCAGAAACTCAACGGCACGATGCCACACATATGGTGGGAATGCCCCAGAATACGCCCTTTCTGTAAAAAATTATTCAATTTAATGGATAAGCTAGTGGGAAAATAAAATACTTTGAAATAAAAATGTAGCGGGGTGCTAAATTTAAGTAATACAGCAGGGTGGGGAACCTGCTGTGCATGCTGGGAGAGGATATAAAAGGGGCAGACCTTTGGCCTGGGGGCTGATGTCCAGTGGAGTCCGCGCCCAGGTGCCTTCGGCCTGGGTGCACGTGTTCCTGTTCCATCTCGGGCACCTTTAGCCCGGGGTGAGGTACTATCCTGGAGTTCCTGCTGCCCTGGGTATGGAGGCCTAGGGGCGGGAGTAAAGCCTGGAGTCCAGAGCCTTCGTCTGGAGTCCGCTAAGGGTCGAGGAGTGTTAGGGTGCCGCCTCGTGTAGGGAACCCTGTTCCAGGGAAGGGAGGATCATTCTGATGGACCGATGCGGGAGTCACGGTGGAGGAAGGGTCTGTTGACTCCCTGGAGAGATGTCTTCCCCTTGATATGGGCTAGGTTCGTAGAAGGAGAAGCTCAAGGTCATCTTGACTGTATCAGAGGCCTTATTCACCCGGCCCGTGGCAGGGGCCTTATACACCCTGGTCTGTGGCAGAGACCAAAGTTCTCCAGGTCCGTGGCAGGGGCCTTGTACACCCTGTCTATGGCAGAGACCAACCTCAAGGTCTGTGGCAGAGACCGTGCGCCTAAAACTGTTTGAGAAACCTAAGCAGTGAAGTGAATGTGCTACGTTTGTGCCTGGACCTCCTCCACACCTTAAGCTGTCCTGTTTCTTTGCTCGAACCTTTTCTATCCGAGTACAGTTTATTTTGCCATGAGAGAATAAGAGCTGGAGTTTCAGCTGGTGTGGACATTGACTTTACTGGTAATTCAAGGACTTGCCTCTACCTACAGTAGAGGTGAGAATCATCCTCTGGAGGAGTTTTGACTCCGGCTGTGGACACGGCCCGTCAAGTACACCGCTCAACCTCTTTATATAGGAGGGTACGGGCTGGTAGTGCGGTGTGCCTTTCTCCCTCCTGCGAGGAGCCAACAACATAAAGGCAGGTAAGGGGCAAAGGATCTGTGCGCTACAAAAAATGTTAATAAAAATTATAATCTTGACCTAGGAGGACGAGGTCCATATGGAGTAGGAGGTTGAGGTGCCGGTGGATGTGGCTGTGTAGGTGGAAGCGGCGGTGGACGAGGTAGCCAACACTGGTTCAAAAAAAACACAACAATGGCTGGGTAAGGCTGGTGATGTGTCGCATTCTGTCCCCCGTCGAATAGTGTCCGCCCTGTACTGCGCTTGCTCAGTATGTAGTAAAAGGGGTTTTCGAAAATCTCCCAAGACGAACGGCGCCTGCGCGGTGAGTCCAGGTGAAAGCCACACCATCCGAGGTTCAAGCCGAGCCAAGCGAGGCCGTGCCCGAAGCGTGGCAATCGAAGCGAGCCCGTGAGGGGCCCTGTTACTATGTGCTACCGTATGTCCACTTGGATGGTGGGGCTTGAACCTGCACTCACTGCGCAAGCGCCGTTCATCTTCGGAGATTTTGTGAATCTCCTTGTCCTCTGTACTGCGCAAGTGCTGCGTCTGCGCAGTACGGGCCGGACACAATCCGATGGCCGGACAGTTTTTGTCACAACACCGCTATACATGTCTATTCTGCACAAGGTTTGGACAAGTCCTGTGGGATCCATGCCTGGTTCATTTTAATGAACGTGAGCTTGTCCACATTGGCTCTGGACAGGCGGCTGCGCTTGTCTGTGATACCGCCCCCTGCCGTGCTAAATACATGTTCAAATAATACACTGGCTGCAAGGCAAAATATTTTTGTAGCCCTAAATGGGGCTTTTTGCAAGACCACAACCCACCCACAGTACGTAACCGCTGGATCGCACAGCTACAGAATTGCAGAAAATGCTATTAAAAAAAAATGTTGTTTTTTTAGGATAGCACAGTAGAAGAAAAATATATAGAAATTGTTTATTTCACACACCTCCAGATATGTATAACACACTGCAAAATATTTTTTGTGGCCCTAAATGGGGCTTTTTGCAAGACCACAACACACCCACAGTACGTAACCGCTGGATCGCACAGCTACAGAATTGCAGAAAATGCTATTCAAAAAAAATGTTGTTTTTTTAGGATAGCACAGTAGAAGAAAAATATATAGAAATTGTTTATTTCACACACCTCCAGATATGTATAAAATACTGCAAAATATTTTTTGTGGCCCTAAATGGGGCTTTTTGCAAAACCACAACACACCCACAATACGTAACCGCTGTATCGCACAGCTACAGAACTGCAGAAAATGCTATTAAAAAAAAATGTTGCTTTTTTAAAATAGCACAGTAGAAGAAAAATTTATAGAAATTGTTTATTTCACACACCTCAAGATATGCATAACACACTGCAAAATATTTTTTGTGGCCCTAAATGGGGCTTTTTGCAAGACCACAACCCACCCACAGTACGCAACCGCTGTATCGCACAGCTACAGAACTGCAGAAAATGCTATTCCAAAAAAATTTTGCTTTTTTAAAATAGCACAGTAGAAGCAAAATATATAGAAATTGTTTATTTCACACACCTCCAGATATGCATAACACACTGCAAAATATTTTTTGTGGCCCTAAATGGGGCTTTTTGTAAGACCACAACCCATCCACAGTACGTAACCGCTGTATCGCACAGCTACAGAACTGCAGAAAATGCTATTCAAAAATTTTTTCGTTTTTTTAGGATAGCACAGTAGAAGAAAAATATATAGAAATTGGTTATTTCACACACCTCCAGATATGCATAAAACACTGCAAAATAATTTTTTTTGCCCTAAATGGGTCTTTTTCCACGAGCAAAATAAAATGCAATTTTTTTTTTTTTTTTTTGCTCTAAATGGGTCTTTTTGCAAGAGCACAATAAAGTGACTTTTTTTTTGCCCTAAATGGGTCTCTTTGCAAGAGCACAATAAAGTGCCTTTTTTTTGCCCTAAATTGGTCTTTTTGCAAGAGTATGGAAATGGTGTATCTCTCAACGTAACATATGCAGTGCTGGTGCACTGAGATTGCAGATAAAAGTTAGATTTTCTCTGACACTGGGCTCATTGCAGTGTAAAAAGACTGTGCACTGCAAAACAAACAGGTAAACCTATGCAGATCGCCGAGTTATTAGATCTCTGAATCTGGACTCCTATATAAGTCTCTCTCCCTGAAAGCACCATCAGGAACCTTCCCCTACACTGTCTCTCTATCTTTTCTCTCAGATTGCAGAATCAGGACTAACTCATGTATTTTAAACTCTCCCTAATAAGCAACAGCAGCCAGGAACCTCTCCCTATTCTGTCTAGCAGAGTGACGTGCTGTGCTGTGCGCCTCTAGCTTATATAGAAGCTGTTTCACATGCTGCACTGGCCAATCACAGCCATGCCATTAGTAGGCATGGCTATGATGGCTTCTAAGGGCACACCAGCTAAACAAAAGGTGATTGGTTGGCCCCTGAAGCTTTTCTAAATGCGCCATTACATCCCCGAACCCGAACTTACACGCAATTGTTCGGGTTCGGAAAACGCTAAAGTTCGGTATGAACCCGAACTTTACAGTTCGGGTTCGCTCAACCCTAATTGAGACACCTCCAACCCCTTTATAGGAAATTCACCCACTATTCTCAACCTCATAAGGCAATGTCCAGGATTGATATGTTTCTAGCTTGTAAATTCGTATTTCTCAAAGTACAATCAGTGGTCATCAAAGAAAAAAGGTAACCTCAAATCACTCCCCTGTTTCTATTATATAAAAAAAAATTGGTGTTTGATAGACATCCAGTGATGTGGTGATTACCTGCACATCTGACTTGATATGTTCTTGTTACTGCTTAAAAACTGGTTAATATAATACTGTAAGCGTAACAGTGTACATTCTACTGAACCTTTTCTCTTTTAGAAGGCTGCCAAGACTGTCTTGTGGGGTAATATCCTACGTGCCCTCACATAAGAAAGCAACCCTGTAAAAATGTGCAGATGCTTGCCACAAGGTCCACCTGGCATACCTACAATTTAAAATTTACCCCACTGAAACTAACATGTCAAGTTGAGTAATGGCCAAAGAGGTCTATGAACCACTGGCTGCAGCAATATGGTGTTCACATACATTCAATTAGAGAGGTTGTTTTTTTTTTAAAAAAAGGTAATAAGGCTGGACATCTTTTAGCCAACCTTGCCAAGGGAAGACACCCCTAAACCCATGTTACACAGCTTAAAAACAAACATGGCACTATGTGCCATGATCCTAAAGCTATTGTAGACATCTTTGAAGATTTTTATAAAACTTTACATGCTGCAAACTTTATATGCTGCAAATTTCAAGCTTAATGGTGATTAATTCTTGGATTCTATTATCCCTTCCCTGAATGAAGCAGGTTATTAGATAGTTCCCTCAAGAAAAAGGCCCATTGTATACTTGTTGCATCATATAAAATCTTACTAGACCACATGGACTCCGCATTGGTCCCCATTTACAATTATATCCTCCATGAAAAAACATATCCACCTATAGGAAATTAACCCTACATTCTTCTATTATTCAAGAAAAACAGGGACCCCCTTAATCCAGATTCCTATGACCCAATGTTTTTTTTTAAAATCAGGACATGACATTTCTGTCAATGTTATGGTGAATAGACTGGTTTCATCTCTTACCAAATTGATTAACTCTAAACAGGTGGGTTTTGTTGCTGGGAGATCTTTTGTAACTAATATTTGGAAAGTACTCTCTGTGTACTAGCATCACAGGTTGAGGAATGCCTCCTCCCCATCACTGGACCTATCAGCATTAGATGCCAAGAAGACCTTTGATAATGCTAGTTGTTCATTGCAGCAAAAGTTTATGGTTAAATTGAGATTTTATGGTACCTTTATGGACTTCATTCAGAGTATGTACTAATTACCAAAAACGTATATATATAGCCAGAACGCTGTCAGTCCCTTTCCCACTGCAGGAGGATGATAATTAGAGCTGTTCTCTATACCCTCTGTTATCTAACATTGCCATAGAACCATTGGCCAATTCAATCCTTTCCCCCACTCTTTTTGAAGGTGTCAGGCTGGACCTACAAGAAATTAAATCCACACATGGCCAACATCTTTCTATTTTCACCTAGCCCCAAAACACATATACCCCAAATAACTTAATACATTTTACACTTTGGAAGCTTCTCGTGTCTGCCAATAATTGATAAGAGCAAACTAAATGTTCTTAACACAATCCCTATGTGCGCATATCTCGCAGAAGCTACACCGCTGGAGAGACCTACCTATGTTAATGTTGAACTAATGTAATTTACCATATTTATCGGCGTATAACGCGCACAGGCGTATAACATGCACCCTAACTTTAAGAGGGAAGTTTCAGGAAAAAAAAACTATCCAAAGCCTCCTGCGTATAACACGCAGGCACAGTTTACCCTCTATTTTCAGGGTAAAAAAGTGAGTGTTATACGCCAATAAATACAGTAATTTAAATGATCAGTGTTGCCCACCACTTACTGTAGATTCCATTCAAACTATTCTCACGCTATTCTGCCACAAAGACATATAAAACTAGAATCGGCTTCTCCTCCTTCATATGGAGAGGGAAAAATCTAGAAGAGTCCTTATAATCTATAGACATCAAGATAAAACCTGGATGCTAATGTACCTTATATTAGATTCTACAATTTAGCCAGCATCTTTAGATACATCAGGGGATGGTATGGTGGTGTCTCTTTTTAGACAAAATGTGGGCCCTAGACAACAGATATGATCTCCTTGGTCACTGCAAGGGATTCTCACATACTAAATTTGCTCTCCTTCTCAAACAAATAAACCAAAATATTCTCTTAACAGATACCATTGTCACATTAGGAAGTTAGGAATGTTCAACACTCCCCTGAGATCATATCCCTCCTAAAGCCACTGACCTCTGCACCAGTTTTTCATAAGGCACAGATTCTTCTGTTTTTAGAGCATAGTTAATGTGAGGTATACTCAACATCCAGAACCTACTGGACTTACGAGGCAACCTCTACTCTTTTCATTAATCATATGACCAACCCCACAACTGCTTCCTGAAATACAAATATGTCAAAGAGAAAATCACTTTCATGGCTGTCTCAACAACTTAAATGGGCAAAAACTGGTAATCCTGTGCCTTTATTATTGACCATCAAAAAATGGTCTTCCTTAATTCAACAACCCCCATCTGAAGCTCTCAAGAGCATTAGTGCCGACTGGATGCATTTGAGAAAGGACATAGTGGGAGATCATGGAAAAACCTGGTATAACACCATAAAACTACAGATATCACTGGGAAACCTTTATGTTCTTTGATGGGCTACCCTCAACAGCTCTGAATCACACTTTCATACTTAGTTCCTTAATGCCATTCAAGTACTTAGAGTGCTATACCAGTTTTTTTCTGCCTGATAAGGGCAAAGGTATTACTTCATGCTTCTGTATGAGTTAGACCATATTACAACTTATTTTGTATGCTGGTGATTGCTGTTCTGTTCAGGTTTCTCTCTTTATTTGGACACAAATATCTCAGTGTTTCAATATTCCTTCCTGCCTTTATCTATCACCTGTTCATTAGTTAGTACATTTGTTCACTTAACAAAGTGAATATTTCTTTTTTTGAAGTAAATGTTTCCTTATCTAAGTATATAAGGTAAAGCTGCGTTTGCTTTAATCCTCTTATAATGTTCAAGAATTAAACCTGTCTTTTTTTAATTCCCTTGCATCTGATTTACTAGTCAAAGTTAACACAGCTTCCCCTCATTTACAAAATTTAGTTAACATTCACGTTGCTAACTGAACAGGGTCTAGTCCTTTAGTAAGCAATGGCAGTGTCATGCACCAGAACCCCTAGCTGGCTCAGTACTTACTTACTTACTTTCAAGTTAACGGTGTCCCTTTGGCACAAATATTTTTATTTAATTAATTTTGCAATAAAAAGTTAAGCAGCTTCTAAAAAGGAAAAACGTATTTACAAAATGGAAAATTTTAATTTAATTAGAAGTACAATGAAGTCAGGACTAAGGCAAACTCAGCAGTAAACATACTGTAGCGATGTGACATTTCAAGCAGTATGTGGGTTCATTTAATTCAGTCCCCCGTGTCCCCCACGAGTATATTTCTTTTGCTAGCAATCCAAACAACTAATGCCCCCACATGATATTAAACAAGACTGTGTAACTGGAGATAAAATTAGGTACTTCTGTAGCTCAAAGCTTAATATACTCCTGGGGACGATATGGTAGTTACTAAGGAGTTGCCTAGCTGTACTCTTTACAATAATTTCTATGCTGAAAAATTTAAAACTGATAATGAACAATGCAGCAATAGTTGGAGATTCTTTAACCGCATGCCGACCAGCCGTGGTCATTATACTGCGGCAGGTTGGCATGGCTGCGTGAATCGCCGTAGGTCAGCCACTTTAAGAGCGATATGGGGCACGCGCACACCCGTGGCGCGACACCAGAGCTGATGCGCGAGCCCGGTGGCCCCGATGTCCGCCAGTGACCTGCGATCGGTCCTCAGAGAGCCAGAAAAGGGATCTGTCAATGTAAACAGACAGAACATTGCTCACCTTCTTGAAAACTTCCATACTATAGTTCAAGATAAAATATCTGTGGCATCTTGTAAGCGCTTATCAGAATTGCTAAGGGAGATTAAAGGGATAAGACAGAGAGCACATTCTCTGGAAAACAGAGTGATTGATGCTAAAACCATTCTGGAGGCCAGACCTGGGTGAACTTGAGTAGGGTGACCAGACATCCCCAGTTTCCATTTTTAATGAGGCTGTTTCTGGTTTAAAAAGTCTCCCAGTTAAAAAAAAAGTCCTCAGAGCTTCACTCTATGGTGGTGGTGATAGGTTATGTCCAGGCAGTGCTACCAATAGCCTCCTGTTTGTAAATATTGTGTCCTTCCACGGTTTCAGGTCTTTTTTGAAGACAGGGGAGAGATTACAGCCCGCACACACATTATCACAAGGCTGTTTTCCTGGAAAGCAAGGTAACAATCTGCTATGGGTTGTTAAGCAGGGTCTTAAGGGGTGGTTTGGTTCTCAGGTGACTTATAGAAATAAATGGGGTGGGTCTGTAGTGCCATGATAGCTTCACTGGGGAGAAGGTTTATGGCAGTATTACAGTTCCACATCTCCTCCTTTCACATGCAGTCACCAAGGTGCTTACTGACAGCAAGTATAGGATAATTTTACTTGCTAAATGCAAAGATTTATAGATTACCATTACTGCCTTTGCTCTCTTAATAAATTATGATCCATCATAAATTTATAATATTATCTTAATAATAAGTTTAAGGTTTATATGTCTGTTAGACTGTCATTTATAGCATAGTAATTGGTAGTATTTTGTAGGTACAAGGACTTATGCCGTGTACACACAATTGGTTTTACCAATGAAAACAGTCCGATGGAGTTTTTTCATCGGACAAACCGATCGTGTATGGGCCCCATCAGTCTTTTTTCCATCGGTGAGAAAAAATAGAACATGTTTTAAATTTATCCGATGGGAAAACTAACTATAGCAAATTCCGATCGTCTGTGTGGAACTCCATCGAAGAAAAAACCCACGCATGCTCAGAATCAAGTCGACGCATGCTCAGAAGCATTGAGCTTAATTTTTCTCGGCTTGTCTGAGTTTTTTACGTCACAGCGTTTGAAACGGTCGGATTGTTTACTGATGGGGTGTAGGCAAGACTGATGGAAGTCAGCTTCATCGGATTAGAATCCATAGGAAATCCGATCGTGTGTACAGGGCTTTAGACATATTTGTGCAGTTTATACCATAAAGAGGGAAAGGTTCTGTTCAATCATTCCCCTTTAGATCACTACAACTATTAGAAGCAATCTCTCCACACCCACACCCACCATTCGCCACAATAAATTCTGCACAACACAGAACTTTTTCTTGTCTTCCTGTAAGCTAACAGACTCCATAATATTGCCTTGGTGTCCCATCACTGGATCTTTTACAATGGTCATCATCATTATGCTGCACTTTGAATCATTCCATGGGACTGATGCATAGTGGCCCAGTTCTAACCCCACCCCTCAGAGCAAAAACTACTAATGGGACAGTTGAACTCTACAATGAAGCTTCTGCAACTTACTAATAAGCCATATGCTTTATTTGAAATTTTGCTGATGCAGCTACTTTCCATCTCTAGACTTATTCTCTGCATGTGAATGCATACTTTGTATTGTGACAACTGTGACCCCAGAAACACCAACCTTCTGGTGAATGGGTACACCACCTGGCCAAACAATGACTTCTAATAATTTTTTGATGTGTTGCTGTACATAAGGTAAAATTTATTTAACCTTTCTAAAATATTTTTTTTTTTTTAATTTAAATTCAATTAAAACATTTTGAAATATTTTTTTCTACCTTTTGCACATTTGTAAATCTATAATAAAAAAAAAATCAGAGCAGGGATTTTATTAAAACATGGGCAAAATAAAAGTGGCATATGTCCTTTAAAAATATATAAAAACACATTCAGGTGTACAAAATAGTCATTGAGTTATTGATAGGTTAATTGATGCATGCTAAATTTGGCCTGAACATCTTGGTCCACTAAAACCTTATGTAATTTGTGTTTATATCATGGATTTGGTGATTTCATGGAATATAACGTTTTAACTTTGTTGTAATTTAATGTATAAAAAAAAGTGTATACGTTATTAATGGGCATTTGTTTTCTTGGCACATAAAAACCCCCATATTCTGATCTTCCAACAGAGAGACTGTAAACTTTTTTCCTGTACATATATCGGTAATAAAAGCATGAATTTTTGATCATTATGCCGCGTACACACAACCGTTTTTCATGACGAGAAAAATGCCATTTTTTTATTTGCCCATTAAAAACGATCGTATGTGGGCTCCAGAGCATTTTTCACAACGTGAAAAATGGCCATTCAAAATTTGGAACATGCTCTACTCTTTCTCGTCGTTTTTCACGTCGTCGTTTTTCTCGTCATGAAAAATGTCCATGTGTAGGCTTTAACGGCGTGAAAAAAACGTGCATGCTCAGAAGCAAGTGATGAGACGGGAGCGCTCGTTCTGGTAAAACTAGCGTTCGTAATGGAGATAGCACATTCGTCACGCTGTATCGAACTGAAGAGCACGTGGCTGAAAAGCGCGAATCGTCTCTCACCAAACTTTACTAACACAAGGATCAGCAAAAGCAGCCCAAAGGGTGGCGCCATCCGAATGGAACTTCCCCTTTATAGTGCCGTCGTACATTTCGTACGTCACCGCGCTTTGCTCAAGCATTTTTTTTCATGATAGTGTGTAGGAAAGGCAGGCTTGAGAAGAATCACGTTGAGAAAAACGTTGTTTTTTTCAATGACATTACGTGTGTACGCGGCATAAGAAGCACTCCTAAATTCACAGGCTTTGATAGGCAAATGCAATGTGCAGTCTTTGTAGCAACCTTTTTTGTATTGTTGTAAATAGTATAGATACCTAGAAAGTGATACTATGTTTTATTATGTGTGGTTTGAGTAATAAACATGGATGTTGGCACCTTTTTGATAAACAATGTTTTATTGCACTTATTTAACCTTGATTAAAGTGGAATTCTGCCTGGGGAAAAAAAAAATTAAAGTCAAGAGCTACAAATACTGTAGCTGCTGACTTTTAATATAAGGACACTTACTTCGTCCCTCGGCTTCAGGTGCAAGCGTCGGCATCCTTACTAAGGGAAACAGAAAGTGAAGTCTTCTCGGCTTCACAGCCTGTTTCCTACTGCGCATGCGCGAGTCACTCTGCGCGTTCTGAAGTCCCTGCTGTCTTCTGGGACCTGTGTGTCTCCCAGAAGGCAGCGGGGGGAAGAAGGAGGGGCCAAACATTGCATAGTTCGCCTCACAGAGTGCAGCGATCTTTCCCAGGAGGTGGGAGCAGATACTGGGATTTGACAGGTATCCGCTCCCCCCTGAAAGGTGCCAAATGCGTCACTGGAAGGGAGGGGGGGGATCCGATCTGCGGAAGTTCCATTTCCGAGAGGAACTCTGCTTTAATGGAATAACCCTTCCAGCAGACAACTTTATTATCTTTAGCACACCTCAGTGCCAGACTCTGCTTCTCCTCCTCTGAAGTGTTTTTACCTTCCAGGGGTTTGACCTTATAATGATCTAAAGCAGGGATATGCAATTAGCGGACCACCAGCTGTTGCAGAACTACAAGTCCCATGAGGCATAGCAAGACTGACAGCCAGAGGCAGAGGCATGATGGGATTTGTAGTCTGCAACAGCTGGAGGTCCGCTAATTGCATATCCCTTATCTAAAGCGTCAGTGGAGGAGCAAAGTCTGGTGATGAGGTGTCATGCACTTTCTCTAAGGTGTTTCAACCCTCCAAGGGCTTAACGATATATTGATACAACACTTCAGAGGAGGAGGAGCAGAGTCTGGTGGTGAGGTGTCCTGCTTTTATTAGCAATAAAGTTGTTTGCAAAAAAAAAAAAAAAGAACCCTGCTGGAAGGTCAGCTTTTTCTTTTCAACTGACCTACAGTTGACTTGCTTTAGCAGTTTTCGCATCTCCATGGACATATATGGAGTGAGAGGCAAACAAAAGCCTGTAGACAATGGCGCTTACTGCCCTTTGGTCATCAAAGAAAGATCTACTTGTCTGTGGTTACCCTTACTCACTAGGACCTAACCAGGTTAGAATATTATTTCAGTGTTACTTTTCTTTTCTCCATTCTTGTTGTAAGAATGAATGTTCTTCTCGCAGTAGGGTAATTGGCTTTTTCACCTAGCACATATGGTGCAAGCATCAATCTCTTTTTATGGACTCCCTGTTGTGTGCTGAAGCTTATATAAATAACACCTGCAAGAGATCTCTTCCAGATACATGCAGCTTGAAGACAACCATATAGCCTTGTACTCTTCAGCTCTGTCATTACATGTAGTAGCATTGCAGCCTTAGAGTGTTGTTATCATGCGCTAATCGTTAAGTCTTTGTGGCTTGTTTTCTGTGTATTTGATATGTTAAGAATGCATAACAGAGTTAGTGTGGATTAACTCTTTAGCTTTCTTATAATTTGGATCATATGCCCAGTCAATGTTTTTTTCTCTAGAGCAAAATTAAACACTCGATCAAAGTAACTGTAAAGTCAATCTATCACTAGAGCTGTTTTCAGATGTGTGGAAATATGTTCTTAAGCAAATACTAACTAATTATTCTTATGTTTTAGAAAACAATCCCAGGCAACAACTGAAACAAATCATGCTATCCCCAAAACAATGCAACGGTGCCAAAGTATAACATTTTGCTCAGTTCAAATTAATCAGAGTTTTCTGGCAACTATATTCCACCAAGCTTACTAAGTGGGGTTGGGAATGCCAGGTTCCTGAAATCAGTGCCGTGTCGCCAATTACATTAAAAAGCAACAATGTTCAAATCTTAATGTAACTGCTTGGATCTGTAACAGCACTACAACTGTAATATGCCTTTACTTAACGGTAAACTGCTAGATCTACATAAATCCCAATCCGGATTGATGCAACATGTTCTCACAGCAGAAAAATAGATCATAGGAAAAGCCTGGAAGTGTCTGACTGTATTGCCAAGACAAGATGAAGAATCCCCCAAGTGATGCTACATGAAAAAATTGAGGCCAAAATCTTAAAGCGGAGGTCCACCCTAAAAAAAAAAAAAATTACTCACCAGAAACACCTGTTGCTAGGCAGTCGTCCTAATCTGCCACTTCCTATACCGCGGAGCTCTTTCTTCTCGTCCTCCCTTGCGTTGTCTCCTGGGAAATGGGGCGCACTGTCTTCTGCAACCTGTGTGTGTCCCAGGGGACAGCCGGCCATTCACAAAGCGCTGTGCGACTCGCACATGCACAGTAGGAAACGGGCAGTGAAGCCGCAAGGCTCCACTGCCTGTTTCCCTTAGTTCGAATGGCGGCGCCGGCACCTGATCCAATGGATGGATCGGCCTCGGGGGGCCAACATCGCAGGCTCCCTGGACAGGTAAGTGTCCTTATCATAGGTGTGCACAGCCTATTGCATTAGGGTGTGCACCTCAAAGCTTAAACATATTTGCGTGTGTGTGCATGTATACATACAGTATACTGACAGTGTCAGCAGAGCAGTGGACGGTTTCAGTAGGGCAGAGATTGGTGTCAGTAGGGCAGTGGACAGTGTCAGAAGTTTTTATTCTTTTTTTACAGTTTTTTAGGAGCCCCGCTAAGGGGCTTTGGTGAAATTTCAGGGGTCTAAACAGGAGGAATCTGCACCACACAGGGTGATTAGGGTGTGCCAAGGCACACCTGGCACACCCTGTGCGCACGCCTATGGCCCTTATTAAAAGTCAGCAGCTACAGTGTTTGTAGCTGCTGACTTTAAAAAAAAAAATCCGATGGAACACCGCTTTAACCTAAACTTTCCCTACCCTATTACAGACTAGCTGACATGTGCTGTTTTTTTTTTTTGTTATTTTTTTATTTATGAACACCTATTTTTTTGCCTTTGGGAGACCTCTTGGCAGCTTCTGGTTTATGCACCCATGCCATACACACAGTCTCTATGATGACATCAATGTCCCATTGTGCCTGATACCTGCGGATTCCAAGCTGAAAGCGCTGGCACATTGGTCATTAAATCAGCAAGGATTCTATTGAGATTGCACATCCTAGGAACTCTAGTAACGAAACTCTAGAAAGAATCAACAGAAAACTGAAATAAAAAAATGAAAAAATTAAAGAAAAAAGACAGAAAGGGTGACACCGCTGGAACTAGTTGAGGGTGAGCCATTGCCCTCCCCTGTTCCTTTAATGTTAAGGGTTAGTGTTATGGCTAGTTTACAGAGAAGGTTAGTGTGTGGGGGACTTAACTAAGGGCATCAGGTTATGTATAAGGAAGCATTGCTTTTAAAGGGACTGTAATAGCAGTGATTTCTAGGAGTCTCATGTAACATGTCTCAAGGTATCTATTGTTCCTAGTCTGCGAACCATCTTCTGTTTCATGGCTACAGTCTTTGACACCATATTGTACCATTACATTCATTGAAAATTATGTGTGGTCGTTTGATTGTGTCAGGGAAACAGCTAAAGTGATTGTAAACCCTCACCTGATGAAACAACCCATTCAGTTTAAAATAAGAATGAAAGGCAAAACATTTGTGTATAGATTTAGTTACAGATTCTCTCTGTTCTCCACTGCATAAGAGCTGGGGGAGGAAAAACAGCAGCACACTGAGATTCCCAGTGAAAGACTTGCAGGGGGGGGTGTCAGGACAAGTCTGATCATTGGAGGAGAGCAGACTGAGTTCCCAGCATAGCTAGAGAATTCACCACGGTTTTTTCTCCTGCTTAGTGTGGTCAGTTTTTAATAGGAAAGCAAGGGGACTAGCAGGAACACCAGGGATTTCTGCAACTCCCTCCTCATAGGATTACCTTCACATAGGCTATACCTCCTTCAGTCCATCATAAATGCTGCTGCCAGGCTCATCCACCTTATCAACCGCTCAGTGTCTGATACCCCTCTCTGTCAATCCCTCCACTGGCTTCCACTCACACAACAGATTAATCTAAAAATTCAACGTACAAAGCCATCCACAACTCGGCCCCAAGCCACATCACTAACCTAGTCTCAAAATACCAAACTACTTGTTGCCTTTATTTCTCCCAAGACCTGTTCTCTAATTCCCTCATCACCTCCTCCCATGCTCATCTCCAGGACTTTTCCTGAGCCACTCCTATCCTATGGAATTCCCTACCCCAATCTGTCTGACTATCTCCTACTCTGCTTGCTTTTAGACAATAGCTGAAAACCCTTCTTTTCAGAGAAGCCTATCCGGCCCCCACCCAAAAACTGTACTTTTATTTTCTCCATCAGATCCCCCACAGTTATTACCTTTTGTATCACTTGACCCTCCCTCCTAGAGTGTAAGCTCTAACGAGCAGGGCTCTCTGATTCCTCCTGTATTGAATTGTATTGTAACTGTACTGTCTGCCCCCATGTTGTAAAGCGCTGTGCAAACTGTTGGCGCTATATAAATCCTGTATAATAATAATATATAATAATAATTTCACACAAAAGGTACATGCACTCATACAAGTACATGGTACAGCAGGCACATATCAGGAATATGAAATGTTGAGTTTACATACTATTTAAAGAGGAAGTAAACCCCGGCCATTTTTTTCTGTTTTTTTATTCTTAATTTACACTAGCTCATTGCAATGCATAATATATATTACTCTTCCAAAACGAGGCCTGCAAATACCTTTTTTATCATGTTTTTCTTCTCAGTATTTCCGGGATATGACAGCGCCATTTTCTGTTTTCTGATGTAGTTTCTGACTTCACTTCCGCCCTTACTGTTTCCCTGTAGGAAATCTTGCGCATGCGCCGTAGCGCCGTAACCAAGCTCCCCTGTGTGATGTCTTTATTCAGTCACAAGGGTCACAAGGGGGGGAGAACAGTATCAGGAAGAGGATAATGAGTCAATCATCGTGAGACTTCTCCTCTGTCCGTAAAGAGGGGAAGCTCGTTCACAGTCATTTCCTTTCAGGCTGGGAATGAATAAACCCTGCGCTTTAGGTGCCGCAGATGAGGGGCAATACTGCGCAATCGCAGGTGACGTCATTAACACGAAAAAGACGATTTTAGGTGAAAATACAGCTGTGAGTACACTTTCACAGGCAGCGATTAACTGCCTGTGTTATCTGCTATATGATAAGATTACGTTGTCTCTGAGGGTTTACAACCACTTTAAGGCCCTCTATATCAAGTAAGGTGGTCACCAGTGTTTTAGTCCATACAAATTGCCCATACCGTAAAAGGCCTGATAGGTTATTATTTTTCTCCAGGCTAAAGTTCCCAGTCCTCCCATGATAGTTCAGAAATCATGAACTCATCTCTCCTTTCTATTGTTTGCTTTTTTATACAGTACAGAGAAAAAGCATGTCTGCACCTAAACAAGACAGCATTCTGCTTTCAATCCAATAATGTAAATGACAGTATTAATTTTTACTAAAATACTTATATTACATAGGGGTGGAGCTTGCACACAAGGGCAATATCGCTTAAGTGTGCCTAAAGCCCCGTACACACGGTCGGACTTCCATCGGACTTTTCCGTGGTTTTTTGTCCGAACGGAGTTGGTCGGGAACACCCATAGCATACACACGCTCGGACTTTTCTGCAAACTTTCCCAAAACTTTTCTCAACATCACATGGTTTTTCTGCTCTTTTCTGCTCTTTACTGCCACCCTTTGGTCAACTTCTACTATTGTTGGTTGATTGTAACATTATTTGTTTTGTCCATCGGACAAAAGTCCGATGGTTTTCTGTACACACGGTCGGACTTTGCTCCATCGGACTTTTGTTGGCCAAAAGTTTGTCCGTTTGCAGACCCAAAATTTGTCCGATGAAAACAAGAAAAAAAGTTTATCCGATGGAACGTACACACGGTCGGATTGTTGGTCCAACTTGCTCAAAATGAAGTTTGTTGGCCAAAAGTCCGACCGTGTGTACGGGGCCTAATGACTAAAAACAGCCCCTTCTAAAGCTCATAGAATATTCCAACAACCTCTACTAAACTCGTTTTGTAGGGAACCAACAGTTGCTTTTTAAAACATTGTTTTTGTAAGATCATTAGGCAACTTCAAAGAAACATTCAAAAGCCTCCTGCAATGCGCAAGAAAGCTCCAAAATCACAATTACAAGAAGGAATTGTTCACAGGCTGTACCCGAGATCGCCAGCCCAGGGAAGCTTAGGTCTTTCATTGCCAGAGAAACTTCTAAACAAATCACTGGTGATTGCTGAAGTTTATATCATAATCAGGCTTTGAAAAATAATCATTCTTTTAATTCAATTGAAAACATATTTTCTCTGTTATTTTAAACTTTTATTTTCTCTTTAAGAAGGGAGAAAAATAAAACATAAAAGCTACAAGTTGAAATTGTTGCAGCGCAAGAGGTGATAAAATGTGTTCGGCAATCTGCATGTCATTAAGCTGCGGGTTCATGGTGGCCTTACAGTTACCGAAGATGTGTGCTGATTAACTCTTTCTGTTGCCACTGGTGCATTCAATTCTACTAACTGCTCTTAAAGAAAAACTATAATGGTTTAAGGTGGGTTTTATTTAAAAAAAATGTTTATGCCTCTAAATCACTTGTCAAAATCGATAGTATGTAAACTATTGGACGGGATGATAAGGGACCAAGAACTTGCTGGTGAAAACAGTTTCATCAGTAGTAATCAGTATGGATTTATGAAAGGTCGTTCTTGCCAAAGCAATCTGTTAATGTTCTATGTGGAAGTGAGCTATCTATGAGGAAGTTAGTCATCTAGATAAAGGAAGGCCTGTGGATGTGGTATATCTATCTGGATTTTGCAAAAGCATTCAATACAGTCCCCCATAAATGCTTAATTTACAAACTAAAGGTCTGTAGGCATGGACCATAGGGTTTGTACATAGATAGAAAGCTGGTTACAGGGGCACGTCCAACGGGTGGTAATAAATAGACTGGTCTGGAGTGGTAAGTGGGGTAACCCAAGGCTCTGTCCTGGGACAAAATCAGTTTATTTTATTAATAAATGATATGGGGTTGGTATAAATAGCTCAATATCAGTGTTTGCTGATGATACAAAGCTATGTAGAGCAATAACTTCACAACAGGATATAGAAACTTTACGAGAAGACCTCAGTAAAATTAAGGGGAGGGAAAATTTTGAAAAATGTAAAATATGAACTCAAGTTACTTGCTAGAGGGAGAACCTCTGGAGGAATCCAGGATGGAACAAGATTTGGGGGTCCTAGTAGATGACAGGCTCAGAAATGGCATGCAATGTCAAGCAGCAAGCAGGACAAGCAATATTAGTATGCATTGAAAAAGGAATGTATTCAAGAGATAAAACTATAACTCTGCCACTTTATAAAATTTTGGTTTGGCCACATCTGGAGTATTCCGCCCAGTTCTGGTCACCAGTCCTCAAGAAGGATGTGCTGGAACTGGAGAGAGTGCAGAGAAGGGCAACAAAGTTAATAAGGGGACTAGAGGACCTCAGTTTCGAGGAACAATGACAAACATTAAACTTATTCTCCCTGGAGAAGCAACACTTTAGAGGAGATATGATATATAATTTCTGTATCTTAATGGTGATTCTAGCATAGAGAATAAACGATTTAGCTTCAGGGAATAAGAAGACATGGAGACACTTAATGAAATTGGAAGAAAAGCGGTTTAACCTTAAACTGCGTAGGTGGTTTTTAACTGTCAGGGCGGTTAGGATGGTGGTGTCAGTGGGAGATATTGATACTTAAAAAAAAAAAACTCTTGGACGTGCTTCTTAGCGAACACAGTATACAGGGATATGGGATATGATTTTAACATGAACACACACACACCCACACAGGTTGAACTGGATGGACTGGTGTCTTCATTCAACCTTATCAACTATGTAACTATATACAGTATATGTCAAACACAAGGCCAGTGGTCCAAATCCAGCCTGCAAGGCCATTTTATGTGGTCATCACACTTCGCCTGCAGCTTCAGCACCTTATCTCCGCCCCCACCTTGTCTCAGCAGTTGGCAACAGAGAGGAGAACAGAACTCCTCCACCAGATCTTGCACTTCTCCATGCAGCCACAGAGAGGCTTGTCTCTGACCCCCTGGTCTCGGCATTCAGAAGACACCGGCAGCTGACTCCAGCCCTCCTCTGGTCCTCCATCAGACCCTGCACTTTTTGCTGCCCCAGCTTCTTCCTGGCAGCAGCACAAAGAAAAAGGGGTGTACTGTGATGTAAGGGAGGGTCTGATAGTGGGGGAGGGGCTTTTGACATGTGATTTAAGGGGGAGTGGGATGCTCTGGAAATCTAGTCTTAAGCCCTGTACACATGACCGTTTTTCCTGGCAGGAAAAAAAAGTCGGTTTTCCCGGCGGTATCCCTTCCAAGCTTGTCTTGCGTACAGACTATAATACAAAATCCAGTCGGTCGAAAGTGCGGTGACGTACAACACGTATGACGGCACTATAAATGGGAAGTTCCATTCCAATGACGCCACCCTTTGGGCTACTTTTGCTGATCTCGTGTTATCGTGTGTTAGTAAAAGTTTGGTGAGAGACGATTTGCGCTTTTCAGTCTTCGTGCTTTCAGATAATTTTCTGCTGTTCAAAATGCTGACTAATGTGCTATCTCCATTATGAACGCTAGTTTTACCAGAATGAGCACTCCCGTCTCATACTTGATTCTGAGCATGCACGTTTTTTTTCCTGTCGGGAAAACTGCGATGGAGCATACACATGGCCAGATTTCCCGGCAAAATGCTCTCATGGCAGTTTTCCTGCCGGGAAAACCAGTCGTGTGTACGAGGCTGACAGATACAATCATCCCCTTGAGGACAACCATATGGCTGATGTGTCCCACAATTAGGGCTGGGCGATTTTCCCCCAAAAATAAATCTGCGATTTTTTTATAAAAAACTCGATTTACAATTCGATTCGATTTTTTTTTAAATTATATTAATTGAAGTGCATCAACAAACAAAATTGCAAAGGCAAACCCTTTCTCTAACTGCAAAGTCAGTGTGCAACAAAGATTGTTAAACATCCAAATTATTAATACTGTATTTGGATTTAGCTAATAAAACAACAAAAAATCTTGAGGTTACTCTTAGTTGAATTGAACTGTGCCCGTGCCTAACTGTGCCCGTGCCTCACTGTGCCCGTGTCTCACTGTGCCCATGCTTCAATCACTGTACCCATGCTTCAATCACTGTGCCCGTACCTGATGCAGATTTTCATGGTATACGGATTTTACTGCTACACCGGCGGCCATTCCAGTATTCAAAAGCCGCACCTCCTCCTCGTCTGTGATAGGCGGAACACTCAATTTCCCAGCATTCAGTGTTCCACCTATCATGGACATCCGCTCATCCTCATAACACAGACAATGATGAGAGGATGTCCGTGATAGGCTGAACACTGCCTGCTGTGAAATTGAGTGTTCCGCCTATCACAGACGAGGACTCGGGAGGCGCGGCTTTTGAACACTGCAATGGCCGCCGTCTGTCTGTATGACACGCTGATCAGGTAGGCAGACGGCGGCTTGCGGTTAGTTAGTGTTACATTACATCTATTCGCGGCGGCTGCGGCGAGTAGATGTAATTGGGGTAACGCCGCCCAGTGCCATTCCGGATACGCCCCCTGCAGCCCTGCTACGGAAACTTTGAAGGAAAAAAAAGAAAATTAAAAAAAAAATTTAAATCTAAAAAAATCGATTTTCTTCAAATCTGAATCGATTTGAACTCAAAACTCGATTCAAGATTAAAATCGATTTTTTTTCCCAGCCCTACCCACAATGAAATTGAGTTTGACACCCCTGTTCTAAATGGATGTTGTAAACCTATTTTACTATGCAAAGAAAATATTTCCTTAACAAATGAACATGTGATAGGGTGACAATGGATTTACTGAGCATTACAGAATTTTTAAGAGAGAGCACAGCAGATGATGTCTGCTTTCACACTTTCTTGTGTGAATACAATTTCATATGCAGCTGTCTGAAAAGAGCAGGCAATGAGGGAAAAGAAGGTGAAGTGACTCTTTTGACGCAATAAGTTATGTGTCAACTTTGGCTTAAGCTATTGTGTTCTGTAAACCACAGTCATTTTCAGCAAAGCAAGCATGGATAGCCTGTAAAATGTGAAAAGGAGCCTAGGAGCCCACCTGCTGGCTGAGCATAATAATACAAATGTTTTATGTAATATTTCATATTCTAACTACCGTATTTACTCGAGTATAGGCCGACCTGAGTATAAGCCGAGGCCCTAATTTTACCACAAAAAACTGGGAAAACGCAGCAAATACTGTAAGCGGAAAAGAGGGTCAACAATGCCCATTTGCAGCTTCACTGTGCCCATTCTCACTGTGCCCAACACCTCACTGTGCCCATTACCTCACTGTGCCCATTACCTCACTGTGCCCATATCCACACCGTGCCCATATCCACACTGTGCCCATATTCACACTGTGCCCATCTCCTCACTGTGCCCATTTGCACGCCTTACTGTGCCCATTACCTCACTATGCCCATTACCTCACTGTGCCTATTACCTCACTGTGCCCATTACCTCACTGTGCCCATTACCATGGAGATAAACAGCACATTATTACCCTCCACACTCACCTTCTGCTTGCTACAGCGAAGATCTATTTTTGTAAGAGGCAGCCAGGCTTCTAAGGAAAGATCACCTCCCATGTCCATCTCGCTGCGGGAGTCAATTTTTTTTAATTCGCGGCTTCCTCCTGGTCCCGTGCGGTTCCGTTATAGGCGATTGACACTGTGTTCAGTGTTCCACCTATCACGGCCATCTTCTCATCCTCTGACATTCCCAACAGACACTGTGTTTAGTGATCCGCCAATCACGGACATTCTTTCATCCTTGAAGAAGAGGAGAAGGTCCGTGATTGGCGGATCACTAAACACAGTGTCAATCGCATATCACGGAACCGCACGGGACCAGGAGGGAGCGCAAATTTAAAAAATGGACGCCCAAGGTACACTGACTCGAGTATAAGCCGAGGGGGGGACTTTCAGACCAAAAAAAAGGGCTGAAAATCTCGGCTTATACTCGAGTATATACGGTAATAATAAATTAAAAACATGAACATAAAATATGCATTCCCTTTAAAAAGAAATGCTTAACATTCAGCTTGTAACTAAATATTACCGTATATACTCGAGTATAAGCCGAGATTTTCAGCCCTTTTTTTGGGGCTGAAAGTCCCCCCCTCGGCTTATACTTGAGTCATAGAAATTTTTACATTGTAAATATTACCTGTAAAGAAGTTGCAGCTGCGGCGTCCATCGTTCAAATTCCGCGGCGTCCATCGTTCAAATTCCGCGGTCTCTTCCTGTTCCTTCCTTGATAGGCGAGTCTCAGCAGACACTCTCCGCCTATCACGAACGTTCTCTCATCCTCAGTTTTCCAGCAGACGTCTGTGATTGGCGGAAACACCCAACACAGTGTCTGCTGGGAAAACGAAGGATGAGAGAATGATCGTGATAGGCAGAGAGTGTCTGCTGAGACTCGCCTATCAAGGAAGGAACAGGAAGAGACCGCGGAATTTTGAACGATGGACGCCGCCGAATTCGAACGATGGACGCCGCAGCCGCAACTACTTTACAGGTAATATTTACAATGTAAAAATTTATATTTACAGGGAACAGCGAGCTAGGGAACAGTGGGGCATCGGCTTATACTCGAGTCAGTAAGGTTTCCCAGTTTTTTTGGGCAACATTAGGTACCTCGGCTTATACTCGAGTCGGCTTATACTCGAGTATATACGGTACATGGATTATACAATAATAATTCCATAATATTGAGTTTCTTGATACATTTAGGAGTTGCGGCAGAACCTCTTAGGTGCCACCTGCTGCCCGCACTGCCAGGCCCTTGGGCTTGTGATGGCAAGTAACATACACTATATTGTCAAAAGTTTTGGGACGCCTGTCTTTACACACACATGAAGTTTAATGGCATCCCAGTCTTCGTCCGTAGGGTTTAACATTGCGTTGGCCCACCCTTTGCAGCTATAACAGATTCAACTCTCCTGGGAAGGCTGTTCACAAGGTTTAGGAGTGTGTCTATGAAGCGCATTTGTGAGGTCAGGCACTGGCTCGCAGTCTCCGCTCTAATTCATCTCAATGGTGTTCTATCGGGTTGAGGTCAGGACTCTGTGCAGGCCAGTCAAGTTCCTCCACCCTGAATTCACTCATCCATGTCTTTATGAACCTTGCTTTGTGCGCTGGTTCACAGTCATGTTGGAACAGGAAGGGGCAATCCCCAAACTGTTCCCACAAAGTTGGGAGCATGGAATTGTCCGAAATGTCTTGGTATACTGATGCCTTAAAAATTCCCTTCTCTGGAACTAAGGGGCCAAGCCCAACCCCTTAAAAAAAACCCTGACATCATAATCCTCCCTCCACCAAATGATTTGGACCAGTGCACAAAGCAAGGTTCATAAAGACATAGATGAGTTTGGGGTGGAGGAACTTGACTGGCCTGCACGGAGTCCTGGCCTCAACCTAATAGAACACCTTTAAAATAAATTAGAGCGGAGACTGGGAGCCAAGCCATCTTGTCCAACATCAGTGTCTGACCTCATAAATGCGCTTCTGGATGAATGGTCAAACATTCCCATAGACACACTCCTAAACCTTGTGGACAGCCTTCCCAGAAGAGTTAAAGCTGTTATAGCTGCAAAGGGTGGGCCAACACAATATTGAATCCTACAGACTTAAGCCTCGTACACACGACCGAGTTTCTCGTCAAAAAACGACAAGAAACTTGCTGGCAGAGCTTTCTTGTCGAGTAAATCGGTCGTGTGTACGCGGCTATCATGTTTCTCGTCAAGAAAACCGACAAGAATCTCGACGAGAAAAATAGAGAACCTGCTCTCTATTTTCTCGCCGAGATTCTCGTCAGCATGTTTCTCAATGAGAAAAGTGTGTGTGTACACTTACCTGTCGCTGTGGAAACCCGCGCATGCTCAAAATGACTTTGACGCATGGGCGGTAGCTTCTTAGGCATAGGTAGGGTGTAGAAAGATGGCGGCGACGGCATAGAATGTGACGAGCGCACGCTCGTCGTAGTCGATTACGTCACCGCGTTCGCTCCATTCAAAGAACTGCGGGTTCTTTGAAAGGAGCGTGTGTACACTCAGTCGGGACAAGTTTCTTGTCCAAGAATCTCGTCAAGAAAAACAACGTGTTTTTTCTTGACGAGAAACTCGGTCGTGTGTACGAGGCTTAAGACTGGGATGCCAGTAAAGTTCATGTGTGTGTAAAGGCAGGCGTCACAATACTTTTGACAATATACAGTGCCTTAAAAAAGTATTCATACCCCTTGAAATTTTCCATATTTTGTCATGTTACAACCAAAAATGTAAATGTATTTTATTGGAATTTTATGTGATAGCCCAACACAAAGTGGCCCATAATTGTGAACTGGAAGGAAAATTATAAATGGTTTGCTAAATATTTTACAAATATAGATCTGAAAAGTGTGGCGTGCATTTGTATTCAGCCCCCCTGGTTCCACTAGATTTTAGTTTAGTAAAATCCCGATAAAATACATTTAGTTTTTTGGGTTGTAACATGACACAATTTGGAAAATTTCAAGGGGTATGAATACTTTTTCAAGGCACTGTAGTGTACAGTTTGGGGTTTATTTACTAAAGGCAAATCCACTTTGCACTACAAGTGCAAACTACAAGTGCAAACTACAAGTGCAAAGTGCACTTGAAATTGCACTGAAAGTACACTTGGAAGTGCAGTCGCTGTAGATCCGAGGGGGATGCAAGGAAAATTAAAAACAGCATTTTAGCTTGCACAAGATTGGATGATAAAATAAGCAGAGCTTCCCCTCATTTCAGATCTACCCCTCAGGTTTACAGCGACTGCACTTCCAGTGCAATTTCAAGTGCACTTTACACTTGTAGTGAAAAGTGGATTTGCCTTTCGTAAATAACCCCCCATATCTTTCTTTTTACCAGTCCAGCTCACTATCAAAAAATTTAAGTGTAACTAAAAGGCAAAATCTTTTTGTTTTTATTTTAGAGCGGAGAAGGATCAGAATACCTTTCAGCTTCTTAATACTGTCTGTACTCCCGTTAGGGAGATTTAGCCTCTCTATTTGTCCTGTTTACTGTTACTACTGAAAGTGAAAGATAATCCAATATGTTGTGTTGTCACCAGAACAGGAAAAGATGGGACATTTTCCAGTGGGGGGCACTACTTCTGCTCCCCCTGGTGAAAACTAGGGATTCCCACACTTTGTACACACAAAAACTAGCACATGTGCTAGCGCCAGGGGTAACCTGCGATACCGAGTCCACAGTTCAGCAAATTCAGCCTTGAAAAGTTTAACACATAGATCCCCACAGCCTTGCTGCTCGCTAAACCAGTGGGCAACTGTAAATAAAACCACAAAAGCACAAGCTCTAATGCAATAACCTTTAATAAATGGAATAAAAACAAACACAATTGCATTCACAAACAGGAACTCTTATCAGGCACATCATCCATCTGAGACCTCTGATGATGTGCCTGATACAAGTACCTGTTTGTGAGTGCAATTGTGTTTGTTTTTATTCCATTTATTAAAGGTTACTGCAGCAGAACCTGTGCGCTCTCTCTTTTTTGTTTTTATTTCCTCATTTTGGAAGGATTTCCTCTTAATTCATGTTTTGCCTGAAGAAATCTCCCCCATTGCATACTAGGGTTGCCACCTCATCCCTTTAAACCCGAACACATATTAATTACACAGGTTCTGTGGCTGATTAAGGTGGTAATTAAACGCACTTGGTGCCTTATCTGCCTTTTAATTAGCCTCAGAACCTGTGTAATTCATACAGTATGTGTTTGGGTTTAATGGGATGAGGTGGCAACTCTATTGCATACAGATTGCAAAAAAAAAAAACTGACAGGGGTTATAATCCTCCTTAATCTAGCCAAAGTAAAAAAAAAAAAAAAGGTTTTGTCTTTAGTTCTACTTTATTATTATTATTCAGGATTTATATAGCGCCAACAGTTTACGCAGCGCTTTACAACATGGGGGCAAGACAGTACAGTTACAATACAAATCAATACAGGAGGAATTTAGAGGGCCCTGCTCGTTAGAGCTTAAAATTTACTTTAGATCATTTATTAGAGGCAAATGTTTCCAGTGTCTCAAAACATGTACAGTACGCAGTTTTTATGGTTCATACCATGTACTGTATAAATATAAAATGTATTTCGGTTAAACTATCAAGTATCCATAAAGTGTTAAAAGATATGTGTAGAGATTTAGTATTTTTAAATTCCCATTTTGCCTTTTAGTGAGGCTGTAGTCAGTCTGTCTGTGTGTGCCTTTAATGTTCTCTAAGCATGCTTTTCCCAGACCTGAAGGGTTTGGTATGGATTTTTGGGGGGGGGACCCCACACCATTTTTTTTAATTTGGTGTGGGGTTCCCCTTAATATCCATACCAGACCTGAAGGGCCTGATATGGAATTTGGGGGGACCCCCATGTTTTGTTTTTTTTTGGTTCGGGGTTCCCCTTAATATTCATACCAGACCCAAAGGGCCTGGTAATGGACTGTGGGGGCCCTGCCGTTTTTTTCAATGACTTTGATCTGTATTGCCGGGGAGCCGACAATTCATTATAGCCGCGAGTGGTTTTAAATGACTTTTTTTCCTTCAGAAATTACATTTTGTGCAGGGACAGTTCTAAACACGGGAAAAATGCACGACTTTACAGGCATACTATACACACCCTCCAGGTACGAAATTTAAAGGAATATTTCACTTTTATTGTTTCACTTTAAGCATTATTAAAATCACTGCTCCCGAAAAAACGTCTGTTTTTAAAACTTTTTTTTACATTGATACATGTTCCCCTGGGACAGGACCCAGGTCCCCAAACACTTTTTATGACAATAACATTTTTAACCTTTAAAATTAGCACTTTTGATTTCTCCCATAGACTTTTAACTGTGTTCCGCGGCTTTTCGAATTTACCAGGAACACCCCAAATTGTTCGCTGTTCGCCGAACAGGCGAACAGCCAATGTTCGAGTCGAACTCATGTTCGACTCGAACATAAAGCTCATCCCTAATTACCAGTGAAAAAATAATATATATCCCATCGTTTGTTTTTACCAAAAATATGTAGCAGAATACATATTGGCCTAAATTTATGAAGAAATTAGATTAAAAAAATGTAATAAAATTATTGGATATGTTTTATAGCAGAATTTTTTTATTTTTTTTCAAAATTGTTGCTCTTTTTTTGTTTATAGCAGTGTTTCTCAACTCCAGTCCTCAAGGCATCCCAACAGGTCATGTTTTCAGACCTTCCATTATTTTGCACAGGTGATTTGACCTGTTTCACTGCCTAGAACTATGAACAATAATCAATAAGCAATAAGCATTTTGGAATGCAAGAGAAAGTTATAACCCCTGTCAGTCTTTTTTTTTTGTCTGCTATCTATGTCCCATTGTGGAGATTTCCCTTTACTTCCTGTCACATAGCCATGACACAACGGTCGTGTGTACGCGGCATTAGTCTCCTTTTTACTTTCTGTGTAGTGCTAACATACTTGCTCCAATAGGAACTTTCTGCCACATAACCAAGACCTCCATGTGCTCAAGTAGGGACCATAAGTCTGGTAAGTAACAAGAGGAAAAAGAGTGCCTTTCCAAGAGTGTAATCTAGACCGCGCTCGCTCTTGTTTAATGTCAAGCTAAAAGAGCGTTGCCATGTCCAGTGTGGACAGCAGTTTATCCAGCTCGCAGGTCTCGTCCAAGAGGTGCAGATAGTTACCAGTGAGTGTCAGCATTCCTCCTCCCCTGAGCGCTAACAGTGACAAAAGGGTAAGAAATTCTGTATTACCAGACTAACATGTCTGTGGATATTGCCGCCAAGAGCTCTCTAAGGACAAAGGATGCTGTGAGCCAGAAAGCCATGGCACTTCATGGGCAAGTAGTTAGTGAGTTCTCCAGCAACCTATGCCAGTGGACTCTCTGCGCAACGTCAAGGACGCAGCCCTGCAGATGAGTTTAGGGCATCACAGCTATCTCTCTTAACCAAGGAGGCCCCAAGCCCATTACAGCTATCTGTATTTCTGGCTCTGAGGGCACTTTTATCCAAGCAATTTATGACTGCCTTACACCTGGCTTTACCAGAGGTAGAAGGTCCGTCATCCTCCTTAAGGAGCCTAAGGAGGTTTTGAGTGTCTCTTGGGTCCAGTCATTCATTGGGGCGATTAAGCAGGCCTGGAATGGGATGACCCAGATGACTGCCTTCAAAGTCAGAACATACTTCATGTTATCAAGGCACAGCCTTCTGTACTCCCCAATAAAGGGAAAGGTGAAGAGGTTGAATCAAGAGGAGTTGCAGTAGTGATATGAAGTTTTACATAAGTAATCAGCAGCAAAATTATACACTATCTCAGATGGAAATGCAGATTCTCTGGTAAAAAGAATGGCACTGCAACGTGCTAACACACTTGACATGTGCTCCAATAACACACACTTTACAGCACTGCACCCTACTGCAAAGGTATGAACGCTAGCATTACGCATTTTGTCAGGGGTGTTATTATTCCCAGGGAAGGTTCAGTTGCTGTTGGCTGTATCCTCAATTGACAGATATCTGCAAGATTTATGTCAAGAGGCAGGGGGCGCTTGTAAGCCAGTGATCGCAGGAGTTTGTAGTGAGCGCAATACAGTTGGGACCCAGAATCTCGAGGTCACCATCACCCATGGATTGCTGAAAAAGCAGATTATTAGTGCTCTTGGCGAGCTTAAGTGTTTGCCAAATTTTGTGGATGAAGTAGCATTTATTGTTATCAATGTTCTCCTAAGGCAGTGCTGCATTCAGTGACAATGAAGAGGGCTATAAAGCCCAGTCCTTGGTCAACGAACCCAACCTCAGACAGGGTGGTTGTAAGTGCCTGTATCTGACCATCTGACCAGAAGTCTTCATGGGTGTCTTCTACAGTAAAATTCTGTTGCTTTTGGTGCTTCAGACATCACCCTCCAGAATATGGAGGTCCTAATCTCTGTGTAGCCCCTCTGAGAAAAGAGGGGTGCTTCAAATCCTTAATTTATTGGATGGTATTCTACTGTTGGCTCACAGTCCAGATGATCTACTAGTTCAACAATTCTCCTGGCCAGCCTAAGAAGTTTTGGCTGGATAGGAGGTGTAAAGTTGAAGCAGACCTGATTAGTCATTGTTAGAGAGGTTCAATGCGCAAGTGAGTACTTTTCTCCTTCTTTGAATGGGCCAAGCAGTTGTCAGGTTCCCAATGCAGGGGTTTCCTGGAAACAATGATGTCTTGCATCCCTTTGTTACCCTGGGCACATTAAATTCTCTGGATGTTTCAAATAATTTCCTTTTTGCAACACAGAAGACAGCACTTGATCTGCTTCAAAGTGCTTCTCCTCAGATGAGCAGGAGCCTTTTGTAAAGGGTATGTAAGGGGACCCTCATTTGATACAGTCCGGTAGGTTCATTATCCTGGACTATTGTCAACAGTGAGGCCAGTGCTTGGTTCCCACTGAATGTGTCTTTAATCAGAAGATCTTGCCCATATCACTCAAGTATGGGGCCTTCCTCAGCTCAGAGTCTGTTTGCATCACTATCCTTTCACAAGGTGCATCTCTTGCTACCCTAACCGTTGGTGAATGCAGTGGATGCTCTCACTCACCCAAGGAATAGTCAGCTAGCAAATGCCTTTCTTATACTGCCTGTGGTCATTAAGTTCCATTGGAGGCTGTTGTCTGAAGGTCTCACTGTGATAACAAGCATGCCGATTGGCCTCAACCTAATAGAACACCTTTAAAATAAATTAGAGCGGAGACTGGGAGCCAAGCCATCTTGTCCAACATCAGTGTCTGACCTCATAAATGCGCTTCTGGATGAATGGTCAAACATTCCCATAGACACACTCCTAAACCTTGGGGACAGCCATCCTAGAAGAGTTAAAGCTGTTATAGCTGCAAAGGGTGGGCCAACACAATATTGAATCCTACAGACTTAAGCCTCGTACACACGACCGAGTTTCTCGTCAAAAAACGACAAGAAACTTGCTGGCAGAGCTTTCTTGTCGAGTAAATCGGTCGTGTGTACGCGGCTATCATGTTTCTCGTCAAGAAAACCGACAAGAATCTCGACGAGAAAAATAGAGAACCTGCTCTCTATTTTCTCGCCGAGATTCTCGTCAGCATGTTTCTCAATGAGAAAAGTGTGTGTGTACACTTACCTGTCGCTGTGGAAACCCGCGCATGCTCAAAATGACTTTGACACATGGGCGGTAGCTTCTTAGGCATAGGTAGGGTGTAGAAAGATGGCGGCGATGGCATAGAATGTGACGAGCGCACGCTCGTCGTAGTCGATTACGTCACCGCGTTCGCTCCATTCAAAGAACTGCGGGTTCTTTGAAAGGAGCGTGTGTACACTCGGCCGGGACAAGTTTCTTGTCCAAGAATCTCGTCAAGAAAAACGACGTGTTTTTTCTTGACGAGAAACTCGGTCGTGTGTACGAGGCTTAAGACTGGGATGCCAGTAAAGTTCATGTGTGTGTAAAGGCAGGCGTCACAATACTTTTGACAATATACAGTGCCTTAAAAAAGTATTCATACCCCTTGAAATTTTCCATATTTTGTCATGTTACAACCAAAAATGTAAATGTATTTTATTGGAATTTTATGTGATAGCCCAACACAAAGTGGCCCATAATTGTGAACTGGAAGGAAAATTATAAATGGTTTGCTAAATATTTTACAAATATAGATCTGAAAAGTGTGGCGTGCATTTGTATTCAGCCCCCCTGGTTCCACTAGATTTTAGTTTAGTAAAATCCCGATAAAATACATTTAGTTTTTTGGGTTGTAACATGACACAATTTGGAAAATTTCAAGGGGTATGAATACTTTTTCAAGGCACTGTAGTGTACAGTTTGGGGTTTATTTACTAAAGGCAAATCCACTTTGCACTACAAGTGCAAACTACAAGTGCAAACTACAAGTGCAAAGTGCACTTGAAATTGCACTGAAAGTACACTTGGAAGTGCAGTCGCTGTAGATCCGAGGGGGATGCAAGGAAAATTAAAAACAGCATTTTAGCTTGCACAAGATTGGATGATAAAATAAGCAGAGCTTCCCCTCATTTCAGATCTACCCCTCAGGTTTACAGCGACTGCACTTCCAGTGCAATTTCAAGTGCACTTTACACTTGTAGTGAAAAGTGGATTTGCCTTTCGTAAATAACCCCCCATATCTTTCTTTTTACCAGTCCAGCTCACTATCAAAAAATTTAAGTGTAACTAAAAGGCAAAATCTTTTTGTTTTTATTTTAGAGCGGAGAAGGATCAGAATACCTTTCAGCTTCTTAATACTGTCTGTACTCCCGTTAGGGAGATTTAGCCTCTCTATTTGTCCTGTTTACTGTTACTACTGAAAGTGAAAGATAATCCAATATGTTGTGTTGTCACCAGAACAGGAAAAGATGGGACATTTTCCAGTGGGGGGCACTACTTCTGCTCCCCCTGGTGAAAACTAGGGATTCCCACACTTTGTACACACAAAAACTAGCACATGTGCTAGCGCCAGGGGTAACCTGCGATACCGAGTCCACAGTTCAGCAAATTCAGCCTTGAAAAGTTTAACACATAGATCCCCACAGCCTTGCTGCTCGCTAAACCAGTGGGCAACTGTAAATAAAACCACAAAAGCACAAGCTCTAATGCAATAACCTTTAATAAATGGAATAAAAACAAACACAATTGCATTCACAAACAGGAACTCTTATCAGGCACATCATCCATCTGAGACCTCTGATGATGTGCCTGATACAAGTACCTGTTTGTGAGTGCAATTGTGTTTGTTTTTATTCCATTTATTAAAGGTTACTGCAGCAGAACCTGTGCGCTCTCTCTTTTTTGTTTTTATTTCCTCATTTTGGAAGGATTTCCTCTTAATTCATGTTTTGCCTGAAGAAATCTCCCCCATTGCATACTAGGGTTGCCACCTCATCCCTTTAAACCCGAACACATATTAATTACACAGGTTCTGTGGCTGATTAAGGTGGTAATTAAACGCACTTGGTGCCTTATCTGCCTTTTAATTAGCCTCAGAACCTGTGTAATTCATACAGTATGTGTTTGGGTTTAATGGGATGAGGTGGCAACTCTATTGCATACAGATTGCAAAAAAAAAAAACTGACAGGGGTTATAATCCTCCTTAATCTAGCCAAAGTAAAAAAAAAAAAAAAAGGTTTTGTCTTTAGTTCTACTTTATTATTATTATTCAGGATTTATATAGCGCCAACAGTTTACGCAGCGCTTTACAACATGGGGGCAAGACAGTACAGTTACAATACAAATCAATACAGGAGGAATTTAGAGGGCCCTGCTCGTTAGAGCTTAAAATTTACTTTAGATCATTTATTAGAGGCAAATGTTTCCAGTGTCTCAAAACAACATGTACAGTACGCAGTTTTTATGGTTCATACCATGTACTGTATAAATATAAAATGTATTTCGGTTAAACTATCAAGTATCCATAAAGTGTTAAAAGATATGTGTAGAGATTTAGTATTTTTAAATTCCCATTTTGCCTTTTAGTGAGGCTGTAGTCAGTCTGTCTGTGTGTGCCTTTAATGTTCTCTAAGCATGCTTTTCCCAGACCTGAAGGGTTTGGTATGGATTTTTGGGGGGGGACCCCACACCATTTTTTTTTTAATTTGGTGTGGGGTTCCCCTTAATATCCATACCAGACCTGAAGGGCCTGATATGGAATTTGGGGGGACCCCCATGTTTTGTTTTTTTTTGGTTCGGGGTTCCCCTTAATATTCATACCAGACCCAAAGGGCCTGGTAATGGACTGTGGGGGCCCTGCCGTTTTTTTCAATGACTTTGATCTGTATTGCCGGGGAGCCGACAATTCATTATAGCCGCGAGTGGTTTTAAATGACTTTTTTTCCTTCAGAAATTACATTTTGTGCAGGGACAGTTCTAAACACGGGAAAAATGCACGACTTTACAGGCATACTATACACACCCTCCAGGTACGAAATTTAAAGGAATATTTCACTTTTATTGTTTCACTTTAAGCATTATTAAAATCACTGCTCCCGAAAAAACGTCTGTTTTTAAAACTTTTTTTTACATTGATACATGTTCCCCTGGGACAGGACCCAGGTCCCCAAACACTTTTTATGACAATAACATTTTTAACCTTTAAAATTAGCACTTTTGATTTCTCCCATAGACTTTTAACTGTGTTCCGCGGCTTTTCGAATTTACCAGGAACACCCCAAATTGTTCGCTGTTCGCCGAACAGGCGAACAGCCAATGTTCGAGTCGAACTCATGTTCGACTCGAACATAAAGCTCATCCCTAATTACCAGTGAAAAAATAATATATATCCCATTGTTTGTTTTTACCAAAAATATGTAGCAGAATACATATTGGCCTAAATTTATGAAGAAATTAGATTAAAAAAATGTAATAAAATTATTGGATATGTTTTATAGCAGAATTTTTTTATTTTTTTTCAAAATTGTTGCTCTTTTTTTGTTTATAGCAGTGTTTCTCAACTCCAGTCCTCAAGGCATCCCAACAGGTCATGTTTTCAGACCTTCCATTATTTTGCACAGGTGATTTGACCTGTTTCACTGCCTAGAACTATGAACAATAATCAATAAGCAATAAGCATTTTGGAATGCAAGGGAAAGTTATAACCCCTGTCAGTTTTTTTTTTTTGTCTGCTATCTATGTCCCATTGTGGAGATTTCCCTTTACTTCCTGTCACATAGCCATGACACAACGGTCATGTGTACGCGGCATTAGTCTCCTTTTTACTTTCTGTGTAGTGCTAACATACTTGCTCCAATAGGAACTTTCTGCCACATAACCAAGACCTCCATGTGCTCAAGTAGGGACCATAAGTCTGGTAAGTAACAAGAGGAAAAAGAGTGCCTTTCCAGGAGTGTAATCTAGCCCGCTCTCGCTCTTGTTTAATGTCAAGCTAAAAGAGCGTTGCCATGTCCAGTGTGGACAGCAGTTTATCCAGCTTGCAGGTCTCGTCCAAGAGGTGCAGATAGTTACCAGTGAGTGTCAGCATTCCTCCTCCCCTGAGCGCTAACAGTGACAAAAGGGTAAGAAATTCTGTATTACCAGACTAACATGTCTGTGGATATTGCCGCCAAGAGCTCTCTAAGGACAAAGGATGCTGTGAGCCAGAAAGCCATGGAACTTCATGGGCAAGTAGTTAGTGAGTTCTCCAGCAACCTATGCCAGTGGACTCTCTGCGCAACGTCAAGGACGCAGCCCTGCAGATGAGTTTAGGGCATCACAGCTATCTCTCTTAACCAAGGAGGCCCCAAGCCCATTACAGCTATCTGTATTTCTGGCTCTGAGGGCACTTTTATCCAAGCAATTTATGACTGCCTTACACCTGGCTTTACCAGAGGTAGAAGGTCCGTCATCCTCCTTAAGGAGCCTAAGGAGGTTTTGAGTGTCTCTTGGGTCCAGTCATTCATTGGGGCGATTAAGCAGGCCTGGAATGTGATGACCCAGATGACTGCCTTCAAAGTCAGAACATACTTCACGTTATCAAGGCACAGCCTTCTGTACTCCCCAATAAAGGGAAAGGTGAAGAGGTTGAATCAAGAGGAGTTGCAGTAGTGATATGAAGTTTTACATAAGTAATCAGCAGCAAAATTATACACTATCTCAGATGGAAATGCAGATTCTCTGGTAAAAAGAATAGCACTGCAACGTGCTAACGCACTTGACATGTGCTCCAATAACACACACTTTACAGCACTGCACCCTACTGCAAAGGTATGAACGCTAGCATTACGCATTTTGTCAGGGGTGTTATTATTCCCAGGGAAGGTTCAGTTGCTGTTGGCTGTATCCTCAATTGACAGATATCTGCAAGATTTATGTCAAGAGGCAGGGGGCGCTTGTAAGCCAGTGATCGCAGGAGTTTGTAGTGAGCGCAATACAGTTGGGACCCAGAATCTCGAGGTCACCATCACCCATGGATTGCTGAAAAAAAAGATTATTAGTGCTCTTGGCGAGCTTAAGTGTTTGCCAAATTTTGTGGATGAAGTAGCATTTAGGCCTCATGCCCACGGGCGTTTTTTCAGCCGCGTTTTTGAGCGTTTTTTACAGCTTAAAAACGCCTGTCCATGTTAGTCTATAGCTTCATGTCCACCTAGGCGTTTTTGAGCTGTAAAGAGCATAGGCGTTTGTAAGCTGTAAAAAAAACCCAGGGCCAGTGCGTTCCTCAGCGTCAGAATTAGGCAGAAAAAAACGCGAGCGTCAAAAAACGCGCAAAAACGCGCACTAACGCGCACGAACGCGCAAAAAACGCGCACTAACGCGCGGTCGCGTTTTTAGCTCTGACGTTTTTTTTTTTTTTTTTAAATATTTACAATAACATGGACAGGCGTTTTTAAGCTGCAAAAAACGCAGCTGTAAAAACGCCAGTGGGCATGAGGCCTTATTGTTATCAATGTTCTCCTAAGGCAGTGCTGCATTCAGTGACAATGAAGAGGGCTATAAAGCCCAGTCCTTGGTCAACGAACCCAACCTCAGACAGGGTGGTTGTAAGTGCCTGTATCTGACCATCTGACCAGAAGTCTTCATGGGTGTCTTCTACAGTAAAATTCTGTTGCTTTTGGTGCTTCAGACATCACCCTCCAGAATATGGAGGTCCTAATCTCTGTGTAGCCCCTCTGAGAAAAGAGGGGTGCTTCAAATCCTTAATTTATTGGATGGTATTCTACTGTTGGCTCACAGTCCAGATGATCTACTAGTTCAACAATTCTCCTGGCCAGCCTAAGAAGTTTTGGCTGGATAGGAGGTGTAAAGTTGAAGCAGACCTGATTAGTCATTGTTAGAGAGGTTCAATGCGCAAGTGAGTACTTTTCTCCTTCTTTGAATGGGCCAAACAGTTGTCAGGTTCCCAATGCAGGGGTTTCCTGGAAACAATGATGTCTTGCATCCCTTTGTTACCCTGGGCACATTAAATTCTCTGGATGTTTCAAATAATTTCCTTTTTGCAACACAGAAGACAGCACTTGATCTGCTTCAAAGTGCTTCTCCTCAGATGAGCAGGAGCCTTTTGTAAAGGGTATGTAAGGGGACCCTCATTTGATACAGTCCGGTAGGTTCATTATCCTGGACTATTGTCAACAGTGAGGCCAGTGCTTGGTTCCCACTGAATGTGTCTTTAATCAGAAGATCTTGCCCATATCACTCAAGTATGGGGCCTTCCTCAGCTCAGAGTCTGTTTGCATCACTATCCTTTCACAAGGTGCATCTCTTGCTACCCTAACCGTTGGTGAATGCAGTGGATGCTCTCACTCACCCAAGGAATAGTCAGCTAGCAAATGCCTTTCTTATACTGCCTGTGGTCATTAAGTTCCATTGGAGGCTGTTGTCTGAAGGTCTCACTGTGATAACAAGCATGCCGATTGGCCCGCAGGCCTTTGGTTTACCCTAGCCATGAAACTTAGTCAGGGCCAAGCACTTCAGCTACCAGTGTTTCCACACCTGTCCAAAATGGACTGGAAATTCAGAGGGAAGGGTTGTAGGACTTGGGCTGTCCTCTGGAAGTGGTTAGACCCTGGAAATGTTCCAGAAAGGACGTCAACACAACATTTACTTCAAAGTCTGTAACAAGTTCACAGTCTTCGCAGCTGAGCAGAATTTTTATCCTTGCAACCAGGAGGTTGCCCAGTTGCTATTTCCTTCACACGGATAAGAATTTGGACCTAGTTTTGTAAGGGCTCAAATTTCAAGCATTTGAGCGTTCAGCAGGGAAAATGGGCGTGTGAGCTGCCAGGGGAACACTTCAGGACGTCGGTTCTGAGACTTTGTCCTGAGGAGGAATAAAGTGGCCGTTTCATCCTTTCCGGCAGAGACAATACCTAACCTACACAAGATGTAACAAGTGTCTAAAATACCTACCTTCAAGCAACTTCCTAGTTAAAATACTCCGAAAGGCTGTTTGTGTTTCCATCAGACAAATTCTGAGGAGGAAGCTACAGCAAAACCTTGTCATCTTGGAGAGTCACGGTCATCCAGAAAACTTACAGTGCAGCCCGGCAAGAGCTTTTAGAAGTGACAGAGGCTCATTCATCTGGGTCCATTTTTACATCTTTAAGTCGGGCAGCACATTCAAAATGCCTATTGAGAAATATGCAAAGCAGCAGGTTGGTTGGCGCAGAACACCTGCCTCAGGTGCTACAGGGAAGTCCAGGGGCTCGTACATCAATGGACTTTTTCAGAATGACGATCCAGGCTTCCATGTCCATTATAATAAAGTTTGAGTATACATTTCAGCCCTCCCTGTTTAGATCGTTATTTATCACATGTACACCATGTTGGTGTTAGGAAAATGGACAATTGTATCAAATACTTACCGTAATTTTCCTTTCCTAACACCATTCCATGGAAGCATACAAACCCTCCCTTTTTAGATCTTGTTATTTTTACAGAGAATGGGGGAGGTTGCTCTAGCTTTCCTTTTATAGATTTAAACAGGTCCTGTTTTAAACAGGTCCTGTTTAAAATAGGGGCGGAGCTTTATCATATGTATGTAGCGGGGGTTAACATTTAGGGGGAGTATCTGGGTGGTAGCATGGCCCAGATACACTAATTGTTAGGAATCTATGGCCAATTTGATTCGTGGAGGAAATAATGGTGCTCAGTTCCCTGCGGCCCCTGGGTGGCGCTGTCACCTTGAGCTGGGGTTGAACCATCATTGTAGGGCCGTGCCCTTTGTGTCCTCTCGCGGCAGTAGTACGGCGGGGCGGGGAACCCGCTGTGCCTGCTGGGAGAGGATATAAAGGGGGCGGACATCTTGCGCAAGAGGTCTGAGCCCCAGGCACCTTCAGCCTGGGGGCTGCTGTTCTGTCGTCCGTGCCCAGGTGCCCTCGGCCTGGGTGCGAGGGAGTTTGAGTTCCATCCCAGGCACCTTGAGCCTGGGTTGAGGTACTAGCAAAGACCCGGGGCCCAGTACCTTTGACTGGGTCCCGCATGGGAGAAGATGCCTAGGGGGCCCACCGAGTGAGGGGACCCGAGTCTCGGGCGAGGAGAACCAGGGAGGTGACCTGGCCTGAAGACCCAGCGTAGCATTGGCTGGTGACAGTGCAGGCCTCTGGGGACCGTCCGGGATGGATCATCTCCCTAACAGGGGTCGCCATTAGAAGGTAGTTCATGTTCTATGGTCTTTGCAGAGACTCAGCTACATCAGGTCGGTGGCAGAGGCCTATCCTAAGGTCTGTGGCAGAGACCTCATCGTTCACCAGGTCTGTGGCAGGGACCAACCTCACGGTCGGTGGCAGCGACCATGCGCCAAAAGTTGTTGTGGGTTCCTAGCAGCTTCTCTGATCCAAAAGGATTGTGTCTGAACCCTCTCCCCACCAAGTTTGTGTTTGTATCAACCTGTCTGCTTGCAAAGAGGCATATTTATCTCTGCGGAAATAAATATAGAAGTTGTACTGTCACCTGGTGTGGGCTTACTTTTCTGGGAGCAAAGTGTTCTACATTCACCTATCTACCGGTCATATTTGAAGTGGAATCTCTGGACAGGGACACAGACCCGAAGGTAAAGATCATAGCTCAAACCTCTACACACATAAGAGGGGCGAGCTGGTGGCAGCATCTCACCCCTCCCCCTGGTCCCCCTAGACGAGTAAACCAGCCGAAAAGAAGAAGGGAGAGCCATGGATTGGCATCAGGAGAGGAAAATTATGGTAAGTATTTGATAAAAATTTTCATTTTAGTGTGCTACAATAATCAAAGACTCATGTATTTATTTTTTTCCACAGCACTGCAAACTGGTTGGTTATAGTAGCTAAATCAAATGCAGATTGTATAATACAGGTTGCTTCTACATGGCAGTTTATAATGGCAGCGTCTCTTTATGGTAAAAAGAAAAGAAAAACAAATGTTTCTTTTGTAGATATAGGAAATAAGTATGTTTAGGACATTAGCTATTGTTGCTTTCCTTATAATACAAGATGCTAGAATGTATTTGGACCTAGTAATAGAAAGCAAATCACATAAGCAGTTTAAATCATTTTCACACACAACTAATAACACAGCTGACAACCAGAATGGAAACCACACACCTCTCATCGGTTTTATGCCGATTGCATCCATGTCTACTCTAGAAAACAAGTGGACAGAATCATTCGACACCTTCATGCTCATCAAAGCAAAGCCAGACAACAATTGCAGCCATTCATACTGGTTGTTGATGCTGATTTTCCAGTTCAGCGATATGCAGATGAATCTAATTTATTATATCAACCAGTGAGTAGTGTTGAGCGGACCCGAACTGTAAAGTTCGGGTCCGTACCGAATTTTGGCGTTTTCCCGACCCCGGACCCGGACCCGGATTTTGCGCTAAAGTCCGGGTTCGGGTCCGGATTCGGGAATTTAATGGCGCAGTTAGAAATGCTTCAGGGGCCAGCCAATCACCATTTGATTAGCTGGTGTGCCCTTAGAAGCCATCATAGCCATGCCTACTAATGGCATGGCTGTGATTGGTCAGTGCAACATGTGACCCAGCATGTGACCAGCTTCTATATAAGCAAGAGGCACACAGCACAGATCGTCACTCTGCTTTTAGACAGTGTAGGGAAAGGATCCTGGCTGCTGTTGCTGTGAGGGAGAGAATTATATGATAGGAGTTAGTCCTGATTCTGCAATCTACTGATAGAAAAGATAGAGAGACAGTGTAGTGTAGTGTAGGGGCAGGATCCTGTTTGTGCTTTCAGGGAGAGAGATTTAGATAGGAGTCCAGATTGAGAGATATAATAGCTCAGCGATCTGCATAGGTTTATCTGTTTGTGTTGCAAGCTCAGTGCACCAGCACTGCATTACGTTGAGTGATACACCTATTCGATACTGTGGCTGTATTGTGCTCTTGCTAAAAGACCCATTTCGGGCAGAAAAAAAAAAAAAAAAAAAAGGCACTTTATTGTGCTTTTGCTAAAAAGACCCATTTTTGGGCCCCAAAAAAAAAAAAGGCACTTTATTGTGCTGTTGCAAAAAAAAAAAAAGGCACTTTGTTGTGCGCAAAAAAGACCTATTTTTGGGCAAAAAAAATATTTTGCAGTGTATATCTCTAGTTGTGTGAAATAACCAATTTCTATATATTTTTCTTGTACTATGCTATACTAAAAAAAAACAAAAAACTTTTTTTTGAATAGCATTCTCTGCAGCTGTGCGATTCAGCGGTTATATACTGTGGGTGTGTTGTGCTCTTCCAAAAAACGCCATTTAGGGCCACAGAAAATATTTTGCAGTGTGAAATACACATCTGGAGGTGTGTGAAAAAACAACATTATTTTTAAAAAGCATTCTCTGGCCTCTGCAGCTGTGCGATTCAGCGGTTATATACTGTTGGGGTTGTTGTGCTCTTCAAAAAAACGCCATTTAGGGCCACAGAAAATAAATTGCAGTGTGAAATACACATGTGGAGGTGTGTAAAATAAACAATTTCTATATATTGTACAGTGCTATACTAAAAAAAAAAACATTTTTTTTTGAATAGCATTTTCTGTAGCTTTGCGATTCAGCGGTTACGTGCTGTGGGTGTGTTGTGGTCTGGCAAAAAATGCCATTTAGGGCCACAGAAAATATTTTGCAGTGTGAAATACACATCTGGAGGTGTGTAAAATAAACAATTTCTATATATTCTTCTTGTACAGTGCTATACTAAAAAAAACAACCTTTTTTTTTGAATAGCATTTTCTGTAGCTGTGCGATTCAGCGGTTACGTGCTGTGGGTGTGTTGTGGTCTGGCAAAAAACGCCATTTAGGGCCACAGAAAATATTTTGCAGTGTGAAATACACATCTGGAGGTGTGTAAAATAAACAATTTCTATATATTGTACAGTGCTATACTAAAAAAAACAACATTTTTTTTGAATAGCATTCTCTGCACTTCTATAGCTGTGCGATTCAGTGGTTAAATACTGTGGTTGTGTTGTGCTCTTCCAAAAAACGCCATTTAGGGCCACAGAAAATATTTTGCAGTGTGAAATACACATCTGGAGGTGTGTGAAAAAACAACATTATTTTTGAATAGCATTCTCTGGCCTCTGCAGCTGTGCGATTCAGCGGTTATATACTGTTGGGGTTGTTGTGCTCTTCCAAAAAACGTCATTTAGGGCCACAGAAAATAAATTGCAGTGTGAAATACACATGTGGAGGTGTGTAAAATAAACAATTTCTATATATTGTACAGTGCTATACTAAAAAAAACAACATTTTTTTTGAATAGCATTCTCTGCACTTCTATAGCTGTGCGATTCAGTGGTTAAATACTGTGGTTGTGTTGTGCTCTTCCAAAAAACGCCATTTAGGGCCACAGAAAATATTTTGCAGTGTGAAATACACATCTGGAGGTGTGTGAAATAAACAATTTCTATATATTTTCCTTGTACTGTGCTATACTAAAAAAAACAACCTTTTTTTTTTTGAATAGCATTTTCTGCAGTTCTGTAGCTGTGCGTTTCAGCCATTACGTACTGTGGGTGTGTTGTGGTCTTCCAAAAAACGCCATTTAGGGCAAGATCCTAAATTTGGAAAATATGAGGGGAAGGTCAAAGGGACGTGGTGGCCCCGGTCGTGGTGCTGCTGGTGGAGCTCCTGTTGCAGGGAGAGGACGTGGTGGATCTGTGCCAGCTACACGCACAAGTGAAACACCTTCCTCAGGTGCGAGTAGGCGACCGAGCCTGCGGCGGTATTTTGTCGCGCCTAATGAGGCTGTACCAATGTTTAGGCCAGGACAAGTACAGGCGATAGTAGATTGGGTTGCTGACAGTGCCTCGGGTTCCTTCACATTGTCTCCCACCCACTCTTCTGATGAAAGATCAGAGTTGGCACCTGAAGCCCATGTCCATCAGTCTTTCACCTCACCCCCTTGCAAATCAGCCAAGCAGTCTGAGCCCCAAATCATGCAGCAGTCTCTTCTGCTTTTCGATGACTCTGTTAGCAGGGTTTCCCAGGGCCATCCACCTAGCCCTGCCCCAGAAGTGGAAGAGATTGAGTGCACCGATGCCCAACCACTTATGTTTCATGATGGGTACATGGGAGGACCATCGCAGCACGTCTCGGATGATGACGAAACACAGGTGCCAACTGCTGCTGCTTTCGCAATTGTGCAGACAGACATGGAGGGCAGGGGTGAAGACTGGGTGGAAGATGATGTGGAGGACGATGAGGTCCTCGACCCCACATGGAATCAACGTTATGCAGGTGACCAGTGTAGTTCGGAGGAAGAGGCGGTGGTCGCACAGAGCCACCAGCACAGCAGAAGAGGGAGCAGGGTGCAAAAACGGAGCATTCGTCCCCTAGACAGTACATCTGCTACTGCCCAACGCAGCAAGGGACCGAGCACACCAAAGCCAGGTCCAAGGACTTCCCTAGCGTGGCAGTTCTTCACACAGTGTGTTGATGACAAGACACGAGTGGTTTGCACGCTGTGCAATCAGAGCCTGAAGAGAGGCATAAACGTTCTCAACCTGAGCACAAGCTGCATGACCAGGCATCTAAGTGCAAAGCACGAGCTGCAGTGGAGTAGACACCTCAAAAACCAAGAAAGGTCTCTGGCTCCTCCTGCTTCCTCTTCTGCTGCAGTCTCGGCCTCTTCATCCACCTCTGTAGTGACAGTGGCACCTGTCACCCCGCAAACAGAGGATCTGCCAGCAACACTTCCACCTGGGTCACCAACCATCTCCACAATGTCCCATGGAAGCGTTCAGCTCTCTATCTCCCAAACATTGGAGCGGAAGAGGAAGTACCCCCCTAGCCACCCGCGATCCCTGGCCCTGAATGCCAGCATTTCAAAATTCCTGGCCTTTGAAATGCTGTCATTCCGTCTGGTGGAGACGCAGAGTTTTAAAAGCCTGATGGCATTGGCTGTCCCGCAGTACGTCGTGCCCAGCCGCCACTACTTTTCCAGGCGAGCCATCCCTTCCCTGCACAACCAGGTGGGGGACAAAATCAGGTGTGCACTGCGCAACGCCATCTGTGGCAAGGTCCACCTAACTACGGATGCGTGGACCAGTAAGCACGGTCAGGGACGTTATATCTCCCTAACAGCACACTGGGTAAATGCAGTGGCTGCTGGGCCTGAGGCAGATAGCGGTTTGGCGCATGTCCTTCCACCACCGAGGATTGCAGGGCGCTTCAGTTTGCCTCCTGTTGCTAACTCCTCCTTCTCCGCTTCCTCATCCTCTACCGCCTCCTCATCCATTCAGCGTAACACCTTCACCACCAACTTCAGCACAGCCAGGGGTAAACGACAGCAGGCAGTTTTAAAACTTTCCTGTTTGGGGGAAAATCCCCACACCGCACAGGAGTTGTGGAGGGACATGGAACAACAGACCGATGAGTGGTTGCTGTCAGTGAGCCTCAAGCCCGGCCTGGTGGTGTGCGATAATGGGCGAAATCTCGTAGCAGCTCTGGGTCTAGCCGGTTTGACGCACATCCCTTGCCTGGCGCATGTGCTGAACTTGGTGGTCCAGAGGTTCCTTAAAAATTACCCCAATATGCCAGAGCTGCTGCAGAAAGTGCGGGCTGTCTGTGCGCACTTTCGGCGTTCTCACCCTGCTGCTGCTCGCCTGTCAGCGCTGCAGCGTAACTTCGGCCTTCCCGCTCACCGCCTCATATGTGACGTGCCCACAAGGTGGAACTCCACCTTGCACATGCTGGCCAGACTGTGCGAGCAGCAGCAGGCAATAGTGGAGTTTCAGCTGCAGCAATCACGCGTGAGTCGCTCTGCGGAACAGCACCACTTCACCACCAATAACTGGGCCTCCATGCGAGACCTGTGTGCCTTGTTGCGCTGTTTCGAGTACTCCACCAACATGGCCAGTGCCAATGACGCCGTTCTCAGCGTTACTATCCCAGTTCTATGCCTCCTTGAAAAACCGCTTCGTGCGATGATGGAAGAGGATGTGGCACAGGAGGATGAGGAGGAGGAGGAGGAAGCGGGATCATTTCAAAGGCTTTCAGGCCAGTCTTTCACAAGTGGCTACGAGGGTGGGTTCCTGCACCAACAAACGCCAGGTACACAATTGTCTGGCAGAAAGGGCACAGTTCTGGAGGATGACGAGGTGGAGGAGGAGATGGAGGAGGAGGAGGAGGAGGAGGAGCCATGTTCACAGCAGGGTGGCACTCAGACCAGCTCGTGGCCATTACTGGTGCGTGGCTGGGGGGATACAGAGGACACAGACGATACACCTCCCACAGAGGACAGCTTTTCTTTGCCTCTGGGCAGCCTGGCACACATGAGCGATTACATGCTGCAGTGTTTCCGCAACGACAGCCGAGTTGCCCACATTTTAACTGGTGCTGATTACTGGGTGGCCACCCTGCTGGATCCCCGTTACAAGGACAACGTACCGTCCTTAATTCCCTCACTGGAGCGGGATCGTAAGATGCGCGAGTACAAGCGCACGCTGGTAGACGCGCTGCTGGTGGCATTCCCACCTGACAGCGGGCGTACGGTGGAAGCACAAGGCGAAGGCAGAGGAGGAGGAAGAGGTCGCCAACGCAGCCGGGGCACCGGCAGCACCTCAGAAGGCAGGGTTAGCATGGCCGAAATGTGGAAAAGCTTTGTCAGCACGCCACAACAACCAGCACCACCAGCTGAGATGGAACGTCTTAGCAGGAGGCAGCATTTCACCAACATGGTTGAGCAGTATGTGTCCACAGGCCTACACGTACTGGATGACGGGTCTGCCCCCTTTAACTTCTGGGTCTCCAAATTGGGCACATGGCCTGAGCTTGCCGTTTATGCCTTGGAGGTGCTGGCCTGCCCTGCAGCCAGTGTATTATCTGAACGTGTATTTAGCACGGCAGGGGGCGTTATCACAGACAAGCGCAGCCGCCTGTCCAGAGCCAATGTGGACAAGCTCACGTTCATTAAAATGAACCAGGCATGGATCCCACAGGACTTGTCCGTACCTTGTGCAGAATAGACATGTATACCGGTGTTGTGACAAAAACTGTCCGGCCATCGGATTGTGCCCGGCCCGTACTGCGCAGGCGCAGCGCTTGCGCAGTACAGAGGACAAGGAGATTCACAAAATCTCCGAAGATGAACGGCGCCTGCGCTGTGAGTGCAGGTTCAAGCCCCACCATCCAAGAGGACATACGGTAGCACATAGTAACAGGGCCCCTCACGGGCTCGCTTCGATCGCGGCCTTGCTTGGCTCGGCTTGAACCACGGATGGTGTGGCCTTCACCTGAACTCAACACGCAGGCGCCGTTAGTCTTGGGAGATTTTTGAAATCCCCTTGTCCTACATACTCAGCAAGCGCAGTACAGGGCGGACACTATTCGACAGGGGACAGAATTCAACACATCACCGGCCTTACCCAGCCATTGTTGTATTTTTGAACCAGTGTTGGCTACCTCGTCCTCTTCCACCGCCGCTTCCACCTACACAGCCACATCCACCGCCACCTCAACCTCCTACTCCATATGGACCTCGTCCTGCTAGGCCAAGATTAAAATTTTTATTTTATTTTTTTGTAGCGCACAGATCCTTTCCCCCTTACCTGCCTTTATGTTGTTGGCTCTTCGCAGGAGGGAGAAAGGCACACCGCACTACCAGCCCGTATCCTCCTATATAAAGAGGTTGAGCGGTGTACTTGACGGGCCGTGTCCACAGCCGGAGTCAAAACTCCTCCAGAGGATGATTCTCACCTCTACTGTAGGTAGAGGCAAGTCCTTTAATTGCCAGTAAAGTCAATGTCCACACCAGCTGAAACTCCAACTCTTATTCTCTCATGGCAAAATAAACTGTACTCAGATAGAAAAGGTTAGAGCAAAGAAACAGGACAGCTTAAGGTGTGGAGGAGGTCCAGGCACAAACGTAGCACATTCACTTCACTGCTTAGGTTTCTCAAACAGTTTTTGGCGCACGGTCTCTGCCACAGACATTGAGGTTGGTCTCTGCCACAGACCGGGTGTACAAGGCCCCTGCCACGGGCCTGGAGAACTTTGGTCTCAGCCACAGACCAGGGTGTATAAGGCCCCTGCCACGGGCCGGTTGAATAAGGCCTCTGATACAGTCAAGGTGACCTTGAGCTTCTCCTTCTACGAACCTAGCCCATATCAAGGGGAAGACATCTCTCCAGGGAGTCAACAGACCATTCCTTCACCGTGACTCCCGCATCGGTCCATCAGAATGATCCTCCCTTCCCTGGAACAGGGTCCCCTACACGAGGCGGCTCTGGACTCCAGGCTTTACTCCCGCCCCTAGGCCTCCATACCCAGGGCAGCAAGAACTCCAGGATAGTACCTCACCCCGGGCTAAAGGTGCCCGAGATGGAACAGGAACACATGCACCCAGGCCGAAGGCACCTGGGCGCGGACCCCACTGGACATCAGCCCCCAGGCCAAAGGTCTGCCCCTTTTATATGCTCTCCCGGCATGCACAGCAGGTTCCCCGCCCCGCTGTACTACTGCCAAGAGGGGACACAAAAGGCGCCACCTGTAGGCCGCAGGGAACTGCACACCAATACTGTCCCCCGAGGACAAAATGGTCCATGAATCCTACAGAATTAGGGTATTTGAGCCTATTTACCACTCAAACACTTTCCTTAAATTTAGCACCCCGCTACATTTTTATTTCAAAGTATTTTATTTTCCCACTAGCTTATCCATTAAATTAAATAATTTATTCCAGAAAGGGCGTATTCTGGGGCATTCCCACCATATGTGTGGCATCGTGCCGTTGAGTTTCTGAGGTTCTTAATGACTTCCTGTACCTCTTCTGCTGAAAAGGGGGCCTCCAGCATATTTTTTTATTTTTTTATTTTTTTTATGTTCTTTTAAGTTATTTCCTATCCACATTTGTTTGCAGAGCACTTGCCATGTTCTTAACAACATTTTGCTGCCATTTGCAGCCCTCTAGCCCTTTCCATTACTTTTTTAGAGCCTTTTTAGTCGTCAGAAGTCCGGGTCCCCATTGACTTCAATGGGGTCCGGGTTCGGGTTAAAGTTCGGTCCCGAATCCGAACTTTTTCCGAAGTTCGGCCGAACCCGCCGGACCCGAATATCCAGCTACCCGCTCAACTCTACCAGTGAGCATTTCTAAAGAGTTCAAATCAACATTTTGCCGTGGTACACAGACATTTTGGAAATCTCAGTGGTTTAAAACATGGATTTATATGTTTTGTATGTATTAGTTTACCATTTGTGATGATAGGAACAAAGATAAACTTCTAGTCCAGGGTGACCAATAAATACAATCCATGGCCCATTTGTTAATCATAAATGTTTTTGGAAAGCTCTTTTTAGGCTGGGTTCACACCTATGCCAATTGGATGTGGGTTTCTCTGCATCCAATTTGCATGACAGGTTCACATATCTCTGTTGCGGCTGCGGAGCGGCTTGCACAGGAACGCTGTGCGTCTTTGGCTCCATTTCAGGGCCGAATTCAGGCAAAAATTCAGCCTCGATTCATCCCTGAAACGGAGAACAGGGACACACCAGACCCCTGCTGTGAGCCGCATCCATTAGAGGTGTGAACCCAGCCTTAAACTTTTTGTTGTACGTGCTACTGACCTTCTCTAGCATCTTTCAGCCACTCCAGCATCGTCTGCATGTTGGCTGCTGCTTCAGACTGGCTTCCTGATAGTGATAATGGTCAACCATGCTGGCATAATGTGAGTTTGCAGTGTCACTTACAGTGCAGGAGTCCTAATGTAGCTGTGCTAGGTAAATAACTCAAATGCTTCAAAAAATGTATTGATTACCCAGTGTTTTTAATATATAATACCAAATATATATATATATATATATATATATGTATATATAATGTAGCGGGTATTTGAATTATGTGAGGACTCTGGTGGTGTGAGGTTCCTTGGGGTCCCTGGGTGACGCTGTTGCCTGGGGCCGGAGTTGAACTCACACCGCGAACCGTGCCTTTTTGTCCTCCCCTGGAGCTGGTACAGCGGGGCGGGGAACCTGCTGTGGCTCAAAGGGAGAGGTCATAAAAGGGGTGGACGCCCTGATTTTGAGGAGAGAGTCGGAGGACGTGGCCGCGCCCAGGAACCTTTAGCTTGGGTGCTGGCGGTCCGGTGTTCCAGGCCTAGGCGCCCTTGGCCTAGCAGGAGCGGAGATGGAGTCCATCTCATGCACCTTTAGCCTGGGGTGAGGTACTATGGCGGACGCCTGGGGCTCAGTACCTTCGACTGAGTTCCGCGAGGGTGGAGGAATCCGAGGGGGCCCTAATGCCTTGGGTGCCCGTGTCTGAGTTCGTGAGGACTGGTGCGCAGTAACTTCTCCGGAGAGTCCAGCGCAGCATCGCTGGTGATGGAGAGGCCTCCATTTCTCCCTTGGACGGATTTCTTCCTCTTACAGGGGCAAAGTGAGCGAAGGTAATTCACGTTCTATATTACCTAGTCAGTGGCAGTGACTATTCACCACTGGTGACAGCACAGTGGGCAGCAGCAAGGACGCCTGGGGCTCAGTACCTTCGACTGAGTTCCGCGAGGGTGGAGGAATCCGAGGGGGCCCTAATGCCTTGGGTGCCCTTCCCCCAAGGGGGATCTGTCCCCCTCATTTTCCAAAGGCGAAAGATAGTTTTATTCTTCTTGCTAAGCAATAAAACTGAGTTGTACCTATTCACTGTGTGGAACTTGGGTTACTAAGCAAAGGAGTCAGGGACGAAGGACTGGACTTGACTCTAGGACACCTACACAGAACCCAATCTGCTGGCCTTCACCTCTTAGCTACAGGAGGACATGGGCCGTGGTGTGTATCATCTCTCTCCCAGGTACCCCTAGACAACAGCCAAATAACCGATAAAGCAAGGGAGAGGGGTGAGGCCGCTACATATATATATATATATATATATATATATATATATATATATATATATATATATATAGATATAGATATATATGTAGCACACAGACCCTTCTGCTTCACCCCGCCCGGTATCCAACTCCATGTATGGAGAGGCAAGCGGTGTTAGATTTTGGGCCTTGCGGCGAGTTACCTCTCACGAGTGGATGCTTGTGCTCCGCCATCCGGGGTAGAAAGTCTCTCACTTGAATAAAGTCAATGTCCACACAGGAGTAAAACCTGAACAGCAAGGCTGTATTCTTTTGCTTGGGGTATAACTTGAGATAAAGAGAGAGGACTGACAGAGTAGGGGAAGGTTCAGGCACGTAACACTCAAAGAACACTTTCGTCGCCACTCAAGCCTGAGTGGGTATAGCTCACCAGGATAGTCTCTTTAAGAGCGGTCCTAGCAGCCGGAGTGGAGCACGGATTAAAGTTTTCCTTTCCTTTTAATAGGATGCAACAGGTCCGAGCCCAACTATTAGCTCGGACCACCCCTAAATTTAAACATATAGCGTCCCATAAATTGGGATGGGCGCTAGATATATATATATATATATATATATATATATATATATATATATATACACACAGTATCTCACAAAAGTGAGTACACCCCTCACATTTTTGTAAATATTTCATTAAATCTTGAAGAAATAACACTTTGCTACAATGTAAAGTAGTGAGTGTACAGCTTGTATAACAGTGTAAATTTGCTGTCCCCTCAAAAAAACTCAACAAACACTATATTTTGTGTGGCCACCATTATTTTTCAGCACTTCCTTAACCCTCTTGGGCATGGATTTCACCAGAGCTTCACAGGTTGCCACTGGAGTCCTTTTCCACTCCTCCATGAAGACATTACGGAGCTGGTGGATGTTAAAGACCTTGCGCTCGTCCACCTTCCATTTGAGGATGCCCCACAGATGCTCAATAGGGTTTCGGTCTGGAGACATGCTTGGCCAGTCCATCACCATTACCCTCAGCTTCTATAGCAAGGCAGTAGTCGTCTTGGAGGTGTGTTTGGGGTCGTTATCATGTTGGAATACTGCCCTGTGGCCCAGTCTTCGAAAGGAGGTGACCATGCTCTGCTTTAGTATGTCACAGTACATGTTGGCATTCATGGTTCCCTCGAAGAACTGTAGCTCCCAGTACCGGCAGCACTCATGTGCTCACTTTGTACTCCTCACCTGGTTGCCGCCACACATGCTTGACACCATCTGAACCAAATACGTTTATCTTGGTTTCATCAGACCACAGGACATGGTTCCAGTAATCCATGTCCTTAGTCTAATTGTCTTCAGCAAACTGTTTGCAGGCTTTCTTGTGCATCATCTTTAGAAGAGGCTTGCTTCTGGGATGACAGCCACGCAGACCAATTTGATGCAGTGTGCGGCGTATGGTCTGAGCACTGACAGGCTGACCCCCCCACCCCTTCAACCTCTGCTGCAATGCTGGCAGCACTCATACGTCTATTTCCCAAAGACAACCTCTGGATATGACACGGAGCATGTGCACTCAACTACTTTGGTCGGCCATGGCGAGGCCTGTTCTGAGTGGAACCTGTCCTTTTAAACCGCTGTATGTGCTTGGCCATCGTTCTGCAGCTCAGTTTCAGGGTCTTGGCAATCTTCTTATAGCCTAGGCCATCTTTATGTAGATCCTCAAAGAGTTCTTTGCCATGAGGTGCCATGTTGAACTTTCAGTGACCAGTATGAGAGAGAGAGAGCGATAAAACCTAATTTAACACACCTGCTCCCCATTCACATCTGAGGGGGATGGGCTGTGTGTGACATGACACTGATCTCCGTTCCGATTACACGGAGCGGAGATCAGTGTCATTGTCACTATCCAGAGCGGGGAGATGCTTGTTTACATTAGCATCTCCCCGCTCTATCTCTCCGTGAGACGATCGCGGGTATCCCCGTGGCGATCGAGTCCACGGGACCCACGGTCGGGCTCACGGAGCTCGCGCCAGGTTCGCGAGCGCGCCGCCAGCGTGACCACACAGTGGCATCTTAAAGGGGACGTACCTGTACGCCCTTATGCCTGTCCATGCCATTCTGTCGACTTATATAGTCGTGCAGCGGTCCTTAAGCAGTTAAAATCTTTTATTGTATCAAAAAGTAGATTCGAATTTACAATGAGTTTAAAATATGAGCTCTGGTTGACGACATATAAATAACAACATTGACCATCATTCCTGGCAAATAATGCATCGTGGAGGCAGTTGTTAACAATACATTACATCCCCTGCTATCCACATGAATACCCCAATGCGTTTTGACCCCTACAGTCGCAGTCTTCTTCAGGGGGATTTTTATTCTAAAAAAGATGTATCAAGAAAATATCTTATTTATAAAAACATTAAACATTTCATTTTATACAGAACATGTCTCCATGTGTATGGTGATACATTTACCATTCAGAAGATGGAAAGGTGAGAATATGTTCTAAGACCAGAGTTATTAAAAAAGATTGAATTTAGTGATCCTGAAATCTTTGTGTGTTTCCTCCACCTCCCCCGGGCGAGCCACAGCTCCAAAGGACTCTTGAACATTGAAAGGGAGAAGGGAGGCGAGGCACCTGCGATGTGTTATTCAAAAATCTCAGTAAATATGGAATATGTAATTGGTAAATATACAGTACTGTTTAGCAACACCAGACTGAACAGTACCCAGTTAGGCCCCTTTCACACTGAGGCGCTTTGCAGGCACTATTGCGCTAAAAATAACGCCTGCAAAGCGCCCTGAAAAAGCCGCTACTTTGTATCCAATGTGAAAGCCTGAGGGCTTCACACTGGAGCATTGCGCTTGCAGGAGGGTAAAAAAACTCCTGCAAGCCGCATCTTTGAGGCGCGATAGGAGCGGTAAAAATACCGCTCCTATAGCACCCCTGCCCATTGAAATCAATGGGGTAGCGCCTCCAAAACGCCGCAAAGAGGCGTTATTGTGGGTGTTTTTAACCCTTTTTCGTCCGCTAGCAGGGGGGGGTTAAAATCACCTCGCTAGCGCCCGCAGATCGCAGCAAAAACGACGGTATAAAAAATTGCGTCGCTATACCACCAGCGCATCCAGCGCTTCAGTGTGAAAGTAGCCTTAATTACTGAAATGTTATTAGTTTATGTTGTTTGTTTATTTGATAATTTGTCTACTTATTTGTTAATTTATTCATTTGTTTATTTCTTTATTTATTTATTTATTAGAATACCTTATATTATGTCACCACTATTATAAATTAAAGTAATATATATTAATTAATTAAATATGCTGTATTGTTTCCAAAAGCATAACAATGAATTATATCAAGTGAAATAATGACTCAATAAGGAAATCAATTAAAGGGTCAATCAAGTGAACAATCAAAATTGAAGTGAATGTGGAATAAGATGATATAGTGTAAGGTTTTAAAGTGAACAATTAAATAATGAGTAAAAAGTTGATATTGTGGGTAAAAACTAGTGTTGAGCGGACCCGAACTGTAAAGTTCGGGTCCGTACCGAATTTTGGCGTTTTCCCGACCCCGGACCCGGACTTTGCGCTAAAGTCCGGGTTCGGGTTCGGATTCGGGAATTTAATGGCGCAGTTAGAAATGCTTCAGGGGCCAGCCAATCACCATTTGATTAGCTGGTGTGCCCTTAGAAGCCATCATAGCCATGCCTACTAATGGCATGGCTGTGATTGGTCAGTGCAACATGTGACCCAGCATGTGACCAGCTTCTATATAAGAAAGAGGCACACAGCACAGATCGTCACTCTGCTTTTAGACAGTGTAGGGAAAGGATCCTGGCTGCTGTTGCTGTGAGGGAGAGAATTATATGATAGGAGTTAGTCCTGATTCTGCAATCTACTGATAGAAAAGATAGGGAGACAGTGTAGTGTAGTGTAGTGTAGGGGCAGGATCCTGTTTGTGCTTTCAGGGAGAGAGATTTAGATAGGAGTCCAGATTGAGAGATATAATAGCTCAGCGATCTGCATAGGTTTATCTGTTTGTGTTGCAAGCTCAGTGCACCAGCACTGCATTACGTTGAGTGATACACCTATTCCATACTGTGGCTGTATTGTGCTCTTGCTAAAAGACCTATTTTGGTCAGAAAAAAAAAAAAAAAGGCACTTTATTGTGCTTTTGCTAAAAAGACCCATTTTTGGGCCCCAAAAAAAAAAAAAGGCACTTTATTGTGCTGTTGCAAAAAAAAAAAAGGCACTTTGTTGTGCGCAAAAAAGACCTATTTTTGGGCAAAAAAAATATTTTGCAGTGTATATCTCTAGTTGTGTGAAATAACCAATTTCTATATATTTTTCTTGTACTATGCTATACTAAAAAAAAAAAAAAAACTTTTTTTTGAATAGCATTCTCTGCAGCTGTGCGATTCAGCGGTTATATACTGTGGTTGTGTTGTGCTCTTTCAAAAAACGCCATTTAGGGCCACAGAAAATATTTTGCAGTGTGAAATACACATGTGGAGGTGTGTAAAATAAACAATTTCTATATATTGTACAGTGCTATACTAAAAAAAACAACATTTTTTTTTAATAGCATTCTCTGCACTTCTATAGCTGTGCGATTCAGTGGTTAAATACTGTGGTTGTGTTGTGCTCTTGCAAAAAACGCCATTTAGGGCCACAGAAAATAAATTGCAGTGTGAAATACACATGTGGAGGTGTGTAAAATAAACAATTTCTATATATTGTACAGTGCTATACTAAAAAAAACAACATTTTTTTTGAATAGCATTCTCTGCACTTCTATAGCTGTGCGATTCAGTGGTTAAATACTGTGGTTGTGTTGTGCTCTTGCAAAAAACGCCATTTAGGGCCACAGAAAATAAATTGCAGTGTGAAATACACATGTGGAGGTGTGTAAAATAAACAATTTCTATATATTGTACAGTGCTATACTAAAAAAAACAACATTTTTTTTGAATAGCATTCTCTGCACTTCTATAGCTGTGCGATTCAGTGGTTAAATACTGTGGTTGTGTTGTGCTCTTGCAAAAAATGCCATTTAGGGCCACAGAAAATAAATTGCAGTGTGAAATACACATGTGGAGGTGTGTAAAAATAAACAATTTCTATATATTGTACAGTGCTATACTAAAAAAAACAACATTTTTTTTGAATAGCATTCTCTGCACTTCTATAGCTGTGCGATTCAGTGGTTGTGGTTGTGTTGTGCTCTTGCAAAAAACGCCATTTAGGGCCACAGAAAATAAATTGCAGTGTGAAATACACATGTGGAGGTGTGTAAAATAAACAATTTCTATATATTGTACAGTGCTATACTAAAAAAAAAAACATTTTTTTTGAATAGCATTCTCTGCACTTCTATAGCTGTGCGATTCAGTGGTTAAATACTGTGGTTGTGTTGTGCCCTTTCAAAAAACGCCATTTAGGGCCACAGAAAATATTTTGCAGTGTGAAATACACATCTGGAGGTGTGTGTAAAAAAACAATTTCTATATATTTTCCTTGTACTGTGCTATACTAAAAAAAACAACCTTTTTTTTTGAATAGCATTTTCTGTAGCTGTGCGATTCAGCGGTTACGTGCTGTGGGTGTGTTGTGGTCTGGCAAAAAACGCCATTTAGGGCCACAGAAAATATTTTGCAGTGTGAAATACACATCTGGAGGTGTGTGTAAAAAAACAATTTCTATATATTTTCCTTGTACTGTGCTATACTAAAAAAAACAACCTTTTTTTTTTTTGAATAGCATTTTCTGCAGTTCTGTAGCTGTGCGTTTCAGCCATTACGTACTGTGGGTGTGTTGTGGTCTTCCAAAAAACGCCATTTAGGGCAAGATCCTAAATTTGGAAAATATGAGGGGAAGGTCAAAGGGACGTGGTGGCCCCGGTCGTGGTGCTGCTGGTGGAGCTCCTGTTGCAGGGAGAGGACGTGGTGGATCTGTGCCAGCTACACGCACAAGTGAAACACCTTCCTCAGGTGCGAGTAGGCGACCGAGCCTGCGGCGGTATTTTGTCGCGCCTAATGAGGCTGTACCAATGTTTAGGCCAGGACAAGTACAGGCGATAGTAGATTGGGTTGCTGACAGTGCCTCGGGTTCCTTCACATTGTCTCCCACCCACTCTTCTGCTGAAAGATCAGAGTTAGCACCTGAAGCCCATGTCCATCAGTCTTTCACCTCACCCCCTTGCAAATCAGCCAAGCAGTCTGAGCCCCAAATCATGCAGCAGTCTCTTCTGCTTTTCGATGACTCTGTTAGCAGGGTTTCCCAGGGCCATCCACCTAGCCCTGCCCCAGAAGTGGAAGAGATTGAGTGCACCGATGCCCAACCACTTATGTTTCATGATGGGTACATGGGAGGACCATCGCAGCACGTCTCGGATGATGACGAAACACAGGTGCCAACTGCTGCTGCTTTCGCAATTGTGCAGACAGACATGGAGGGCAGGGGTGAAGACTGGGTGGAAGATGATGTGGAGGACGATGAGGTCCTCGACCCCACATGGAATCAACGTTATGCAGGTGACCAGTGTAGTTCGGAGGAAGAGGCGGTGGTCGCACAGAGCCACCAGCACAGCAGAAGAGGGAGCAGGGTACAAAAACGGAGCATTCGTCCCCTAGACAGTACATCTGCTACTGCCCAACGCAGCAAGGGACCGAGCACACCAAAGCCAGGTCCAAGGACTTCCCTAGCGTGGCAGTTCTTCACACAGTGTGTTGATGACAAGACACGAGTGGTTTGCACGCTGTGCAATCAGAGCCTGAAGCGAGGCATAAACGTTCTCAACCTGAGCACAAGCTGCATGACCAGGCATCTAAGTGCAAAGCACGAGCTGCAGTGGAGTAGACACCTCAGAAACCAAGAAAGGTCTCTGGCTCCTCCTGCTTCCTCTTCTGCTGCAGTCTCGGCCTCTTCATCCACCTCTGTAGTGACAGTGGCACCTGTCACCCCGCAAACAGAGGATCTGCCAGCAACACTACCACCTGGGTCACCGACCATCTCCACAATGTCCCATGGAAGCATTCAGCTCTCTATCTCCCAAACATTGGAGCGGAAGAGGAAGTACCCCCCTAGCCACCCGCGATCCCTGGCCCTGAATGCCAGCATTTCAAAATTCCTGGCCTTTGAAATGCTGTCGTCATTCCGTCTGGTGGAGACGCAGAGTTTTAAAAGCCTGATGGCATTGGCTGTCCCGCAGTACGTCGTGCCCAGCCGCCACTACTTTTCCAGGCGAGCCATCCCTTCCCTGCACAACCAGGTGGGGGACAAAATCAGGTGTGCACTGCGCAACGCCATCTGTGGCAAGGTCCACCTAACTACGGATGCGTGGACCAGTAAGCACAGTCAGGGACGTTATATCTCCCTAACAGCACACTGGGTAAATGCAGTGGCTGCTGGGCCTGAGGCAGATAGCGGTTTGGCGCATGTCCTTCCACCACCGAGGATTGCAGGGCGCTTCAGTTTGCCTCCTGTTGCTAACTCCTCCTTCTCCGCTTCCTCATCCTCTACCGCCACCTCATCCATTCAGCGTAACACCTTCACCACCAACTTCAGCACAGCCAGGGGTAAACGACAGCAGGCAGTTTTAAAACTTTCCTGTTTGGGGGAAAATCCCCACACCGCGCAGGAGTTGTGGAGGGACATGGAACAACAGACCGATGAGTGGTTGCTGTCAGTGAGCCTCAAGCCCGGCCTGGTGGTGTGCGATAATGGGCAAAATCTCGTAGCAGCTCTGGGTCTAGCCGGTTTGACGCACATCCCTTGCCTGGCGCATGTGCTGAACTTGGTGGTCCAGAGGTTCCTTAAAAATTACCCCAATATGCCAGAGCTGCTGCAGAAAGTGCGGGCTGTCTGTGCGCACTTTCGGCGTTCTCACCCTGCTGCTGCTCGCCTGTCAGCGCTGCAGCGTAACTTCGGCCTTCCAGCTCACCGCCTCATATGTGACTTGCCCACAAGGTGGAACTCCACCTTGCACATGCTGGCCAGACTGTGCGAGCAGCAGCAGGCAATAGTGGAGTTTCAGCTGCAGCAATCACGCGTGAGTCGCTCTGCGGAACAGCACCACTTCACCACCAATAACTGGGCCTCCATGCGAGACCTGTGTGCCTTGTTGCGCTGTTTCGAGTACTCCACCAACATGGCCAGTGCCAATGACGCCGTTCTCAGCGTTACTATCCCAGTTCTATGCCTCCTTGAAAAAACGCTTTGTGCGATGATGGAAGAGGATGTGGCACAGGAGGATGAGGAGGAGGAGGAGGAAGCGGGATCATTTCAAAGGCTTTCAGGCCAGTCTTTCACAAGTGGCTACGAGGGTGGGTTCCTGCACCAACAAACGCCAGGTACACAATTGTCCGGCAGAAAGGGCACAGTTCTGGAGGATGACGAGGTGGAGGAGGAGGAGGAGGAGGAGGAGGAGGAGGAGCCATGTTCACAGCAGGGTGGCACTCAGACCAGCTCGTGGCCATTACTGGTGCGTGGCTGGGGGGATACAGAGGACACAGACGATACACCTCCCACAGAGGACAGCTTTTCTTCGCCTCTGGGCAGCCTGGCACACATGAGCGATTACATGCTGCAGTGTTTCCGCAACGACAGCCGAGTTGCCCACATTTTAACTGGTGCTGATTACTGGGTGGCCACCCTGCTGGATCCCCGTTACAAGGACAATGTACCGTCCTTAATTCCCTCACTGGAGCGGGATCGTAAGATGCGCGAGTACAAGCGCACGCTGGTAGACGCGCTGCTGGTGGCATTCCCACCTGACAGCGGGCGTACGGTGGAAGCACAAGGCGAAGGCAGAGGAGGAGGAAGAGGTCGCCAACGCAGCCGGGGCACCGGCAGCACCTCAGAAGGCAGGGTTAGCATGGCCGAAATGTGGAAAAGCTTTGTCAGCACGCCACAACAACCAGCACCACCAGCTGAGATGGAACGTCTTAGCAGGAGGCAGCATTTCACCAACATGGTTGAGCAGTATGTGTCCACAGGCCTACACGTACTGGATGACGGGTCTGCCCCCTTTAACTTCTGGGTCTCCAAATTGGGCACATGGCCTGAGCTTGCCGTTTATGCCTTGGAGGTGCTGGCCTGCCCTGCAGCCAGTGTATTATCTGAACGTGTATTTAGCACGGCAGGGGGCGTTATCACAGACAAGCGCAGCCGCCTGTCCAGAGCCAATGTGGACAAGCTCACGTTCATTAAAATGAACCAGGCATGGATCCCACAGGACTTGTCCGTACCTTGTGCAGAATAGACATGTATACCGGTGTTGTGACAAAAACTGTCCGGCCATCGGATTGTGCCCGGCCCGTACTGCGCAGGCGCAGCGCTTGCGCAGTACAGAGGACAAGGAGATTCACAAAATCTCCGAAGATGAACGGCGCCTGCGCTGTGAGTGCAGGTTCAAGCCCCACCATCCAAGAGGACATACGGTAGCACATAGTAACAGGGCCCCTCATGGGCTCGCTTCGATCGCGGCCTTGCTTGGCTCGGCTTGAACCACGGATGGTGTGGCCTTCACCTGAACTCAACACGCAGGCGCCGTTAGTCTTGGGAGATTTTTGAAATCCCCTTGTCCTACATACTCAGCAAGCGCAGTACAGGGCGGACACTATTCGACAGGGGACAGAATTCGACACATCACCGGCCTTACCCAGCCATTGTTGTATTTTTGAACCAGTGTTGGCTACCTCGTCCTCCTCCACCGCCGCTTCCACCTACACAGCCACATCCACCGCCACCTCAACCTCCTACTCCATATGGACCTCGTCCTGCTAGGCCAAGATTAAAATTTTTATTTTATTTTTTTGTAGCGCACAGATCCTTTCCCCCTTACCTGCCTTTATGTTGTTGGCTCTTCGCAGGAGGGAGAAAGGCACACCGCACTACCAGCCCGTATCCTCCTATATAAAGAGGTTGAGCGGTGTACTTGACGGGCCGTGTCCACAGCCGGAGTCAAAACTCCTCCAGAGGATGATTCTCACCTCTACTGTAGGTAGAGGCAAGTCCTTTAATTGCCAGTAAAGTCAATGTCCACACCAGCTGAAACTCCAACTCTTATTCTCTCATGGCAAAATAAACTGTACTCAGATAGAAAAGGTTAGAGCAAAGAAACAGGACAGCTTAAGGTGTGGAGGAGGTCCAGGCACAAACGTGGCACATTCACTTCACTGCTTAGGTTTCTCAAACAGTTTTTGGCGCACGGTCTCTGCCACAGACATTGAGGTTGGTCTCTGCCACAGACCGGGTGTACAAGGCCCCTGCCACGGGCCTGGAGAACTTTGGTCTCAGCCACAGACCAGGGTGTATAAGGCCCCTGCCACGGGCCGGTTGAATAAGGCCTCTGATACAGTCAAGGTGACCTTGAGCTTCTCCTTCTACGAACCTAGCCCATATCAAGGGGAAGACACCTCTCCAGGGAGTCAACAGACCATTCCTTCACCGTGACTCCCGCATCGGTCCATCAGAATGATCCTCCCTTCCCTGGAACAGGGTCCCCTACACGAGGCGGCTCTGGACTCCAGGCTTTACTCCCGCCCCTAGGCCTCCATACCCAGGGCAGCAAGAACTCCAGGATAGTACCTCACCCCGGGCTAAAGGTGCCCGAGATGGAACAGGAACACATGCACCCAGGCCGAAGGCACCTGGGCGCGGACCCCACTGGACATCAGCCCCCAGGCCAAAGGTCTGCCCCTTTTATATGCTCTCCCGGCATGCACAGCAGGTTCCCCGCCCCGCTGTACTACTGCCAAGAGGGGACACAAAAGGCGCCACCTGTAGGCCGCAGGGAACTGCACACCAATACTGTCCCCCGAGGACAAAATGGTCCATGAATCCTACAGAATTAGGGTATTTGAGCCTATTTACCACTCAAACACTTTCCTTAAATTTAGCACCCCGCTACATTTTTATTTCAAAGTATTTTATTTTCCCACTAGCTTATCCATTAAATTAAATAATTTATTCCAGAAAGGGCGTATTCTGGGGCATTCCCACCATATGTGTGGCATCGTGCCGTTGAGTTTCTGAGGTTCTTAATGACTTCCTGTACCTCTTCTGCTGAAAAGGGGGCCTCCAGCATATTTTTTTATTTTTTATTTTTTTTATGTTCTTTTAAGTTATTTCCTATCCACATTTGTTTGCAGAGCACTTGCCATGTTCTTAACAACATTTTGCTGCCATTTGCAGCCCTCTAGCCCTTTCCATTACTTTTTTAGAGCCTTTTTAGTCGTCAGAAGTCCGGGTCCCCATTGACTTCAATGGGGTCCGGGTTCGGGCTAAAGTTCGGTCCCGAATCCGAACTTTTTTCCGAAGTTCGGCCGAACCCGCCGGACCCGAATATCCAGCTACCCGCTCAACTCTAGTAAAAACCCAATTCAATATTGTGAATTAGTAGTGCAGCAGAGCTAATATGTCAAAAGTCAAAAGCCAAGAAAAAACTACCAAAATATGCAAACACAAAAACAAAAATACAACAAACAAAAACAAAAAAAACATAGTTTACCTTTGCTAGTGAAAAAAACTTGTTTGGTGACCAACGATTGAAATTTATAATGCCAAGCAGACAAGGATATGTGACACTGTTGCCAATACACAAAGTATTTGAAATAAAGCCATATCTGTGTTTAATTGAGATATAAAATAGATTGTGGTAAAAACACCAAGCTGGTAAATGCTATGAATAAATAAAATTGAATATTAAGTGTAATGTAAATGTCAGCCAGTCTGGTGTGTCCAATAGCAGTACTTACTTGATATGCCAATCCTTCTTATATATGTCAACAACAGCTCTCCTGGGATCACCTCAATATCCACTGAAGGCTGTACCTTTAAATAGTATCCAATCCTATACCTATTGGTCGCAGGTGTTTTCCTCCTCCCCCTCCTTTCCCTGTCCCTGCTGCCATGATTGCGGCCTCGGCGTGGCTCCATCAGCATTGCGGAAGGACTAGGCCCCCACCACCCGCCGTCACCTCCGTCGCAATAGCGTGACGTAATGACATCACACGCAAGCGCGGTCACACCGCACCTGCACGCAACGTCATTGACCATCCGGAAGTGATCAAGGGATGCCGCCGGCACCGTGGTTGCTCCCTCCAGTGCTCAAGGTAATTACTGACACAACTGTGGGAACATGGAAGAATCGTGAATTGCCACATTTCCCCACCATACTGGGAAGCCAAATGGAAAAGAGCACCCACCTCAAAAGATGCGGAGGGAAACACAGCGGTCAATGCAGGAGTACTCACTGAAAAACAGAATCAATAATTTATGATATGGTACACAACATACAAAAATAAAGTAAAATAAAATGTATCTTATCTTATAATGCCGCGTACACACGGTCGTTTTTCTCGTCGAGAAAAACAAAATTTTTTCCTTTCGACGAGAAAAACGATCGTCTGTGGGCTTTCTGCCGTTTTTTTCGACGAGAAAAACGGCATTAAAAACGACGAGAAAAATTAGAACATGTTCTAATTTTTCTCGTCGTTTTTTTCGACATGTTTTCCACCTTCCAGCATCCATAAGCTGTCTCTGACTGCAGGGCACACTTTGATGAGGTTTGAATTAAAACAATATTTCCACTCAGAGCCACCAGCCCAACATATATTATTTGTACTGGCTTGGGAGCAATGAGGGGGCAAATGCCCTAATGCTTCCCAGGCTGTTCTTCCCCCGCTAAAATACCCTCATACATATGAGGATGCCACTTAGCCAGTGCCACTTAGCCAACTTTGCTTTGATGTTTAAATATCAGGCCACGACTTTTCGAGGCCTGAATGAGTCCAACTCCTATGCCCCCTTCTCAAAAGGATTTGCATCAGGAAAACCAAGCTAAATTTAAAAGGTATCATGTATTGATAACCTAAACAATATATGTCCATGAGAGATAATCCCTGGGTTCAAACAAATAAAATCCCCTTTCCCATCTTTTTGCAAAGTTAAGAACTACTAGAAAATTCAACATACCTATAGCTCTTTAAAGAAAGAATATTGCAACAAAATAATATAAGACTCTTATGCCGCCCACACACGGTCGTTTTTTTCGACCAAAAAAAAAATGACATTTAAAACGGCCGTGTGTGGGGGGAACAAGCTGTTCCTCGTTTTTAACGTCGATTTTCTCGACGGTGTTTTCACCGTCGAAAAAATCGATCGTGTGTGGGCGGCATAAGAGTCTTATATTATTTTGTTGCAATATTCTTTCTTTAAAGAGCTATAGGTATGTTGAATTTTCTAGTAGTTCTTAACTTTGTACAAATAATATATGTTGGGCTGGTGGCTCTGAGTGGAAATATTGTTTTAATTCAAACCTCATCAAAGTGTGCCCTGCAGTCAGAGACAGCTTATGGATGCTAATGGGTGCTATATAGATATCTGCTACTGTAATGCACCTGAGACTACAGCGCCTGACCATTGTGGCTCTGAGATATTATGTGACAGAATGTACAGACCTGAAATGAAATTTGAAAAATGCATTGTTCTCATTTGTTAGGAAGCCTAATGATAATGATTATTTCTGATAATGAAATGGTGTTTGTTAGGTATTTTTTTACATTTTTATGATTCTAAATTTTTATGATTTACAGAAAGCAGGAGTCATTTTGTTCAACTCATCAAGGACTTTCTTACAGAGGTGTAACTAGAACCTTCAGGGACCCGGAGAAAGGAATCGTGATGGGCCCCTTCCATCTGAGTGCTGCGCTTCCAGTTCTGGAAGGGCATCCATGGACATCCTCCCAAAACCCTACCTCCTGCGTGCCCCATGGGGGGCACATCCAGAGGTCCTTTGCCATGTGATCAGCTGATCACATGTAAACAGACTTGCCGGTTATCGGCAGTCCTTTCCTCCCACTCTGTGTCTGTGTGACAGTACGTTGTTTACACTGATTATCATTGCAGCCCCATCAATGCCGCCTATCAGTGCCGCCTATCAGTGCCACCTATCAGTGCCCATCAGTGCCACCTATTAGTGCCCATTAATGCCGCCTATCATTTCCCATCAGTGCTACCCATCAGTGCCAACTATTAGCGCTCATTAATGCCCATCAGTGCCACATATCAGTGCTCATAAATGCCGCTTATCAGTGCCCATCAGTGACACCTATCAGTGCTCATCAGTGCCACCTATCAGTGCTGCCTATTAGTGCAACCTATCAGTGCTCATCAATGCTGCTTATCGGTGCCCATTAGTGCCACCTGTCAGTGCCAGATATATCGCAGCCTATCAGTGCCCATCAGTGCAGTTTATGGTGCTGCCCATCAGTGACACCTATCAGTGCTCATCAATGCTGCTTATCAGTGGCCATTAGTGCCATCTTTCAGTGCCAGCTATATTGCAGCCTATCAGTGCCCATCAGTGCAGTTTATCAGTGCTGCCCATCAGTGCCACCTATCAGTGTTCATCAATTCTGCCTATCAGTGCCCATCAGTGCAGCCTATCAGAGTGCTGCCAATTAGTGCCCATCAGTTCAGTCTATTAGTGCCCATCAGTGCAGCCTATCAGTGCCACCTATCAGTGCTCATCAATGCCACCTATCAGAGCTGCCCATCAGTGCCTCCTGGGCAGAACTCTGAGTCCTGCAGGGCCCCCTGACAGTAGCGGAACCCCAGGGCCCAATCACAAATGCGACCTTTGCAACCCTGGTAGTTCCACCACTGCTTTTTTATTAACAATTCATCCCTTACAATCCCCTCTTTTAGCATATACATTGAAAAAAAATGTGTTGCAGTAAACTACAGTAGTTATACACTGATTGCTGCCTCTTCGAATCTGCCTCCTTTAGACCCATGCCTACTGAGCCTAATGGTATTCTACCAAGAATACTCCTAAAATATAAATAAGTCATACAAAATGAAACACTATTCTAAAGGCTATTGTGTTTTCTGTAAGATGACATCAAACCATCACCACCACCACTTGTTTATGGTTATTCAGTGGACATAATAAAATAGTCCCTGATATTAAAATATCAAATATACAAACAGAATTCATAAATCCATCTTTTAATGTTACATATAAATGTCATGTGTCATAGGTCAGACAGTAAAATACATTATGCACTAACTAACCATGTGGCAAAATAAATTGAAAATGTTCACAGCATAAGGATGATTAATGATGTAAACTGCTGAACCATAGTGGCAAAGTTCGACAAGCCGGTGTTTGTAATTCTTCATCTCTCATTTCCTTCTTTTCATAGAAAATCAATTGATCTTCTCACTGGGGATTCATGTTCAACATCAGCTTAGTAAAGGCCTCTCGTTAGAAAGTCTCAGTTCATTTACAAATGGATGTCATAGATTTGACATGGGGAACCAAAACCAGTCTGTAACTAGGACATGAGAGAGAGGGAGTATATGGACCTTGAAATTAAGGATGCACTTTCCCAAATTCAGAATGAACCATTTTAAGTCAGTTCAAAACCAATTTAAATAAAGATCAAACATATATACTGTATGAATATATATATATATATATATATATATATATATATATATATATATATATATATATATATATATAGCACTACCCCCGTAGGAGCTGCTGGTTAGTTTTGGGTCTGCACTCTGCCTGTCAACCCCTTGAAGTTTGGCTCGATCCGCTCCTTGGCACAACTGGACAATAATATGATTACGGAACCCTATGGCAGTAGGAGAACACAATAACACCACACAGTAATATATATATATATATATATATATATATATATATATATATATATATATAAATATTGTTACCTTGGTGCTGGTCACCTGACCCACAGCTGCAATAGACAGAGTTCCACACAAGATGTAGCTTAGCCAGTGGTAATGTGTTTACTTGGCAAAAGAATAAAACAAAAGGTTACACAGTTAAGATTGACAACCCACAGCTCCCTGTAACAGTCAATGCGACACCACTGGTAAAGAACATCTTTGTTACTAGACCCAAATAACACGACCTGGGGCCAGATATGAGTGAGTGCAGGGTGGAGGAATCTCCCAATGCAATTATACCAGCACTGGGACACCTCTCCACCAAGTCACACACAGCTCACCCAAAATAGCAAACAATAATGCAATGCACAACAGTTTATATTAAACACATAGGTTCCCAAACTATAGGGATCCCCCTAGTGGACTGTTCAACTGATGAGTGTCCAGTTCCGGAAGCTTCTGCAACAAAGTAGGTTGATGACTGTTCCTTTAAATGTCAGTTATTCTTCTGCTAGCCTCATTGGTGCACTTATCTATTTGTAATCCAATAAACAGGGTGAGGAGAAATTATAATAACTTGTTGTCTATGGCGTGTTGGTAGAACAAACACTAGTTCCTCCCAGCCGTTGTATCACTCTCAGGTGAAAGGTATCCCTACTTGCGACACTACAGACGCCAGCAAGTACACGTGGAGCTATGGAAACCCCCTTCCTGGGACCCAGTTAACTATGTCAGTAAGCAAGTGCCTTCTCACCAAATGAGGCCTCGCCTCTCCAGTACACTACGTCTGGAACCTCTCCTTGTTCTCAGTCTCTCTGTAACACGAGGCCCCTGGTCCTCCGCGCAGCCATTCACAAGGTGCTGGTGGATAGGTAACTCGGAATGCTGTGAAGTGTAGACTGGCTCGATCAGCGAGGCTGTCTACAAGGATCCCTCGTCAGGCGATCCTTTTCCTCCGTAACTTTAGGCCCAGGCTTCTCCGGCCTAGGCGCGCTCACAGCAGGCCTCTTGCCTGTTGAAGATGGCATCCCGAGAGAGCGGGCTGAGGCCCCGCCTCTGCCTTTAATACGTTTTTCCAGCAGGCCGTGCGTGGCACACAGCAGCTTGGTAGCACAATGGGATTTGTGGACAGCCTTCCCAGAAGAGTTGAAGCTGTTATAGCTGCAAAAGGTGGGACAACTGAATATTGAACCCTACAGACTAAGACTGGGATGCCATTAAAGTTCATGAGCATGTAAAGGCAGGCATCCCACTACTTTTGACAATATACAGTTGAACCTCGGATTATGAGCATAATCCGTTCCAGGAGAATGTTAGTAATCCAAAGTACTCGCCTATCAAAGCGAGTTTCCCCATTGAAGTCAATGGAAACGAAAAAAATGTGTTCCGCATTGACTTCAATGGTATGCAATACCGCATGCGGCCAGAGGTGGGGGGGTGCCGGAGAGCCTCGGAAACGGCCTGGAAAGGCCCGAGGACATGTCGGTTGACCTCTGCAAATGTCGGAAAGGCTCAAAAACTGAGTATTTCCGTGTCTTTCCGAGCATTGCCGAACGGCGCCGATCGGCTGCGATTGTCGCTGTTCAGCTCTGCTCTGCTCCGGCGCCCCCCATACCTCAGGCCAAATGCGGTACTGCAGGCCTTATTAGGTTGAATTCTGTTTGTCTTGCGAGACAACACTCAGAATAAAAAAAAAAAAAGTTGCTCGTAAATCAAAACGCTCGTTAACCGCGTTACTCTTAAACCGAGGTTCCACTGTAGTGTATATACATCATGTCAATATGGACCAAAATACCTGAGGAATGTTTTCAACACCTTGCTGAATCTATGACATGAAGAATTAAGGCAGTTCTGAAGGCAGAAGGGGGTCCAACTCGGTATTAGCAAAGTGTACCTAATAAAGTGGCCGGTAAATATATATATATATATATATATATATATATATATATATATATATATATATATACACATACATACAGTATATATACTGTAAATATATATTTAATAATTATATTCTGGTACGCAGGAAATATTGTTATTCCTTTAAAAGCTCCTCTCTAGGTTTACTTCTAAATTTTTAGTCTAACCCTTAAAATAAAATAAAATGGCCTAGTGATGGAAGGATGTTGGTGGGTTTAACATCCAATAGCTTCTTCAGCTGACCATATACTAGTAAAATGTAATTCACAATTTTATGCTTTAAAGAAGAATTCCAGGTATGGATATTTTGTACAAAGTTACATCCAATCAGAGAATGCTTTGTGTTCAATTATCCAGAAAAATGTGTATATCCAGGGCGCTCCAAGCATTTGAATCCTGACAGATAAGGTCTGTGTTGGAGAGGGTAGCAAATCTTCACACACTTTAGGCAGCACTCAGGGAGACAAGCAATCTCTAATGGAAACAGAAAAACAAACAAGGCGCCTCTAAGTGCAGAAGTATAAAACTTTTAATATCCCCTAAAAGGGTTAAAAACACTTACAAGATAGTGGATGAAACAGGCATGTAGCAGGTAAGTGCGTCCAGGAGATGTTCCAGTGGCAGGGCAGTCCCAGTCTCTGATGTTAAAGCTTCCAGGAAGTCCACGAGATAACAGCTGATTGTGCTGTGAATTTCAGAGGACACAGTAACGCTGGAGCCTGGGGATGATGTCAGAGGAAGCGAGACAGAAACCAGCATGGAACACAAACAGGAAGTGGACAGGAAGTGTGTCATAGAGGCAGGACGCGTTTCGGAACAGCTCATTGGTTCCTTCTTCAGCCAGTGACGATGGTTCCATAAGGGCTAGACTTCTTATAGTCTATGTGTTGTAATGGGGGCTGGACTTGTGGACGTCAATCAAATAATAAGCAACACAGTGTTTTAGCAGCAGAACGCTGCCAAATGACTATACACTGTTTACACTCACAAATAAAAATAAAAATAATAATACAAATAATAAGAATAAAAATAAAAACAACAATAGGAGGAGGACCATAGCTGGACAGCATAAAAGGACAGAATCTGCATACTACTTATTTCTCAGTTTGCATACTCATTTTTTGTTAAGGGGAAAAAAAATGATGTATGACATAAATATTTAACCACTTGCCGCCCGCCCTATAGCGGATTGACGTCGGCAAAGTGGTTGCAAAATCCTGACAGGACGTCATATGACGTCCTCAGGATTTTGAGCCGCTGCGCGCCCCCGGGGGGCGCGCATCGCGGCGATCGTTACTGCGGGGTGTCAGTCTGACACCCCGCAACACCGATCTAGGTGAAGAGTCTCCGACGGAGACTCTTTACCACGTGATCAGCTGTGTCCAATCACGGCTGATCACAGTGTAAACAGGAAAAGCCGGTCATCGGCTTTTCCTCACTCGTGTCTGTCAGACGCGAGTAGAGGAGAGCCGATCGGCTGCTCCTCTGACGGGGGGGTTTGTGCTGATCGATTATCAGCACAGTCCCCCCGAGGATGCCCACTGGACCACCAGGGATGCCACTAGACCACCAGGGATGCCACTAGACCACCAGGGAACCACACCATAAAGATATATAAGGTATGCCACCCTAGACCACCAGGGATAATGGATGCCAATCAGTGCCACAATGGATGCCAATCAGTGCCCACAATGGGCACCACTGATTGGCAGGCATTATTGTTTGGCACTGATTGGCATCCATTAGTACAGTACAGTGCCACCTATCAGTGCCCACCCATGCCACCTATCAGTGCCCACCCATGTCACCTATCAGTGCCCACCCATGCCCACCCGTGCCACCTATCAGTGCCCATCCATGCCGCCTATCTGTGCCCATCAGTGCCCACCCGTGCCGCCTATCTGTGCCCACCCGTGCCGCCTATCTGTGCCCACCAGTGCCGCCTATCTGTGCCCACCAGTGCCGCCGATCTGTGCCCACCAGTGCCGCCGATCTGTGCCCACCAGTGCCGCCGATCTGTGCCCACCCGTGCCGCCGATCGTTGCCCATCCGTGCCGCCGATCGTTGCCCATCCGTGCCGCTGATCGTTGCCCATCCGTGCCGCTGATCGTTGCCCATCCGTGCCGCCGATCGTTGCCCATCCGTGCCACCTCATCGGTGCCCATCCGTGCCGCCTTATCCATGCCCGTCAGTGCAGCCCCATCAGTGCCCATTAGTGAAGGAGAAAACTAACTTATTTACAAAGTTTTGTAACTGAAACCAAAAAAAAAACTTTTTTTTTTTCAAAATTTTCGGTCTTTTTTTAATTTTTTAGCAGAAAATAAAAATCGCAGAGGTGATCAAATACCACCAAAAGAAAGCTCTATTTGTGGGAACAAAATGATAAAAATTTAGTTTGGGTACAGTGTACCATGACCGCGCAATTGTGATTCAAAGTGCAACAGTGCAGAAAGCTGAAAATTGGTCTGGGCAGGAAGGTGTTTAAGTGCCCAGTATGGAAGTGGTTAAACATACAACATAATCTATTTTTGACGATATTAAAATCCATATAAATTACAGTTAAAACAGGGGAATTATTATCAGGGAGAATAAGGATATGCATACACATATGTATGCATACATCAAAAACGCATGAAAAACGCATAATACACCAGACATAAAGGGAGTTAAAAACGGGTGAATTATTATCAGGGAGATAAGAATATGTATACACATATGTGTGCATATATAAAAAAAAATTAGGGCTGTGGAAATTAACTATTAATTCCTCGATTAATTGATTAATTGCTTTGATCGATCAAAATTCTTTGGGCTTGCCGTGTCCATCTGAATCGCTCCTTTGCTGTGCCTTCATATCTGCATGCCGGCAGGACCTTACTATCTGCCACACGCAAGGGCTGTTACATTTCCCTGTATCAACCTGGGATTCTACAGCCATCCACTGGGAGATGTGATAGTTCCCTTCACAGGACATCTACATGCCGACGGACTGATGTTAGCCCCTTCTCATCTGGATTCAGCAGTGGTATCGTTGTACACATTTTTATACCAGTATCATACTTAGATACATGTTTTTATGACTGCTTTTGCTACCATAGATTTTATCTCCAGTGCAATATTTATTTTGTTACCTACTTGAAGACTATAAAAGTTTTAATGCTATTCCCATCGAGTGCTGCCTTTGTGTTTTTTGTATCCTGCTATCGATTTTTCCAGTGGTTGGTCGCTGCACTGGGAATCCACCTGCAAGGAGATCAGCTAAAAGTAGTTGGATATCTATGAGCGTTATAATTAATCGAAATTAGTCGATTAATCGATAAAAAAAATCGATTAATCGAACACGAAAATTTTAATCAGTAACAGCCCTAAAAAAATGCATGAAAAGTGCATAGTACACCAGACATAGAGGAGGATGAACATTATAGAGGATTGCTTTATACACTGGCACAAATTTCAAAATCCTCCAAGGGCCAAGACACTTAAAGAAAAAAAAAATCAACAACAGGGGAATTATTATCAGGGGGAATAAGGATATGCATACACATATGCATGCATACATAGAAACGCATGAAAAACGCATAGTGCATCAGACATGGAGGGAGTTGGAAATAGGGGAATTATTATCTAAGGGAATAAGGATATGCATACACATATGCATGCATACATAAAAAACGCTTAAAAAAACGCATAGAAAACGCATAGTACACCAGACATAGAAGAGGATGAACAATATAGAGGATTGCTTTATACAATGGCACTAATTTCAAAATCCTCATTTAAACCTCCCGGGGCCAAAACACTTAAAGAAAAAATTCAAAACATTTCCCTACGACAAAGCTTGCGAAAGCGCTCAGCTGATGGTAGGTCTCTGGGCATCGCCTCAATCACCCAAACCGAAAGACCTTCAGTAGATGTATGGTGATGTTCAAGGTAGTGCCTAGGGACACTATGATTGTCTAGACCATCGGTAATAAAACGGCGGTGTTCACCAAACCGTTTGCGCAGTGGTCTAATGGTTCGCCCTACATAGAACAAACCACAAGGACATGTCAAGCAATAGACTACATGGTCAGAGGAACAAGTATGGAAACCTTTGATGGGGTACGTTTTTCCTTTTACACAGAAGTCCTTCTGGCCATGCTTGACAAACCTACAGGTCTTACAAAGGGGTTTTCGGCACTGATACATGCCTGAAATAGCTAAAAATGTAGGGATAGAATACCCTGGCGGTAAGGGTTTTTCTTTTAACTTACTTGGTGCCACTTTACCTTTTATGTTAGGGGTCTTTTCTTTTTTTGTGTTCAATTAGAAAATGCAAAGTATTTCCTGAACGGTGTCCGTGCTGAGCAGCTAACCTCCTGTGTTCAGAATGCAGCAGGCTGGCCTCACAGCATGAGCATGGGACCCGGAAGCCAGTAAAGATCAGTGGTGGAGGAGCGGTGTCTACTTCAGTGATTTTCAGTTACCAGGTGCGCCGGCCAAGTATGGTTTAACCATAGTTACATTGATCCATGCTAGACCAATATTGCTATGCATAAAATATTCATACCTGGAATTCCTCTCTAAAAACGTTTGTTCAAATTTCTTTACGTTAGTGGGTTCAAATTAACTTTTGGTTTTGACCATAGTGCAAAAAAATCAAAGGAGCAGGATACATTTTCCGAAACAAACACATTCTAAAAGTACATGTGATTTTCATTTAACCACTTAAGCCCCGGACCATTTGTCTTGCCAAAGACCAGGCCACTTTTTGAGATTCAGCACTGCGTCGTTTTAACTGACAATTGCGCGGCTGTGCGACGTGGCTCCCAAACAAAATTTACGTCCTTTTTTTCCCGCTAATAGAGCTTTCTTTTGGGGGTATTTGATCACCTCTGCAGTTTTTATTTTTTGCGCTATAAACAAAAATAGAGCAACAATTTTGAAAAAAAAAACAATTTTTTTACTTTTTGCCATAATAAATATCCCCAAAAAATATATAAAAAAAACTATTTTTTTCCTCAGTTTAGGCCGATACGTATTCTTCTACATATTTTTGGTAAAAAATCTCAATAAGGGTTTATTGATCGGTTGCGCAAAAGTTATAGTGTCTACAAAATAGGGGATAGTTTTATGGCATTTTTATTAATTTTTTTTTTTTTTTACTAGCAATGGCGGCAATCAGCGATTTTTATCGTGACTGCGACATTATGGCGGACACATCGGACACTTTTGACACCATTTTGGGACCATTATCATTTTTACAGCGATCAGTGCTATAAAAATGCACTGATCGCTGCAAAAATGACACTGGCAGTGAAGGGGTTAACCTGTGGGGCACTGAAGGGGTTAAGTGTATCCTAGGGAGTGATTCTAAGTGTTAGGGGGCGTGGCTACGAATGACAAGTCACTGATCGCTGTTCCCGATGAGAGGGAACAGACGATCAGTGACATGTCACTAGTAAGAACGGGGAGATGTTGTGTTTACACTGACATCTCCCTGTTCTTAAGCTCTGTGACCCGATCGCGGGACACCGGCGGACATCGAGTCCGCGGGTCCTGCGGGCACGGTCACGTAGCTTGTGCGCGACCACACGGCGGCAAATTAAAGGGGACGTATAATATACGCCCATTTGCCCAGCCGTGCCATTCTGACGACGTAAAAGGTCGTGCGGCGGTCGGCAAGCGGTTAAAGTCCATTCATTCCAAATTAATGGTAAAAGAAAATTAAATTTTGAAGTAGTTTAGAAAGCCATTATGAAAGTTCATTCAAAAATCTTCCAGTGTATGGCCAGTTTTACGTGTGTTGGTGACTCTAGATGTGAGATCACCCTACCAATATGCTTTCAATGTAAAAAAAGAAAGAGGGAACAATGCCTTTTTTTTTTTTAACTAGCATCATAAAAACACTTTGGGGGATATTTACGAAAGGCAAATCCACTTTGCACTACAAGTGCAAAGTGCACTTGAAATTGCACTTGAAATTGCACTTGGAAGTGCAGTCGCTGTAAATCTGAGGGGTAGATCGGAAAGGAGGGGAAGCTCTGCTGATTTTATCATCCAATCATGTGCAAGTTAAAATTATGTTTTTTATTTTCCTTGCATGTCCCCCTTGGATTTACAGCGACTGCACTTCCAAGTGCACTTTCAGTGCAATTTCAAGTGCACTTGTAGTTTGCACTTGTAATGCAAAGAGTATTTGCCTTTAGTAAATAACCCCCAGTGTGTTACCTCAGATGGCTTTGTTGGTTTAAAGTAAATCTGTCATGGGAGAAGTATTAGGACCGCCATTGCTGATTTCCTTCTACAAATGGGTAGTAGGCTTTCTGTTATGCTTACCATCTGGATGCAGCAAGGCCTAATTCACTCACCTGGAACAAGTATGCAGATCAGGAGTGTCAGAGAAAAGTCAGCAGACTATATCTTCATGCTTGTTTCAAGTCAGCAACTCAAAAAGTATGGAAATAAGACTTGACAAAAAAAGAACTAGCATTTTCAAAAAGAGAGGTCATGTTTCCCTCAAGACCAGGTTCTTTATGCTCACATGGCCAGATTCCATGAGATATATTACAAGCCCGTGGATGTTTGAACTAGAACATGGGGTGTTTTAACTTTTAGACAAATTGATTTTCAATAACTTTTATATGAAGCAGATTATAAATTTACTCTTCAGTGTGGATGTCCAGGTTTTAGCAGCTTTGCCCATGCTGTGATAAAGTCAAAACAAGAAACCTTGTAATCTAGTCTTGGAATACAAGCAAAACAGCTATCCATCCCACACATCATTCTCGCCAAATTCAGCATGTAATTCAGTCACTGACTAATCCTGGATTTTAGTGCCTAAACAACATTTCCAAAATGAATAGAAGACTTTTTAAGAAATATAAGGCAGTGCTCTACTAATTCAAATAAAAGTGAAAAGTAAATAATAGACCATAATCTTATATTTCTTAGTGTATATGTAAAACCTTGTAAAACAACCCATTCAATTTAAAAAAGAAATGAAAGGCAAAAAAATTCTGTATACATATTAGAAACATTAGAAATACCTTCTCCCCTTATTTATAAGTAATCTGTTCTCAGCTGCAGCAGAAGCTGGGGGTGGGGAAACAGCAGTACACTGATCTTCCCACTGCATGGCTGTGTATGGAGGGAAGGGGCATGTCAGCACAAGGCTGATCTTTTGGTTGTGGATTTTGGAGAGCACAGCCAGAAAATTTACCATGCTGTGGTCCTTCCTAGTGTGGTCAGTTTTTAATTGGAAATCAAAACAACATGAATTTCACACAAAGGAAGCAATACAAATAGAACAGGATACTCTTTCATACAATACATGGTGCAGCAGGCACATATCAGGAATATGAAATGCTGGGTTTACATAATCTTTAAATATGTATTTGTTATTGTGTTTAGAGTTTTGATACTCACACTTTGATAGTACTCACACTTTCTTTTTGTTGCTTGTGCAGTGTCGGTCATACTGTACACTATTCTGCCAAAAGTATTGGGACACCTGTCTTTACACGCACATGAAATTTAATGGCATCCCAGTCTTAGTCTGCAGGGTTCAATATTGACTCGGCCCACCCTTTGCAGATATAACAGCTTCAACACTTCTGGGAAGGCTATTCACAAGGTTTAGAAGTGTGTCTATGGGAATGTTTGACCATTCTTCCAGAAGCGCATTTGTGAGGTCAGGCACTGGCTCACAGTCTCCGCTCTAATTCCTCCCAAAGATGTTCTATTGGGTTGAGGTCAGGACTTTGTGCAGGCCAGTCAAGTTCCTCCTCAAGTTGCTTTGTTCACTGGTGTGCAGTCATGTTGGAACAGGAAGGGGCCATCCCCAAACTGTACCCACAAAGTTGGGAGCATGAAATTGTCCAAAATGTCTTGGTATGCTGACGCTTTATAAATTTCCTTCGCTGTAACTAAGGGGCCAAGCCCAACCCCTGAAAAACAACCTCACACCATTATCCCCCCTACACCAAGTTATTTGGATCAATGCACATAGCAAGGTCCATAAAGACATGGATGAGCCAGTTTGGGGTGCAGGAACTTGACTCAACCCGAGAACATCCTTGGGATGAATTAGAGCAGAGACTACGAGCCAGGCCTGACCTCACAAATGCGCTTCTGGAAGAATGGTCAAACATTACCATAGATACACTCCTAAACATTGTGGACAACCTTCCCAGAAGAGTTGAAGCTGTTATAGCTGCAAAGAGTGGGCAAACTCAATATTGAACCCTACGGACTAAGACTGGGATGCCATTAAAGTTCAAGTGCCTGTTAAGGCAGGCGTTACAATACTTTTAAAAAATATAGTGTATACTGAACACGGGGCTAGGAAAGAGGCTTTGTGATGACTGCACAGTGGTTGATGTGGTCACCATATAACCATACAATTCTGCCCATTTGCTGCCCAAACTACACCCAAAACATGAACCCCTTACTAGCAGTGAGTCTTATTTATGAGAGATATCCCCTCTATACCTGTTTTAGTGACAATTTAACATTTGGACGTTTTCCTCACTTCCAGACCCTTTGACAATGGTCAACAATACAATTGGAGAGTCTGTCCAGATGGTGCACAGACAGCATTTAAAATATAACATAGGTAGGTTCTTGCTCTTACCCTCCCTATCCAAAATGTAAAAAAAATGCTTTAGATAAATTTGGCAGAATAATTCAATATAATGTGCGCTGTTTACACTTAGAGCTGTTTTTTCCACAGAAAATCTACATTAACTGATATTACATTGTAATTTTTTATGCTTATGACTACTTTAAAGTCTTCTTTATTGCTGTTTTGGAAAAGTAACCTGATAAAGCAACTGATAAAAAATGATTATTAAGCAGGAAAATCTTTGTTTCCTTTGAAATTTTATGATTGATGCGTTTAAAAAAAAAGCATTCTTTTCCTAGCTGAAAATTGAAACGTTGAGCAGTCCTCACACCCCCTCAAAATACTTAACTTGTTCAGCATATGACCTTTACATGACAGAAGAAGAATTAAAACCTTGGACTTTTGGAATGTAAAGGTCTTTCACTGACCTGTAACACTTCGCTGACTGCACGTTGGCATTTGATGTTTTAAGCTTACGTGATACTTGTTGAGATATTTTCTAAAACTCGCTATTTTTCAGTGTCTGCACCTGCTGAAATAGAAAGCTCTGATAACTCTGAGGCTTTCTTTAACGCCTTGATGGAAGTCATATTATGTAAACAACGTGGAATGCAGGAATAGATATCCAACAAGTCTAATCTAGACAACGGTGACTGTACAGTTCAAGCATGATCTATTACATGGTTCACCTGAACACCTATATACAGGAATTCTGCAATTATTGATTTCATTTGTTAAAACTCTCCTTTTTAAAACTCAACCCCAGGGCTGATTTTGTTTCTCTATATGGCCCCCCAGGTGTTGTAAAAACATACAGCGGAGTTCCACCGTGTTCTGTGTTCCACCGTGATGTTTTTCATTAAACCAATATATTATTATTTATTATATATTGATTATATATATATTATATTATATATATAATATATTATATATTATATTATGTTGCTGTTGTATTTTTTTTTCCGAGGTAAACTAACCTTTATATTCCTTTACCAGCGCGCTCCCATCTTAATTGTGGGCATGTGAAGCCCACTTGTATCTTCCTCCGGGATAAGGTGCTGCTGGCTACCCAGCATGCACCTCCCGATCATGAGCATGCACACAAACCACAAGGTGCCTCACACGCATTGTTGTTTGGGTTGCCATAGCAATCGTGGCGGCGGAGGAAGTTGCAGCCCCACTGCTATGGCAACCTGTCACTCAAGACTAAACCCCGGAAGCAAGATGGAGCTTATCGCCGCCTTGCATCACATAATTTTCTGTTTGGAAATAATGCGATGCTACCAGGCAGCGATGCCCACTGACTCCTGGGAATGATGCCACACATCTCCCAGGAGCAATGGAAATTACGTACCTCGCCGCAGCAGCATAAACAGGAAGAAGAAAGATTAGCCCTTGGAAACAAGGTAAATGGAGCTAAAAAAAACTTTTTTAGAATGCTGCATTGAAGTGGATGGTAATAACATAAAAATGTGGGTCCACGTTGATATTACTGAATTTGAGTCTACAAATATAAATGTACACTCTTTCATAAATCACTACCAAGTTCTGTTCTTGAGTCTTTCTTAGCAAGGTGGTTTAGTGTTTCCTTGATACTTTGTTTTCAATCAAAGTGTTACTACACCCAGGACCCTGCATTTACTATATCTGGTCTCCCACTGTACACAGAACATGGAAATGCAATTATTTTAGTAAATATAAACTGCTAAATACCTTTTCTCATCATCAGGATAAAGCAGTCTTGTGACTTCTATCAGTGCCTGGTTGAGCACTGGTTATAGCTTGTAGGAGGAGTTTTCATACTGCACTGGCTGTCCTATCAGGATGCAGGACCCCTGGCCCTCTGTCTGGACAGTGCTGATTGGACCTGTGCTGATCACATGCACTCTCCCAAGAAAAAAACTCTCTAGCAATACACACCAAACTGAGCATGTGCAGCCTGACTCCATTTACTCTGTCTTATCCAGACATGTTTTAGGGGCAATGCAAGAAGGGGAGGAACTGTGCATACAGGATCAAAGAGCCATTTTACACAATGCAGAGGATTAACCCCTGAGGTTCCACAGTGAGTATAACAAGCATTCTTTACTGCATAGTAAAAAGCAATAAAGCTGCGCTATGGCAAATATGTGAAAATCATATGAAAGTGAATATATGAAAAAAACTAAAACAAGTCCATAAGTGAAGGGTAGGTGTATATGAAGCACCATATATCTTGAATCAGTCCGTAAACCACCAGGGAGTGAATCTGAGCGGTCCTAAACAAGACCAGAGCAGACTTGTGCACCTCCACCACATAGATTGCAAGCTTACCAGAAAGCAAGCTATAAAAGCCTGCGGCTATAATCCAGCCAGGGTCTTGTCCCGAAAATTCGGCAGCAGCACCTCAGGGTATAGAATGATAGGCAGACCGCAGCAAACGCCAAGGATGATCGATCACTCAAGGTCACAGATACAGGCCAATCAGTTACCCAAAATGAAGAGGAACTCACATAGTGTAAAAACGTAACTAGAGTATGTTTAATGAATAAAGATTACAGATATTTTCAACTTGTGTAATCTTTATTCATTAAACACACTCTAGTTACGTTTTTACACTATGTGAGTTCCTCTTCATTTCGGGTAACTGATTGGCCTGTATCTGTGACCTTGAGTGATCGATCATCCTTGACGTTTGCTGCGGTCTGCCTATCATTCTATACCCTAAGGTGCTGCTGCCGAATTTTCTGGACAAGACCCTGGCTGGATTATAGCCGCAGGCTTTTATAGCTTGCTTTCTGGTAAACTTGCAATCTATGTGGTGGAGGTGCACAAGTCTGCTCTGGTCTTGTTTAGGACCGCTCAGATTCACTCCCTGGTGGTTTACGGACTGATTCAAGATATATGGTGCTTCATATACACCTACCCTTCACTTATGGACTTGTTTTAGTTTTTTTCATATATTCACTTTCATATGATTTTCACATATTTGCCATAGCGCAGCTTTATTACTTTTTACTTTTCATATGTGTGTATCTCACTTTCTAGTTGCTGCTTAATATTTGATTTTTTTGTTGTTAATTGATGTTAGCGTGGTATTTCTTACAATTATATTCTTTAATGCATATACAGACTAATTTTACAGTTGTGGGTTTAGTAATCGTTTAAATCAGTCTTTGTTTGTTGTTATGTTATTTGTATCTTGCTGTCAATGTGTCTTTCAACATTGTTTTGACATTAGTGTCTTTGTGTATAATATAATAATTTATATAAAAAATGTTATCAATTGTTTCATTAATTAATGTCTATATTCATTTTGTGTGTGTGCTTTCAAGAAAACTTTCCTGACACTACTATTAAAAGAAAATCTACCTTTTTTTTAAATAGATCCTATTTTTTTTTACTTTTCTTGAACTTTAATGCTTAGACTTGCCAGAAGACAATATTGGAATGAATTCATTTTATCTGATGATCATTAAACTGGAATACTAGGTGCATTAACTGAATAATTATTCTTTGAAACATTTTAATCACATCTTCAATTACTCTGATAGATCTCACCTATTAATTCTTCTGGCCTACCCTGCCTTTATGCAATGAAAACTAGAACATATCAGGTCAGTCCAAAAGTTCAGTTCAGTCTTTCAACACTAATTCTCAACTTTATCTCATTTAACTCAGTATGTGCCTGGCAGCTAAATACGTACTTTAAGATTTGCAAGCAGAAAAAAAAAATCTTCAGGGTGAGAAAAGGTCACAAATAGTGCTAATAAAAATTGTCTTAGCTTATGTTATAAAATCTTGCAAAGATATCATCTTTTTTCATAAATGTAGGCCAGAATGTATTCTGCTACATCTATTTGCTAAAAATAACCCAAATTAATTTAGATTGTGTTGTCTGTGTGAAAGTTATAAAGTCTACAAACTATGGTATATACATTATATTTGAAGATTTAACAATCCTGCTGTACTGATTGCCTATCTTTATTCTTGAGGCCCTAAAATGTCTGAACAGTACAAATACCCTCCAAATTACCCTTTTTGGAAAGTAGACAGTCCAGGGTATTTAATAAGAGGCATGGTGAGCTTTCATGGTGTAATTTTTTTGGTCACAAATATTTTTGAAAATATTTTTTTCACAAAGCTGTCATTTTAAAAAGTTATTTCCCACACACGGCATAGGCATACTTACAATTACACCCCAAAACCCATTCTGCTATGCTTCCTGAGTATGGGAATACTACATGTGTGAGACTTTTTCACAGCCTATCCCCATAGAGAGGCCCAAAATCCAAGAAGCAACTTCAGGCATTCTAGAGGCATAAATTACACAATAAATTTCCCGACTACTTAAATTTTTGGAGGCCCTGGTTCACCAGGACAGTTGAAACACCCACAAAATGACTCAATTTTAGAAAGCAAACAATTAAAGGTATTTTCTGAAAGGCATAGTGAGTCTTTTGAAAATGTAATTTTTTACCACAGGTTTTGTAAAATGCTGGAAAGAAAATGAAAATGAGTTGTCAATTAATATAATATTTCTAACACACAGCATAGGTAAACTAAGAATGACACTCCTAAACACATTCTGCTACTCCTCCAAAGTATGGCAATACCACATGTGTGAGACTTTTTCACAGCCTAGCCCCATAGAGAGGCCCAAAATCCATGGAGCACCTTGAGGCTATCTAGGGGCATAAATTCTGCATCTAACAATGATCAGGGACACTGTAGCTGTTGTGGCAGGGATTAGAGACAATATGACTCGTGTGGCAGTGATCAGGGGCACTGGGACTGATATGGTAGTGATTAGGGACACTGTAACTACAATGGGGTTGATCAGGGACAGTGTAACTGGTGTGGTGGTGACCAGGGACACTGTAATTGGTGTGTAGGTGATTAGAAACAATATGGTTGGGACTGGTGTGGTGGTTATCAGGTACACTGTAACCGGTGTAACGGTAATTGGGGACAATATAACTGGTGTGGAGGTGATAGGGGACACTGTAACTGGTGTGGTGGTGATTAAGGGAACTGTAACTGGTGTGGTGGTGGCTGACTGGTGACAACATGTAACATGTGTAACAAATAAATACATGTTTATATATATGTTTTACATACTGTCACCAGAGCAGTGCAGTGTTACCATAGTGACACTGTAGTGTTCTGTGGAGGTGATCAGGATTTTTTTATTTTTTTACACTGTGGTTGCTTATTACAGTGATGATCATTGTTTTAAGCAATCAGTAAGATTGTTGAAAGGTTTTATTCATGAAACCTTGTTTACTACTGTGATGCTCACACAGTACAAGGGCTGATCACAGCAGCTCAGTACAATGTCTGGTGATCTGCTGTGTCCAGCAGACACAGTAGTCACAGATCCCACTGCTGTGTACTCTAGAGAGCACACACGAGCAGCCGATGTGGGAGGACATAGGGTATGTCCACCAGCATTGGTACAGCTCCCATCCATCTACATATATACACAGGCTGGACAGGAGGCAGTTAAAGTAGTTGTAAACTATTATAAATACCCAGTACCCTAGTAAATGGGGTCTGTACTGAGGGATGGGGGTCTGTACCTAGTGGAGGGGGGTCTGGGCTGAGGGACGGGGGTCTGTACTGAGGGACGGGGGTCTGTACTTAGTGGAGGGATGGTCTGTATTTAGTGGAGGGGGTTTTTACTGAGGGACAGGGGGTCTGTGCTTAGTGGAGGGGGATCTGTACTGAAGGACTAGGGTCTGTACTTAGTGGAGGGGGGATCTGTACTGAGGGACTGGGGTCTGTACTTAGTGGAGAGGGGGGTCTATACCGAGGGACTGGGGTCTGTACTTAGTGGAGGGAGGGTCTGTACTTAGTGGAGGGGGTCTATACTGAGGGAGGGGGTCTGTACTTAGTGGAGGGGGGATCTGTACTGAGGGACTGGCGTCTGTACTTAGTGGAGGGGGGATCTGTACTGAGGGACTGGGGTCTGTACTTAGTGGAGAGGGGGTCTATACCAAGGGACTGGGGTCTGTACTTAGTGGAGGGAGGGTCTGTACTTAGTGGAGGGGGTCTATACTGAGGGAGGGGGTCTGTACTTAGTGGAGGGGGGATCTGTACTGAGGGACTGGCGTCTGTACTTAGTGGAGGGCAGATCTGTACTGAGGGACTGGGGTCTGTACTTAGTGGAGGGCGGATCTGTACTGCGGGACTTGGGTCTGTACTTAGTGGAGGGGGGATCTGTACTGAGGGACTGGTGTCTGTACTTAGTGAAGAGGGGGCTCTATACCGAGGGACGGGGGTCTGTACTTAGTGGAGAGGGGGGTCTATACCGAGGGACTGGGGTCTGTACTTAGTGGAGGGGGGATTTGTACTAAGGGACTGGGGTCTGTACTTAGTGGAGGGGGGTTCTGGACTGAGGGACGGGGGTCTATACTTATTGGAGAGGGGGGTCTATACTGACTTATACATAAGCTGTGTCTCTAGATATACAGAGGTTGTGTCTCCAGAATAGCAGATTTTGAGCACTCTGGGAGGTTTTGTGTTGCAGTTTGGGCACTTGGGTTCTAAAAGGTTGGCCATCACTGCTATAAAGGGATATTCTTTGTTCATATTTCATGTCAGAGGTTTGCAACCACCTAAATCCCACAGCTAAATAGAGTGGCAGGTGTAAGAAAGGAAGAAAGTATATTCTGCTGGGGTAGGGCTAATTTAAAGTGAACTTAATGATTTTCCCTGTGTAAGCAAAGCACATTTTCACTATAAAACATATATCTAAACCCAAAAACAAAACATTAATTGCAACTTACCAGTCCTTAGAAGTGGTGGTTGCATTTGTTTTCAGTTTTCACGCTACAGTTTCTGCAAGTACAGAAAATACATGGAAATTGACCTGGATTGAATTGCAGTGTTCTTGTAACTTCCTGTGTGCTGAAAAGAAAGCACAAAACCTTATCTTTATTGTGTAAACTACTAGTCTTATCAATCCACGGAGATGAACAAAGGCAGGTATGTTTAAAGTTGCAAAAGCAGGTATGTTTGAAGTTTGAAGTCCAGTCTATGTGACGGCCATGGCTACTTCCATAGATACAGATAAACGCATAGGCATAAAGGGACAGGAAGTACCAACTGATATTCTGCAACAATACACTGAATGCAGAAGGAGTTCACTACACAAAGAATACAAAGAAAGGCCTTTCATCTCATTTTTTTAATCTTTCTGATTTTATAACTAGGATCTCCAAATTTTCCATAGTATTACTTGTAGTCAGAGAAAGGCTGAAATTTGCCTGCAGAAACACTCCACCCAACAAAAAGTGGATCATTAATTTTTTGCTCTCAAAAGGGGTGGAAACTCTAGAAAAAGTTGGATATACTACTTCAAATGACACTAAACTCTGGTTAAAAAATTAATATTCTATGTACGTATGTGTTAACTCAAAAAATTACCTTCTATTGTTTTCAGCCTCCTCCAAATCTCCAAATTCCTTCTTTTTTTTTTCCTACCGTGATCCAACTTCCTCTCAGAGGGTGGCTATGTTTGCTCTCCATTGTATCACTGTAAGTAGGAACATAACAACCCTTATGCCCCGTACACATGATCGGTTTTCTCGTCGGAAAAAAGTTGGATGTTTTTTCCGACGGAATTTCTCTCAAGCCTGCCTTGCAAACACACGGTCACACAAAAGTTCAGTGAACTTTTGACTGCCAAGAATGCAGTGACGTAAAAGACTACGATGAGCCGAGAAAATTAAGTTCTATGCTTCCGAGCATGCGTCGATTTGTTTGCGAGCATGCGTCGGAATTTAGCGCGTCGGAATTTATACACACGATCGGAAATTCCGATCAGTTTTTTTCCTGACGAGAAAATAGAGAACCTGCTCTCTATCTTTTTCCAGCAGTTTTTCCGTTGGAAAAAGTCTGATGGAGCATACACATGGTCGGGATTCCCGACTAAAAGCTCTCATCAGACTTTTTCCAACAGGAAAACTGATCGTGTGTACAGGGCATCACATGCTTGCTTCTGATATGGACTATGGACTATGGAATTTGTATTCTGCATAGACCACATGACTGCAAGTAACGTGTACTGCTAGTTCCAAACATACAGAAGTTAGGGAAAAAGGGAGAGGCTTGGGAGCTCAAATAGGACATTACAAGGAGGTAGAAAAATGCAGTAAGAAGCAATTCCATGAAAAATCTTTTATAGAGACCTTAATTAGTGTATGTGTATGGATTATTCTTGGAGAAGATATCATTTAGTGTCACTTTAGATATAAAAATGTTGGGAGCAAAGCCTGGGCAGAGTCAGTTTGAAAAATTGGTGGCCTTACATCCCATTCTTTCAACCTTACATTATTACTGTTTATTAAAGTGAATGCATTAAAGGAGTTGTAAAGTTAGCAGTTGTTTTTATCCTAATGCATTCTATGCATTAAGATAAATATATATCTGTGTGTAGCAGCCCCCCTTGGCCCCCTAATACTTTCCTGAGCCCCATCTCTGTCCAACGATGTCCACGAGTGTCTCGACCATCCGAGAATCTCCCTCCTGATGGCTGAGACACAGCATCGGTGCCATTGGCTCCCGCTGCTGTCAATCAAAGCCGGTTAGCCAATCAGGAGAGGGGGGCAGGGCCAGGCGGGGGCTACGTATCTGAATAGACTCAGGGAGCTGTGACATGGCTTGGGTGCCCCCATAGCAAGCTGCTTGCTGTGGGGGAACTTAACAGGACAGAGTGGCCAGGAGCACAGAAGAGGGACCCGAGAAGAGGAGGATCAAGGCTGCTCTGTGTAAATCCCCTACACAGAGCAGATAAGTATGACATGTTTGTTATTTTTATAGAAAAAAAGACGAGACTTTACAATCACTTTAACGTAAAAAACCTTATGTGTTACAGAATTTCCCCAGCTTTCCCTTATACTTACCGGAGTCCATTCCTGATCCAGTGTTGTGCATGAGAGCAGCGGCTCTCTACACTAGCTCCCGCTGCTGTCAATCAAATCCTGTGGCAAGTGAGAAGGGGGCAAGGATAAGTCACCCTGTCTGTTGGAAAAGATGCAGACAGGGCAACTTGAGAGTGAACCTGCATGAGTGCCCCCATAGAAAGCAGCTTTCTATGGGGGTACTCGCTGAAGAGGAGGGGCCAGGAACTCCAGTGGGGGACACCAGGGGAGGACTGGGCTGCTCTGTGCAAAACCATTGCACATAGCAGGTAAGTATAGCATGTTTGTGATCGTATTTTTTAAAAAAAGGAAAAAAATAAGCTTTAATATCACTTTAAGTATGGCCAAAGAAAAAAAAATAGATCTTACAAGATATAAGACTTGTCCATCTGCTCAGAATTAGCAGTCACTACTGTCCACTGTTGTGGTAGTGTATCTGCAGTAAAAGGATTCTTATTTTTTATAGAAAAGGGAACACCTGGAGATGAGGCAGAAATTATTTTCCATCATTCTGGAATTACAATATACTCAAGGTTGACTGCACCATGTTCCATATGCACCATGCTCATGGCTAGGGATGAGCTTTATGTTCGGGTCGAACATGAATTCGACTCGAACATTGGCTGTTTGCCCGTTCGCCGAATAGCGAACAATTTGGGATGTTCACGGCAAATTCGAAAGCCACGGAACACCCTTTAAAAGTCTATGGGAGAAATCAAAAGTGCTCATTTTAAAGGTTAATATGCAAGTTATTGTCATAAAAAGTGTTATCGGGACCAGTGATTTCAATAATACTTAAAGTGAAACAATAAAAGTAAAATATTCCTTTACATTTCGTACCTGGGGGGTATCTATAGTATGCCTGTAATGCCTGTATGCCTGTATGCCTGTAAAGTAGCACATGTTTCCTGTGCTTAGAAAACTTCCTGCACAAAATGAAATTTCTAAAGGAAAAAAAGTCATTTAAAACTACTCGCGGCTATAATGAATTGTCGGGTCTCGGCAATAAAGATAAAAGTCATTAAAAAACGACATGGGTTCCCCCCAGTCCATTATCAGGCTCTTTGGGTCTGGTATGAACATTAAGGGGAACCCTGAACCAAAAAAAAAATGCGTGGGGTTCCCCCCAAATTCCATTACCAGGTCTGGTATGGATATTAAGGGAAACCCTGCGCCAAATAAAAAAAAATGGTGTAGGGGCCCCCCTCAAAATCCATACCAGACCCTTATCTGAGCACGCAACCTGGCAGGCCGCAGGAAAAGAGGGCACCCCCTCCTTAACCGTACCAGGCCACATGCCCTCAACATGGGGAGTATGTCCCCATGTTGATGGGGACAAGGGCCTCATCCCCACAAACCTTGCCCGGTGGTTGTGGGGGTCTGCGGGCGGGGGGCTTATAAGAATATGGAAGCCCCCTTTAACAAAGGGGACCCCCAGATGCCACCCCCCCATGTGAATTGGTAATGGGGTACATTGTACCCCTACCATTTCACCCCAAAAAGTGACAAAAAAGGTAAAAAAAAACACACACACAGCTTGGGACAAGTCCTTTAATAAAAAATTTAAAATAAAATTCCAGCGCTGTAATCCTTCTACGACCCGCCGCCACAAACGATACAGCCTCCATAGGCACCCGGCCTAATGACGCACGACCCATCTGACAGCTCTTAAATAACTGACGGGTGACCCCGCCTCCCTCTGACGCAACAGGGGTTTCCGGCGGTTTCCCTGTGGTGTAACAGGTGACCCTGCCCCCCTCTGACGCATCATGGGAAACCCCCGTTGCATCAGAGAGGGGCGGGGTCATCCGTGACGCCAAGGGGAAACCGCTGGAAACCCCCGTTGCGTCAGAGGGGACGGGGTCACTCGTCTACGTCACGGGTGGTCCCGCCCTCGGTTATTTAAGAGCTGTCAGACGGGTCACGCGTCATTCGGCCGGGCGCCTCCTATAATGGCTGTATCTATCGTTCATGGCGGCGGGTCGTAGAAGGATTACAGCACTGGAATTTATTTTTATTATTAAAGGATTTGTCCCAAGCTGTGTGTGTGTTTTTTTTTTACCTTTTTTGTCACTTTTTTGGGTAAAATGGTAGGGGTACAATGTACCCCGTTACCAATTCACATAGGGGGGGCCGGCATCTGGGGGTCCCCTTTGTTAAAGGGGGCTTACAGATTCCGATAAGCCCCCCGCTCGCAGACCCCCACAACCACCAGGCAAGGGTTGTGGGGATGAGGCCTTTGTCCCCATCAACATGTGGCCTAGTACGGTTCAGGAGGGGGGGGCGCTCTCTCATCCACCCCCTCTTTTCCTGCGACCTGCCAGGTTGCATACTCGGATAAGGGTCTGGTATGTATTTTTGGGGGGTACCCCACGCCATTTTTTTTCCTTGGCGTGGGGTTCCCCTTAATATCCATACCAGACCTGAAGGGCCTGGTAATGGAATTTGGGGGGACCCCAAGCATTTTTTTTTGGCTTGGGGTTCCCCTTTATAATTATACCAGACCCAAAGGGCCTGGTAATGGACTGGGGGGGAACCCATGTCGTTTTTTTCAATGACTTTTATCTGTATTGCCGGGACCCGACAATTCATTATAGCCGCGAGTAATTTTAAATGACTTTTTTTCCTTTAGAAATGTCATTTTTGCAGGGACTTTTCTAAGCACGGGAAACATGCGCTACTTTACAGGCATACTATAGACACCCCCCAGGTATGAAATTTAAAGGAATATTTCACTTTTATTGTTTCACTTTTAGCATTATTAAAATCGCTGCTCCTGAAAAAACTGCAGTTTTTTTGCATTGATACATGTCCTCTGGGGCAGGACCCAGGTCCCCAAACACTTTTTATGACAATAACGTGCATATTATCCTTTAAAATTAGCACTTTGGATTTTTTATGTTCGTGTCCCATAGACTTTAACGGTGTTCGTGTGTTCAAACACATTTTTTGCTTGTTTGCATTTTCTGCTGCGAACCGAACCGGGGGGGAGTTCGGCTCATCCCTACTCATAGCTAACAATGTGAACAAAGAGTACAAATAAGTTCATTGCTAGGGTGTGCATACACTTAAGGAAGAATTTGACAAGAAAGTGAGACAAGGATCAGTCTGCCGTCACTCTGATTCTTTGACCTTTCTGCTATCTTGGCCTGACCACAATATATATATATATATATATATATATATATATATATATATATATATAGTATCTCCCAAAATTAAGTACACCCTCACATTTTTGTAAATATTTTATTATACCTTTTCATGTGACAACATGAAGAAATTACACTTTGCTACAATGTAAAGTAGTGAGTGTACAGCTTGTATAACAGTGTATATTTGCTGTCCCCGCAAAATAACTCAACACACAGCCATTAATGTCTAAACTGCTGGCAACAAAAGTGAGTACACCCCTAAGTGAAAATGTCCAAATTGAGCCCAAAGTGTCAATAATTTGTGTGGCCACCATTATTTTCCAGCACTGCCTTAATCCTCTTGGGCATGGAGTTCACCAGAGCTTCACAGATGGCCACTATAGTCCTCTTCCACTCGTCCATGATAACATCACTGAGCTGGTGGTTGTTAAAAGACCTTGCGCTCCTCCACCTTTCGCTTGAGGATGCCCCACAGATGCTAAATAAGGTTTAGGTCTGGAGACATGCTAGGGCAGTCCATCACCTTTACCGTCAGCTTCTGTAGCAAGGCAGTGGTCGTTTTGGAGGTGTGTTTGGGGTTGTTATCATGTTGGAATACTGCCCTGCGGCCCAGTCTCCGACAGGAGGGGATCATGCTCTGCTTGAGTATGTCACAGTACATGTTGCCATTCATGGTTCCCTCAATGAACTGTAGCACTCCAGGGACGGCAGCATGCTTGACTGTAGGCAAGACACACTTGTCTTTGTACTCCTCACCTGGTTGCTGCCACACACACTTGACACCATCTGAACCTAATACATTTATTTTGGTCTCATCAGACCACAGGACATGGTTCCAGTAATCCATATCCTTCATCTGCTTGTCTTTAGCAAACTGTTTACAGGCTTTCTTGTGCATCATCTTTAGAAGAGGCTTCCTTCTGGAATGACAGCTATTACGACCAATTTGATGCAGTGTGTGGCTTATGGTCTGAGCACTGACAGGCTGACCCCCCACCCCGTTAACCTCTGCAGCAATTCTGGCAGCACTTATATGTCTATTTCCCAAAGACAACCTCTGGGTATGACGCTGAGCACGTGCACTCAACTTTGGTCGACCATGGCGTGGTCTGTTCTGAGTGGAACCTGCCCTGTTAAACTGCTGTATGGTCTTGGCCACCATGCTGCAGCTCAGTTTCAGGGTCTTGGCAATCTTCTTATAGCCTAAGCCTTCTTTATGTAGAGCAACAATTCTTTTTTTCACATCCACAGAGTTCTTTGCCATGAGGTGCCATGTTGAACTTCCAGTGACCAGTATGAGAAAGTGAGAGCGATTTAACACACCTGCTCCCCATTCACACCTGAGACCTTGTAACACTAACGAGTCACATGACCCCGGGGACGGAAAATGGCTAATTGGGCCCAATTTGGACATTTTCACTTAGGGGTGTACTCACTTTTGTTGCCAGTGGTTTAGACATTAATGGCTGTGTGTGGAGTTATTTTGAGGGGTCAGCTAATTTACAAGCTGTACACTCACTACTTTACATTGTAGCAAAGTGTCATTTCTTCAGTAATGTCACATGAAAAGATATAATAAATTAGTTACAAAAATGTGAGATGCTGTGTGTATATATATTGTGAAGGACTAGCATCATAGGTAGAGCTTGAGGGACACCGCCACTCGCTGGTTCTTCTTTTTAAGGGCTTTGTTTGCCCATTTTTATTAAAAGAAGTTCACAACAAAATCAAGGGTTACCCTCGCAGGGGTTTCAGCACTCCTTTTCAACAAAATGACATTAAGGCCTCGTACACACGACCGATTTTCTCGGCAAGAATCAGCAAGAAACTTGCTGGCAGAGAGGTCTTGCCGAGTAAATCGGTCGTGTGTACGCTGCTAGTGGGTTTCTCGTCGAGAAAACCGACAGAAACCTCGACGAGAAAATAGAGAACCTGCTCTCTATTTTCTCGTCGAGATTCTCGTCGGCATGTTTCTCGACGAGAAAAGTGAGTGTGTGTACACTTACCTGTCCGCCCGGAAGCCCGCGCATGTTCGAAATGAATTCGACGCATGCGCGGTAGCTTCCTAGGCATACGTAGGGTATACCAAGATGGCGGCGACGGCATCGAATGTGACGAGCGCATGCTCGCCGTAGTCGATGATGTCACCGCGTACACTCCTTTCAAAGAACCGTGGGTTCTTTGAAACGAGCGTGTGTACACTCGGCCGGGACAAGTTTCTTGTCCAAGAATCTCGTCGAAAAAAACGACATGTTTTTTTCAACGAGAATCTCGGCCGTGTGTACGAGGCCTCAGCCTCCTGGCTTATACATACTGCAGTGCTGCTCAGTCCTTCTACTTCAGACTCTCATCTGTCTCCTTCAGACTGTTCCCTTGCAAAGACCATCTGTTTAGATAGCAGCCCCTCACTGCTCTGACCCTCAGACCAGGGTCTCTGGCTTCCAGTGTGCAGACAACCACTCTCTGGGTTCTCCAGTGCACACTTGCACTCTATGGCTTCCCCAGTGCACACCTGCACTCGTCGAGAGGGTGGAGCCCAGAATGCTGGTCCTGACTCTACTATCAGGCCCACACACACCTGAACAATCAGTGTGCCGTTGAGTCTCAAAACCTGGATCCAGGACTGGGGATTTCATCCCACCCGGATCTCTAAGAAATGCCCAGGCTCCAGGTCCCAAAGTGGACTTTAGTAAATCATGAGGAAACTGAAAAGCCAGTTTCCTCCAAAACAAGCAAATACCCTAGAGCCCCTCAACCTGCCTGGTTGAGAATCCTGTATTCATATACTGGTGGCGTACCACACTACCACAATATATATATATATATATATATATATATATATTTACTGTGTGTGTGTATATACATATATGTATATATGTATATATATGCACAAGTGTATCTCAGAGTTCAGGGGGTTTGAGGTTTAATAGTACCCATAGACATCTTACAAAACTTTATTTCATCCAGTAAAATGTCAAAAAAAAAAAACATATTTTACACATGCTTGCACACTCGTACCAAAAATCATTGCCCACTAATAAGACGCATGGATTTGTCAAGATAAAGAAATTGGGTCAGTGCGTTTCATGTTTTTGCATTTTTTTTGGGCGTGCACATTCAACATTGTTTTGTCACGTCTCCACATTTAGTGTGGAACAATCATCTTCCACTCACGTTTTGACTACTGGTCACTGGATGTGACACGCTAGAACATCCATTGCTTATGTGGTGACTCCTTACCCATCAGAGTTGCATCCTCCCACGGAACAGCAAGACCATAACCATATGGGTTCCCATTATTGTATCATCACATAGCTATTGGTATAGCTGAACTACATGTGGACAAAATAATTTTATGGAAAGAAGTTACTCTTTTGGCTACTTGTACATATTTAAGAGATAGAAGGTCCTTAAAGCGGGGTTCCGGGCATATATATATTTTTTTTTTTGAAAGTTACGATTATTTACATAACATATTCCATTAAACGTAATAACAGCTCCCCAATCGATCATAGTAATCACTTGCCTTTTATGCTGCATGTCATGTTCTGGCTGTTTCCATTGCATGTGTGGGCATCAGAAGCCCAGTTCCTGTTTCTTCCCTGTTTACGGGGGAGAGGTGCATGCTGGGTAACCAGCATGCACCTCTCGATCTTGCGCATGCGCTGTAGAATGGCGCTCGTATCGCATTTGTTTGTTTTGTTGTCATGACAACGGGCGGCGACGGAGGAACGTCCCGCCCCGTTATGACAACACTGATAACAGAAGCCATGGTATAATATAATGCGATATTTCGGCCGAGTTAAGCGCACAGACTCCTGGGAAATGATGACACTCATTTCCCAGGAGGCTACCCTGCTTAGATATGGGAGAAGACACACCGCGGTTCAGGAACAAGGCTGATTGGCTAATCTGCCTAGTAACAATGATTTAGAGGCATGTAAAAAAAATTTTTTCACATATTGCTTTAGTGGAGATTACAGGGAAGATATTCAGATAAAGTTGAATTTTAGGGTGGATCGGAGGTCTCCACAAAATGCGTCGACCCAGTTTCCTTATCTCAACAAAACCATGCGTCTTTTTAGTGGACGATGATTGTTGGTACCAGAGTGCAAGCATATGTAAAATATGTTTCGTTTTTTTTTACATTTTACTGGATGAAATAAAGTTTTGTATACATTTTTTATAACATTGATGCATTTTGTGTTCATTGGAGGGGTATTTAACCCTTTCCATACAGGGCTTTTTATACCACTTCCATACCGGGCCTATTCTGGCACTTCTCTCCTACATGTACAAATCATCATTCTTTTGCTAGAAAATTACTCAGAACCCCCAAACATTATATATGTTTTTTTTTAGCAGACACCCTAAGGAAAGAAATTACGGTTGTTGCAACTTTTTATCTTGCACGGTATTTGCGCAATCATTTTTCAAACGCCTTTTTTTTGAAAAAAAAAATGGTTTCATGAAATAAAAAATAACAAAACAGTAAAGTTAGCCCAATTTTTTTGTAAAATATGAAAGCTTATGTTACGCCGAGTAAAAAGATACCTAACATGTCACGCTTTAAAATTGCGCACACTCATGGAATGGTGCCAAACTTCGGTACTTAAAAATCTCCATAGGCGACTCTTTGAAAATGTTTACAGGTTACCAGGTTAGAGTTACAGAGGAGGTCTAGTGCTAGAATTGTTGCACGTACTCTAACGCACACGGCGATACCTCACATATGTGGTTTGAACGGCGTTTACATATGTGGGCGGGACTTACGTGTGCGTTCGCTTCTGATCGCGAGCTACCGGGGACAGGGGCGTTTAAATTATTTTTTTATATATATTTTTTTTACCTATTTTTTTTTATTTTTACTTTTTTTTTTACACTTTTTTTTTTTTTGATCACTTTTATTCCTATTACAAGGAATGTAAACATCCCTTGTAATAGGAATGTGTGTGACAGGTCCTCTTTATGGAGAGATGCGGGGTCAATAAGACCCCACATCTCTCCTCCAGGCTGGAAAGCATGAGATCGTGAAAAAATTTTCACCGATCTCATGCTAACTAGCCGCAATGGCGGCTTTGTTTACATCTGAGGACCCGGTCGTGACGTCATCACATCGCGCCCGGGCCTCCGACAGTCATAGAGATGACTGGTGACCATCTGGTCACCAGTCATCCCTATGCTCCTCGTCAGGTGACCACCGGCGCCGGACGATTCTTTCTCCGGGCCCCCGATGGCACGGGAGAGCCCGGAGAAGCACCGGATGGCGGCGGGAGGGGGGGATGTCCCCTCCCGCCGCCTATAAGAACGATCAAGCGGTGGAACCGCCGCTATGATAATTCTTATGGTGAGCCGAATCGCCGGCTGAAGACAAGGATATCTGAATGATGCCTCTAGCTGCAGGCATCATTTAGATATCCCCCCTCAAACCCAGGACGTCATATGACGTTCACCCGGAGGGAGAGAGGGTTCCTGCCGGCGTCATTTTACAATGACCAGGTATGGAAGTGGTTAAAATCCTACCATGCATATATACTTCTTTTTTTCTTTTTCTTTTTTAAATCTGTTTTTATTTTTAAAATCACTTTCTACCATGTTTCATGTACAGTTTTTAAAAGTTAACAATTTACTTGAAAAGTAAGTACTGGATTGTATACAACTATTACTGTAAAAATGCATTTCCTTATCAATTGACGGAGTCTGTTCTTCTTTCTTCTGACGTTTGTTTGTTTAATATTTCCACTTAGAATTAAGGCACAGTGGAACCGCAGAAAACCTCTGAACAATGTCAAATATGAGCAGACCCTTTTATGTTAAAAGAACAATCTTTCAGGTGTAAGTACTTAGTACCCACACCTATCAAACACAATGTAAACCAAAGTAGAAAAGAACATTCCAAGAATAGTCATTGTAGGATTCATCATATGTGTGGTTTTATTATATGTAAAAAAAAATATCAGCCTGCACAATAATCTGTCAATAAAAGCACTATAAAGCAATAGGTTTTTTGTTACATATGGCTTACTGCACATGCTAAAAACAAGTAAGGTCAACACCTAGCAAAATAAAAAATATTAGAAGACCCAACACTCCATTACCAAAGCACAGCATGCTCTACTTAACAGCAAATACATTAAAAGGTCATTCAAACTGCATCCAAACTGATATTTCAGCTTTTAGTAGTGGAAGTGGTATTAAACCCCAAAAATGTTATATATTGCAGCATACCTATTCTTAAAGGGTTATGGTGCCCATACACTAGATGAAAAATTGTTTGAAAATCTGTCATTCACACAGTTCATTCGTTTTTCGTCCAGTTAATGGATACAAATCAAAAATCGGTTGTGACGTTTTGGAGCCAAAAAATCAAAGGAAAGTTTTAGTAAACGTCTGCCAAATGGACAATGAATTAAAAGGTTATTGTGTTTCTCACCTTTTAAAAATTGAACTGTTGGTACTGCACATACACTATATTGCCAAACTCTTCTGGAAAGGCTGTCCACAAGGTTTAAGAGTGGGTCTATAGGAATGTTTGACCATTCTTCCAGAAGCACATTTGTGAGGTCAGGCACTGATGTGGACAAGAACGCCTGGCTCACCTTCGCACTAATTCATCTCAAAGGTGTTCTATCGGGTTGAGGTCAGGACTCTGTGCAGGCCAGTCAAGTTCCTCCACCCCAAACTCGCTCATCCATGTCTTTATGGACCTTGCTTTGTGCACTGGTACGCAGTCATGTTTGAACAGGAAGGGGCCATCCCCAAACTGTTCCCACAAAGTTGGGAGTATGAAATTCTCCAAAATGTCTTAGTATGCTGACACATTAAGAGTTCCCTTTACTGGGACTAAGGGGCCAAGCCCAACCCCTGAAAAACAACCCCCACACCATAATCCCCCCTCCACCAAATGATTTGGACCAGTGCACAAAGCAAAGTCCATAAAGACATGGATGACCTCACAAATGCGCTTCTGGAAGAATGATTAAACATTCCCTTAGACACAGGCCTCGTACACACGACCGATTTTCTCGTCGTAAAAAACACGTCGTTTTTTTCGACGAGATTCTTGTTAAGCTTGTCGATTTTCTCGTCAAGCTTTCCATGCGTACACACTGACAATTTCCAATTTCCTCGTTGTTCTCCGCGGTCACGTCCAGCACGTACGACGGCACTATAAAGGGGAAGATCTTTTTTCTTGGCGCCACCCCTTGGCTGCTTTTGCTGATCTCGTGTTACCGCGTGTGAAGTAAAAGTTTGGGAAGAGACGATTTGCGCTTTTCAGTCTTCGTACTTTTCAGATCGTTTTCTGCGGTTCAGTTTGTGCTTGTGGGTTCGTATATTGACTTTCAGGGCGTCTAGGCAGGTCGTATCTGTTTTACAGTGCTTTCTTGCCTGTTCGTTTCTGTTTTTCAGTTCGTTATTCATAGGCCTTGCTGTTCTAAAGTGCGTTCTGTTCTGTACGTTCTGATAAGACGACCGTTTCTTAGCCATGTCGCCTGGACGTTCTCGTCGTCGAGTTCATGCTGTGCGTGCGCTTGGTGTTGGTCTGCTTGTTTTGGACCAAGACCAGTCCATGAATGGTGTGAGGAGGAGTTCATGGACCAAGAATTGGTTGCTCCAGCGGGACCAATTCTGCCACATGCCTCTGCTGCGGGAGATCGTCGAGAATAATCCTGAGGACTACAGGAATTTTCTGCGGATGTCTGACCCCGTTTTTCAGGAACTGTTGGCTTTGGTGTCCCCCTATATTACCAGGAAGGACACCGTTATGCGGGAAGCCATCAGTGCTGAGCAGAGGCTCATCGCCACGTTGCGTTACCTGGCGACAGGGAGAAGTCTTCAGGACTTGAAGTTCACGACAGGCATCTCCCCCCAGGCTCTGGGCCTCATAATCCCAGACACCTGTTCTGCCATTATACAAGTCCTGCAGGAGGACTATATTAGGGTAAGTTTTCTCCCTTAACATCACATTTTATGTATTACATGTATGCTAATGTATTGTATTTCTTTCATCCTTCCCTAATTACCATGATTGTAATATGCTGAGAATGTCCCCTTTGTCCCCATGCATGCTGGAAGCTTTAGATTGCCCCTTTTTTCTCCTCCATAAATATTTCCCTTCACTAACTTTTCCAGCAGGGGCGGCTGTTGCTCCAAATGTTTGGGGGTCCCACCCCAATTTATGAACTAAACTTCCTCCTTTTTTGCTCAGGTGCCTATTAAACGCCCCCAGTTGTCCCCTCTAATGCAGCCATTTTGTTCCCTCCAATGCAGCCATTTAGTCCCCTCTAATGCAGCCAGTTTCCCCCCAGCCCTGCACTTACCTTCTTGTGGTCAGCGCCATCCTTCTTCTGTCCTTGATGTGTTCTCCTTCCCTTGATGTTGCATCAGCCAATCATGTTACCATTAAACAGACTTGGTGAACATGATTGGCAGAGCAGCCTGCCAGTGTTTCCCCAAGGAATGCCCCCCCCCCCCCTGCGTCCCCTATTTTACTTTTAGGAAGCCAATTACATCCCTCAGGTTGTAATGTGCAAGACTATTTTACTACCTGTTTCTGCTATGCAATTTGAACCCCCTAAATGCCGCAATTATTCATATGTCAGTCGCTTTACAAGAGGCCATCCACCTGAATAGTGGGCGGCATAGACAATACATAGGTTAATGCAACGCATGAACCTATGTATTGTTCTGAGTGATGGGCACAGGAGAGAGGGGGCAGTGCTCCAGCGCCCACTCTGGACGCACCGCCACTGCAATGCTATCCTGTGGCCAAACACATCTCCCCCCCCCCCAAAATAATTTAGTAATGGCCCATCAGAGGGGGTGATGAATATGATAAATGAGCCTTCCATTATACTTATTTTAAACACCTTAATAAACGTAGAATTTGATTGATGTTGGCCTCTAATGTTTTTTTAGAGATTTTCCTTGTAATGTATGATTTTTGTATTCTAATATTATTTCATCTTGTTTCACTCCACAGCTTCCTTCCACGCCACAGGAATGGCAGACTGTGGCATCGGAGTTTGCCACGCGGTGGGACTTCCCCAACTGCGGTGGTGCTATAGACTGGAAGCACGTCCGCATCGTGCCACCACCCCGTTCTGGGTCCTACTACTACAACTACAAGGGGTTTCATAGCATTGTGCTGATGGTGGTGGTGTCAGCACGGTATGAATTCCTCTATGTTGATGTAGGGAAGAATGGCCGGATGTCCGATGGGGGATCCTTCATCCAGACGGAGTTTGCCCTCTGTCTCCAGAGTGACGACCTTGCATTGCCACCGGATGCAGGGAATATTAAAGGACTCCCCTTTGTTTTTTTGGCTGATGAAGCCTTCGGACTCGGACGGCATCTTATGATGCCATTTCCTCAGAGGACCCTGACCCCAGACAAGAGGGTGTTCAATTACCGGCTGGCCAGGGGCCGAAGAGTTGTCGAAAATGCCTTTGGCATAATGGCCAGCCGGTTCCGCCTTTTTATGACTTCAATACACTTGGCGGACTACAAAATAAACTATGTCGTATTATGCTGCTGTGTGCTACACAACTTTCTGAGCCAAAAATCAAATTCCTATATGGCCTCAGTTTTGCCAGAGGCTGGACTTTCCCCTGCAAATCCCCTGCCGGGCCTGGAATCTGCCCGTCCTGGCTTGCCCTCCCAAAATGCCCGTGAGGTTCGGGACAAATACATGGAGTATTTCACGGGTAGGGGGGCAATTCCTATGCCAGCCTATGTCTAAGGATCCAAATAAAAAGCTTGTTTAAACCTTTAATTATTTGTTCTTTCCTGTCTCCTAGTTTGTCTTAGTGCATTTGTAGTGCCAAGTGTATTTTACTTTAGTAACTAACAACCATTTCACTATGTAACCTTACAAAATAACCAAATAAGCTTAGAGGGTATTATAAAAAGAAGCTACACGTTGTTTGTGGTCAAATATTTTACTCTGTGCACATTCACACCATTTTTATTTTTTTCTGGTTTTTTGGGTTGGCCTGGCCACAAACCGGCAATTTTTTGCTTATAAAAATACAAAAATAACAGTTGCATTCCAAAAATTACAACATTGGATACCTCTGAGCAATCTGAGACATTCACTTACACAAACTATGTCTCTATGTGCCCGTCCTAATATGGGGTCCTGCCACCCCTTGCCCAGCCAAAAATTGAATATGCACACATTTGGGATTTTTTTCATCTAGGAAGTTTACAATCCTGATCCCTATTGTCAACATGTGCTATCTGCCATCAGGGGTGATCAATGGACGTGTTTTGGGGGTGCAACCCCTTCCTCAGTTCACCGACTTTAGATACGAGGAAGGGGTTGCACCCCCAAAAGACGTACATGGATATCCCCTGATGGCAGATAGCACATGTTGACACACTGTGTGCATATTCAATTTTTGGCTGGTTTGATTGTCAAAAATATTCTAAAATGTGCAATAACAAACATGTAAAAACAAATGTGTTTGGATGGCTTATTGAATTCTCCCCAAAACATTGAGAATGTCTTTAAATGTTTGTTCCATCACATCGATTCTTTGTTTAATTAGGTCCAGTTCCGTGCTACATTCCATCACTTGCTGGATGAGGCGGAGGGCACTGTCAGCAGAGAACCGTGTACTATCCTTCACAACATTTATATCCCCTAAAAACAAAAAACAAAAGGTATTATAACTCTGCAGGCCTACATCTCTTACCTGAAGCTGTGGTGACAGATACTGACCTGTTGTGGTGACCAGAACCACAACGTCATCCACCTCTCCTTCCTGCACTTCTCCTTCCTCCACCTCAACTTCCTGCACGTCTTTCGGTTGTGGGTCTTTGGGAGTTTGGGGTTGCTTGGAAGTTGTGGGGTGCATGTGCTCCCTGGAGTGTTCTCCTCCCAGTCTTCTCTCCCCTATGAGAATCAAGCAAAAGGTCTATTTATCACACTGTAAATCTCAATGTTAAAATAAAAACAGGCTAAATTGCTTGGAAGTGTGGTACAAGTGTGTGTTTGGGCGGAATTTAAAGAAGAATGCATTATTTATGACCAAGAATATGTTTAGTATTCACCTTTGGATGTAATTTATTTGACATGGAGGCACCACAAAAATTCACTGATGCACCTGTGTGGGACACCCAAAAAAGGCGGGTCTGGTGGCCCACACTATAGTGCTCCAAAGTACAGATGTGGAAGCAGCTGCTGAGTGTCGTCTCCTTTACACTGATAAAAGTTTGCATTTCATTCTCTTTACAAACACATCATCTAGCCTAAAAATTTCGCCACAATATTTGACCAAAAATGGCAGATGTCTAATTACTTTTGTGGCTATAAAATAAGCCAAAACCGCGGATAGTGGCGGAACGAAGTGTCTGTAACGTAACGAACGATTACTGTGCCCAACCAAGTTCAAAATATTACATTTTGGAAGGGAGTCCAATATGAGAAACCAAAATAAAGAGCAACATGTAAGTTTAGAAAAAGATTAATAGCAGAAAAGTCTACATTTTACTTACTTTTAGTGAGCATTCTCTTTATGCTCCTCAACTGCTCTGGCTCCCTCAGTTTGAGGTCTGACCACCTCTTTCTGAGCTGCTCATTTGAGAGTTTCACCCCGAAATTCGTCTTCAGACTCTTCACGACTTTAGTGAGGATTTTGGCCTTCCTTCTATTAGGTTTGCTTATACGGCCCATGCTTTGCATCATAATCAGACTTGAGCAAGATGTCCACCATCTCCGCCAAAGACATATTCGATGCCTTGAATCTCCTCCTTGATCGTGACGTTTCCTCGGTCTCCAGGCTTGTCTCCTCCTCGTTAGTTGCGGAATTATCAGACACCTGCTGTAGCTCCGCCATATCTGTCTGCGCGCCGAAAGAGAAGGGGCGGGGAAAAGATGTTAGTTAGAACGTCATGGGCGGGCGACGTGTGCGGAGCGACGTGTTTGAAATTTGACGCATGCGTGGTGTGTATATGGCAAACACACATGTGACTATAGTACGTTCGGTGTGCGGAGAGAGGAGTTCAAGTGACGGACGTGCGAACGAAGGTATGTGATTTTGTGACTTGTACAAATTGTTGGCCTATACTGTCTTGAGAATGTTGGAGGATATATATGGTGACTAGGATGTTAAGGAGGTTAGACTGTTTGCCTCACATTAGTTATATATAATTTATTTAACTTGCAGATACAATATGAATGTCTTTATAAGCGACAAGGATTCCCTGGCGGAATTTATTGACCGGGTAAGGGAGCTGCCCGCTCTGTGGGAGACGAAAAACCCCATGCATAAAAAAAAGAGGGGTGAGAAAAGCAGCGCTGGAGAAGCTGCTCCCATTTGTGCATACCAAGGTGCCCACAGCCACAGCAAAACAAGTGGACACTAAAATTGGCAGCTTGAGAGGTACCTACAGGACTGAACGCTCTAAGGTGCTGGCTTCTCAGAGATCAGGAGCAGCAGCAGGTGATGTTTATGTCCCGATTTTGTGGTACTACAACAGGATGTCCTTCCTGGATGACCACATTGAGACAAGGCCATCACTCTCCACTCTTCCCCCCAGACTTCCCTGCAGCCAACCTGAGCCTTCTCTGGAGCAAGAGGAGGCAGCCATCCTGGATGATCCTGATTCGGCCATCTGGAGCCAGGTATAGTATTAACTGAAAATGTATTGGGATAAACTTAATGTTTGACAAATATGTCAAGATGACAAACATAAAATATTTTGGATTCCACAAGTGAAACCAAGATCTGTAGACATTAGTCTGCACTTAATTGGGTGCTAAATAGTCAATCTGATGTAGTGGTAAATTTAAAGCAAGGATTTATGGATTTACATTCTAATTGCTTCAATCAGGATTACAAAGTTTGCTGCAAAGATTAAACCAACATATTAAACTATGTCCCTTTTTCATACACAGGATGAAATCAGCCAGGAGGAGGGTCTGGAAACTGTCAGGCAGGAGGAGGAAGGGCCCAGTGGCAGGCAGGAGGTGGCAGGGCCCAGTGGCAGCCAGGAGGTGGCAGGGCCCAGTGGCAGCCAGGAGGTGGCAGGGCCCAGTGGCAGCCAGGAGGTGGCAGGGCCCAGTGGCAGACAGGAGGTGGCAGGGCCCAGTGGCAGACAGGAGGTGGCAGGGCCCAGTGGCAGACAGGAGGTGGCAGGGCAAAGGAGAAGCACCAGATCCCAGGTGCCTCCCATCCGGCTTCCCAAAAGAGGCAGGAGGGACAGGAGCACGAGTGAGGCAGCAATGGCCCTTATTCGTGAGGCCCATGCCACCCTCCAGGAGCCCACATCCCCTGAAGAGGCCATTGCCAGCCTAGTGGAGGCTAAGTTCAATGTGATGAGCATGGAGCAACGCCTCCTATGCGAGCCCCTGCTCATCACCTTGCTCAACAAGGGGGTGATGGAGAAAATTACCCCCAATACCGCCATATGTGAGGTGGCACAACTGACCCAACCTCAACCTCCACCTCCCCCTTCTTCTTCTGCCCCACCCCCTTCTGCTACACCTCCCCCTTCTTCTTCTGCCCCACCCCCTTCTGCTACACCTCCCCCTTCTTCTTCTGCCCCACCCCCTTCTGCTACACCTCCACCTTCTTCTTCTGCCCCACCCCCTTCTGCTACACCTCCACCTTCTTCTTCTGCCCCACCCCCTTCTGCTACACCTCCACCTTCTTCTTCTGCCCCACCCCCTTCTGCTACACCTCCACCTTCTTCTTCTGCCCCACCCCCTTCTGCTACACCTCCACCTTCTTCTTCTGCCCCACCCCCTTCTGCTACACCTCCACCTTCTTCTTCTGCCCCACCCCCTTCTGCTACACCTCCACCTTCTTCTTCTGCCCCACCCCCTTCTGCTACATCTCCTCCTCCTCCTCCTGACAGGAGTACCCCTCCAGTGGCCCAGCCTCCAGCCAAACGAAGAAGGAAGGCTGCAGGGAAGGCTTCAGGGAAGGTTGCAGGGAAGGTTGCCAGGAAGAAGAGGAAGTGATGGCCTTGCTTCATTGTGGTCGGACAGAAGGCAGCCTGTTGTAGTACCACACACTTGGGACATATATATCACCTGCTGCTGTTCCTGACCTCTGGGAGGCCAGCACCAGATTGTGTTCAGAAATGTTGGCCTTCTCAAGTTCCCAATTTTAGTGTCCACACAGGGTTGCTGTGTGCTCTGGGGTCCCTGGGATGCACAAATGGCAGCAGGTTCTCCAGCGCTGCCTTCTCTTTATTTTATTTTGAAACATGAATAAATGTGATTTTTGTTTAAGTTCATACTTGACTATGTGTATTTGTAAAAATTTAAAATCTAGCTTTGGAGTAAGCAGATACATTTGACTGACAAAAAAAGGGACAGATAACAACCCCCCAAAAGAATAACTAAATCTGATTTGCAAAAAAAGATCGTGGAAAATTTAACTAATATAGATTCCAAAATTAAATGGGAGATCACTATCAAAACATTGCGAAATTATAATTAACATCATTTTGAAAAATATAACAATTTAAATTATTCCGAAAAACTTGCACGATTTAATACACATAAATCTTCTTAAGAGCAGCATGAAAAAGGTTAAAAAAAATAGTCATAACTCGGTGTGAATATCAGCAGCAAAAGAAGGTCACTCGTTTTGATTAATGTAACATTCTAACGAAGATTTCAATGCAGAACATTTAAACGATGCAATAATTTGGAGCGTGACGAATGTGCTCTCTCCATTACGAAGGCTTGTTTTACCAGAAGATGCGCTTCCATCTCATAGTTGCTTGTGAGCATGCGCGCTTTTGGAAGAGTCGTAAAAGCATACACACGAACCATTTTCTCGTCACAAAACAGGCCGACGAGAAACACGACGAGGAAATCTGGAATCCTGACGAGAAAATAGAGAGCAGGTTCTCTATTTTCTCGTCGAGATTCTCGGCAATTTTCTCGTCGTAAAACCATACACACGAACGTTTTTCTCGACAAAAAAGCTCTCGCGGCACTTTTCTTGACGGTTTTGGACGAGAAAATCGGTCGTGTGTACGAGGCTACACTCTTAAATCTTGTAGACAGTCTTCCCAGAAGAGTTGAAGCTGTTATAGCTGCAAAGGGTGGGCCAACTCAATATTGAATCCTACACACTAAAGCCTCGTACACACGATCGGATTTCCTCGGACAAAGCGTAGGACTTTTGTCCGAAGGGCGTTGGCCATGAACTTGTCGTTCTCAGCCATTGGCTGCGAGCGCTGATCAGAAGCCGGTCTGCAGACCTTTTTTGGTCTTGCCCCTTTCTGCAGTACACATGGCTGCAGTACACACGGGAGTTTCTATAGAACCGGCCGATACCGCCCGACATTTGGTGTGTGTACAAGGCTTTACTGGCTGGTTCATCAGATCAAAATAGAGGAAAAAAGTCTAAAAAAATAAAACAAATGCAGCCCCTACAACCAAGAATTGGTAAACTGGACTACAATATATTTTTGTTTTTGTGTTTAATACCGCTTTAAACCCACTTGACAATTTCATATATCTCTTAGGGACTCGATTGGTATGAGTTCAGTGTGTAGGTTTCTGTCTGCACACCTATTGTGGTCATTATAGTCCATATTCTTTCTGTTGTATGTTTTTATTCATGTTATATTATGTCGTTTCAGCAGGAGTGGCTGAAACATCCCAAGGTTAGCTGCTACACCCAACATCCCCAGGTGGACAACAATGGAGTCAGAAATTCAAATTCAAATCAGAGATGAGGGGTGGTACCATGCCCAGGTCTATTGTCTAGATGTGATCCAACAAGCAGTTTCTGGGATGCAAAAATTAATAAATGTAACCTTTCCTCCTTGTCTGCTAGGAACTTCGTATCTTTAGGGTCCAAAAAAAACACAGTTTTGAACCCCAACTCTGGGCTGCTTTTAAATGTAGTGCTCCTCCCAAACATGGGTCAAATGTTCATTTGATTAGGGGGTGGGGGAATACAGGGGATGGACAAATTATGGAAACAAGTATGCTAAAACACGAAAAAGTTACCTAATATGGTGTTGGACTGCCTTTGGCACTGTACCTCCTGGGAATTGACAAATATAAATCTTGGATGGTGGATAATGGAATCTGATACCACTCTTTCGTCTCTTTCAGACAGTTGACTATGTTGACCGTGCTTATGCCTATCAGACAACCTTTGAGACTGTACCTCATGAGACTGCAAATAAATTGGCAACTTCAGTCACAGAGGCACCAGTTAAGCGGGCACCAACAATTTGCCCTGTTTGAAACTCAGTAAGCCCTGATATGACTCCATACCACTAGCAGTGCACACAGTGAATGACGAAAGTGAGGCTTCTCACTTGTTAGCTAGGTGTCTCATCACACAGCGGAAGCAAAAGAATGTTACATCGCTTCCGTTTTCAACACAAAAAACATCATCACTTTCACACCTGCAAATCATGTAGTGTTTCCTCTGTAACCCTTGAAAGTACAAATACATGTCTTATTCATTCCTCTCTTGGCAGTTGGCATTCTCCTCTGCTTTGTGAAGCTTCAAATTGTGGGCAGACTCTCATCGTCTTCCTGTGCAGTGAAGGATGGCTGGTTCTGCACTGTATATGATGATGTCAGAGAGCTGTGACTGGCTGGTCAGCAAAGTGGAGCAACTTGAGGGGGATTGGTCACACAAAGAGGAGGAAGCCTGCAGGAGTGAGGAAAAAGGTAAGTATTTCTACTTTAATCCCGCTTCTTTCCCTAGCCAACAAGCTTTTGACCCATGAAGTACAGGGTGTCTCCTCTTTATGGGTAAATTTAAAAACAGCCTGGAGTTGTGCCACGTACACACGGTTGGAATTTCCAATGGAGAAAGTCAGATGGGAGCTTTTCATCGGATATTCCGACCATAGGCGTGCGCACAGGGTGTGCCAGGTGTGCCCAGGCACACCCTGATCACCCTGTGCAGAACAGATTCCACCAACTGATCTGCCCCCCCCCCACAGCACTGCCAGCTTCCCTCCTCTCCCGTCAGCTGTTACTGTGGGATGTTTTCGGATACGTGGGGGAAGGGGCCAGTAAAAATGTAATTTACTGGCCCCTTTCCCTTTCTGAACGAACACTATGAGTGATTGGAAGTGTGTGCTTGAGCTTTGGGGTGCACACCCTAATGCCATAGGCTGCGCACACACCTATGATTCCGACCGTGTGTATGCCCCATCTGACTTTTTCTGTCGGAATTTCCGATGGACTTAGAGAGCAGGTTCTCTATTTTTCGGTCGGAAATTCCAACGGAGGTTTGCCCGGTCAAAAGTCAGACCGTGTGTACGTGGCATTGGGTTTTAATCCAATTATATGGAGGCACTTGGGACATTAAATCTGGAGGCAGATCAATGATCATATGTGTGAATTTTTTCTTTATGAATGATCTAGTAATTAGATTAGATAATTAGAACTGTGCAATACCCTGGGTATTTCTTTAGTTCCGTGAAGGAGATTAATAAATGCAACAAATCATGAAATAGATTTACTATAAGATCCCATTTTGATTAAATTCCTCCCTCCTACAAAAAATTTAAAACACCTCTGATTGCAGTTTTAGAGTTGAAGCTGTTTGTGGCCCCTTACTTTTAATACTGTCACCAGGACGGGAAATTAAGGGGAACTCTCCAACAGGAACATGAGCAATAAAAAAAAATAGTAGACTGCGGAAAGCTACAACCCCAGCGTTTACTACTTTCTGTGTCCCAGTTGGAGGTTTATCCTCACTTTCTGTCCAAATGATAATGTAGTCATTAAAACAAAGCCAAATGTTGGAAAATTTTCTTATTGGGGCCACAAAATATTATCAGAGCTTCTCCCCCATTCTATCCATATAGACGATATTTTGTCTTGAGTTACATTTTAAGTTGAGAACTGTCCCCATGGTAAATCTATTGCAAACATTTAAACATGATCTCAGGTGAATTTCCAGAATTACAGGCACATGAATCACAAATAAGTAAAGAACTCTTGCAAATCCTTAGCTAAGCCCTGGTTCACATTGCAGCGATTTGGCATGCGATTTAACATGTCAAACCGCAAGCCAAATCGGCGGCTATTGTCGGCAATCGCACTGTCCGAATTGGTGTGACACCGCTCCAATTCCCAAAAGTAGTTTCTGTACTACTTTTGGCGACTTCAGGGTGCGATTTCAATAGACATCTGTACAGAAACCCACACAGATGTCTCTGAAATTGCCCCCAAAATCGGGACTGTCATGTGGGAATGAAATTGTGCAAGTTTAGCTAAACTCGCACTATTTAATTCCCGCTGTCAGTGTGAACCTAGGCTCAATGAGATTTGCACTAATTACTCACATGATTCACCTGATTTTGTTGGTACCATGATTGATAGCCCCCCTTCTCACAGGTTTTCCAATCAAACTTTTTTTAGGCAGACCTAATTAGAAGCTCCATGTTGGTCTATGAGCAGGCAGATGTAATCGGACTTGTGTCCATATACATGTACCTACCTCCAAGTCCACCCAGGTCCAGAAATAAAAAGGAAATGAGCTGCATACATTTACATTTTTCCAGACCTTAATGTGACAGATTTGAGGTAGCCTGATATAAACGGACACAAGTCCATTTACGTCCAGCCCCCCATAGAGCCATCTTGGACCTGCCACAGTCTACTGTCAAAACAAGCACAAAAACTGAACGGGCGCTAATGTCACAAAACTGACATCCATCCCATTCTGATCCAAGTCAGCAGAGGACCTGCTTATGGATCTTATGCTGAACATGTGAAAGGACCCAAAATCTTTATCTGTGACTACAAATAAACTCAGATGGGAGCAGCTGAGAACCTTTGACCTGCAGAATTTCAAGCCTGCCACACATGGCTGGAATTTCAGCCAGTTCGGCCATGGGTGGCCTTGTCACCACCACCACCCAACTCAACAAAAGTCGATTTTTCAATCAACATTTGTCAAAGAAGACAGGCAGAAAATTGCCCAGAAGCAGTCACTTTTTATGTATTCTTGCTGTGGGTGCTTGTTTTGCTTAGTGTGGATGGAGGAACTCGAGAAATCTGTACATGTATGGCTAGCCTAAGGCTTTTGGTTTTCAGGAAACCAGGTTATGAGCAAAGCGGAAACTTATATAGCAAAAGGGCCTGGTATACTCATGCAATGTCCATATGGAAATATCACTAGGCTTAGACTATTTTTTGTCTTATTTGTTTCCAGCATTACATTTCTGAGTTTGCCTGGTTTGTACATTACAGAATATTTACAATTTCTAAAGATAATAAAAGTGTGTCACAGCTCATTAGCAGCTCACTCGAGGCATGTCAAGCTATGTTAGCTTTATTGTAAGTATGTCTCAGCTAATAAGCAGCTGAGGTTTGGAACATAGGTGATGAACATAATGCAGCATTTGTAAGTTACTAGATATGGTGCTAAATATTTATGTTGAATCATGTTGCCTTAGGTTTAAATGCTTGGAAGTGAGGCCTGTTCTAGGTTTCCACCCTGATTGCATACTGATAAAATGGCTTGTATTACCTATGTCAAACTTGTCACTTCGTACTTACATAAATCGTGACTCAATTGCATTCAGGAAATACATTGGTAAACACATGTTTATGCCAATCACTGACCATAGTGACTTTTTGTGATGAAACATTCCATTTGATCATAAAGTTCTTCTCCTTGTATGTACATACAATTAACAATTTAACCACCGTAAAATTTACCCCCTTCATTATGACCAGGCCAGTTTTTGAAATATGGCACTGCCTTACGTTAACTGACAATTGTGACAATTGTGCGGTTATGCAACACTGTACCCAAATAAAATGTATGTCATTTTTTCCCACAAATAGAGCTTTCTTTTGGGGGTATTTGATGAGCACTGCAATTTTTTTATTATTTTTTTTGCGCTATAAACAAAAAAAGACCGACAATTTGGGAAAAAAAAAACATAATTTTTTTACTTTCTGCTATAAAACATATCCAACAAATTTTTAAAAAAAAATCTAATTTCTTCAAAAATGTAGGCCAATATGTATTCTGCTACATGTTTTTGGTAAAAAAAAATCTTAATAAGTGTTTACTGATTGGTTTAGCCTCTACAAACTATGGGATTTATTTCTGGAATTTTATGATTTTCTTTTATACTAGTAATAGCGGCGATCAGTGGCTTATAGCTGGACTGTGATATTGGGGCAGACAATCGGACACTAACTGACACTTTTGACACTTTGTGGGAACCAGTGACACTAATAGAGTGATCAGGGCAAAACATATGCACTGTCACTGTACTAATGACACTGGCTGGGAAGGGTAAACATCTAAGGCGATCAAAGGGTTAACTGTGTGCCTAGCCAATGTTTATGTGTACTGTATGTGCTGCTTTTACTAGGAGAAGTAATGGATTCTAGCCCCTGTTTTGCAGGAACACAGAATCCATCCCTTCCCCCCTGTCAGAATGACGATCTGCCTTGTTTACATTTCATTATTGACGATTGACAGGTGCCGGAGGACATTGAGTGCCCGCCACCCACAGATCGGCTTCTGCTCTGAATATTCACAGTAGAAGCGTCCCGGCTGCACGCGCCCCCCCCCCCCCCCCCCAGGTGGAAGTGCAGAATCTCATATATATACATGATTCTGCACAGGAGAACCGCCATGTAGCAGTAAAACTGCTATGGGACGGACGGGAAGTGGTTGTTATTACAGTTACTTACATGATATTTTATTATATAGGTATGGTTTATAAATATTTTACAATTCAAAAATAATAAAACATTAAAAGCAGAACCCAAGCTGAAAATACAATTATGAAAATGAATAGGCCGTTAAAAAAAAAAAAGCAGCTTTTGTTGAAACATTCACTTTGAATTTGAAGCACTCCCTCTCAGTACAACTTTTCTGCCACAAGATACCCTCAGCTTTATGGCCAGCATCATTCAACAGACTTCCTTTGAGCCCTGTCCTAGCCCTTCCTGTGAGCCCTTTGAGCCTGCCCTAGATCGGCTTCCCCCAGCATGTATTTGGACAGTAAAAACATAAGAAACACAGTGAAGAGCTCATCTCTATATCACTCTGCTTTCTCCTTCTATTTCGGGTTTTTAATGATTGTTGTTTCTCACCACAGTCTTATTCTGTTCGTTCACGTGTTAGAGCCATCTGCCACTAGCACAGTGGCTGAGAAGCTTAGGCATGAACAAGAACTGAAGTACTATTCCACGAGTCCCCAACCCAGTAAAAATTTAGAAACCAATTACTGTATATCCTCGAGAATAAGCCGAGATCTTCAGCCCTTTTTTTTAGGCTGAAAGTGCCCTCCTCTGCTTATAGTCGGCGCCGTCTGCCTACCTGATCAGCATGTCATGCAGACAGATGGCGGCCATTCCAGTGTTCAAAAGCCGCGCCTCCTCGTCAGTGATAGGCGGAACACTCAATTTCCCAGCAGTCAATGTTCAGCCTATCACGGACATCCTCTCATCCTCGTCCGTGTTATGAGGATGAGAGGATGTCCGTGATAGGCGGAACACTGAATGCTGGGAAATTGAGTTTTCCGCCTATCACAGACAAGGAGGAGGTGCGGCTTTTGAATACTGGAATGGATGCCGTATGTTTTTATGACACGCTGATTGGTGGATGCAGAGCGGCACAGAGAATGCAAAACGGCACACGGAGGCTGCAGATGGGCACACGGAGGCATGCACAGGACACAGGTAGGCTGCAATGGACACAGGGAGGTACACAGGACACAGTGAGGTAGGCAGATCGGCACAGGTAGGCATGCACAGGACACAGGGAGGTATGCAATAGACACAGTGAGGTATGCAGCTGCAGAGGGGCATTGTTGACCCTCTTTTCCACTTACAGTAGCTGCTGCATTTCTCACCCTCGGCTTATACTCAAGTCAATACGTTTTCCCGTTTTTTTGTGGTAAATTAGGGGCCTCGGCTTATATTCGGGTTGGCTTATACTCGAGTATATACGTATGTTGTAATGGGCAAGGCCACAGTTTTGTTGGGGTTAATAGAACTACATACAGTACTTATTTAATTTTAACAGCAAATAATGATAATAACTTTTGAACAAAGCTCATGCCAGTCACAGATGAGCTGTGAACCTTCAATGCCTGTACAACTCCTAAATATCAATAAATAGAATAGTGGTGGTAGGTCATAACTTGTCAAGATACTGTAGAAAGTTCCAAGCAAAGGCTCTTAACACCTCCCTTCTTAAGTAGGATCCCCGCAATTTCTCCCCCCTTAGACAGGAATGACAATATTTTAACCCTCTATCTATAATTGCTTCCAGATTTTGAGGTCAACCATATAATTCATGCCATCATTCTATCAGCCAAAGTTTCTATTCACTAAGGTCCAAGTTGCCCTTCACTAAAGACATGGAAGTTGAACCAGCTGGGAACTACTATCTAGATAATTGAAGAATCCTCCCACTTATGCTACTCATTGTTTGTACATAACATTTTAAGGCTGGGTTCAAATATATGGGAATTGGATGCAGGTATCCCCGTATGGAAATGCATGGCAGGTGAGTGGGACTGGCACTCAATGGAGATGGTTCACAAAGGTCCGGGGCGGCCGCGGTCCAGATAGCTGAAGTGTCCTGTGCGTCTTTGAGTACAGTTTAGGTGAAAATTCATGCCAAAAATTCGGACCCGAATCGCACCTGAACCGGTGAACAGGGACACACCGAACCCCACAATGTGATCCGCGGCTGCTCATATGTGAATACTGCCTAAATATTCCCTATAGTATAGCAAATCTTTACTTTTTGAGGGTCCACTTTGATATTACTGAATTTGAGTCTACAAATAAAAATGTACACTCTTTCATAAATCAATACCAAGTTCTGTTCTTGAGTCTGTTTTAGCAAGGCGGTGTGTAATTCCCTGCAGCCCAGCAGGTGGTGCTGTTACCATGGGCTGGGAGTTGAGCCATTGCTGTGTGCCGGGCCTCTTTTTTGTCCTCTCTCGGCAGTGGTATGGTGGGGCGGGGAACCCGCCGTGCTTGCTGGGAGAGGGTATAAAGGGGCCGGCCATCTTTGTCACGGGGTCGAGTCCCAGGCACCTTCAGCCTGAGGGCGGTGGTTCGTGTCGGTCCTCTGGGCGGCCTAGGCCTGGAGGACGTCCGGAGGTCGTGTTCCATCCCAGGCACCTTTAGCCTGCGGTGAGGTACTCGGATGGAGGTCCGGAGCTCAGTGCCCAACACTGAGTTCCGCGAGGGAAGGAGGTCCTAGGGAACCCAGGGATTGGGTACCCGAATCCGGAAGGCGTAATGGACCGGGGGAGCTCCTCACTTGAAGACCAGGTGCTGCAGATTGCCAGTGACAGGTGAGCCTCCCACCGGAGACCGCCTGGAAGGAAATTCCCCCCTCGCTCGGAGACCGCAGCCCACTTTCAGGAAGGAAAGTGGAGAGTTCATTGTGTCTGGGCCTACTCGCATCCACACCTCCTTGTTTGTTCTGTTCTTTAAGGGAGTCTAACTGATTATGCTGTTCACTCGAGAAGAATAAAGGAGTGTTGGACTTTAATGGTGTGGGGCTCTTTTCTGGTGGACATTGTTCAAGGTAACTCCAGGTGCACAACGCTGACCCGACGGTAGAGAAAGAACTTTGCTTACACCGCACGGACACATGTGGTGAAGACTTGGCGTGGTGACCCCGCTCTCTCCCCTCTAAGGTACCCCTAGACAAGAAGAGAAACGAGCTGATGCGAAGAGGGGAGTGAGGGGGGGCGCTACACATTATTTTTGATTAAAGTGTTACTACACCCAGGACCCTGCATTCGCTATATCTGGTCTCCCACAGTACACAGAACATGGAAATACCTTTTCTCATCAGCAGTTAGAGCAGTCTTGTGACATCTATCAGTGTCCAGCAGAGCCAATGCTCTGTCAAAGCTTGTAGGGGGAGTTTATATTCTCCTCTAATGGTCCTATGAGACTGTAGGTCCCCTGACCCTCTGTCTGGACAGTGCTGATTGGCCCTGTGCTGATCACATGCACTCTCCCAAGAAAAACAAAACTCTCTAGCAATACACACCAAAGTGAGCATGTGCAGCTTGCCCCCAAGGCTCTGCTCATTCAGCAGATAGATTGGGGACTGTGGAAGAAGAGGAGGTTCAGAGAAGACAGGATCAAACAGCCTTTTTACTCAATGCAGAAGATTAACCCCTTAGGTTCCACAGTGAGTATGACAAGCATGCTATGATGCATATACAGACTGATTTTACTGTTAGTAACACTTTAATGCAAGGTACAGTATGGTGTGGATTACTATAGATCTTGGTTATTAAAGTGGTTCATCACCCTGTATTAAATAGATTAAAAGTCAGCAGCTACAAATACTGTAGCTGCTGCCTTTTAATTAAAGGACACTCACTTGTCCAGGGGTCAAGTGCCATACTTCTTTGTCGTTCCCTGCTGCCGGCATGTTTACAGTAGGTAGCTGGCTGTGATTTCTTGCGGCTCCACTGCCAGCTGCCCACTGTGCCTGTGCCAGCTGCGCTGCCCTTTGTTTATGCTCCCGCAGCCTTCTGGGACATGTAACGTGTCCCAGAAGGTTAAAGGAGGGAGAACCTCTGGTGGATCACCACGCCCTGTGTCAAAACCAGGTACCTCCCTCCCCCTGCCAAAAAAGAAGTGAAGACGGGGAGGAGGGCATAAAGTGGAATTCCCCCTAGGGGAATTTCCACCTTAAAAACAATTAAAATCTATCAATTTCACTACCTATTCACCTTGTTAATTAAAAACCAATAAAATGAATCTGTCTCACTACCTATGATTAGAGCATGTTCATTTTTTCTGAACTTGAAACAAACTACAATTGTCAAGTCAGTAACTATCTATAATCTGTAAAATTGGAACTAATCAACTGTGATCTTTTGTAAGTAATTGCTGTGATTTCTCATAATCTGTCACGTATTGTGTAAGGCTGATAAATATTCATGCCAATGCTTTGGCGACATAATCATCACTTTCATAAACAGTCACGGATTAAACTACTTCAATTGTCTTTTGAGTGTACTGTCTAAAGTGTACTGTTCTAAAGAACAGGAAAGAATGTTGAGAAAAGTGCTTTTAGAACTTTCTTGCAAAGGAATTGATTTACAAATGATTCACTGAGAATTTGGATGACTAACTAGGCTTGCTAACCTTAAAATCCTCTCAAATAGTTAAGGCCAACTCAAAAATGTTATACAACTATTGCCGTTAATCTGCCCACAATGATTCATAGGACTACTTCACACCAAAAAGACTTGTAAAATGTGCAACTAAATTTAAAGTGGACCTTAAAGAGGGATTCCACCCGCGATTTTTTTTCTTCTTAAAAGTCAGCAGCTACAAACACTGTAGCTGCTGACTTTTAATAAGGACACTTACCTGTCCTACTCGCCCGAGATGTCAGCCCCCTCAAGGCCGATCCCTCGATCCTGGCAGCTCCGGGCGCCGCCATCCTCAGTAAGGGAAACAGGCCCGTTTCCTATTGCACATGCGCGAGCCGCGCTGCGCTTTGTGAGTGGGCCGGCTGCTCTCTGGGATACACACAGTTCCCAGAAGGCAGCGCGCCCCATTCACCAGAAGACACTGCGAGTAGGACGGAGGAAGGAGACTTACCGCTATTTCTGGTAAGTAAAAACATTTTTTTATTTTTTCAATTTTTAGTAATAAAAAAAAAATTCAGGGTGGAACTCCACTTTAACTAAAAAACAAACCAAAAAAACAACAACTTTAACTCATTGCATTCCTCTCCTCATCCTCCATAGGGTAAAGTGGATGACCTTTTTTTGGGGGGGGGGGGTTCTGATCCGCTTGTCATATCCCAGGAGGCCCAGATTCCATTCACTGTGGCTGTAGGAGAGCAGACCTGGTGCATGTTGTCAGTGGGCCGGCTGCCTGAACCATGAAGAGGCAACTGGTTCCCAATGACATCAGAGAAGAAGATGGCAGCACGGGCTAACATTGTGTGGCAGCTGAGCAAGGGGAGTGATTTTCCTTTTAGAGGCTCCTTTCACACTAGCATTATTATTTACTGCCTCCCTTTAAAATGATCTGCAGTGCATCAATTTTCAGAAGGGAGTGAAAATAGGTTAGTAGATGTTTGGGAGGAGATACTGCTGCCTCCTGATGCCTGTGATTTTTTTTACTTTTTTTTTTTCTTTTATTGTGGGACTGTGCCACAACTACAAACTAAGGTTGGCCATGCAGGGTTCGAATTTCAGTCGGTTCAGCAGGAACCAGCCGAGATTCGAACCGTTAATGGGCAGGCTGAATGTACCAAGTTGATTGATCGATCAACCTGGGTACAACCAGCCTGCCGGATTCTCTTGCGATTATCACTGGCTTCTCCCAATGGGGGTGGCTTCCCCTGCCCGCCCCTGCCAGGAGAAGACAATTGCCGATTCCCATGGGATCACTGTCTGTGTTGAAGGGGGACTCATGCAAATTTCTTTCCTGCAACCCACGGTGTATGGCCAGCCTTAGCGAATTTGCAGTGGCATAGTAGCCCCATTCACTTACAAAGGAGAGTTTTATAGGCAGTGCCATCTAGGTAGTGTTAATATGTGCTGGCACCATGTCCACTTGTAGGTGGGTGAATGGATCGCGGTAAAAATGTGGATCAACCACCTGTTTTCAATGCCCCCTGTGTGAAAAGGGCCAAAGTGAAACATGTAATACGTTTGAGCTTATCAGTACATAGAATTAGTGGCTGCATTCTTTTTTTTATTTCTTTTTTAGTCTTTTTCCTCTTTTTTTTTCACCAGATGACTGTAGAAGTAACACACTTCCTGTTATAGGATGGCAAATACTCCTTCGTATTGTATTGTATGTATGCAGAAGCAGTATTATCACCCTAGGGGGGGTTCAGAACCCCTCCCAACCTCTTCCACACCACAACATAGGGGGATGTGTTCGGTAGTTTACAGAGGTGACCTAGGCAAGAAGATAATGCAGGTATTTTTAGCAATCTTCAGACAGATATAACTAAATGCGTTTAATGGTACAGTTACCAGGGAGCAAATAAAAGAAGTTGTAAAGTGGATGGCATTTATTTCGCTTAAGCTCCATGGGGTTGAATTACTAAAGGCAAATCGACTGTTCTTTTTGCAAGGGATTTTTTTTCACAGACCTTAGTGAATGAGATGAAATTTCATTCCGCAAAGAATACTCAATCATGTGCAAGGAAAGTAATAGCGGCAATGGAGTTGATTTACAAAAGGCAAATAAATGAGTTATAGCTTAACTTTGCAAAAAAATACCCAATCACATGCAAGGAAGATAAAAAAAAACAGCATTTTTGCTTTCACATGATTGGATGATGGAAGTCAGCAGAGCTTCTGCTCATTTACTAAGCTCTGGGGCAACTGTTCTTGCACAGTGCAACTGCACTTTGCAATGTGCACAGTCTATTTGCCTTTAGTAAATCAACCACAATGTTGGACTATGCGTAACCTCCCTGGCGGTATGATTCTGTCAGATTTTAGGTGCTGAAAGCGGTACCATTATTTTGCATGGAAATTTGGTGTTTTATATTGTAGGCCTGCAATTCTTAGGAATAATTCACTTAAATCTGTCCAAACAAGAGTCTAGTAGACATCCCGGGTATGATAAAGTTTGAAACACAAAATCATAAATTATAATATAATAAATAACTATAAATAATTATAACAAATAATAATATAATAATAATAAAAAATATTCAATTATGTAATCAAATCAAAAACACTGAAATTTGTCAGTTGCAGAATTGTCGCTGTCATTAGATTTAGTGTTTGATGACAAATTTTCCCACAAATCGCTATCGTTCAATTCTGCAAGTGATTCTAATTTATTATCGCTGTGTTCTAGCTGGTCTAAAACCACTTTTGATGTAAACGGACAGTTTTTGGTTGCTATCGACAATCTATCACTGCTATCGACAATCTCCAGTTTCCAGGCAGAAAGAACAGTATTTATAATTTAAAAGTGCATGCAGTATACTGGACAGACCACTAGGGACAAAGGGGGTGTGTAATTATTTGATACAGTACTGTAATCAGTAAGATTACAGTATACTGTATCTATACTGTGTGTTTCACTTTTTAAATTTGGCGCCGAACTCCGCCCCCGTGCGCCGCAACGTCGCAGGGAACGGAGCTCGGCGGCACTCGGCAGTGTGGATCGAGCAAGATGACAGCTCGCTCACACAGCGGGGACACATCGCAGGATCCAGGGACAAGGTAAGTAACTTCCCCTGTATCCTCCCCTGTATCCTGCGATGCGATCCCGAGTCTGGCTCAGGGTTACCGGTTTAGGTACTGAAATCTTACCCCGAGCCAGACTCGGGAATACCGCTAGGCGGGTTAAAGCGGAGGTCCACCCTAAAAAAAAAAAAAAATGCCAAAAAGGCTAAAAAAAATGTGGAAAAAAATAAAATAAATTTTATACTTACCAGAAATGGCTGTTACTAGGCAGGTCTTCCTAATCTGCCCCTTCCTTGTCCGCGGTGCTCCTCGGTCTCGTCCTCCTTGCGTTGTCTTCCGGGGAATGGGGCACGCTGACTTCTGGGAACTGTGTGTCTCCCAGAAGTCAGCCGCCCATTCACAAAGCGTTGCGCAACTCGTGCATGCGCAGTAGGAAACGGGCAGTGAAGGCGCAAGGCTCCACTGCCTGTTTCCCTTAGTGAGGATGGCGGCGCCGGGACCTGCCACGATCGACGGATCGGCCTCGGGCGGCCGACATCGCGGGTAACCTGGACAGGTAAGTGTCCTTATTAAAAGTCAGCAGCTACAGTGTTTGTAGCTGCTGACTTTTAAAAAAAAAATTTTTTAAAGCTGTACCTCCGCTTTAAGAAGTGTGTCAGCACTGCGGCTTGTAGCTTGTAGCACATATGACTGGGTGGCAATCCAAGAATACAATTGGGACACAGTTGTCACATTATAACAGGAAAGGACAACAAGGACCTCAGCGGCAGGATAACCAGGTATTTTTTTAATGAAAACTGAAGCATTAGAAAGAATAAAAGTTACTTTTGAAAGAACACAACCATGGTAAAGCTTACACAAAATTTTAATAATTGGGTTTGGAACTATTTTGATAATTAAATATTCACAGATGCATTCGATTAGAATATGGCATGATTCCAACGCTACAATAGAGGGATGTCCAAATATCAGGAAACCAATACCTTATATTTCATTAAATGTTTCTTCCACAGAAACACTAATTAGACCCTATAAACTCAGTAACTTCAGGTGTAAGTATTAAAAACTACTGTACATCAACAATGTACTGTAAATGAAGGAGATTTACACTCACAGTATATACATAATATACTGCATATATATACTATATATATATATATATATATATATATATATATATATATATACCTGTATATATACAGTGGAACCTCGGATTACGAGCATACTCTGTTCCAGGAGAATGCTCGTAATCCAAAGAACTGTCATATCAAAGCGAGTTTCCCCATTGAAGTCAATGAAAACTAAAATAATTTGTTCCGCATTGACTTCAATGGCATGCAATACAGCATGCGGCCAGAGGCGGGGGGGCCTTGGAAATGGCCGAAAAGGCCCGAGGACACCTCGGCTGACCTCGGCAAACCTCGGAAAGACTTTGTTCCAGAGATTTGCCGAGGTCAGCAGAGCTGTCCTCGGGCCTTTCCGTGCATTTCCGAACGGTGCCAATCGGCACCTATCGGCGATGTTCCGCTCGGCAGTGGCACCCCCCACCTCAGGCCAAACGCGGCAATGCACACCGCTTTGACCTGAATCGTGCTTGTTTTGTGAGACAACACTCGCAAACCGAGTCACGATTTTTAAAAATACAGTGCTCATATTGCGAAACGCTCGTTAACCGCGTTACTCGCAATCCGAGGTTCCACTGTATATACAGTCATGCTCGAAATTGTTGGCACCCCAGAAAATTTTCCAGAAAATCAAGTATTTCTCACAGAGAAGTATTGCAGTAACACATGTTTTGCTATACACATGTTTATTCCCTTTGTATGTATTGGAAAAAATCAAAAAAAGGGAGGAAAAAAAGCAAATTGGACATAATGTCACACAAAACTTCAAAAATGGGCTGCTCAAAATTCTTTGCACCCTTAACTTAGTATTTGGTTGCACACCCTTTGGAAAAAATAACTGAAATCAGTCGCTTCCTATAACCATCAATAAGCTTCTTACACCCCTCACCCGGAATTTTGGACCACTCTTCCTTTGCAAACTGTTCCAGGTCTCTCTTATTGGAAGGGCACCTTTTCCCAACAGCGATTTTAAGATCTCTCCACAGGTGTTCAATGGGATTTAGATCTGGACTCATTGCTGGCCACTTTAGAGCTCTCCATCGCTTTGTTGCCATCCATTTCTGGGTGCTTTTTGACATATGTTTGGGGTAATTTCCCTGCTGGAAGACCCAAGATCTCGGACGCAAACCCAGCTTTCTGACACTGGGCTCTACAGTGCGACCCAAAATCCTTTATTAATCCTCAGATTTCATGATGCCTTGCACACATTCAAGGCACCCAGTGCCAGAGGCAGCAAAACAACCCCAAAACTTCAATGAACCTCCACCATATTTCTCAGTAGGTACTGTGTTCTTTTCTTTGTAGGCCTCATTCTGTTTTCGGTAAACAGTAGAATGATGTGCTTCACCAAAAAGCTCTATCTTGGTCTCATCTGTCCACAAGACGTTTTCCCAGAAGGATTTTGGCTTTCTCAAGTACATTTTGGCAAACTGTAGTCTTGCTTTTTTATGTCTCTGTGTCAGTAGTGGGGTCCTCCTGGGTATCCTGCCATAGCCTTTCATTTCATTTAAATGTCGACGGATAGTTTGCGCTGACACTGATGTTCCCTGAGCCTGCAGGACAGCTTGAACTTCTTTGGAACTTGTTTGGGGTTGCTTATCCACCATCCGGACTATCCTGCGTTGCAACCTTTCATCAATTGTTCTCTTCCGTCCACGCCCAGAGAGATTAGCTACAGTGACATGGGTTGCAAACTTCTTGATAATGTTGCGCACTGTGGACAAAGGCAAATCTAGATCTCTGGAGATGGACTTGTAACCTTGAGATTGTTGATATTTTTCACAATTTTGGTTCTCAAGTCCTCAGACAGTTCTCTTCTCCTCTTTCTGTTGTCCATGCTTAGTGTGGCACACACAGACACACAATGCAAATACTAAGTGAACTTCTCTCCTTTTTATCTGCTTTCAGGTGTTTTTTTTATATTGCCCACACCTGTTACTTGCCCCAGGTGAGTTTAAAGGAGCATCACATGCTTGAAACAATCTTATTTATCCACAATTTTTAAAGGGTGCCAAGAATTTTGAGCAGCCCATTTTTGAAGTTTTGTGTGACATTATGTCCAATTTGCTTTTTTTCCTCCCTTTTTTTGATTTGTTCCAATACACACAAAGGGAATAAACATGTGTATAGCAAAACATGTGTTACTGCAATACTTTTCTGTGAGAAATACTTGATTTTCTGGAAAAATTTCGGGGGTGCCAACAATTTCGAGCATGACTGTATATATATATATATATATATATATATATATATATATATATATATATACATATATTAATTACAATTTTCTTTCTGTATGTATGGTCAACACAAAAAATAACATTTAGGATTTTTTTTAGGTAAAAATTAATTGTTGCATATGAATATTATTTGTTTTGCTGTTTCAACATTCAATGCTGCAAGAAATTTTAAGCTAAGAGATATTAACACCATAGTAACTCCTCCCTTATCAGTGAGAATAATTGGAAGTTTTATTCAGACAAAGGGAGCTCCCAAGCAAACTTAAAGCGGTATTAAACCCAAAACCAAAAATATAACATATTGTAGCACACCCATTCTTAAATGTGGTGGCTGCATTCCTTTTTTTTTTTACCTCTGTTATATATCGCACCTCCTGTATTATATCTTTGGACAGCAGCCTGAGGGGGGGAGGGTAGCAGTGTTAGATGCATCAGCAGGTTTAGTTACAGTAACAAATTGAAGCCAAACTCCAGCTAACACTTTTTAAGCAGTTACAGCAACAGTTTTGCTTCTTTTTGTGACAAAGATTTTACATAAATAAATAAAAGCTGACCATTGTAAGCACCCCTGTCAGTGTTAAATAGTTTGTCTTAACCCTCTAACCGCTTACTGACTAACTTACTGGCAGTATCACCAGTTGAAAATAAAATAAAGAAAGCCTAAAAATGAAAGCTAAAGCAGACATCACACCTAAGAATTAGTAGGCTGCAATATCATAAGTGCAGCTTTAATCTTCTATGTCATCAATTTAGCTAACCCATGGTGCTTTTTGAATCATTTGTCATGCATCAAATGCAATACATATATATATATATATATATATATATATATATATATATTAGGGGTGCGGAAATTAACGATTAATTGTTCGATTAATCGTTAATTTCTTTGATCGATCAAAAAAATTTTGATCGTTGACGATCCGCGGAGTTAGCTCCACGGTCTCGTCCATAGGAAAGGCCGCGGCTTCGGCCTAGCTCCGGAGCACGGCGGCCATCTTGGTCCACCCTGCGGCAGCCTAGTAGCGGCGCGCTGACGTCATCATCAGCCGCCTGCTTGTGCCGTCTACTCTGCGGACCGTTCTACCTGGATCTTAAGGTATGGGGGAGATGCGGACATTACGGGGGAGATGCGGACATTACGGGGGAGATGTGGACATTACAGTATGGGGGGGGAAGTGGACATTAGGGGGGAGATGTGGACATTACGGGGGAGATGTGGACATTACGGGGGAGATGTGGACATTACGGGGGAGATGCGGACATTACGGGGGAGATGCGGACATTACGGGGGAGATGCGGACATTACGGGGGAGATGTGGACATTACGGGGGAGATGTGGATATTACAGTAAGGGGGGGAAAAGTGGACATTACGGGGGAGATGTGGACATTACGGGGGAGATGTGGACATTACTGGGGAGATGTGGACATTACAGTATGGGGGGGAAAAGTGGACATTACGGGGGAGATGTGGACATTATGGGGGAGATGTGGACATTATGGGGGAGATGTGGACATTACGGGGGAGATGCGGACATTACGGGGGAGATGCGGACATTACGGGGGAGATGCGGACATTACGGGGGAGATGTGGACATTACGGGGGAGATGTGGATATTACAGTAAGGGGGGGAAAAGTGGACATTACGGGGGAGATGTGGACATTACGGGGGAGATGTGGACATTACTGGGGAGATGTGGACATTACAGTATGGGGGGGAAAAGTGGACATTACGGGGGAGATGTGGACATTATGGGGGAGATGTGGACATTATGGGGGAGATGTGGACATTACGGGGGAGATGTGGACATTACAGTATGGGGGGGAAAAGTGGACATTACAGGGGAGATGTGGACATTACGGGGGAGATGTGGACATTACAGTATGGGGGGGAGATGTGGACATTACGGGGAAGATGCGGACATTACGGGGGAGATGTGGACATTACGGGGGAGATGTGGATATTACAGTAAGGGGGGGAAAAGTGGACATTACGGGGGAGATGTGGACATTACGGGGGAGATGTGGACATTACGGGGGAGATGTGGACATTACAGTATGGGGGGGAAAAGTGGACATTACGGGGGAGATGTGGACATTATGGGGGAGATGTGGACATTATGGGGGAGATGTGGACATTACGGGGGAGATGTGGACATTACAGTATGGGGGGGAAAAGTGGACATTACGGGGGAGATGTGGACATTACAGTATGGGGGGGGAGATGTGGACATTACGGGGGAGATGTGGACATTACGGGGGAGATGTGGACATTACGGGGGAGATGTGGACATTATGGGGGCATATGTGGACATTATGGGGGCACATGTGGACATTACAGTATGGGGACACATGTGGGCATTGCAGTATGGGGGGAGATGTGGACATTACAGAATGGGGGGAGATGTGGACAACTAACAAACTAACTTTCTACGTTTTTCTTAAAGCTTAAAGGGGTTGCTCCACCGGAAAAAAAAAATTAAAAGCCAGCAGCTACAGCTACAGCAGCTGCTGGCTTTTAATATTTGGACACTTACCTGTCCTGGAGTCCACCGACGTCCGCAGCAGAGGACGAGCGACCGCTCGTCGCTCTGCTGCTCCCTCCGCCATCCTCGCTGAGGGAACCAGGAAGTGAAGCCCTGCGGCTTCATGCCCGGTTCCCTACGGCGCATGCGCGAGTCGCGCTGCGCCGTTCTGATTGGTGCTCCTGTGTTCTGGGGGCCGAGTGTCTCCCAGAACACCAAGGGAAGTCTGCGGGAAGTGACGTAACTCCCGCAGATTCCCGGAGACAGGACTCCCGGATGTGGGTGAAAATACCTGTCTTAGACAGGTATCTTCACCCCCCTCCCCCCTGAAAGGTGTCAATTGTGACACCGGAGGGGGGGAGGCATCCAAATAGCAAAAGTTGCTATTTAGGGTGGAGCTCCACTTTAATAAAAAAAAATTCTTGTAAAAACTGTATGTGCGTTATAATTAATCGAAATTAGTCGATTAATCGATAAAAAAAAAACGATTAATCGAACAAGAAAATTTTAATCAGTAACAGCCCTAATATATATAGTTGAAGACAGTAAACTAAAGATAAAATGAAACTCATACCGTCATAATGTTCTTTTAAAATCAAATGTATAGAATGCAAGTAGATGTTTACTTTTAAGATGTCTTAATCAATATACATTTTATTTTTAAGCATGTCTATTGATGTTTCCTAAATCTAACAACGGAATGTCTACAGCTTAAAATTTAAGCAGCTTTTGCTAGTAATTACTGTGTTTTATAGAGTTAATAACTAGGGGACTGAAAGAATGTAATTGGAATTAAAGGCAATTAATTAACTAAAGGAAGTAAAGAGAGCTTTGGTAAGCTTACATCTCTGCTGACCACGAGTGTCAGGCGTTTATTGTATCTTTGCCATAAGAAGGTTTAACATCTCTAATGAATCACACCTTAAACAAGACAAATCTACTAAAAGTTTGCTAAGCACCTTTAAAAAAAAAAGCCACGGGGGGCGCATGCGCGGCGCGATGCGGAACAGACGTGCTTGCTGAGTGCTCCGTCTGACCGGCTCTGCCAGGCTCGATTCCCGGGGCTAATTCCGCCCATCACCGCACGATAACTCTCCAGCACCCCTGGGAAACATTGCGGTGCATGATTCCGCACAAAAACAAGGGCAAACGCCGCTATAACTACTCCCTCACGAACTACCTTCTAGGCCTGGAAGGACACACTGTGAAGATGTCCCAAAATGGCGCCGGCGCGAGGGCTGCTTCACACAGCTCTACACAGAAGCATCTCCAGCCTGCTAAAGACGGTGAGTACAACTCCTCTCTGTCTAAGGCTGATCTTGATGCAAGCCTATCTGCTATATATGATAAGTTGGCAGATAAATTCCAACATGAACTACATAAATCCACCAGTGCCTTATCACAGGAGATTGCTAATATTGGGGGCCGCACAGACCTTTTAGAGACTAAACATGACGAACTTTCCCTGGCACACAATGACCTCAGAAGGGATTATGAGACGCTGGCTGATAGCTTCTCCTATATGCAGGCACACATAGAAGATTTGGACAATCGAAATCTCAGGAACAATATTAGACTTCGTGGCATTCCTGAATCCATCACAGAGCTATTCCCTGCAGTTTCTAAAGTGTTTCAAATGCTCCTGCCTGATAAACCGGCCTCAGCTTTTGCCTGCGATAGGATTCATAGAGCTCTTCGCCCCAAACCACCTCCTGACAAACCTCCACGTGACATAATTTTGTGTATGAAGGACTTCCTCACCAAAGAGGACATAATGAGGGCCTCCAGAAATACATCCAATATTGAACTTGAGGGCTTCAAACTACAAATTTATCCTGACATTTCTCCTGCCACCCTGGATCGCAGACGCAGGATGAAGGAAGTTACCACAATCCTCCAAACAGCCAGAATTAAATACCGTTGGGGCTTTCCCTTCAAACTGTCAGTGATGCATAATGGAACTACACACACAATATACAACGTCATTGAAGGAAAATAACTACTGGTCAAGTTAGGCCTACTAGATCCTGAACCCCCAAACCGACCTCCTGCGACTCCTCGCTCAGGAAGGGGAGAGAGATATTTTTTTTCTATGCTCTTTTCTGTTTTGGCCCTATTTTTACCTCCCAGATCTGAAATTTCTTTTATTATTATGAGTAAGAACTTTTTATGATCTCCTGACTCTCTGATAAATATCATATGCTTGGTTTGTGACTCCTTCCCCCTTGCCCCCTCCCCCCCCTTTTATTTTATTTTATTTATTTATTTATTTTTATTTATTTATTTATTTTTTTGCCATACTTTTACCTCCCAGTCCTAAAAATTTATTTTTTATTTTTTACAATAACTTTATATCGTGATTTCCGGACTCTCTGATAAATATCATATGCTTGGTGTATGATTCCTTCCCCCTTGCCCCCTCCCCCTTTTTTTTTTTTTGTGTATATGGGCTTCTCCCTCTCCGCCTCCTACCCTGGCGAGGGATGGGGGGTGGGGACAGAGAATGTGTATATAAGACGGTGATGTTCCTACGGCATAGGAACACACTACAGGTAGAAAAGTATGTTACCATCCTATATGGTTCTAGGCCTATATAATTATTGTTCATACAATAATGGCTCTATTTCATCTGTTATGTTTGTCCCTACGTTCTAACCCCTAACATGCACACAACTGATATAACTATCTTACATTCCCTGGCACATCCGTCGCCGCTGGTTTGACCCCACACTCTCGTCCATATCTCGGCGTGGCTTCCCCCTTCTTTTGGTGGCTTCGCTGGGCCTTGGTTGTGAGTTTCGGACTTTACTGTCCATCTTTACAATTTTTTAGGTTAGTGGACTCCCAGTCCTCTAACTCCCTTTTACTTATACTCTATCGGTTATTTGTTATTTACATTGTTTTTCATATGACTGAGAAATACTACGGAAGATTAAATTCCAAATGGTCAGTAGATTTTCTGCTACCTGACCCCACTTTGATATATTACAAAACTTTTCAAGTTGCCCATAAGGCATTTTCTCGCACTAGAATTTCCTTTGAATCTCTTTGCAGTTATGACTATGTTTCTACACCCTTGAGGATACTCATACTACTACTATACGAACACTATCCTTCTATAAATCATACCTATGCTCTTTATGACACTACTTTACACCCTGTTGTGGACAATTATGTCACACAACTTCTTACAGTACCTTCTTACACGATCCAAATCCCATACAGAACCCTCGCTATCCTGTCCCAAATACTCAGCGTACACATCCCCTTTATCAATGGGTCTTAAAATCATTTCTCACAACGTCCATGGGTTTAACTCACCACAAAAACGCAAAAAAGCATTCAGGCACTATAAAAGATTGGGCGCTGATATCATTCTCCTGCAAGAAACCCATTTTTCCTCAGAAAACCACCCAAATTACTTTGATAAAACATATAACCAACACTTCTTTACCACATTCTCTAACAAGTCAAAGGGGGTTGCAATCTTCATTCGTAATTCTATCATCTTTGACATACAAAGCATATATAGAGACACAGAAAGCCGTTTCATCATACTAAAAGGCACAATAAACAAACGATCGATCACGATCGCCTCCATCTACGCACCTAATGATACACACTCTACATTCTTTACTACCTTTTTTGACACCCTTGACCGACACAGCTCCCCTCATCTTGTGTTAGGGGGTGACTTTAATTTAGCTGCACACCCCTCTCTAGATAGGAGTAAGATGACTCCCTCCTCAAAAGCCTTCTCCAGATCAATGTGCCGCTCAGTCAATAAATTCCAACTGATCGACTCATGGAGGCATAAAGGCCTATACCCATTACTCCCACCCACATGACTGCTACGCCAGACTAGATTATATATTTTGTACCCCCATTCTTCTAGCGAACTCCTCTGGAGCTCGAATTCACCCTTGTCCCTGGTCTGACCATGACATGGTTGAATTTGACATCTCTCAAGTGGGGCTCGCCCCCACTGCATTTAACTGGCGCCTTAATGACTCCCTTTTATCTGACCCACACACACTACAAGACATTAACTCTCACATTGTAGACTATTTTGCCAACAACTCAACTGAAGACATCGCTCCTACCTCACTCTGGTCGGCACACAAAGTTGTCCTGAGAGGACACTTGATTAGCATTGCTGCAGCCAAAAATAAAGCTAAACTTACAGAAATCAAAACTCTAACTAAAGAATTAGACCTGTTATACAACAAACTTAGCCAATCCCCATCTCCAGAAATTACAAACCAAATCCATTCCAAACGCCAATCCCTAGACACAATCCTATCAGCTGACACTGAGAAATCCCTTAGATTTTCCAAAGCAAAATTCATGTTACATAGCAACGCCACATCCAAAATGTTTGCACGCAAACTCAACCAGGAACATAACCCCCCACACACATACAAACTACGTAACCACAAAGGTAACTTGGTTACACATCCCCGTGATGTCCTGGACATTTTCTCCACTTTCTATAAAAATCTCCTTTCAGGGCCCCAGACCCTCCCCTCCACCTCCTCACTTAAGTGGTTAGATAATATACATCTCCCCACCCTTAATGACCAACAAACTGCAATTCTCAATAATCCCTGTACAGAGCTAGAAATTACTAACATCATTAAATCTCTCAAAACTTCGACAGCGCCGGGTCCTGATGGCTTCTCCACATTATACTACAAAAAATTTGCACCCCTTTTAGTACCTAGATTAACTAAACTTTTTAACCATATCCTCACAGGTGGCCATTTCCCAGAAGACATGCTCCTTGCAAATTTGTCTCTTATTCCCAAACCTCTTAAAGACCACTCCCTTCCCCAAAATTTTCGCCCAATATCAGTTCTTAATAATGATTTGAAAATCTTTGGCTGACTCCTTGCTGATAGACTAGCATCAGTCATCACCCCCCTTATCCATATTGACCAATCAGGGTTCATCCCTGGCCGTCAAATCACAGACAACATCCGACTTGTTACCAATATCATCCAAGATGCTAATCTTTCCTCCAGCCCACTATGCCTCCTTAGTCTCGACATTCATAAGGCATTTGATAGTGTAAATTGGTCCTATCTTAACTTTCTTCTCCCTAAATTCGGCATCACAGACAAATTTATTCATGGATTCAAAGCACTCTACCACCACCCCCAGACCAGAATCAAAATCCCAGGCCACAATTCTGACTTCTTCCCCTTAAGCAGAGGTACCAGACAGGGCTGCCCCCTCTCCCCACTTTTATTCGCCTTAGCAATTGAACCTCTAGCACAAGCCATAAGAAACAACCCAAACATCAAAGGGTATAACAAAGGCCCACATGAATTCAAACTTAGCCTCTATGCTGATGACGCGCTGGTGTTTCTTTCGAACCCCTTAACATCTTTACCAAACCTTATCTCTGAACTTAAATCGTTTCACAACATTTCTGGTTTAGGTATTAATGTCAACAAATGTTCTGCCCTCCCTATCAACCTCCCCACTGACCTTACCACTACCCTACAAAAAAACTTCAACTTTATATGGTGCTCTACATCATTTAGATATCTAGGTGTCCTCATCACTTCCCATCACAAAACCTTATATACTACCAACTTTACCCCCCTATTCCAACAGATTAGCTCCCTACTCAAAGTATGGTCCACATACCACATTTCACTCCTCGGTAGGATCTGCGCCTTTAAAATGACCCTCCTTCCAAAATTATTATATTTTTTTAGAGCTTTACCTATCAATGTCCCCAAAACAAGGATTGAATCCCTTCAAAGGGAGATTAACAAATTTATCTGGTCATCAAAAAAACCAAGATGTGGCTACCCTCTCATGTTCAGACCCCAAAATAAGGGCGGCCTAGGCCTCCCCAATATCTGGCACTACTTTATTGCCACTAAACTTTCACAGATTGCCCAATGGCATGCTCCCACTCCACAGCTCCCATGGCTTAAATTTGAATCCTTCTCCATTGCTCCATACCACCTACAAGGCATCATCTGGTCTAACTGTATACATCACCAAAAACTTCTCAAACATAACCTTATTGTTGCCCATTTTCTCCGACTATGGCTTACACTTACTAAAACCCTCAAACTTTCATCTGATACTCCCCCTCTTGCCTCCTTTTTAGGTGACCCCAGACTTACACAGAACTTAAATAACATACGTTCGTTCCCCCTATGGCGAAATAATAATTTGTCCTCCCTAAAATCATTGTCCTCTAACAATACATTCCTCACATTCCCCGCTCTCCAATCTAAATACGATCTCCCATCCTCGGAACTCACAAACTACTTTCAAATCAAAAACTTTTTCAACGAGCATTACTCTTTATGTATTCGTCCCCCTACGACGATATTCGAACACGTTTGTTTAAACTCCTCGAGAGATAGGGGCCTAATCTCCCTTTTTTATAAAGACCTTAACAGCTCCTCGATGCCTGACAAATCTATCCAAATGTTACACTGGGAATCCGAACTAGATTGCTTCATCTCCATAGAATCCTGGAACACTATGACGGACAATCTCCGCAAATGCAACATAGCTCCAGCATACAGAGAATCCCCAATGAAACTATTTACTAGACTATATCTGACTCCTGAAAAAATTCACTCTTTCTATCCATCATCTTCTCCATGCTGCTTCAGAGGTTGCATGGAAACTGGCACATACACTCACATTTTCTGGAGTTGTAGATTTTTAGAAACAATATGGAGACACGCCAAATTGAAAATAGAAACCATAGTCAAAAAGAGAATCACCCTCTCCCCACAAATATGTATTCTCTATGCTAATATCCCAGATATCCCCCCACCCTGTGTTAGACTGATCCATTCACTAGTAAGCTCAATTCAATGGATGATTGCTCTCAATTGGAAATCCAATAACCTACCCTGGCCCCAGGTTTTATCCAGAATGAGAAATCTACAGTTATCCGAAAGAATCCATCATACCCTAACTGATAGCATTCACACCTTTAATTCAAAATGGATGTACTGGTCTAATGATTGAAACATATGCCTTCCGAATCGCAGGAACTTCTTTTTTTTTTTTATTGTGACTCTTTTTTCTGTTCCTATACACCCCATTGTTACCCCTTCCTCTGATTTGCACCAAACTCACTAGGTACCCTATCCCTATATTGTCATATGTTTTTCTGCTCTTAATAAAAACTCTACTCTATTCTCATGGTATATATCATATTTAGTGTTGAGCGGACCCGAACTGTAAAGTTCGGGTCCGTACCGAATTTTGGCGTTTTCCCGACCCCGGACCCGGACCCGGATTTTGCGCTAAAGTCCGGGTTCGGGTTCGGATTCGGGAATTTAATGGCGCAGTTAGAAATGCTTCAGGGGCCAGCCAATCACCATTTGATTAGCTGGTGTGCCCTTAGAAGCCATCATAGCCATGCCTACTAATGGCATGGCTGTAATTGGTCAGTGCAACATGTGACCCAGCATGTGACCAGCTTCTATATAAGAAAGAGGCACACAGCACAGATCGTCACTCTGCTTTTAGACAGTGTAGGGAAAGGATCCTGGCTGCTGTTGCTGTGAGGGAGAGAATAGGAGTTAGTCCTGATTCTGCAATCTACTGATAGAAAAGATAGGGAGACAGTGTAGTGTAGTGTAGGGGCAGGATCCTGTTTGTGCTTTCAGGGAGAGAGATTTAGATAGGAGTCCAGATTGAGAGATATAATAGCTCAGCGATCTGCATAGGTTTATCTGTTTGTGTTGCAAGCTCAGTGCACCAGCACTGCATTACGTTGAGTGATACACCTATTCCATACTGTGGCTGTATTGTGCTCTTGCTAAAAGACCTATTTTGGTCAGAAAAAAAAAGGCACTTTATTGTGCTTTTGCTAAAAAGACCCATTTTTGGGCCCCCCCAAAAAAAAAGGCACTTTATTGTGCTGTTGCAAAAAAAAAAAAGGCACTTTGTTGTGCGCAAAAAAGACCTATTTTTGGGCAAAAAAAATATTTTGCAGTGTATATCTCTAGTTGTGTGAAATAACCAATTTCTATATATTTTTCTTGTACTATGCTATACTAAAAAAAAAAAAAAAAAACGTTTTTTTGAATAGCATTCTCTGCAGCTGTGCGATTCAGCGGTTATATACTGTGGTTGTGTTGTGCTCTTTCAAACAACGCCATTTAGGGCCACAGAAAATATTTTGCAGTGTGAAATACACATGTGGAGGTGTGTAAAATAAACAATTTCTATATATTGTACAGTGCTATACTAAAAAACAAAACATTTTTTTTGAATAGCATTCTCTGCACTTCTATAGCTGTGCGATTCAGTGGTTAAATACTGTGGTTGTGTTGTGCTCTTTCAAAAAACGCCATTTAGGGCCACAGAAAATATTTTGCAGTGTGAAATACACATGTGGAGGTGTGTAAAATAAACAATTTCTATATATTGTACAGTGCTATACTAAAAAAAACAACATTTTTTTTGAATAGCATTCTCTGCACTTCTATAGCTGTGCGATTCAGTGGTTAAATACTGTGGTTGTGTTGTGCTCTTTCAAAAAACGCCATTTAGGGCCACAGAAAATATTTTGCAGTGTGAAATACACATGTGGAGGTGTGTAAAATAAACAATTTCTATATATTGTACAGTGCTATACTAAAAAAAAAAACATTTTTTTTGAATAGCATTCTCTGCACTTCTATAGCTGTGCGATTCAGTGGTTAAATACTGTGGTTGTGTTGTGCTCTTTCAAAAAACGCCATTTAGGGCCACAGAAAATATTTTGCAGTGTGAAATACACATGTGGAGGTGTGTAAAATAAACAATTTCTATATATTGTACAGTGCTATACTAAAAAAAAAAACATTTTTTTTGAATAGCATTCTCTGCACTTCTATAGCTGTGCGATTCAGTGGTTAAATACTGTGGTTGTGTTGTGCTCTTTCAAAAAACGCCATTTAGGGCCACAGAAAATATTTTGCAGTGTGAAATACACATGTGGAGGTGTGTAAAATAAACAATTTCTATATATTGTACAGTGCTATACTAAAAAAAACAACATTTTTTTTGAATAGCATTCTCTGCACTTCTATAGCTGTGCGATTCAGTGGTTAAATACTGTGGTTGTGTTGTGCTCTTTCAAAAAACGCCATTTAGGGCCACAGAAAATATTTTGCAGTGTGAAATACACATGTGGAGGTGTGTAAAATAAACAATTTCTATATATTGTACAGTGCTATACTAAAAAAAACAACATTTTTTTTGAATAGCATTCTCTGCACTTCTATAGCTGTGCGTTTCAGTGGTTAAATACTGTGGTTGTGTTGTGCTCTTTCAAAAAACGCCATTTAGGGCCACAGAAAATATTTTGCAGTGTGAAATACACATGTGGAGGTGTGTAAAATAAACAATTTCTATATATTGTACAGTGCTATACTAAAAAAAAAAACATTTTTTTTGAATAGCATTCTCTGCACTTCTATAGCTGTGCGATTCAGTGGTTAAATACTGTGGTTGTGTTGTGCTCTTTCAAAAAACGCCATTTAGGGCCACAGAAAATATTTTGCAGTGTGAAATACACATGTGGAGGTGTGTAAAATAAACAATTTCTATATATTGTACAGTGCTATAATAAAAAAAACAACATTTTTTTTGAATAGCATTCTCTGCACTTCTATAGCTGTGCGATTCAGTGGTTAAATACTGTGGTTGTGTTGTGCTCTTTCAAAAAACGCCATTTAGGGCCACAGAAAATATTTTGCAGTGTGAAATACACATGTGGAGGTGTGTAAAATAAACAATTTCTATATATTGTACAGTGCTATACTAAAAAAAACAACATTTTTTTTGAATAGCATTCTCTGCACTTCTATAGCTGTGCGATTCAGTGGTTAAATACTGTGGTTGTGTTGTGCTCTTGCAAAAAACGCCATTTAGGGCCACAGAAAATAAATTGCAGTGTGAAATACACATGTGGAGGTGTGTAAAATAAACAATTTCTATATATTTTCCTTGTACTGTGCTATACTAAAAAAAACAACCTTTTTTTTTTAATAGCATTTTCTGTAGCTGTGCGATTCAGCGGTTACGTGCTGTGGGTGTGTTGTGGTCTGGCAAAAAACGCCATTTAGGGCCACAGAAAATATTTTGCAGTGTGAAATACACATCTGGAGGTGTGTGTAAAAAAACAATTTATATATATTTTCCTTGTACTGTGCTATACTAAAAAAAACAACCTTTTTTTTTTTAATAGCATTTTCTGCAGTTCTGTAGCTGTGCGTTTCAGCCATTACGTACTGTGGGTGTGTTGTGGTCTTCCAAAAAACGCCATTTAGGGCAAGATCCTAAATTTGGAAAATATGAGGGGAAGGTCAAAGGGACGTGGTGGCCCCGGTCGTGGTGCTGCTGGTGGAGCTCCTGTTGCAGGGAGAGGACGTGGTGGATCTGTGCCAGCTACACGCACAAGTGAAACACCTTCCTCAGGTGCGAGTAGGCGACCGAGCCTGCGGCGGTATTTTGTCACGCCTAATGAGGCTGTACCAATGTTTAGGCCAGGACAAGTACAGGCGATAGTAGATTGGGTTGCTGACAGTGCCTCGGGTTCCTTCACATTGTCTCCCACCCACTCTTCTGCTGAAAGATCAGAGTTGGCACCTGAAGCCCATGTCCATCAGTCTTTCACCTCACCCCCTTGCAAATCAGCCAAGCAGTCTGAGCCCCAAATCATGCAGCAGTCTCTTCTGCTTTTCGATGACTCTGTTAGCAGGGTTTCCCAGGGCCATCCACCTAGCCCTGCCCCAGAAGTGGAAGAGATTGAGTGCACCGATGCCCAACCACTTATGTTTCATGATGGTTACATGGGAGGACCATCGCAGCACGTCTCGGATGATGACGAAACACAGGTGCCAACTGCTGCTGCTTTCGCAATTGTGCAGACAGACATGGAGGGCAGGGGTGAAGACTGGGTGGAAGATGATGTGGAGGACGATGAGGTCCTCGACCCCACATGGAATCAACGTTATGCAGGTGACCAGTGTAGTTCGGAGGAAGAGGCGGTGGTCGCACAGAGCCACCAGCACAGCAGAAGAGGGAGCAGGGTGCAAAAACGGAGCATTCGTCCCCTAGACAGTACATCTGCTACTGCCCAACGCAGCAAGGGACCGAGCACACCAAAGCCAGGTCCAAGGACTTCCCTAGCGTGGCAGTTCTTCACACAGTGTGTTGATGACAAGACACGAGTGGTTTGCACGCTGTGCAATCAGAGCCTGAAGCGAGGCATAAACGTTCTCAACCTGAGCACAAGCTGCATGACCAGGCATCTAAGTGCAAAGCACGAGCTGCAGTGGAGTAGACACCTCAGAAACCAAGAAAGGTCTCTGGCTCCTCCTGCTTCCTCTTCTGCTGCAGTCTCGGCCTCTTCATCCACCTCTGTAGTGACAGTGGCACCTGTCACCCCGCAAACAGAGGATCTGCCAGCAACACTACCACCTGGGTCACCGACCATCTCCACAATGTCCCATGGAAGCGTTCAGCTCTCTATCTCCCAAACATTGGAGCGGAAGAGGAAGTACCCCCCTAGCCACCCGCGATCCCTGGCCCTGAATGCCAGCATTTCAAAATTCCTGGCCTTTGAAATGCTGTCATTCCGTCTGGTGGAGACGCAGAGTTTTAAAAGCCTGATGGCATTGGCTGTCCCGCAGTACGTCGTGCCCAGCCGCCACTACTTTTCCAGGCGAGCCATCCCTTCCCTGCACAACCAGGTGGGGGACAAAATCAGGTGTGCACTGCGCAACGCCATCTGTGGCAAGGTCCACCTAACTACGGATGCGTGGACCAGTAAGCACGGTCAGGGACGTTATATCTCCCTAACTGCACACTGGGTAAATGCAGTGGCTGCTGGGCCTGAGGCAGATAGCGGTTTGGCGCATGTCCTTCCACCACCGAGGATTGCAGGGCGCTTCAGTTTGCCTCCTGTTGCTAACTCCTCCTTCTCCGCTTCCTCATCCTCTACCGCCTCCTCATCCATTCAGTGTAACACCTTCACCACCAACTTCAGCACAGCCAGGGGTAAACGACAGCAGGCAGTTTTAAAACTTTCCTGTTTGGGGGAAAATCCCCACACCGCGCAGGAGTTGTGGAGGGACATGGAACAACAGACCGATGAGTGGTTGCTGTCAGTGAGCCTCAAGCCCGGCCTGGTGGTGTGCGATAATGGGCGAAATCTCGTAGCAGCTCTGGGTCTAGCCGGTTTGACGCACATCCCTTGCCTGGCGCATGTGCTGAACTTGGTGGTCCAGAGGTTCCTTAAAAATTACCCCAATATGCCAGAGCTGCTGCAGAAAGTGCGGGCTGTGTGTGCGCACTTTCGGCGTTCTCACCCTGCTGCTGCTCGCCTGTCAGCGCTGCAGCGTAACTTCGGCCTTCCAGCTCACCGCCTCATATGTGACGTGCCCACAAGGTGGAACTCCACCTTGCACATGCTGGCCAGACTGTGCGAGCAGCAGCAGGCAATAGTGGAGTTTCAGCTGCAGCAATCACGCGTGAGTCGCTCTGCGGAACAGCACCACTTCACCACCAATAACTGGGCCTCCATGCGAGACCTGTGTGCCTTGTTGCGCTGTTTCGAGTACTCCACCAACATGGCCAGTGCCAATGACGCCGTTCTCAGCGTTACTATCCCAGTTCTATGCCTCCTTGAAAAAACGCTTCGTGCGATGATGGAAGAGGATGTGGCACAGGAGGATGAGGAGGAGGAGGAGGAAGCGGGATCATTTCAAAGGCTTTCAGGGCAGTCTTTCACAAGTGGCTACGAGGGTGGGTTCCTGCACCAACAAACGCCAGGTACACAATTGTCCGGCAGAAAGGGCACAGTTCTGGAGGATGACAAGGTGGAGGAGGAGATGGAGGAGGAGGAGGAGGAGGAGGAGGAGCCATGTTCACAGCAGGGTGGCACTCAGACCAGCTCGTGGCCATTACTGGTGCGTGGCTGGGGGGATACAGAGGACACAGACGATACACCTCCCACAGAGGACAGCTTTTCTTTGCCTCTGGGCAGCCTGGCACACATGAGCGATTACATGCTGCAGTGTTTCCGCAACGACAGCCGAGTTGCCCACATTTTAACTGGTGCTGATTACTGGGTGGCCACCCTGCTGGATCCCCGTTACAAGGACAACGTACCGTCCTTAATTCCCTCACTGGAGCGGGATCGTAAGATGCGCGAGTACAAGCGCACGCTGGTAGACGCGCTGCTGGTGGCATTCCCACCTGACAGCGGGCGTACGGTGGAAGCACAAGGCGAAGGCAGAGGAGGAGGAAGAGGTCGCCAACGCAGCCGGGGCACCGGCAGCACCTCAGAAGGCAGGGTTAGCATGGCCGAAATGTGGAAAAGCTTTGTCAGCACGCCACAACAACCAGCACCAGCAGCTGAGATGGAACGTCTTAGCAGGAGGCAGCATTTCACCAACATGGTTGAGCAGTATGTGTCCACAGGCCTACACGTACTGGATGACGGGTCTGCCCCCTTTAACTTCTGGGTCTCCAAATTGGGCACATGGCCTGAGCTTGCCGTTTATGCCTTGGAGGTGCTGGCCTGCCCTGCAGCCAGTGTATTATCTGAACGTGTATTTAGCACGGCAGGGGGCGTTATCACAGACAAGCGCAGCCGCCTGTCCAGAGCCAATGTGGACAAGCTCACGTTCATTAAAATGAACCAGGCATGGATCCCACAGGACTTGTCCGTACCTTGTGCAGAATAGACATGTATACCGGTGTTGTGACAAAAACTGTCCGGCCATCGGATTGTGCCCGGCCCGTACTGCGCAGCCGCAGTGCTTGCGCAGTACAGAGGACAAGGAGATTCACAAAATCTCCGAAGATGAACGGCGCCTGCGCTGTGAGTACAGGTTCAAGCCCCACCATCCAAGAGGACATACGGTAGCACATAGTAACAGGGCCCCTCACGGGCTCGCTTCGATCGCGGCCTTGCTTGGCTCGGCTTGAACCACGGATGGTGTGGCCTTCACCTGAACTCAACACGCAGGCGCCGTTAGTCTTGGGAGATTTTTGAAATCCCCTTGTCCTACATACTCAGCAAGCGCAGTACAGGGCGGACACTATTCGACAGGGGACAGAATTCGACACATCACCGGCCTTACCCAGCCATTGTTGTATTTTTGAACCAGTGTTGGCTACCTCGTCCTCCTCCACCGCCGCTTCCACCTACACAGCCACATCCACCGCCACCTCAACCTCCTACTCCATATGGACCTCGTCCTGCTAGGCCAAGATTAAAATTTTTATTTTATTTTTTTGTAGCGCACAGATCCTTTCCCCCTTACCTGCCTTTATGTTGTTGGCTCTTCGCAGGAGGGAGAAAGGCACACCGCACTACCAGCCCGTATCATCCTATATAAAGAGGTTGAGCGGTGTACTTGACGGGCCGTGTCCACAGCCGGAGTCAAAACTCCTCCAGAGGATGATTCTCACCTCTACTGTAGGTAGAGGCAAGTCCTTTAATTGCCAGTAAAGTCAATGTCCACACCAGCTGAAACTCCAACTCTTATTCTCTCATGGCAAAATAAACTGTACTCAGATAGAAAAGGTTAGAGCAAAGAAACAGGACAGCTTAAGGTGTGGAGGAGGTCCAGGCACAAACGTAGCACATTCACTTCACTGCTTAGGTTTCTCAAACAGTTTTTGGCGCACGGTCTCTGCCACAGACATTGAGGTTGGTCTCTGCCACAGACCGGGTGTACAAGGCCCCTGCCACGGGCCTGGAGAACTTTGGTCTCAACCACAGACCAGGGTGTATAAGGCCCCTGCCACGGGCCGGTTGAATAAGGCCTCTGATACAGTCAAGGTGACCTTGAGCTTCTCCTTCTACGAACCTAGCCCATATCAAGGGGAAGACATCTCTCCAGGGAGTCAACAGACCATTCCTTCACCGTGACTCCCGCATCGGTCCATCAGAATGATCCTCCCTTCCCTGGAACAGGGTCCCCTACACGAGGCGGCTCTGGACTCCAGGCTTTACTCCCGCCCCTAGGCCTCCATACCCAGGGCAGCAAGAACTCCAGGATAGTACCTCACCCCGGGCTAAAGGTGCCCGAGATGGAACAGGAACACATGCACCCAGGCCGAAGGCACCTGGGCGCGGACCCCACTGGACATCAGCCCCCAGGCCAAAGGTCTGCCCCTTTTATATGCTCTCCCGGCATGCACAGCAGGTTCCCCGCCCCGCTGTACTACTGCCAAGAGGGGACACAAAAGGCGCCACCTGTAGGCCGCAGGGAACTGCACACCAATACTGTCCCCCGAGGACAAAATGGTCCATGAATCCTACAGAATTAGGGTATTTGAGCCTATTTACCACTCAAACACTTTCCTTAAATTTAGCACCCCGCTACATTTTTATTTCAAAGTATTTTATTTTCCCACTAGCTTATCCATTAAATTAAATAATTTATTCCAGAAAGGGCGTATTCTGGGGCATTCCCACCATATGTGTGGCATTGTGCCGTTGAGTTTCTGAGGTTCTTAATGACTTCCTGTACCTCTTCTGCTGAAAAGGGGGCCTCCAGCATATTTTTTTATTTTTTATTTTTTTTATGTTCTTTTAAGTTATTTCCTATCCACATTTGTTTGCAGAGCACTTGCCATGTTCTTAACAACATTTTGCTGCCATTTGCAGCCCTCTAGCCCTTTCCATTACTTTTTTAGAGCCTTTTTAGTCGTCAGAAGTCCGGGTCCCCATTGACTTCAATGGGGTCCAGGTCCGGGTCCGGGTTCGGGTTAAAGTTCGGTCCCGAATCCGAACTTTTTTCCGAAGTTCGGCCGAACCCGCCGGACCCGAATATCCAGCTACCCGCTCAACTCTAATCATATTGCATTATATCTTCTACTGTAATACTTCCTCACAGTTTTGTAACTTATTTTTGAATCTTCCAAATAAAACTTTTGTAAACAAAAAATAAAAAAAAAGCCACTTTGCATGAGTAACACAGCAAAGCACAGCAAACCCACATAAGCCTTTTACAGTAAAACTATATGGGCACCCAATTTGTTCTAAGGTTTACTCAGGATCCAAGGGTTCATATTTAGCACATTCAGGACATTTTATAGAAAATAAAACAATATGGAAAAATTGTTATCCCAATGTTATTTCTCATAAACATATCTTATTTGTAATATGATTGGTTGATACTCTAAAGGACATGCTGGTAGGTTAATCGGATCCTGTCTAAATTGGCCCTAGTATATGTATGAATGTGTGTAAAGCCCCGTACACACGGTCAGACTTTTTTCCAACAAACTTCATTTTGAGCAAGTTTGCCAAAAAATCCGACCGTGTGTACGCTCCATCGGACAAACTTTTTTGGTTTTCATCGGACAAAAGTTCAGTCTGCAAACGGACAAACTTTTGGCCAACAAAAGTCAGATGGAGCAAAGTCTGACCGTGTGTACAGAAAACCATCAGACTTTTGTCCGATGGACAAAACAAATAATGTTAAAATCAACCAACAATAGCAGAAGTTGACCAAAGGGTGGCGGTAAAAATCAGAAAAACCACGTGATGTTGGAAAAAGTTTTGGGAAAGTTTGCAGAAAAGTCCTGTGGTGTGTATGCTATGGGTGTGCCCGGCCAACTCCGTTCAGACAAAAAACCACGGAAAAGTTTGATGGAAGTCCGACCGTGTGTACGAGGCTTAAGAGATCTTAGGTTGTAAGCTCCTTGAGGGTAGGGACTGATGTGAATGTACAATATATATGTAAAGCGCTGTGTAAATTGACGGCGCTATATAAGTACCTGAAATAAATAAATAAAAAATAAATTAAAAAATATTACAATCAGGACTCTAGTTAAACATCATGCTGCACTAGGTTCACCCAAATAATTAACACCATTTTGTACCCCTTGAATCCTGTAATAATTATTAAGAACTACTACCGTGATGCACTATTGCTGGCAGCATGCTGTGTGTTTACATGCAGAGCTATATTTTCAGCCTTACATACCATTAGTGATGAGCCGAACACCCCCGGGTTCGGTTCGCACCAGAACCCGCGAACGGACCGAAAGTTCGAACGAACATTAGAACCCTATTAAATACAATGGATGCGAACGTTCGAATTCTAAAGTGCTAATTATAACAACTATTATGCATGTTATTGTCATAAATAGGGTTTGGGAACCCGGGTTGTGCACCAGGGGACATGTATCAATGCAAAAAGAAGTTTTAAAAACGGTCGTTTTTCGGGAGCAGTCATTTTAATGATGCATAAAGTGAAAAAAAAAAAGTCAAATATTCCTTTAAATATCGTACCTGGGGGGTGTCTAAAGTATGCCTGTGAAGTGCCACGTGTTTCCCGTGTTTAGAACTGTCCCTGCACAAAATGACACTTCTAAAGGAAAAAAAAGCCATTTAAAACTGCTTGCGGCTTTAATGTAATGTCTGGTCCCGGTAATATGGATGAAATTCTTTAAGAAAAATGGCATAGCTACCCCATGACCCCCCCCCCCTACCCCAGCCCATTACCAGCCCCTTTGGGTCTTGTATGGATATTAAGGGGAACCCTGCACATAAAATAAAAAAGGCCCTATATACTCTGAACAGCCGTATACAGGCGGTGCATACAAGACAGGGACTGTAGGTTTGTTCTTATGTAGAATCTGTTTGTAATTTTGAACAGGTACATTGTTGAAGTGTAGCTCCAGCCCAAAAATCTATTTTTAAACTTTTTGGGAAACATAGGTAAGGGTTATCACCCCTGTAACATTTGTTTTGCTGTCTGTGCCCCTGTTCAGAACATTTCACCTCACTTTCCGTCCCAATGACAACTGTTTTTGAAATGTGGTGTTTTTCTTGAAACAAGGATTGCTGATAAAGCATCAGTACAGATGAGACCCCTTTCTCCCATATTTATTCTTACAGGAGAGAATTTTCCTTTCTAGGGGTAGATTTCCTCTCACTTCCTGTTGTCTTCTTTCGTTTGCAAGTAGGAGTCGTTTGTAAGTTGGATGTTTGAAAGTAGGGACCTGCCGTATATACTCTGCAGAAATAGGCCCCTTAGTTGTTGGTGTTGGCACAACACTGTAAGCACTCAGTTACTCTTGGTTGGTGCTGGAACGCCCTGCTGTCAACTATTATATCAGGAATTTTAATTACATATAATTGTTGAACAGTGGTAGTAAAAATTGGGGCTTTGATGGTGGTGCTGGTGCCACAACACTGTAAGCCCTGACAGTTACTCTTGGTGGGTGCAGCAATGGGCCCTGCTGTGAATTATTAGATCAAGAATTGTAATTACATGCCCCTTTTGAACAGGGGCTGAAAAATTGGGCCTTTCGTGGTGGTGGTGGTGGTGGCGTTGCCACAAGACTGTAAGCCCTCAGAGTTACTCTTGGTGGGTGCAGCAATGGACCCTGCTGTGAATTATTAGATCAAGAATTGTAATTGCATGCCCCTGTTGAACAGGGGCTGAAAAATTGGGCCTTAGGCACTGGTGGCACAACACTACAACCCCTCACAGATACTGTACTTGGAGCACAGCAATGAGCCCTGTTGCAAAGTATTGCTTCAAAAATTGTAATGACACGCCCCTGTTAAACAGGGGCTGAAAAATTGGGCCTTAGGCACTGGTGCCACAACACTCCATCCCCTCACAGATACTGTACTTGGAGCACAGCAATGAGCCCTATGGCAAATTATTGCTAAAAAAATTGTAATTACACGCCCCTGTAAAACAGGGGCTGAAAAATTGGGCCTTAGCCACTGGTGGCGGCACCCATAAACAAAAATGATCTTCCAAGCTATCATCATCAATCGTATCATTGAGGACTCGGAGGAGGAGGATAGCCAGTCAACATAACAGCACAGGCACTCAGCATCAGCATCAGTCTTGAAGGGATGTGACATGTTAAAATCAATTAGTCTGTTATATCAGCATCAGGTGTGTGGTAGCTGGTGGTGATCCAAGACTGGTTCATCTTGATGAAAGTCAGTCGATCAACCGAGTCGGTGGACAGGCGCACCCTGTGATCCGTGACAAATCCTCCAGCAGCACTGAATGTGCGTTCCGAAAGAACGCTGGATGCAGGACAGGCCAGTAGCTCAATTGCATACTGTGCAAGCTCTGGCCAGTGATCCATCCTCAAGACCCAGTAAGCCAGAGGATTTTCGGTGGGGAAGGTGTCCAAGTCTGACCTTGCCCCTAGATATTCCTGCACCATGTTTATCAGACGCTGGCGATGGTTGCTGGAACCGATCATACTTTGGGGCTGCGGACTAAAGAATTGTCTGAACGCATCGGTCAGACGGCCACCTTCCCCACCGCTCCTTCTTTGACTGGCCGAAGCCTCAGCAACTCGTTGTCCAGGACCAGGAGTTTGTAACCTCCCAGTCTCTGGGAACGCGTTGCACAGACCTTTCTGCAAGGCCTCCCGGAGTTGTCTCATCCTCTGCTCCCTCTGCGACGGTAACATAAGGTCCGCAACCTTACCCTTGTACCGTGGATCAAGGAGAGTGGCCAGCCAGTAATGGTCCCTCTCCTTGATCCGAAGAATACGAGGATCCTTCCGCAGACTTTGCAGGATCAGGGAGGCCATGCAGCGTAGGTTTGCTGAGGCATTCGCTCCGGAGTCCTCTGGGTCACTAAGGACGACATGATCCGCAGCCACCTCCTCCCAGCCACGTACAAGTCCACTGGTTTCTTGGGACTGTAAATCATCCCTAAAAGACTGCTGCTGATGATGCTGAGTGCCAGCCTCCACCTCCATGCTGACACAATCCTCCTCCTCCTCCTCCTCCTCCTCCTCTTCCTGTGCGATGGGTGGGACAGAAGGAACACTGTCTGGGTAAAGGGGGCCTTGAGAGGCAAGGAAGTCCTCCTCTTCCTGCCTCTGTTCTGCCTCAAGTGCCCTGTCCATTATTCCACGCAGCGTGTGCTCCAACAGGTGGACAAGAGGTACAGTGTCACTGATGCATGCACTGTCACTGCTCACCATCCTCGTGGCCTCCTCAAATGGTGCCAGGACAGTGCATGCATCCCTGATCATGCCCCACTGGCGTGGAGAAAAAAAACCAAGCTCCCCTGACCCTGTCCTGGTGCCGTAGTCGCACAGGTACTCATTGATGGCCCTCTGCTGCGTGTGCAGCCGCTGCAGCATGGCCAACGTTGAGTTCCACCTGGTGGGCATGTCACATATAAGGCGGTTCTTGGGCAGGTTCAACTCCTTTTGCAGCTCAGCCAGGCGAGCACTGGCATTATAAGATCTGCGGAAATGCACACAGACTTTCCTGGCCTGCCTCAGGACATCCTGTAAGCCCGGGTACCTGCCCAAGAACCGCTGCACCACCAGGTTAAGGACGTGAGCCACACAGGGCACATGGGTCAGTTGTCCCTGTCGGAGGGCGGAGAGGAGGTTGGTGCCATTGTCGCAAACCACCATTCCTGGCTTAAGCTGGCGTGGCGTCAACCACCTCTCGGCCTGGCCCTGCAGAGCAGACAGGACCTCTGCCCCAGTGTGGCTTCTGTCCCCCAAACACACCAGCGCAAGCACGGCATGGCATCTTTTTGCCTGCGTACTTGCGTAGCCCCGTGAACGGCTACGGAGCACCGCTGGTTCATAGGACAAACCACAGGAAGAGGCCATGGAGGAAGAAGAAGAGGAGGGGGTGGAGGAGAGAGGTGTGTCACAACCAGTAGTAGCATTTTGGAGGCGTGGCGGTGGGACAACCTCCAACACTACTGCACCTTGTCCTGCATCCTTCCCAGCTGCCAAAAGAGTGACCCAATGGGCCGTGAAAGAAAGGTAACGTCCCTGTCCATGCCTGCTGGACCATGAGTCAGCGGTAATATGCACCTTACCGCTGACCGCCCTGTCCAGCGAGGCCAAGACATTGCCTTCCACATGCCGGTAGAGAGCCGGAATAGCCTTCCGTGAGAAAAAGTGGCGTTTGGGAACCTGCCACTGAGGAACCGCACATTGCACAAACTCACGGAAGGGGGCCGAGTCTACCAACTGAAAAGGCAGCAGTTGAAGCGCTAGCAATTTAGCCAAGCTAGCATTCAACCGCTGGGCATGTGGATGGCTGGGAGTGAACTTCTTTCGACGGTCCAGCAGCTGGGGCAGGGAAATTTGCCTGCTAGAATCGGACGTCGGTGTACTGCTAGCAGAGTGGCCGCAAGTACTTGGCTGTGACACACCTAATTCTACACCTTCATTCCTCTCAGTGCATGTTTCAGAGAGGACTGAAGTTATAGTGGGGTTGGAGATCCCAGCTGATGCGGTGCAAGGAGAGGTCCGCTTTGTTCTTTGGTGTGGGTCTTTGAGGTAGGCTTGCCAACGAGCTGCATGGCAGGTCAACATATGTCTGGTCAGGCATGTGGTACCCAAGCGGCTGATGTTTTGGCCACGCGATATACGCTTGAGACATATGTTGCAAACAGCAGCTGTGCGATCTGATGCACTAGCCTCAAAAAAGGACCACACCAAAGAACTTTTTGAATGACGGGCAGAGGCAGCGCCCTGCACAGGCGGAGCTCTGCGGTGTGATTCCGTCGGTGTACTGCCCTTACGCTGGCCACCAAAGGGCATCCTGCCTCGTTGGAGATGTGCCTCCTCCTCATCCTCCTCCTCCTCCTCTCTCCTATTAGGCACCCACGTGGAGTCAGTGACCTCATCATCACCTCCCTCCTCATCACTGGAGGCAATCTGGCAGTATCCTGCAGCTGCTGGAACATGACTGCCAGATTGGTGTCCTTCTTGAGCATCCCCTCTGTCTGCTCTCACGCTACTGCCTTCCTCTAGCTGGGTTTCATCATCAGACCCTTCGAAACGCTGGGCATCCTCCTGGAGCATGTACCCAACACTGTGCTGAAACAGTTCGGGGGACTCCTCAGGAGGAGGACATGGTGGGTCTAGGGAAGGAGTGACTGATGATGAGTCTGACATTGATACCAGGGAAGAGGACGCTTTGGCAGCTGCTTTTCCAGTACCCTGAGCCTGGGTGAGAGAGGATGAGGAGGAGGAGGAGGGCTTGGTCATCCACTCTACCAAGTCTTCGGCATGATGTGGCTCAACATGTCCAGCTGCCGAAAAGAAGGACAAGCGTGTCCCATGGCCATGTGCTGATGACAATGCACCGCGTCCACGACCAGCACTGTTGCCCCCAGACACAGAGCCTGCTTTCCCTCTTTTATTGCCTCCTGACTGTCTGCCTCTCCTTGTTTGCCTTCCAGACATTCTAATAGATGGCCTGCAGGGAGATGGGAAAAAAGCAATAAGGGCTACCTTCAGGTGTCCTTCTCTGTCCCTTGAAACAAGGACTTTGACAGTGAAAGAAACTGACACACTCTCCCTACCTACAGTTTTCTGTCCCTAGAAATTTTTTTTTTTTTTAAGCACAATTTAGCACAAGGAGAATTCACTCACTGTCCTTCCTGGTCCCTGGAAACAAGGACTTTGACAGTGAAAGAAACTGACACACTCTCCCTACCTACAGTTTTCTGTCCCTAGAAAAAATGTTTTTTTTAAGCACAATTTAGCACAAGGAGAATTACCTCACTGTCCTTCCAGGTCCCTGGAAACAAGGACTTTGACAGTGAAAGAAACTGACACACTCTCCCTACCTACAGTTTTCTGTCCCTAGAAAAAATGTTTTTTTTAAGCACAATTTAGCACAAGGAGAATTACCTCACTGTCCTTCCAGGTCCCTGGAAACAAGGACTTTGACAGTGAAAGAAACTGACACACTCTCCCTACCTACAGTTTTCTGTCCCTAGAAAAAATGTTTTTTTTAAGCACAATTTAGCACAAGGAGAATTACCTCACTGTCCTTCCAGGTCCCTGGAAACAAGGACTTTGACAGTGAAAGAAACTGACACACTCTCCCTACCTACAGTTTTCTGTCCCTAGAAAAAATGTTTTCTTTAAGCACAATTTAGCACAAGGAGAATTACCTCACTGTCCTTCCAGGTCCCTGGAAACAAGGACTTTGACAGTGAAAGAAACTGACACACTCTCCCTACCTACAGTTTTCTGTCCCTAGAAAAAATGTTTTTTTTAAGCACAATATAGCACAAGGAGAATTCACTCACTGTCCTTCCAGGTCCCTGGAAACAAGGACTTTGACAGTGAAAGAAACTGACACACTCTCCCTACCTACAGTTTTCTGTCCCTAGAAAAAATGTTTTTTTTAAGCACAATTTAGCACAAGGAGAATTACCTCACTGTCCTTCCAGGTCCCTGGAAACAAGGACTTTGACAGTGAAAGAAACTGACACACTCTCCCTACCTACAGTTTTCTGTCCCTAGAAAAAATGTTTTTTTTAAGCACAATTTAGCACAAGGAGAATTACCTCACTGTCCTTCCAGGTCCCTGGAAACAAGGACTTTGACAGTGAAAGAAACTGACACACTCTCCCTACCTACAGTTTTCTGTCCCTAGAAAAAATGTTTTTTTTAAGCACAATTTAGCACAAGGAGAATTACCTCACTGTCCTTCCAGGTCCCTGGAAACAAGGACTTTGACAGTGAAAGAAACTGACACACTCTCCCTACCTACAGTTTTCTGTCCCTAGAAAAAATGTTTTTTTAAGCACAATATAGCACAAGGAGAATTCACTCACTGTCCTTCCAGGTCCCTGGAAACAAGGACTTTGACAGTGAAAGAAACTGACACACTCTCCCTACCTAGAGTTTTCTGTCCCTAGAAAAAATGTTTTTTTAAAGCACAATTTAGCACAAGGAGAATTCACTCACTGTCCTTCCAGGTCCCTGGAAACAAGGACTTTGACAGTGAAAGAAACTGACACACTCTCCCTACCTACAGTTTTCTGTCCCTAGAAAAAATGTTTTTTTTAAGCACAATTTAGCACAAGGAGAATTCACTCACTGTCCTTCCAGGTCCCTGGAAACAAGGACTTTGACAGTGAAAGAAACTGACACACTCTCCCTACCTACAGTTTTCTGTCCCTAGAAAAAATGTTTTTTTTAAGCACAATTTAGCACAAGGAGAATTACCTCACTGTCCTTCCAGGTCCCTGGAAACAAGGACTTTGACAGTGAAAGAAACTGACACACTCTCCCTACCTACAGTTTTCTGTCCCTAGAAAAAATGTTTTTTTTAAGCACAATTTAGCACAAGGAGAATTACCTCACTGTCCTTCCAGGTCCCTGGAAACAAGGACTTTGACAGTGAAAGAAACTGACACACTCTCCCTACCTACAGTTTTCTGTCCCTAGAAAAAATGTTTTTTTTAAGCACAATATAGCACAAGGAGAATTCACTCACTGTCCTTCCAGGTCCCTGGAAACAAGGACTTTGACAGTGAAAGAAACTGACACACTCTCCCTACCTACAGTTTTCTGTCCCTAGAAAAAATGTTTTTTTTAAGCACAATTTAGCACAAGGAGAATTACCTCACTGTCCTTCCAGGTCCCTGGAAACAAGGACTTTGACAGTGAAAGAAACTGACACACTCTCCCTACCTACAGTTTTCTGTCCCTAGAAAAAATGTTTTCTTTAAGCACAATTTAGCACAAGGAGAATTACCTCACTGTCCTTCCAGGTCCCTGGAAACAAGGACTTTGACAGTGAAAGAAACTGACACACTCTCCCTACCTACAGTTTTCTGTCCCTAGAAAAAATGTTTTTTTTAAGCACAATTTAGCACAAGGAGAATTACCTCACTGTCCTTCCAGGTCCCTGGAAACAAGGACTTTGACAGTGAAAGAAACTGACACACTCTCCCTACCTACAGTTTTCTGTCCCTAGAAAAAATGTTTTTTTTAAGCACAATTTAGCACAAGGAGAATTACCTCACTGTCCTTCCAGGTCCCTGGAAACAAGGACTTTGACAGTGAAAGAAACTGACACACTCTCCCTACCTACAGTTTTCTGTCCCTAGAAAAAATGTTTTTTTTAAGCACAATATAGCACAAGGAGAATTCACTCACTGTCCTTCCAGGTCCCTGGAAACAAGGACTTTGACAGTGAAAGAAACTGACACACTCTCCCTACCTACAGTTTTCTGTCCCTAGAAAAAATGTTTTTTTTAAGCACAATTTAGCACAAGGAGAATTACCTCACTGTCCTTCCAGGTCCCTGGAAACAAGGACTTTGACAGTGAAAGAAACTGACACACTCTCCCTACCTACAGTTTTCTGTCCCTAGAAAAAATGTTTTTTTTTAAGCACAATATAGCACAAGGAGAATTCACTCACTGTCCTTCCAGGTCCCTGGAAACAAGGACTTTGACAGTGAAAGAAACTGACACACTCTCCCTACCTACAGTTTTCTGTCCCTAGAAAAAATGTTTTTTTTAAGCACAATTTAGCACAAGGAGAATTACCTCACTGTCCTTCCAGGTCCCTGGAAACAAGGACTTTGACAGTGAAAGAAACTGACACACTCTCCCTACCTACAGTTTTCTGTCCCTAGAAAAAATGTTTTTTTTAAGCACAATTTAGCACAAGGAGAATTACCTCACTGTCCTTCCAGGTCCCTGGAAACAAGGACTTTGACAGTGAAAGAAACTGACACACTCTCCCTACCTACAGTTTTCTGTCCCTAGAAAAAATGTTTTTTTTAAGCACAATTTAGCACAAGGAGAATTACCTCACTGTCCTTCCAGGTCCCTGGAAACAAGGACTTTGACAGTGAAAGAAACTGACACACTCTCCCTACCTACAGTTTTCTGTCCCTAGAAAAAATGTTTTTTTTAAGCACAATTTAGCACAAGGAGAATTACCTCACTGTCCTTCCAGGTCCCTGGAAACAAGGACTTTGACAGTGAAAGAAACTGACACACTCTCCCTACCTACAGTTTTCTGTCCCTAGAAAAAATGTTTTTTTTAAGCACAATTTAGCACAAGGAGAATTACCTCACTGTCCTTCCAGGTCCCTGGAAACAAGGACTTTGACAGTGAAAGAAACTGACACACTCTCCCTACCTACAGTTTTCTGTCCCTAGAAAAAATGTTTTTTTTAAGCACAATATAGCACAAGGAGAATTCACTCACTGTCCTTCCAGGTCCCTGGAAACAAGGACTTTGACAGTGAAAGAAACTGACATACTCTCCCTACCTACAGTTTTCTGTCCCTAGAAAAAATGTTTTTTTTAAGCACAATATAGCACAAGGAGAATTCACTCACTGTCCTTCCAGGTCCCTGGAAACAAGGACTTTGACAGTGAAAGAAACTGACACACTCTCCCTACCTACAGTTTTCTGTCCCTAGAAAAAATGTTTTTTTTAAGCACAATTTAGCACAAGGAGAATTACCTCACTGTCCTTCCAGGTCCCTGGAAACAAGGACTTTGACAGTGAAAGAAACTGACACACTCTCCCTACCTACAGTTTTCTGTCCCTAGAAAAAATGTTTTTTTTAAGCACAATTTAGCACAAGGAGAATTACCTCACTGTCCTTCCAGGTCCCTGGAAACAAGGACTTTGACAGTGAAAGAAACTGACACACTCTCCCTACCTACAGTTTTCTGTCCCTAGAAAAAATGTTTTTTTTAAGCACAATTTAGCACAAGGAGAATTACCTCACTGTCCTTCCAGGTCCCTGGAAACAAGGACTTTGACAGTGAAAGAAACTGACACACTCTCCCTACCTACAGTTTTCTGTCCCTAGAAAAAATGTTTTTTTTAAGCACAATTTAGCACAAGGAGAATTACCTCACTGTCCTTCCAGGTCCCTGGAAACAAGGACTTTGACAGTGAAAGAAACTGACACACTCTCCCTACCTACAGTTTTCTGTCCCTAGAAAAAATGTTTTTTTTAAGCACAATTTAGCACAAGGAGAATTACCTCACTGTCCTTCCAGGTCCCTGGAAACAAGGACTTTGACAGTGAAAGAAACTGACACACTCTCCCTACCTACAGTTTTCTGTCCCTAGAAAAAATGTTTTTTTTAAGCACAATATAGCACAAGGAGAATTCACTCACTGTCCTTCCAGGTCCCTGGAAACAAGGACTTTGACAGTGAAAGAAACTGACACACTCTCCCTACCTACAGTTTTCTGTCCCTAGAAAAAATGTTTTTTTTAAGCACAATATAGCACAAGGAGAATTCACTCACTGTCCTTCCAGGTCCCTGGAAACAAGGACTTTGACAGTGAAAGAAACTGACACACTCTCCCTACCTACAGTTTTCTGTCCCTAGAAAAAATGTTTTTTTTAAGCACAATTTAGCACAAGGAGAATTACCTCACTGTCCTTCCAGGTCCCTGGAAACAAGGACTTTGACAGTGAAAGAAACTGACACACTCTCCCTACCTACAGTTTTCTGTCCCTAGAAAAAATGTTTTTTTTAAGCACAATATAGCACAAGCACAAAACACACTGACACTCTCCCTACCTATCCTTCTCTTTCCCTAAACTAAAGGAATCCAGGTTAAGCAAGAAAGAAATAAAAGTCACTGTCCCTGCCTATGCTGCTCTATCCCTGCTCCGGAACACACTACACTAGGCCGCCGTGCTGGCGGCCTTTTATAGTGTGGGGCGTGTACTAAACCCCCTCAGCAATAATTGGCCACAGGCATCCTGCCTGTGGCCAATCATTGCTCTCCTCGCTGCCGGCGCTGTGATTGGCCAAGCATGCGGGGTCACAGTGCATGCTTGGCCAATCACAGCGCCTGGATGACACTGCGATGGCGTAGTGCATTGTGGGCCGTTCGCGTCACTCGAATTTGGCGCGAACGGCCCAAATCGTTCGATCTTCGTCGAACGATCGAACAGCCGATGTTCGAGTCGAACGTATGTTCGACTCGAACACGAAGCTCATCCCTACATACCATCAAACAAGAGAAAGGAAAGATGGTTTCATGTTTCATGAACTATAGAGAATGTTCTGATTTAGCAACCCCAGCACTCCTTAATTCCTACAGTTATCTTCCAGAGTTTAGCCATAAATGTTCAGAGGTAACCAGAGGAGGGATTAGAAATAGAGTTAACATAGTTTGTCAATTTTGAGGCGCTGTTCCATTTACCCTGCTCCTGTAGGCACTTGCCCACAAGTGCCCATGTGGCAAATATAGCCCTGAGAACAATAAATTTGAGCACCTACTAATAAAGAGAACTTTGCAATAGTTGCATGGGTGTCATGTTCCTGGTAGATGCCAAGTTGATAAGAGGACTTCCCATACACCTCCTGTCCAAAACCTCCTGGACTTGGAGACAGGTTGTAGCAGGGTGAGGAGTGACACTGGTGCCTGCAGTGAGTCCACATGCAGCAAAAGATCATAAGACATTATGGCAGTGATGCTGAAGATGTTTGGACAAGGTCTGCTCAGGAAGTTTGCATTCTTGCCAAGCACAAGAACCTTGCAGGTGCAAGGGTAGGCGTCAAATTTAGGACAAGCAGGGTCAGCAATAGCTGGGTAGCAGAGGTACCAATTCAGAGGCAGGCGCAAGATCAAAGTCCAGGCCAAGGCCAATACCAGATGGGTAGCAGAGGAACCAAGAGATGTACAGTACTGTGCAAAAGTTTTAGGCAGGTATGAAAAAATGCTGTAAAATAAGAATGTTTTCAAAAATATAGTTATCGCTAAGATGCACATCCGAGAGTCTATTAAAACTATCAATACTTCCTGCTGACATCACTGGGTGTGGAAAAGAGCTCCACATCCTTACCTCCCTGACAGTGAATAACCCCTATGCAGCTGTAGGTTAAACCGCCTCTCCTCCAATCTCATTCAGTGGCCCCTTGCCCTCTTATGCCCTGTACACACGATCGGATTTCCGATGGAATAAAATCAGATGGATTTTTCCATCCGAATTCCGATGAAGCTGACTTTCATCAGTCTTGCCTACACACCATCAGACAAAATTCCTACCGTCCAAAAGCCGTGACGTACAACACGTACAACGGCACTATAAAGAGGAAGTTCAAATCCAATGGCACCACCCTTTGGGCTGCTTTTGCTGATTTCGTGTTACCGCGTGTTAGTAAAAGTTTGGTGTTAGCAGATTCACGCTTTTCAGTCTCCGTGCTTTTCAGTCCGTTACAGCATGACGAATGTGCTATCTCCATTACGAACGCTAGTTTTACCAGAACGAGCGCTTCCGTCTTGTAATTTAGTCTGAGCATGCGTGGATTTTTCTCCGATGGAGTTCCCCACTAGGCATGAGCTTCGAGTTCGAGTCAAACTCATGTTCGACTCGAACATTGCCTGTTCGCCCGTTCGCCGAACAGCGAACAAATTGGGGTGTTCGCGGCAAATTCGAAAAGTCTATGGGAGAAATCTAAAGTGCTAATTATAAAGGCTTATATGCAAGTTATTGTCCTAAAAAGTGTTTGGGGACCCGGGTCCTGCCCCAGGGGACATGTATCAATGCAAAAAGAAGTTTTAAAAACGGCCGTTTTTTCGGGAGCAGTGATTTGAATAATGCTTAAAGTGAAACAATAAAAGTGAAATATTCCTTTAAATTTCGTACCTGGGGGGTGTGTATGATATGCATGTAAAGTGGCGCATGTTTCCCGTGTTTAGAACTGTCCCTGCACAAAGTGTAATTTTTGAAGGAAAAAAAGTCATTTAAAACTCACTCGCGGCTAATAATGAATTGTCGGCTTTTATCAATACATACAAAAGTCATTGAAAAAAAAAAAAAAAAAGCGTGGGGGTCCCCCAGAATTCAATTATCAGGCCCTTTAGGTCTGGAATGGATATTAAGGGGAACCCCACCGCAAATTAAAAAAAATGGCGTGGGGTTCCCCCAAATATCCATACCAGGCCCTTCAGATCTGGCATGGATTTTAAGGGGAACTCCACCCCAAATTTAAAAAAAAAATGGCGTGGAGTCCCCCCAAAAATCCATACCAGACCCTTATCCGAGCACGCAACCTGGCCGGCCGCAGGGGAAGAGGGGGGGCGAGAGAGCAGCCCCCCTCCCTCCTGAACCGTACCAGGCCACATGCCCTCAACATGGGGAGGATGTCCCCATGTTGATGGGGACAAGGGCCTCATCCCCACAACCCTTACCTGGTGGTTGTGGGGGTCTGCGGGCAGTGGGCTTATCGGAATCTGGAAGACCCCTTTAACAAACCCCCAGATCCCGGCCCCCCCTATGTGAATTGGTAATGGGGTACATTGTACCCCTACCATTTCACGAAGAAAGTGTCAAAAAATGTGAAAAAAAAAACACACAAACACCTTGAATAAGTCCTTTATTAAAAAAAAAATAATAATTTAGAAAAAACATTCCAGCGGTGAAATCCAGTGTCCCGCGGCGATCCGATGTCCAGCGCTGTCTGTCATTGGTTGTGCCTGTGCGGACCTGATGGGGAACTTCCTCCGCTGTGTTTTAAATGTATAGACCCGCCCCTTCTAAAGTTCCCCATCAGGTCCGCTCAGCGGACCAGATGCGGAACATGACAAGGGGCAGGCCTATACATGTAATACCACAGTGAGAGAAGTTCCCCATCAGGTCCGCCCCCTCGGTATGTCAGACCGGCCTACGTCATTGGCCTGAGCGGGGAACTTCCTTCACTGTTTAATTTAAATTTACACAGTCCTCCTAGGATTGCAATCCTCCTAGGATTGCTCTTGGCCTGGGACTCAGGAAGCCAAAAACCTGAGAGTGCTGCTTATGTGAAGTTTGCTTTGATTTCCATGTGAGCCATTTTCATCCATCTATTGGGCTTGGATATCTGGTGTCATCCTTGAGTTTGGATCTCGGATACATATGTGTGCAGTGCTAGCTGGGATTTCATATGTACGGATATATACATACTAAGCCTGTTTGACCCTCTACACGTATGTGTACATGGTCTACTCCATCCGGTAAGCCTCCCTTTCATGCGGTGGTGGTCACGTCACAAGTCACTCAATACTTTGAACATTCACCATTTTTGAACGGGACAGTTTCAATTTTATTCACGGTCTTGTCATCAAAGACTTTTCTTTTTTGTGTTTTTTGTATTTTCATATATCGGGACTCATTATTAGATCCATTGTGATCTAGTCACCTTGAGCACTTGGGTGTCTTATATTGTTATTACGCATAGCGCTACATTTTTGTATAAGGGTTGTGGGGATGAGGCCCTTGTCCCCATCAACATGGGGACATCCTCCCCATGTTGAGGGCATGTGGCCTGGTACGGTTCAGGAGGGAGGGGGGGCCGCTCTCGTCCCCCCCCTTTTCCCCTGCCGCCGGCCAGGTTGCGTGCTCGGATAAGTGTCTGGTATGGATTTTTGGGGGACTCCACGCCATTTTTTTTTTAATTTGGGGTGGAGTTCCCCTTAAAATCCATGCCAGATCTCAAGGGCCTGGTATGGATATTTAGGGGGAACCCCACGCCATTTTTTTTTAAATTTGCGGCCGGGTTCCCCTTAATATCCATTCCAGACCTGAAGGGCCTGGTAATTGAATTTCGGGGAACCCCCACGCTTTTTTTTTTTTTTTTATCAATGACTTTTGTATGTATTGATAAAAGCCGACAATTCATTATTAGCCGTGAGTGAGTTTTAAATTACTTTTTTTCCTTCAAAAATGACACTTTGTGCAGGGACAGTTCTAAGCATGGGAAACATGCGCCACTTTACATGCATATCATACACACCCCCCAGGTACAAAATTTAAAGGAATATTTCACTTTTATTTTTTAATTTTAAGCATTATTAAAATCACTGCTCCCGAAAAAACGTCCGTTTTTAAAACTTCTTTTTGCATTGATACATGTCCCCTGGGGCAGGACCTGGGTCCCCAGACACTTTTTAGGACAATAACTTGCATATAAGCCTTTATAATTAGCACTTTAGATTTCGAAAGTTCGAGTCCATTGTATTTAATAGGGTTCTAAAGTTCACACAAACATTTTTTCTGTTCGCAGGTTCTGGTGCGAACCGAACAGGGGGGTGTTCGGCTCATCCCTGTTCCCCACAGACGATCGGAATTTGCTATCGTTTTTTTTTTCCATCGGTAAAATTTAAAACATGTTCTATTTTTTTACACCGATGGAAAAAAGACCGATGGGGCCCACACACGATTGTTTTTTCCGATGAAAAAAGTCCATCAGTCTTTTTTCATCAGAAATACTGATCGTGTGTACGCGGCATTACACTCCCTGAGATTGAATAGTTTCCTATCTACACTGGAATCACCACTAAGATATTTGTATATCGCTATCATATCTCCTCTCAAGCGTCTCTTTTTCAGGGAGAATATATTTAGCTCTTGTAGTTGTTCCTCATCATTGAGGTTCTCCAGTCCCCATATTAATTTTGTTGCCCTTCTCTGAACTCTCTCCAGTTCCAGCACATCCTTTCTAAGGATTGGTGACCAGTGCTGGATGGAATACTTCAGATGTGGCCGAACCAGAGTTTTATAAAGTGGTAGACTTATCGTTTCATCTCCGGAGTAAATCCCCTATTTAATGCATGATAATATTCTGCTGGTTTTGCTTGCTGCAGCTTGACATTGCATGCCATTGCTCAGCTTGTCATCTTCTAGGATGCCCAGATCTTTCTTCATCCTGTAATCCCCCAGAGCCTCTCCCCCTAGAGAGTAAATTGCATTTATATTTTTAACCCCAAAGTGCATTACTTTACATTTTTTAATTTTAAACTTAATTTGCTAGTTGCCCACTCCATTCATTTATTTAAGTCCTCTTGTTTCTAAATCCTGCTGTGCTGGTATTGCCCTACTCATGTTTGTGTCATTAGCAAACACTGAGATTGAGCTATTTAACCCATCCTCAATATCTTTTATAAATAAATTAAACAGAATTGGCCCCAGGACAGAGCCTTGAGGTACCGCACTTACCACTCTAGACCATTCTGAGTACACATGCCCCTGTAGCCAGTTTTCTATCCAAGAACAGACCCTATGGTCCATGCCTACAGATCTCAGTTTGTAGATTAAGCATTTATGTGGCACTGTATCAGCTGCTTTTGCAAAATCCAGATAAACCACATCCACAGGCATACCTTTGTCCTGGTGGCAGCTCACTTCCTTGTAGAAGGTTAACAGGTTGGTTTGGCAAGAACGACCATTTGTAAACCCATACTGATTACTACTAATGAATAATGATACTGTTTTCATAAGCAAATTCTAGATCATAATCCCTTATCATCCCCTCAAATAGTTTACATACTATTGATGTTAGGCTGACAGGTCTGTCTTTTCCAGGAATATATCCCTGCCCTTTTTTGGATATTGGTACCACATGGGCTTTTCGCCAATCAGCTGGCAGCTGGTACCATACCTTTCAGTATGCTGTCCATTTTTATTATTATTATTTTTTTTACTAGTAATGGCGGCGATCAGCAATTTTTATCATGACTGTGACATTATGGTGGACACATCGGACACTTTTGACACTATTTTGGGACCATTGTAATTTTTACAGCAATCAGTGCTATAAAAATGCACTGATTACTGTGAAAATGACACTGGCAGTAAAGGGGTTAACCTGTAGGGGGCACTAAAGGGGTTAAGTGTGACCTAATGTGTGTTTCTTACTGTAGGGGGGCGTGGCTTGGCATGTGACATCACTGATCGTCGTTCCCTATGACAGGGAACAGACGATCAGTGACAGGCTCACTAGGAAGCACGGGGAGAGGTTTGTTTACACTTACATCTCCCCGTTCTTCAGCTCTGTGACCCGATCACGGGACACCGGCGGCGATCGGGTCCGCGGGTCCTGCGGGCGCGGTCATGGAGCTCAGAACTGGTTCGCGAGCACGCTGCCGGCGGCGCGCGCACGACCCACGGCTGGGCTCTTAAAGGGCAACGTACCTGTACGTGGATGTTCCCAGTCGTGCCATTCTGCCGATGTATATCGGCGTGAGGCGGTCCTTGTGGTTAATATGTCAATAAACATTTTTGAGTTACTCTGACCTAACCTGTTGACAACCTCATTTAAAGTCCCAACTTCCCTATCTCTGTCTATACAAATCAGGGATGGAGGCACAAATGTGCTTCATTTAAAGTCCCAAAATTCCCAATTTTTTCATCCACTTAAGAGAGGTGGATGGAAGAATCCTTCCCTCTGTGCTATTGTATTCTGACAGTGGGATTCCTCTGCAGTTAGAATATACTGATCAGTAACGAAGCCAACTGACTGTAACCCGCTGATTGAGAAAAAAATGTGAACATCCCATTCAACAAGGTCGATCATTAGATCGACTTCTGTCAAGCAAAAACGGCCATAAATAAATCTAAATTTAGCCAATCCCTGCTGAGCCAGCCAAAATGTAATCCATCTATGGCCAGCTTTGGACTTCAAACAAAAGGGTGGTAAATTCGATAAAAATGGTACGCAGTACAAACTTTTTTGTAAAAGAAAGAAGCATGTAACTGTTCCTTGGTATTTCATATACAAATTATCATGGCATATACAAAAAGGGGAACTTAATCATGCCTCCACTGGCTTTAAAGCTTGATACGCTTCTTACGCAGTCATCATTCTTTTATAAAATTTTCTGTTAAAAACGTTTAATACCAGCCTTGGGCAACCTCTCACTGAGCAAATTTGATCTTTATTTGTAATATTATATGCTTCCCCCCTTTAATTTATATTTTGTTAAATTATAATAGCCCAAGACGTTTACCTTAACAACCGCACAAACTTGGTTCTATTCAAACACATGAAAATGGTTTTTGTTTGCATTTCATGTGACCTCTTCCATACTTAAATGTAGTATAAAACTATGTAATAAGGTAAATAGGCTGAACAAATCAGGCCTTTGAAGTAAAATACACAGCACTTTGTGATTTTTCCCCATGAAAAAAGCATTAGAAAAGGAATGATAACATTTGAAAAGGGATGAGATTTAAAAATGAGCATGTAAAGTTACGTTGGAAGACAGAACTAAACACATGAACTGTATTTGCATTTCAAACTTGACTGAGACTAAAAGGTTACTGACAGTATCAAGTAGTAAAGTATTGATGGCCAACTAAAAGCCAATGCAGCCCATTACCACGTCCTGAAAAATGCAAGCGTACTACCTATTGACTGGTAAACTGCAATATATTAAATTATTGATCTTGGGTTTAGATAAACTTTAATTTATTTAGATTTTATTTTTTAAACTGATGTTTTAAATCATAGTTAAGAAGTATTTTTCCTATTATCATCAGCTCCATTTAGTAGCTATAATGTAGTATTTTTCTGATTCATGCTATAATTTTTATTTTATTTTTTACTGCATATCATGCAATTTTAATCACATTAACATTAATGTAAATAGGTAACTATTACCTAATCATTCATTTATAGTGGAAGTATGTATGAGCAATTTGGATTTAACTGTTAATATAATCAATTAATCTGTATAGAAGATCTACAATGAAATATATAAAAAAAAAAACAAAGAATGAAAACAGAAATAAAAGAAAAAAAAAGAAAGGTCCTTTATATTAGTAATAATATAAAGTAATAGTAACAGTTTTTCGCCAATAGAATTGTGGTTCACTATGTTGAAGATCTTTAGAATTTCCGCAGACACTTGGTGGAGAAAAATTGTTGATACTAGGAATCACTTGGAAGAATTCTTATAGGAAAGAATACAGAACTAGATTTGTTAATATCGAAATGAAGACTATAAGACTATAAACCAAATTTGGTATTAATTGGCCGCAGCCCATTTTATTGTTGGCATTAATAATACATTTATTGCATATACATATCTTTAAATAGTGATACTCCATAACTGTATTTATTAGCCATAAAGTGACATAACCAAACCACACAACATCGGGCTTCGACAACCAGGTGGGAGAGAGGGCGTGTCTTCTTAAGCTGTCACCGCTGCTTTGCTGAATAAACATCTTTTTCACTCCTATATATAGGTAATCCAGGTCACCTGACCCAACAGACGAATATTCCAGAAACGGCTCGTGCATACAGGTAAGTAACCAATCATTCCAAAGTAAATGTATATATTTTATATTACAAAAGCTTTATCCCTACTGTCTCATTCCCATATGAGGGGCAACTTAATTGCCCCACCTCTTTTTAGTCTGCCTAGAGAATTATTCAAATTTGCTTTAATGTACCATTCTGTATAAAGAAATCAGTTGGGATATTTTCGAGTTTGAAAATGAGTGTTCCATAAATCTTTGCCATCGGTAAAATAAACTTTTTAGAGTTAAGAGCATGTGTTAATGTGTCCACCTTTTCAATATACAGGAAGTATTTCAGTTCCTTTTTCACCGTAGTTAATTTGGGAGCAATAGATGATTTCCAGGATTTTAATATAGTTCTGTGAGCTTCAACAAACATAGTGAAGACCATGATGGTATTGTAACTGGTGTTAAAGATGTTGATGAGGAGGAAGGGCCCAAACATCCAAAAAGGCAGATCATAGGATCCTTGTCAATTTGTATTCTCGTTATAGTATGTATGTAGTTTAGAATTTGGTCCTACTGTAGAAGGTAGATATCTTGGCACAGCTCTTTGAAGAAGTGTGGGTCGTATGGTGCCACACCAAGAACATGTTGAGGTAGAGGGGTCCGATTTATCAATCAAGAAGGGCAGGAAAGCTTGATGTAGCTGCAATCCCCCCCAGCACCCCTCCCCAGACACTAACACATCAGGCGGCGATCCCCCCAGCACCCCCCTCAGACACTGACACATCCAGCTGCGATCCGCCTTCCAGCACCCCTCCCCAGACACTAACACATCCAGCTGCGATCCCCCCAGCACCCCCCCAGACACTGACACATCCAGCGGCCATCACCCCGCAGCACCCCCCGACGGGAGACACAGCCAGTGGCGATCACCTTACCTAGTGGAGGCATGGAGGAGACACGGAGGCAGGGAGAAGGAAGAGCCGGGCTGCTCCAGCGAGGACACAGGCATTCTCCTTCCAGCCAATTGGAACCCAGAAGTGTGTCCTGAGACACGATTGGCCAGGGAATCATAAGACTCCCTGGCCAATAGGGGCTTCCTGATTGGCCGGGAGGTGAATGTGGCAGAATAGTGAACATTCATTCGCTAGTGTCACAAACTGGGTGGTATCAGGGCGCACTCTCTGCGCCCCAAGCCCACCCTATTTTGAAGCCTATCAGAACCTCTGGCTCTAATCAGGTGCCTCAAAATACACACCCCCCGCCTATCATTCATGTGTCCGGCGTCCTGAAGGGGCCGGGCACATGGATAGGGAGGGCAGCGGCAGTGTTAGGGGTCACGGGCCACCACTGATAAGAAGAGTGTGTTTACAAAGATGGTAATGGAGTAAGAGCGATACAGGTAAGCATGGGATTCAAATTTAATTTTGCTTTTTACTGTGTTCCCTTTATTCCTAGAAACCTTCCACACACATACAATTCTAATATACTTTAAGGGCTGGTTCACAGTGCATTCCTGTGGGATTCAGACCGCATGCAAAACACACTCCATTTGCAATCTGCAGCTGGTGCCAATAGAAAGTTAAGGACACCCCAAACGCAAGTTGCAAACGCCCCCTACTTTTGTACCATGTGATGTGGTTACAGTGCACTTTAAAAGTAGTGCATGCATTACTTTTGGTATGGTGCAGTGCGATTTTAGCCTATTCAAAATGAGTGGGCTGATCTCGCACTGCACAAAACCGCATGTGAATTGCACAGGAACGCAAAGCATGTTCCTGTTCGAGTCATGTGCGGACATGATGTGAATCGGCCCTTATAGCAGAGTTCCCAAAAATGGAACTTCCGCTTTTCGGAATCCTCCCCCCCCCCCTCCGGTGTCACATTTGGCACCTTTCAGGGGGAGGAGGGAACAGATATTTGTGTAATGCAGGTATTTGCTCCCACTTCCGGGCATAGATCGCTGCAGTATCCGCGGCGATCTGTGCCATGTCCGGCCCCTCCTCCATCCCCCCTGCTGTCTTCTAGGAGACACACAGGTCCCAGAAGACAGCAGGGACCATTGGGATCGCGCAGAGCGACTCGCACATGCGCAGTAGGGAACCAGGCTGTGAAGCCGCAAGGCTTCACTTTCTGATTCCCTTGCCGAAGATGGCGGCGCCTCCATCCGAGAGCCGAGGGACAGATCGTCTTCGGGTGCCGACATTGTGGGCGCCCTGGACAGGTAAGTGTCCATATTTTAGAAGTCAGCAGTTGCAGTATTTGTAGCTACTGACTTTAAAAAAATAACATTTTGGTGGAACTCCGCTTTAACTTTATCTCCGCTTTCGTGGAAAAAAAGTAAGCTCTAACGAGCAGGGCCCTCTGATTCCTCTTGTACCAAATTGTATTGTAACTGAAATGTCTGCTTTCATGTTGTAAAGCGCTGTGCAAACTGTTGGCGCTATATAAAGCCTGTATAATAAATATAAAATAATAATATATCAAATTAAAAAAAACGAATATAGCATAGAAAGGTGTTTGTAATTTATTGGTATTAGAAAATATCTTTCCCTTTCATTCTGCAGCTATTGTAATTTTCAGTAAAACTCAATGTTATATGGCAACTTGGAGGCGTTCTGTATACTCTTGGTGTACAGAATACCCCCAGAAATGTGATTTTGTGATTGGCTCACTGATTTTCCTATAAGTCTGTACTTAGATACAAGTCAGATTTTAGGCATCCTCTGCAACAGAAAATTCCTGCAATGTGCATTGATCACCCAGAGGGGATTGTTCTTTTTTAAACAAAATTGGAGTTACTCTTTAGGAAAGCACATGACTTTCACTGGTTATAATTAGGGCTCCTCAAACTAACACCAGAAGAGCACATTTTCTTTTGTTGACTTGCATAAGGTGTTTTATTCATTTTTTTTTTTTCATTTATTGGCTTTCAAGACAAGATGTATAATAGATTCCGTAAAAGAGATTTAATGCTTGTATGCTGCGCAGATTTAAAGCATATAATTAAATCTAGAATTCAAGAATATGTTGTATATAAATATACACTCCCCGGCCACTTTATTAGGTACACCTGTTCAATTGCTTGGAAACACAAATTGCTAATTAGCCAATCACATGGCAGCAACTCAATGCATTTAGGCATCTAGGTTTGAGTATTTTAAAAACTGCTTATCTACTAGGATTTTCATGTGCAAACATCTCTAGGGTTTACTGAGAATGTTCAGACAAAGAGAAAATATCCAGTGTGTGGTAGAAAATGCCTTGCTGATGTCAGAAATCAGAGGAGAATGGGCAGACAACCAAGGTATGCAGAATACCATCTCAGAATGCACAACACATCAAACCTAAGAAGCAGATGGACTACAGCAGCACAAGACCACACCAGGAGCCATGAATGTCGGCTAAGAACAGGAAACTGAGGCTACAATTTGCACAGGCTCACCAATATTGGACAATAGATAATTGGGAAAACGTTGCCTGGTCTGATGAGTCTCGATTTCAGCTGTGACATTCAGATGGTAGAGTCAGAATTTGGCGTATCAACAGTTCAGGCTGGTGGTGGTGGTGTAATGGTGTGGGGGATATTTTCTTGGCAAACCTTGGCCCCTTAGTACCAATTGAGCATCGTTTTAGTGACACGGCCTACCTGAGTATTGTTGCTGACCATGTCCATCCCTTTATGACTACAGTGTACCCATCTTCTGATGGCTCCTTCCAGCAGCATAATGCGCCATGTCACAAATCTCAAAGCATCTCAAACTGGTTTCTTGAACATGACAATGAGGTCACTGTACTTCAATGGCCTCCACAGTCACCAGATCCCAATCCAATAGAGCACTTTTTGGATGTGGTGGAATAGAAGATTCACATTATGGATGTACAGCCGACAAATCTGCAGCAACTGCGTGATGCTATCATGTGAATATGGAACAAAATCCCTGAGAAATGTTTTCAACACCATGTTTAAACTATGCCATGGAGAATTAAGGCAGTTCTGAAGGCAAAAGGGGGTCCAACCCAGTACTAGTAAGATGTATATAATAAAGTGCCCGGTGAGTGTATAACAAAATATATAGAAAATAGCAAAATCAGATGTATTATTGTGAATTTATATTTGAATGTTTGCTATATACTTACATATTTGTGATTGTTATTAATAATCCTTCCAGGTGAAGGAAGTTGTATTTATGGGCATTTTTAAACCAGTACCTGAATGTGTACCAACACTTACCTTATTAAATGGTGCCACAATTTAAGAGTAAACTATTTTTTGTTTTTTATAGCAACAGAAAAGTGAAGAATTAAATATGATAATAAAACCTTTGAACTTATACTGTATGGCATCAAAGTAAAAACGACAAGTCTTAATGACTCAAACCTGTCCAGCCATGTGAAATACACATTTGTTTTCTTTATAACAATGAACATCAATTTAAATCTTTTAACTTAATATATATAATTTCAAAGAAAATAACCACACGGACACAATTCACAGGAATCACTTTTGAAATCAACTGAAATTGTGTGTGTGGGTGGACTTACTAAGTTGTAATAATAGCTGGGCACTCAGATGTGCTTTTATTGTTTGGAAACAATGGAAAATAAAAACCTCATTCACTCTTAACTTATAATCCTTTTTTGTTTTTAGTAATCATGACACAAATTGTAAAACATCATTCAAAGGTAAGGATGACTGCAATAAAAAGTCGGTAATGTATTATACAAGTTGCCTAAGGTGCTCTCACACTGCCCCATAGCAGAGCTGTATTTAGCAGTGATGCTGCCTTAGACATAAATGAAGACACCCTTTATGACATTCTCAACCTCTTGTGCTTTTTTTTTAATAGTAAAAACTTTGGGTAGAATCTGGTATTAGAAGAAGTATTCTTATTTAAATAACCGCTTCCAACTTGCAGTCTGTATATTAAAATTCTCTTACATGATTACCCAATGCTGAGGATGCATTAATAAACATCAAACCCATGTGATCCAGCAGCCAACACTTTGAATGGAGCTAGCTCTCATTACCAGCTCTAATGCCGCGTACACACGACCGTTTTTAATGTCATTGAAAAAAACGGTTATTTTCTCGACGTGATTCTTTTCAAGCCTGCCTTGCCTACACACTATCATGGAAAAAAATGCTTGAGTAAAGCGCGGTGACGTACAACACGTACGACGGCACTATAAAGGGGAAGTTCCATTCGGATGGCGCCACCCTTCATGTTAGTAAAGTTTGTTGAGAGATGATTCGCGCTTTTCAGCCTTGTGCTTTTCAGTCCGTTACAGCGTGACGATTGTGCTATCTCCATTACGAACGCTAGCTTTACCAGAACGAGCGCTCCTGTCTCATACTTGATTCTGAGCATGCGCATTTTTTTTCACGTCGTTAAAACCCACACACGGCCGTTTTTCACGACGAGAAAAACGACGATGTAAAAAACTATGTGAAAAATTAGAGCATGTTCCAATTTTTTCATGGCCGTTTTTCACGTCGTGAAAAATGCTCTGAAGCCCACACACGATCATTTTTAATGACCATTTTAAAAAATTTAATTTTTCTCGTCATTAAAAACGGTCGTGTGTACGCGGCATAAGTGACAGTGGGGTCCCCTACTGATTATCAGGCCAGAGGGTGCCCTGGAAAATGTAATAAGATTTGGGGTGTTTGATGGGATAGTCAGGTTACCTGCAACACCTTTCTCTCTCGGTAATTACTGACTCTACTCCTTAGGGCTCCCCTATATCCCTATCTATTGTATTGTTTGATCTATAACAAAACCACATGCCATATCTTTTTTTTTCTTTCTACAGTTTATTTTATTTGAATACCGACAAAGCACACATGGTTTTTCTATTTCTTGTTTACTTTTTTCTTCTAATTTTTTTTTTTGGGCCCAAAGTGTCAATATTTTGTGTGGTCACCATTATTTTCCAGCACTGCTTTAACCCTCTTGGGCATGGAGTTCACCAGAGCTTCACAGGTTACCACTGGAGTCCTCTTCCACTCCTCCATGATGACATCACTGAGCTGGTGGATGTTAGAGACCTTACGCTCCTCCACCTTCCACTTGAGGATGCCCCACAGATGCTCAATAGGGTTTAGGTCTGGAGACATGCTTGGCCAGTCCATCACCTTTACCCTCAGCTTCTTTAGCAAGACAGTGGTCATCTTGGAGGTGTGTTTGGGGTCGTTATCATGTTGGAATACTGCCCTGCGGCCCAGTCTCCAAAGGGAGCTGATCATGCTCTGCTTCAGTATGTCACAGTACATGTTGGCATTCATGGTTCCCTCAATGAACTGTAGCTCCCCAGTACCGGCAGCACTCATGCACCATGACACTCCCAGCACCATGCTTGACTGTAGGCAAGACACACTTGTCTTTGTACTCCTCACCTGGTTGCCGCCACACACGCTTGACACCATCTGAACCAAATACATTTATCTTGGTCTCATCAGACCACAGGACAGTAATCCATGTCCTTAGTCTGATTGTCTTCAGCAAAATGTTTGCAGGCTTTCTTGTGCATCATATTTAGAAGAGGCTTCCTTCTGTGACGACAGCCATGCAGACAAATTTTATGCAATGTGCGGCGTATGGTCTGAGCACTGACAGGCTGACCCCCTATCCCTTTAACCTCTGCAGCAATGCTGGCAGCACTCATACGTCTATTTCCCAAAGACAACCTCTGGATATGAGGCTGAGCACGTGCACTCACCTTCTTTGGTCGACCATGGCAAAGCCTGCTCTGAGTGGAACCTGTCCTGTTAAACTGCTGTATGGTCTTGGCCACATGCTGCAGCTCGGTTTCAGGGTCTTGGCAATCTTCTTATAGCCTAGGCCATCTTTATATAGAGCAACAATTATTTTTTCAGATCCTCACAAAGTTCTTTGCCTTGAGGTGCAAGGTTGAACTTACAGTGACCAGAATGAGAGAGTGAGAGCGATAACACCAAATTTAACACACCTGCTCACCATTCACACCTGATGACACTGGGGAGGGAAAATGGCAAGTTGGGCCCAATTTGGACATTTTCATTTAGGGGTGTGCTCACTTTTGTTGCTAGCAGTGTAGACATTAATGGCTGTGTGTTGAGGGGACAGCAAATTTACACTGTTATGCAAGCTGTACACTCACTACTTTACATTGTAGCAAAGTGTCATTTCTTCAGTGTTGTCGCATGAAAAGATATAATAAAATATTTACAAAAATGTGAGGGGTGTACTCACTTTTGTGAGATACTGTACATTGGCTATGTCTCTGTGTGACATCCTTATTATGGGCTTGCTATATGAAATTTTTATATATACATGTATGTCCTTAATATTCAATAAAAATTACATTTAAAAAAAGAATATAAGTTTATTTTTTTAATAAAAAAAAAAACGTTATAACTCTATTAATGTGCAATTGTATAATGCAAAATATATGTGAACATCTTTATAACCTAAATATATTTAGTCAAGGATATCCTATTAATTAAAATAAAATAACCAACTTTTAAATCTACTATTGGTCAAAGTGATGTAGCAACTCTTTTGCCGCGTACACACGACCGCTTTTCTCGACGAGAAAAACGGCATTTTTTTTTTCGCCGAGAAAAACGATCGTCTGTGGGCTTTATGTCGTTTTTCTCGTCTAGAAAAACGGCATAAAAAACGACGAGAAAATTTAGAACATGTTCTAAATTTTCTCATCGTTTTTTCCAGCATTTTTTTCCGCGGCAGTTTTCCCATAGGGAAACACTGCCGCGGAGCCCACAGACGGTCGTTTTTCTCGTCAAGAGAAAAAATGACGGGAAAAACGACCGTGTGTAGGGAACCAAGCGGTTCCCTCGTTTTTCCTGTCATTATTCACGGCGGTTTTTTAACCGCCGTGAATAATGATCGTGTGTACGCGGCATTAGACATTACAAAGGTCTCCCTATTTCCTAACAAGGTCACAAGATATCCCATACGATTTATGATTTATTAAACATTCAATAAAAAGTTGAAATTCAATCAATGTCTATGCAAGGGATTATCATTCAATTAGAACTAAATATATTTATATTCATGTTAATTATAAGACAAACAGGAGACAAAATGAGCTCTATATCTCTTACATATTCTTCCTAAGAGTCATACAGCAATCTGGGTAATCTGATTTTGTCAGATTTTTTCAAAACATAGCTGTGAAGTCTATTTCACAATATAGCTTTTAAAAAAAGGTGCTCTGGCATTCACTGCAGGTAAGTTTCAATGTCACAGACAAAAGACAATGTGGTTGACCAGTATTTTACATCAGTCTGTGTAAAGCTGCATTACTCTGCAGGTAGGCTGTGATTACTGTATGCATTCCAAAGTTCAAAGCCCAGCTCCAGAAAAAAAAAAATCCACCCTTGAAGTGAGCCCCCCATACATTGCAAAGGTTAAATGCTTTTTCAATCCAGGAGTGCTGAAATAGGGTGCACATACTTACCTTATTGTCTGCTCTAGCTGGGGCACTCCAGGGAAGTGATTGGTCTCCTGTAAGCCACAACAATCAGCAGTCACACTTCAACCTCCTCCATGTACAATACAGGGTTAGTGTTCCTGCATTGTACATGATGAGGCTCAGGCTCCATCCACAGACCAGAGCTTCAGGAGAAGAGGAGACCACTGGTTCCCGCTGGAACAGGGGATAAATTAACCATGGCCAGGACAGAACCCCCTAGATAAAATAAGCATTTACCCCTTGCAGTGGGAGTGGATTTTTTCATATTCCTGGAGTTGGGCTTTCATTTTCAGTTTTGACTTGAGTGTATCCTAAAATATTATAATTTTAAAAATATAATGAAAAAAGCTGCAAAAGATATCAAACTAATTTGAAAAAAAACTATTAGCGCAATGCTTCTAGGCCATGCATTTTCTAATTCCTGCCACTGGTATTTTCTGAGATAATTAGTTGCTGCTACGGGAGTCTAGGGGTCGCCATTTGCAGGGCAATTTCATTCATAAAGTAACAGGGATAGGAAATAGCGAACTCATGACTCATAAACTTTACCAGTATATCTAATCTTTTGGTGCTTTTCAGACACCTAAAGAAGCATAATATCAAAGGAAAATATCCATAAGCCGCTCATCATGAAGCAGACCCATGTGCATATGTGAGATGAATGAAAGCCTCAGCCCGGACTCCAGCCAGGCCACAGCTCCAATGCTTTCGCTCCGCCCCTTGGAACTTAAACATGCTTAAGCTCCAAGGGGTGGGGCGAAACGTGTTGGGGCCTGGCCTGGCTGGAGTCCAGGCTGAGGCTGGCATTCATCTCACTTCATGAACATAGGTCTGCTTCATGATGTGCGGCTTATGGACCTTTTCATTTGATATTGCTGCAGCCTGAAGCTAGGACGAGCTCCCTGTTCCTGCCTGCATTTACAGCAGTCTAGTTGGCCTTTACCTCTCTACCTGAGCGGCACCTAAATGTTGTCTTTTTGAGTCAAGAAGCATAATATTATAATTCATGGATATCTCCTTTGATCAAACTATATTTCAAAACTGTGTTCAAAATAGGATCCTGTTTGAGAAAATCAAAGGAATTCACACAGCCATGTTTGTCGCACGACAGCATAGGGAAGTCAATTAACTTGAATGGGCTTCCCTACGCACACCAAAGTAGCTCAAGTACCTTTTTTTGGCACTGAGCCAAGCATGATTTGCATTTTATGATTTTCACATTTTTCACATATTTTGTTGCACAGCAAACAAGCGACAAAATGAGGGACTGCTACCTGCGTTTGGGGTGCCATTAAGAAATAATACAGTGGTGGTCAGGGAATGATGCCCTCCATACAATGGTAGCCAGGGAATAATGCCCCCATACAGTGGTCAGTGGTAGTCAGGGAAATATGCCCCCCATACAGTGGTAGTCAGGGAACGATGCCCCCACACAGTGGTCAGTGGTAGTCAGGGAATGATGCCCCCCCATACAGTGGTAGCCAGGAAATAATGCCCCCCATACAGTGGTAGTCAGGGAATGATGCCATACATCCAGTGGTAGTCAGAGAATAATGTCCCTCATACAGTGGTAATCAGGGAATGGTGCCCCCCATACAGTGATCAGGGAATAATGCCCCCCATACAGTGGTAGTCAGGGAATGATGCCATACATCCAGTGGTAGTCAGAGAATAATGTCCCTAATACAGTGGTAATCAGGGAATGATGCCCCCCATACAGTGATCAGGGAATAATGCCCCCCCATACAGTGGTAATCAGGGAATGATGTCCCCCATACAGTGATAGTCAGGGAATAATGCCCCCATACAGTGGTAATCAGAAAATGATGCCCCCCATACAGTGATAGTCATGGAATAAAGCCCTCTAAATTAAGAAATAATGGCACTGCAAGCATGTTGCTCATTTGTAACACATTGATTTCTATATTGACAATAAGCACTTTTTCAACTGCTGTTCAAATTTGAAGAAATGATACTCATAAAACCACTCTAGAAGTGGTACATACAGTAAATGTATTTGGTGATTGATTCCCTTTACAGTTCTATGTACTTTGCACAAAAGGTGAAAATACACTATAAGCAATGATCCAACAATACACCAGTCCCCAAATTTCCCTTATATACATTATTAACCCTGGTGACCACAGAATTTAGTTAATATAAGCATAGAGGAAATGGAAAAATAAACAGTCAAGAAATAACACAGCCTACTCGTCCTTGAGGCTAACAGACATTTTATACAAGACTAAACTTGACGCCACTAAACCTTCTTGCAGGTTTGTTGCTTTTATTTTCTTAACAAATGTGAACCTTTACAAAACAGTTGTCAAATACCAGAGCAATGACAGAGAATGCCACACCATACCATGGACATACCAAGCACAGGTTTGTGCAATCGACATAGGCGTGGTTAATAGCTGAAAAACACAAAGCCATTTATTTATGTTTTATTGTGGCAACAGATTTATTCCCTCTTCCTTCACAACCGGTGAAGAATACCAAATAGTTCAGGCAGGTAATAAGCGACTAATGTCAAATTACTTTGAGCAATGTTTGCCTGGCCCCTAGCCAGTAAACTTTACCTGAACTTGGACCTTGCCCAGAAATTATTTAGTGATATAATTGTGATGAGTCTAATTATCATAGAAAATATTTTTTCTGTATGTTCTATTTAGTTATCTAAAGCTATTTCCTAGGCAGTACCCAGATTTTCCCTTTATGTTCCATGTAAACCACTTACAACAAGGGTTATTTTTTAAATATTTTTTTTATTTGTACAGAAGAAACGGCAACGTGAGTTCCACAAAGATGAAGAATGCAGTTCCAATGAGTATTAGTTGGTGTATAACCAAAATGATAAGTAGAGAAATATCACAACTATGGTAGAGTAGAAGGATATGAACATTTGAGAATCCATCTAGATAAACATAATCCACCCAAGGTGGGCTTTTGCCATTTCCCAGATTTTTATTTTACTAGGGAGATAAAAAAGATCAATAAAACCAAGAGAGATGAAGAGAGAAGTGGTGGGAAGGAGAGAGAGAGTACAACAAGGGTTTTAAAGGGGGACCCTTCACCTCTTTTTCGACATTCCTTAATCCTAAACTGGGTATACAGGGTTATTTAATTTTGTTCCATTCAACCAGCTGGAATTCTCCCCACTGTGACATTGTATTTTGACAGCAGGGACTTTTCCTCTGACAGAATACACTGATCAGCGGCTGCAGACGCTGATCACTGAAAGTTTCTCAACATGACCATTCAACAGATGTCAATTGAGCTCTGTTTAAAAGAGAGGGCCATATACAGATCAAAATGTATCTGATCCCTTCTTCTGAACTGGAAGAATTTTCGATCGATCTGTACCCATCTTTACTTATTATCCCCTCAATTGCTCAAGTTGCATATAATATATATATATATATATATATATATATATATATATATATATATATATATATATATAGATACAAATATATATATATAGATATATTGATATATCTATATATACTGTATATACTGTATACAGATATATATCTCACTCTCATTTCTTACATAGGTGAGAATAACATCAGCTGTGCTGCCCATAGACAGGATTTTGGTGAAGTTCCTTTTAACAATTACAACCCCTAATAGATTGCCTAAATTGTCTATACAGCAAATCCCAAATCGCCAGACTGTTGAAATCCTAATCATCATCAGTTCTATTAGGAACTTAAATCAACAATAAAAATACAAAAGCCCCCAATATTAAGTAAAAATTAGTAAAGGGATTGATTGCCTAAAGAGCTAGCAATCAGTACAGTTTTCTAATTGACCCTAATACCTCCCTATGCAGTTTGAAAGTTTTCCACAATGACAATGCTCCGCAACATACAAAGACAGAGTGTTAGAGTGTTATAATATATGTTAAAGAGATAGAGTCCAGTCTTGTTATATACAGTGCAACATCCTAAAATATGATGTGAAAGGATAATAGCAAAAAATAAGGTATTTTTTAGGCACCAAATAATAATTAAAACTACAATGTTTATTATGCTGAGTTTTAAAATATAATAAACACCATGCATATAAAAAACACAGACAAGAACTTGGTGCATAATCAAATAAACAAAAATCACACCACGATACATAAACATGAAGATGCATATAGACGCCAACGCGTTTCAATTCATGATACAAATCTTCATCAGGGGGATAAGTATCATGGTGGTAAGTTATACAATACAAACATATACATCACACAAAAAATACAGAAATGTCATAAGAAAAAAGAGAACATTCAATTGGATGATAATCAGCAAGTTACAGGACCAGTATACACTACATTCATTATATTTAATGGAGAGGATGAACTCCTCCCCCAACAGACTGGGGAGGTGCAAAGTATTGGCGCACAAAAGGCACCGAAGGAGTTTCCCGCTAGGGCAGAAGGGCAAAAAGAACATAAGGATGTAAAAAAAATAGCGAATAGGGGTTATAGAGAAGTACTGGCCCATGAACCACCTGGGCAATACAAGGAAGACATAAATGCCCCCCACTCCAGGAACATGAATGGACCTGTGTGGGGGTTGTGTGTGCCAGGTGCTCCAAATAAGAAGACCTGGGGGGGGGCAGATTGAGGTTAAAAAAATACAGTCCTCACAGGAACAAATATACAATGCACAAATATTATTATTATTAGCAACAACATAAAATGTGAAGCCTAAAACCAAACTACTCAAGGACTATGTGATAAAAAGGCATCAAACAAAAACAAAGGAAATGGGGAGACATATGGGAGGGGGAAAGGACGGTAAGGCATAGGGAGAGTCGGGGGTCTACATGCATCTCCATGTATATGTATCATAGTGGGGGTTTTTATATTTGATTATAGAACAAGTTCCTGACTATGTCTTAATAGGCCCAATGTTTCTTATATTTTAAAACTTAGCATAATAATTATTGTGGTTTTAATTATTATTTGTCTTTTTTGGTACCTAAAAAAAGCCCTTATTTTTTGCTATTATCCTTTCATAATACGTTATGATGCACATTTTAACATACGTTGTGAAGTTAGCAAACCATCAACCTTAACATATATTCTTTTTTCCTGCTGCCCCAGTGTTTTTCAATAAATTCATGTTGGCGTCCTATAGAAAAAAATCAAGCTACAGTTTTGTGAGAAATTTGCTAATAATTTTGGTATTTTAGTTAGAACTGACATATACTGAATATGATGTTGTTCAGCTGCATAAATAAACCATTGGCTGCCTTGAAACTTGACTATCATGGGAATTTATACTTGTGATAAAGAAACTGGCACATATTTCCAAGAACAGGAGGTGTTTCTGATTACTTGCGGAATAATTCACAGTCTCCATGGTGCTAGTTTTGTATATTTGTGTTGCTTTCACTAAGTGTTTTACGTAAATCACTTCTTGTTTAGCCTATCCACACCTTACTTTCCATATACGCAGAGCCTGACTATCAAAGAGAGACTCTCCTACGTCCTTCTTTTCTGTAGCTCACATCACTCTGATAAAGTCTCTCTGAATGTTCATCCACATTACTAAACAGAAAAATATGTTCAGATACAGCAGCTCTCTTTATTCTATTATGTAATACTATGTGATGTTTTATCCACTATCTATTGAAATAATAATACATTTCCTTATTTATCTTAAAGTGTAATTAAACCTTTGTTGATAGAAAGTAGATATGCAAGCCATAGGCGTGTGCACAGGGTGTGCTGGGTGTGCCTGGGCACACCCTAATAACCCTATGTGATGCAGATTTCCATTGCCAAACGCCCCCCACCCCTGTGGCAGCTAAGGCTACAGAGAAAGGGATGGGGAATCTCTGTCCTCAGTCTCTTTCTCTGCTATTTCACCAAAGCCCCTCAATGGGGCTCCTAACAAATTGTAAAAAATAATAATAAAAAAAGATAATACTGTAAAAATAAATAAATGAAAAAATAAAATAAAACTGCAAACAATAATAACAAAATAAAATAATATAAAAACATAAAACTACTGACATCAATCTCATCCCTACTGACACTGTCTACTGCTCTACTGCATGTGTGTTTGAGCTTTGGGGTGCACACCCTAATGCAATAGGCTGCGCACACCAATGATGCTAGTACATCTTATCTTCTTGTTCCTTCCTGTCCCCTTTGTACATACACCATTCTTTCCAGCAAAATTGGCTTTGTAAAGTTTGGTGTCCATAACTTCCACTTCCAGGGTGACTGTGCTTCCTTGCACTGTTGTGTGGCATGTATAACTGCTTCCTTACAATGCATTAACCTCTTCCGAACCAGCCGCCGCAGTTTTACTGCGGCAGGTTGGCTCCCCTGAGCGAAACGACGTTACCTTACGGCGCTTCGCCTTTTGGCCACTAGGGGGGGCGCGCACGCGCTGCTCGCCGCTGGAGCCGCTGTGAGTGCCCGGCGGGCACGATGACCGCCGGGCACCCACGATCGCTCGTGACAGAGCAAGAACCGGGATCTGTGTGTGTAAAACACACAGATTCTGGTTCTCTCAGGGGAGAGGAGACTGATCATGTGTTCATAGGAAGTATGAACACCAATCTGTCATCTCTCCTAGGCAGTCCCACCCCCCCCCCCCACAATTAGAACACACACTAGGGAACACAGTTAACTCATTGATCGCCCCCTAGTGTTAACCCCTTCCCTGCCAGTGACATTTATACAGTAATCAGTGCATTTTTATAGCACTGATTTCTGTATAAATGTCAATGGTCCAAAAATGTGTCAAAAGTGTCCGATCTGTCCACCGCAATATAGCAGTCCCGATAAAAATCGCTGATCAACACCATTACTATCTGACTCTATCCTACACTCTTTAACTCATATCTTCAACCTCTCACTCTCTACTGGCATCTTCCCCAACTCTCTAAAACATGCGCTAGTCACTCCCATACCAAAAAAGGCCTCACTAGACCCCACCAATCTTAACAACCTAAGACCCATCTCTTTACTTCCTTTTGCCTCCAAACTCCTTGAATGTTTAGTCTACAACCGACTGAGCAACCACCTCCTTGAGAATAACCTTCTTGATCCCCTTCAGTCTGGATTTCGCCTACAGCACTCCACAGAAATTGCCCTCCTAAAACTCACAAACGACTTGCTAACAGCGAAAACCAACAATCATTATTCCATACTCTTACTCTTGGACCTTTCCGCTGCCTTTGATACAGTTGATACCCCCTCCTCCTCAAAAAACTAAATTTGCTTGGTCTCCGTGGCTGCACTCTCCGTTGGTTTGAATCTTACCTATCTCACCGCACCTTCAGTGTCATTTACAACTCCACTTCCTCCTCTCCAACTCCTCTTACCGTTGGGGTCCCCCAAGGTACTGTCCTTGTACCTCTGCTATTCTTGATCTACACATCCTCCCTTTGTCAGCTGATAGCCTCCCATGGCTTCCACTACCATTTATATCCTGACGACACCCAAATCTATCTCTGTGCCCCTCAGCTCACACCATCAGTCTCCTCACACATCACTGATTTACTAACAGACATATCAGCCTGGATGTCAAACCACTTCCTCAAACTGAATCTATCTAAAACTGAGCTCTTAATATTTCCTCCCCCACGTGCCCCTTCCCCTGACTTCTCTATCAAGATCAATGGCACATCTATCAGTCCGTCTCCACATTCCAGGGTGCTAGGGGTAACCTTAGACTCTGAACTGTCCTTTCAGGCCCACATCCAATCCCTGTCCAAATCATGCTGCCTTGGCCTCTGCAACATTTCCAGAATACGCCCCTTTTTAACTAATGACACCACTAAGCTTCTAATTCCCTCCCTGGTCATCTCTTGCCTCGACTACTGCAACTCCCTTCTCATTGGATTACCTTAACATAGACTATCCCCCCTTCAGTCCATCACGAATGCCACTGCAAGACTCATACACCTTACCAACCATTCAGTGTCCTCCGCCCCTCTCTGCCAATCCCTCCACTGGCTCCCACTCACCCAACGAATAAAATTCAAAGTACTAACAATAATTTACAAAGCCACCCACAACTCGGCCCCCAGCTACATCACTAACCTAGTCCCAAAATACCAACCAAGACGCTCTCTTCGGTCCTCCCAAGACCTCCTGCTCTCTAGCTCCTTTGTCACCTCCTCCCATGCTCGCCTCCAGGATTTCTTCAGAGCTTCTCCCATCCTTTGGAACTCCCTACCCCAATCTGTCCGACTGTCCCCTAATTTATCCATATTTAGACGATCCCTGAAAACTCTACTCTTTAATGAATCCTATCCTGCTTCTTACTAACACTTTTATCCTCCATCAGCTCATCCCCCACAGCTATTACCTTTTGTATCAATTGACCCTCCCTTTTTAGATTGTAAGCTCTAATGAGCAGGGTCCCCTGATTCCTCTTGTACCAAATTGTAATGTAACTGTAATGTCTGCCTTTATTTTGTTAAGCTCTGCGCAAACTGTTGGCACTATATAAAACCTGTATAATAATAATAATAATAATAATTACTAGTAAAAAAAATAATAATAATAAAAATGACCAAAATCTATCCCCTATTTTGTAGACGCAATAACTTTTGTACAAACCAATCAATATACGCTTATTGCAATTTTTTTACCAAAAATATGTAGAAGAATACATATCGGCCTAAACTGAGGAAAACATTTTTTTTTTTTTTTTTTTTTTATTGGGATATTTATTATAGCAAAAAGTAAAAGATATTCAGGGTTTTTTATGAAAGGCAAATCCACTTTGCAATACAAGTGCAAACTACAAGTGCAATTGAAAGTGCACTGAAAGTGCACTTGGAAGTGCAGTTGCTGTAGATCCGAGGGGGACATGCAAGGAAAATAAAAAACAGCATTTTAGCTTGCACATGATTGGATGATAAAATCAGCAGAGCTTCCCCTCATTTCAGATCTACCCCTCAGATTTACAGTGACTGCACTTCCGAGTGCACTTTCAGTGCAATTTCAAGTGCACTTTGCACTTGTAGTTTGCACTTGTAGTGCACATGGATTTGCCTTTCGTAAATAACCCCCATTGTGTTTTTTTCTAAATGGACGCTCTTCTTTTGTTTATAGCGCAAAAAATAAAAACCGCATCAAATATTACCAAATTAAAGCTCTATTTGTGGGAAAAAAAAGGACGTCAATTTTGTTTGGGTACAGCGTCGCACGAACGCGCAATTGTCAGTTAAAGCTACGCAGTGCCGAATCGCAAAAAAAATAATAGTTTTCTTTTTTTATTACAACCACATCTATACCTACTTGTTCTGTGCAACGGAATTGCACAGAGCGACCGTGAACCTCCTCTTCTCAGGTCCCCCGCTGGTGCTCCTGGCCCCTCTTCTCCTTCCAGTGCCCCCATGGGAACTCATGTGTGCTCACTCCCAATTCCCGCTGCTGCATCCCTTGGCACAGACAGCAGAATTCGGCCCGCCTTCCGCTCCCTCATCACTGGCTTTGACTGACAGCACTGGGAACCAATGGCTCCCGGTGCCCCAGCAAATCCAGTGAGACACGGAGGTGAGGGGAGAGAAAAGCTGCAGACGTACATAGCGCTGGATCAAATGAGAGCTTAGGTAAGTATTAGGGAGGATGCAGATGCCTAAACATTTTTTACTTTAATGCTATACTTATCCAATCCTTCGCTCCATGTGGAATTGGTCCTCACACCCAATGCAGGGCTATTCATCCTGCAGTTGTCGTGATGATGTCAGGACCTTAAACCAGCAAAGAAAAAGGGAGAAGACAATGTGGCGACTGGTCTAGCAGCACAGAGGAGCGGGGGGGTCGGACAAGTAAATGCCCCCTAGACCTAAACAAGCAGTTAACCCTTCCAGTGCAAACACAGCCCTACTGCAAGGGAGAATTTTCAAGTTTCCTGGAGTTTGACATTAAATAATTGTTTAGCTACCTGCAGGTGACAATTGTCAGTTGTTTTAATGGGAATTTTAAGCAGAAAGTCCGCCATGTATTGGAAAATAATTTCCTCCACTATTCTACGTTCAATTTAAATATTTATGATTCCAAAACAGTTCCTGGAAATTATACATATACATGTTCAAATACCTTTAACAACTCCGTCTTCTAAACCTCATATAAATCAGGTTTAGTGGACCTTTCTCTGGACGGGAAACAAGACCCCAGCAGACACTAGTGTTTTTTCCCCCTGGATTTGGAATTGGGTCTTAATTTTATATAGCTGTCAGCCTCTTGTGGAGAAGAAGTATTTGCAGCGTCATGGTTTTAAGGAAAAAGAGAGAAACGGTCCCAACCGTAATCTGAGCTCCTGCTTTCAAAGAAATTGGAGTTTAACCAGGAAACAGCGATTCCGTCTACATTTACATTAGCCTCTTACCTCATACAAAGTAAACAGCTAAACAGAAAGCGGGAAGAAGAGAAAGGATTCCTCAGTGTTTGTTTGAAATAGTAAATATTGGTTTGCAGTCTTTGAGAGACAACATTTCAAATATATATTCGTGCTGTGAATAACTTTGCAGGCTGGGCGGTTGGCGTATTAGCCGGGAAGAAAAGCAAACACGTACTTATCCGCCTAAGATGTTAGAATAACACAACAAATGATAGCTCAATGTGAGAACAAGGGGGGAAAAGCCAAAAGCAAACACTGCAATGTGCTACAGGTCCCTGAAGCAGAAAATGGCTTACCCTCAGCTGTCATCACAAGGCTCTGACAACGCTGCGTTTTAATTTTATGTGCTGCACGGAGTGTATGACCTGACGCACGGTTACATTTATCACAATTAGGCTAAGGACAGAACTATCAGAAAAGGATAGTGATATGTCTTGGGATACGCTTAAAGAACAAAATGGCTTAAAGGGAAACTATTGCATATTTAATGTATTTGCTTAAATTTGAAAAATGTTATAGAAACAGGCTTATTAGTGTGTGTATATAAGTTGAAAAAAATATATTTCTATGTATTTACAGGATATTCAAACCCAAGAGCAGCTCCCCAGTCCTTAGATGTGGTGGCTGCATTTGTTTTATTTTTTTCATGTGAAGCACATTTTCTGCAATTCCAAAAAAAATACCTGTTAATCATAGCAGAAATGCGGTAGCCTTCTTGTGCACTGAACTAAAATTTTAATGTTATCAGCCTTCCCAACTATCTTCTGTACTAAAAAAAAAAGTATTTTTTATTTTTTTTAAAAAGCCTCCGCTTGGTGTAATGAAGAGGAGGAAAGGAGGATTGTAGTTCAAATAAGGAGAGCAGCCAAGGCCACAACTTTAGACAGTACAGTGAGTTAGCGCTGTCACCCTAGGACAGCATTCTCAACCAGGGTTCTGTGGAAAGGTGCCAGTGATCCCCTGAACAACAATCAATTTGTACCTCTCAGATAAGTTACCTCTGCCACCAATTAACTTATTAGGCAACTGTAATGGGGCATTCTTTCCACTGACCACCAATGGAAGGAGCATTCTACCCACTGACTGCCAGTCTGCTAGGACCCTTCACCGACAACCAGTGTCAGAAATCCATTGTTCATAGTGAGAGAGCACTACAATTTTCACTGTCTGCATTTTTCTGTCCATTATTATTTTTTGAAAACAATTTTGACCTATAATGCAGCCCAGGATGTTCCACCCAAAAAGGGAAGCTCCCAGTGGCGGATCCAGGGGGGGCAACAGGGCAATTGCCCCCCCCCGAGACCATCTGTCACACTCACTCGCTTGCTCTGTTTTTTTTTTTTTTGCGCCTGATCTCCCGAAATTTGGGGACCCGGTACCGGCTGGCCGTAGGACCCCTGGACCCCAAACTTGGCACACATGTAGCCCAATGTCTCTTCTACAAGTGTGCAAAGTTTGGTGTCTGGGGGACCTACGGCCGGGGAGCACTATTTTTTTAAATCCGGGCACCCCTTCCATAGACTCCAATGTTAAACGGTCATTTCTCTGGTGAATTTGCGGACTTGGTACCGGCCGGTCGTAGGTCCCCTGGACCCCAAACTTGGCACACTTGTAGCCCCATGTCTTCTCTACAAGTGCGCAAGGTTTGGTGTCTGGGGGACCTACGACCGTGGAGCACTGATTTTTTAAACCCGGGCACCTCTTCCATAGACTCCAATGTTAAACGGTAATTTCTCCAGTGATTTTGCGGACCCGGTACCGGCCAGTCGTAGGTCCTCTGGACCCCAAACTTGGCACACATGTAGCCCCATGTCTCCTCTATAAGTTTGAAAAGTTTGGTGTCTGGGAGAACCGATTTTTCAAAGCCGGGCACTCCTTCCATAGACTTCCATGTTAAACATCAGTCTAGTCATGGGCACAGTGGGGCATGGGCACAGTGAGGCAAAGTGAGGCAAGTATAAGCCTAGGACACCCTAGGCTTATACTTGAGTCAATAAGTTTTCCCAGTTTTTTGGGGTAAAATTAGGTGCCTCGGCTTATATTCGGGTCGGCTTATACTCGATTATATACAGTACTTGTTCTGCGGCTGCCGCTGTCTCTCTGAGTCTCTCTCTGTTTCTCACATCAGCCGATCAGCGGCGCTGAGAGAGAGACTCATCTAATGTAGTTACGTGGCGCACTGACACGATACCAGGAGCGGAGGAGGAGGTGGGTGGAGCCTCTTCCCTGCACTCGCTGCTAACGCCTGGGCCGCTTGGCGTCTAGCAATGAGTGACGTCAGTGAGTCACGTCAAGCCGCTCTGCGGGCAGGTGCAATAGCGTGCGGCTCCACAGACGGGTAAGAAAGCGGGCGGCTCCACTTGCGGCGCGGTTTGTTGTCGGGGGGCGGCGCGGTTGGTGGGCAGACCGTGCTGCTCAGTGTGTTGGCAGCGCAGGTGAGAGTGAGAGAGCAGGCTCAGTGTGGCAGCTGGCCAATCAGCTAGCTGGGAGCGGGGGAGCAGAGAGTTGAGATCATCTGTCACCGCCCGTGCCTGCCCTGCATTCCTGCCGTGACTTCCGCCCTCACTGTGCAGGCAGCAGAGAGATTACATTATCTCTCTGCTGCCTGACTCTGGGAGTCTGGGACACAGCAAGAGACAACCAAAACTACACCTTAGCAGGCAAGTTAGTGACAATCCGCAAGGTGTGGCAGGCGACGTGGCAAGTGACAATCCGCAAATTGTGTCAGGTGACGTGGCAAATGACAATCTGCATCTGGTGGCAGGCAAGTAACAATCCACAAGGTGTGGCAGGTGATGTGGGAAGTGACAATCTACAAGGTGTGGCAAGTGACAATCCACAAGATGTGGCAGGTGACGTGGCAAGCGACAATCCACAACGTGTGGCAAGTGACATGCTCAGGGCTCCCACTAATTGCAGGCGACGGTGGCAAGTGACACACTCAGGGCTCCCACTGATTCTGCATTGAACTATTTAATTTCATATTACAATGTAATAATAGAAATAATGCGCTTCAATCATCCTGACACCATAACAACCATGGTGCCGGGATGATTGAAGCGCCGACACCAACCATTTCCCCGATAAATTTCCCACAAAAAAATCATTTTTTGGCAGTGCCCCTCCCGAGAAAAAACTCAGGATCCGCCCCTGGAAGCTCCGCTTGTTTTCTCCCACCCCTGCCACATTTGGCACCTTTAGTCAAAGCAAGGTACCCACTCCCACTTCCGGGTAAGATCTCCGCAATCATTGTGCATGGATCTATAACATTCCCAGCCCCTCTTCCTCCCCCCCCCTGCTGCCTTCTGGGAAACACACAGGTCCCAGAAGATGGTGAGACCATCCAGAAAACGCAGCGCGACTCACGCATGTACAGTAGGAAACAGGCTGTATGTGCAAAACCTTCCCTATTGTATTTATTTTAATATCTTCAACTTACTGGACAGACTAATGTCTCGTGAGTTGTAGATATAATAATAATTATTAGAAGGGGTTCCCCGAGACCTGAAAATGATTTCAAGGGTCCCCCATGTTAAAAGGGTTGAGAAAGGCTGCCCTAAGAAGTTTGCTACTGGAAGGATCAACAGGTGAAAATTAAGGGAAACTAAATCAGCCACCAGGACTGGTAAGATTCAATATATTGCATGTTTTTCTATGGTCTTGGATGTACATGTAAAGAAATTCTATATGTGGATGGGAACAGCATTTTTTCTATTAAACATCTAAGCTCTGCATACTATTTAAAGCGATCCTAGTGCTAGAAAAAAAAAGTGAAATAAAAGCACCTGTAAAATATAATTAATTATACTTACCTGTCCAGACACCAGTGCCTCCGATCTTCACTCTCTTGCAGAGCTACTGATGCTGCTGGTATCTTAGCACATGATACTTATCCCACCGCTGAAAGCTGTGCTTCCACGCGCTGGCCGCTACGTCACTACTGTGTCCCAGGCTGAGGCATCACAGCACATAGCAGGGATTCAAGCTTCCGACACACCTGGAAGTGTCAAAATGAAAAAAAGACCAGAGGTACTGATGGCAGGAAGGGCAAGTATTATGGATATTCTTTTACAAGCCCCTTGTGTGGGGAGTAATAACAATATAGCAGGAGCAGGTAGACCAGAATCGCTGACAACCGGAGTTGAATGCTGTTTGCGTATCAGTGTGCATCGGTTAACAGAGTTCCCAAGAAAATAAGCAACATGTGGTCACCTAAAATTGCCTGCTGTTCATTATTGCAAGTTATTGTTATTATTATACAGGATTTATATAGCGCCAACAGTTTACACAGCGCTTTACAATATAAAAGGGAGACAATATAGTTCCAATACAATAATATACAAGAGGATTAAGAGGGCCCTGCTCAGAAGAGTTTACAATCTAATAGGGTGGGGCAGGTGGTACAAAAGGTTGTAACTGTGGGGAATGAGCTGATGGAAGTGGTAAAAGATTAGTTGGAGACGTGATAGGCTTCCCTGAAGAGGTGAATTTTCAGGGATCGCCTGAAGGTAGCAAGAGTAGGGGATAGCCGGACAGGTTGAGGTAGCGAGTTCCAGAGGATGGGAGAGGCTCTGGAGAAATCCTGGAGACGAGCATGGGAGGAGGAGATGAGAGAGCTTGACAGTAGGAGGCCTTGACAAGAGCGGAGAGGACGGTTTGGGATATGTTTGGAGACAAGATTGGTGATGTAGCTCAGGGCAGAGTTGGGGGATGGCTTTGTAGGTTGTGGTTACTTAGTATTTTGAGATTAATTCGCTAGGTGATCGGGAGCCAGTGTAGGGATTGGAGGTGAGGTTTGGCAGACACTGAGCGGTTGGTAACGTGGATAAGTCCCGCAGCAGCATTCATGATAGACTTAAGAGGAGATACATAATTAAATGATAGAAAGGGGAAGGGGGAGGGGAATTAGGGAAAGGGAAAGGAAAGGGAAGGGAATCAGTCTGTTTAGAGCAGACCGAAAAGCGGTTACTATAAGCAACAGATTATAGATCCAAAAACGGAAATGATTATAAAATTTAATCATTTATTCCTATTATCATTTTAAATATATGTAAAAGGGAACATATAAAGGTGCAGTGTTATTATCAAAAGTGAATGGTCATACAGTACATAAATTAATTGGAAACACCTAATAGACAGACAGGACAAACAAATAACTAAACATGTAACAACACACTTGTCCGGACGTATGATTCAGTCTTATATTGATATGTAACCCAGTAAAGAATAGTATTTATTGTGTTAATTACCGTCCACCAGAGGATGTAAGGTAATCTAAACCACGTAAGTGGATTTATTATTAAAGTCAAATGGGTTTTACATTTGGTATAAGGCTGAGCCTGATGGGGTGGGGGAAGGGGGAAACCAGGGAAAAACTTGCAGAACCCCCCGGGAAGACCGATAGTTTCGGCCTGTCAAGGACCTTTGGAAAGAGTAGGGAAGTACCTAGACTCACTCCTTAAAGATATGGTCATTAACCTAAACTCTTTCGTACAGGACACACGTCAAGTACTGTCCAAGATTGAAGATCTGGGCTACTGTGAACAACCAGAAGAAGTTCTACTGGTTGGCATTGATGTAGAGTCCCTGTACACTTCAATTCCCCATTCGGTGGGTATCCAGGCCATAGAAAATTTTCTGGAATCCCACTACCCCCTATTGGGACCCCAAAATGAGTTTATAACCGAATTACTGCATTTTGCTTTGCACAATAATTTTTTTCAATTTTTGAACAAATTCTACCATCAGATAAGGGGTACTTCTATGGGGGCAGCCTGGGCCCCGGCCTATGCCTGTATCCATCTTGGACAGTGGGAGGAGGAGGATGTATACTCCTCGACGATGTACCGCCCCCACGTGATGACCTGGTGGCGGTACATCGACGATGTGTTGATGCTATGGCGAGGAACGCCAGAACTGCTACACCAATTTATGTTGGAACTTAATGCCAACCAACGGAATATACATCTAACCTACACATTTGATCATGAGAAATTATCCTTCCTTGACCTCCTAATTTCATTCAAACAGGGTAGACTTAAAACTTGCACATATCGCAAGGACACAGCGGCAAATACACTGCTGTTTTCTACAAGTCACCACCCTCACTGGTTAAAAAATGGGATTCCACTGGGCCAGTTCTTACGTATCAAACGGAACTGTACCAGTGTAGAGGACTACAGACGAGAAAGTCATGAACTATATCTTCGATTTCGAGAACGTGGTTATTCACATAGACAGATCAAACAGGCAAGGAAGAGAGCAGCAACTAGAGAGCGTTCTGACCTTCTAGCCCCAAAAAAACAAATAACCAATGAGGACTTACAACAAACCAATGACCCAATACGAATCATCACAACATTTGGGTCCCAGTGGGAACCAGTACGAAAAATACTGGAAAAGCACTGGGGCATTCTGACCAACACCCCAGATCTGGCCAGGATTGTTGGTAAATCACCTATGTTGGTGGCACGGCGAGCCAGAAACCTTGGAGATATGTTGGTAAAATCAGAGTTCACTAAAGAGCCACAAACTAACTGGCTCAATGAATACCCACGGGCAACAGGGATGTTCCCGTGCAATAGATGCCAGGTTTGCCCTTATGTTCATCGAACTAACACTTTCATGGACGCTCTGGGCATTAGATCCTTTCAGATTAGGGACCTCATAAATTGCTCAACCACTCGTGTCATATACATGATCACTTGTCCTTGCCCTAAGATTTATGTGGGCAAGACCAAGAGATCGCTGAGGATACGAGTCGGTGAGCATTTGAGAGAAATTAATAACAAAGAAAAAATTCCCGAGAAACCCCTAGCCAAACACTTTGCCCAGCATCATGGGCGTAGCTCTAGGGGTATGATGGTCAAAGGGATATACGTTCTCAAGCTGCCCACCAGAAGAGGCGATTACGATCGCATCCTCCTACAAAAGGAGAAGTGGTGGGTATATTGCTTAAAATCTCTTGTCCCGGTTGGCCTAAACACGGAGCTAAACTTGCAGGTGTTCTTGCCAACCTAGAGGTTGGCCATAATTATTAATAATTATAAAAATATTAAATCCTCTTTACTAACACTATACTTAGTGTCTTGGTAACACCTATTGGTCCCATTGCCTTATCAATAACCTCCCCTGGCACTTGAAATATACATTAAAATATTGCTCATCTTTTATCATTCTTTTACTTATCTCCTTTCCCTAATTTTTACTTTCATTTTGCTCTGACCTGTGCAAAAGGGCTCTCCAAGCCTTCCTAATAATAAATCAAATTAAGTGTAGGCATGTGACCAACTTTAGATCACCGTTGTGTGTGGCTTTTCCCCTTACTTAATCTCTTCCCTTCTCTCCCTCCATTGTTAGGATGTATATAACATTGGCTGCCATTAGCATTGACCTCTTCCCTATATGCATTATGTAATCATCTCCCTGACCTCTTCCTTTGCATAATAGCCCCAAGAAAAATGCATCTAGCCTCTCCTGCTAAATGCGTTCTGTGACTGCTAGCAAATACAAAAGTGTGAATGTCCATGCCGTCAGATGGAACCTGAAGAGAAACAAAGTTCGATTATTAAAAGTTCCCATCTAAAATGGATTCAACTGGCCGCGTCATGCATGCGGCAATGGAGATTAACTCCAAAAAGGTGAACATCTCATAGTAATTGGAAAAACCCGACAGGACGCAACTAAGGGTTGTCCTTCACACAACTCAACCCCTTAATGAGGCGCGTCACTGGTCCCAGTGAAATATAAACACGGGCTCCGTCCAGTAACGCGATACGTCCAGACGAAGCTACGCCACAGAGCACGGCGAAACGCGTTGACGTCACATCTCGCACAGTCACGTGACGTTGTCCTGAACGGAGTGGGTGGATCGACATGGCTCGGGGAACGTAAGCCCCAGTCAGTACCTACGATAGCGGCAACGACCGCGGCTACTGACATCAGGCACTTCAAAAGTAGCCACATTGGATTTCTTCCTGATACCGGTGAAGGTAACGCTCGGGGGACCTGGACTTCACTCCAATACCTGCTTCGGTTACCGGCCATCACACCATACAGGTTTGGCATAAACAACATCTTCAAATCAGCTGTTGATGTCAGGTAACTTGGGACCCATTTAAATACAAGAATTGGCTACATCCAGTTCCAACACGGAGACGCCCAATGGTAATGTACTTTGATTTATGGGTTGAAGTTGAGCTGCAGACAATGATAATGGGTCCAATTACACACTGTTTAAATGTGCATACCAGAGCTATGTTGTAAGAGCTACGCTATAAAAGCATTACAGATTTCTGTACCAATAACTATATTGATGAACTTCTTTTGCCAACAACTCTTGGAGGACATTTATCCATTTACCAATACAACAGCCTTCTTACCAACATCAACTAACCCCTCCAACCCTCAAGGACATTTTCTATTTGTGGACTCCCATTATGTACCTAATGCAAATCTTGCATCTAGGACATTTGTACCAATCCATACATGTCCTAATGGTTGCCCCCAGCGCTATCACCCCCCTTCCCTGGTTTCCCCCTTCCCCCACCCCATCAGGCTCAGCCTTATACCAAATGTAAAACCCATTTGACTTTAATAATAAATCCACTTACGTGGTTTAGATTACCTTACATCCTCTGGTGGACGGTAATTAACACAATAAATACTATTCTTTACTGGGTTACATATCAATATAAGACTGAATCATACGTCCGGACAAGTGTGTTGTTACATGTTTAGTTATTTGTTTGTCCTGTCTGTCTATTAGGTGTTTCCAATTAATTTATGTACTGTATGACCATTCACTTTTGATAATAACACTGCACCTTTATATGTTCCCTTTTACATATATTTAAAATGATAATAGGAATAAATGATTAAATTTTATAATCATTTCCGTTTTTGGATCTATAATCTGTTGCTTATAGTAACCGCTTTTCGGTCTGCTCTAAACAGACTGATTCCCTTCCCTTTCCTTTCCCTTTCCCTAATTCCCCTCCCCCTTCCCCTTTCTATCATTTAATTATGTATGCTTACATGGTTACAGCAACAACCTCATCAGGTAGATGATCCACAGTGGGTGACATTTTTTCTTTACCCACACATAAACGGAACTTGCGCAAATCCCCATCCCCAAACCCCAATTTGTTTATAGTCCAATGGTGATCTTTAAGTTCACTTCTAGCAAGTTTTTTAATATATCCTCAGTGCAGTATTCAATACCTTAAAAAACTCTTTATTATTTAAGTCACATGTGGGATGGCTTTCATGTTGGGAGACGACATAGATCAGGAGATTAGAACAGCTTTCCAGAATGACACACCACACACTTTCGATCAGGATGATGAAATTAAAAACAAGTTCAAAGAGCATAAGAAGTTATTGATAAGACACCTGAATCGCAAGTGGGATGTGTCATCTCTGGAAACCTATATTCAACACCGAATTGTTCCAAGAGGTCTAAGAGACAAGACAATTCCAGCTGAACACCTCCATACTGACACCTTCTTGCCAAAATGGAAGGAACTCTGCATTAGTCATGGACTAAATGTTATGGGACTAATAGTACAGGAGGAAAAAATCCAATTAATTAGCATACAGCAACAGATACAGGAGAGTGCACGAGGGTTAGAGGAACTAAAAGATAAGGAGGAATTCGTAAGGCAAAACGATCTTCTAAAGAAAGAGATAGAAAAAGTACAATTAAATCTTAAAATCACCAAACAGGGAAAATTTAGACGTGATTTAGCTGACTTTGATAAGGACGAAGTCTTCGACCTTACCATACGTCGTGGACGAAGCAAATCACAGGGACGTGGCATTAGATCACAATCGCGACGTCGCCGTAATAAATCACTTAGTGACACTGACGAGGACACTCTAAAAACGGTAACTTTTTTAGAGCACGAGGGGGCGGACCAAGGATTCGACCAGGTACCACCCCCAAAGCCAAAAATAAGGACACAATCCAGGAACCAGAAGCTACCCAAACCAACACAGGAACGAACACATACCAGGAGTCAGAACAAATAACAACAGTCAATACCAAACAATCGGAAAGTACCGACATGAGAGTAATTAATTTATCAGATCATGATTTAAATTCAGACCACCTGAACCTCCTGCAAAAGGGTATGACCTTCTCTCCAGTAGCCAATATGGACGAATTTACAGTCTTCAAGGATATCACATTATTTCTAAGAAAGGCCTTCTTCCGATTACTCTATTGTACAGAGGATATCGGAGCGACGATGGCCCAGCCAGCAGATCCAGAAGATCAGCTGGCTCTCGATATCCTAAATTCGCTACTGGATGAGAACGCCACACCCGATGAGGAATCAGTTCCCTCAATAAGACGAGCTAACTTAAAGATACGATCCCAAAAGATGCCTACACTATCAAAAAATAGATGGCTTAACACTTTCCTGGACATGGTCCAAATGGACCTGGAAAGGATTGATTGGACAAAAAAATCACCAGATAATCTAACAGCTGGTGAAAGACAAGCCCTCTCGGATTTGGAAGGTAGGAAGGATATTGTTATCAAAAATAGCGATAAGGGAGGCAACGTAGTCCTACTGAACCCAGAGCAATATGAATTAGAAGTTAATAGACAACTAAAAGACAAATCAACCTATCATCAACTTGACCATAACCCCTTCCCCCTACTGATTGATGAGCTAAACAAAAAACTAAAATATGCAAGAGATGAGGGTTTATTAACAGTAAAGGACTATAATTACCTTTGCGTTCATGAATATAACATACCAACCTTTTACATTATACCTAAAGTACATAAAAACTTGCAGAACCCCCCGGGAAGACCGATAGTTTCGGCCTGTCAAGGACCTTTGGAAAGAGTAGGGAAGTACCTAGACTCACTCCTTAAAGATATGGTCATTAACCTAAACTCTTTCGTACAGGACACACGTCAAGTACTGTCCAAGATTGAAGATCTGGGCTACTGTGAACAACCAGAAGAAGTTCTACTGGTTGGCATTGATGTAGAGTCCCTGTACACTTCAATTCCCCATTCGGTGGGTATCCAGGCCATAGAAAATTTTCTGGAATCCCACTACCCCCTATTGGGACCCCAAAATGAGTTTATAACCGAATTACTGCATTTTGCTTTGCACAATAATTTTTTTCAATTTTTGAACAAATTCTACCATCAGATAAGGGGTACTTCTATGGGGGCAGCCTGGGCCCCGGCCTATGCCTGTATCCATCTTGGACAGTGGGAGGAGGAGGATGTATACTCCTCGACGATGTACCGCCCCCACGTGATGACCTGGTGGCGGTACATCGACGATGTGTTGATGCTATGGCGAGGAACGCCAGAACTGCTACACCAATTTATGTTGGAACTTAATGCCAACCAACGGAATATACATCTAACCTACACATTTGATCATGAGAAATTATCCTTCCTTGACCTCCTAATTTCATTCAAACAGGGTAGACTTAAAACTTGCACATATCGCAAGGACACAGCGGCAAATACACTGCTGTTTTCTACAAGTCACCACCCTCACTGGTTAAAAAATGGGATTCCACTGGGCCAGTTCTTACGTATCAAACGGAACTGTACCAGTGTAGAGGACTACAGACGAGAAAGTCATGAACTATATCTTCGATTTCGAGAACGTGGTTATTCACATAGACAGATCAAACAGGCAAGGAAGAGAGCAGCAACTAGAGAGCGTTCTGACCTTCTAGCCCCAAAAAAACAAATAACCAATGAGGACTTACAACAAACCAATGACCCAATACGAATCATCACAACATTTGGGTCCCAGTGGGAACCAGTACGAAAAATACTGGAAAAGCACTGGGGCATTCTGACCAACACCCCAGATCTGGCCAGGATTGTTGGTAAATCACCTATGTTGGTGGCACGGCGAGCCAGAAACCTTGGAGATATGTTGGTAAAATCAGAGTTCACTAAAGAGCCACAAACTAACTGGCTCAATGAATACCCACGGGCAACAGGGATGTTCCCGTGCAATAGATGCCAGGTTTGCCCTTATGTTCATCGAACTAACACTTTCATGGACGCTCTGGGCATTAGATCCTTTCAGATTAGGGACCTCATAAATTGCTCAACCACTCGTGTCATATACATGATCACTTGTCCTTGCCCTAAGATTTATGTGGGCAAGACCAAGAGATCGCTGAGGATACGAGTCGGTGAGCATTTGAGAGAAATTAATAACAAAGAAAAAATTCCCGAGAAACCCCTAGCCAAACACTTTGCCCAGCATCATGGGCGTAGCTCTAGGGGTATGATGGTCAAAGGGATATACGTTCTCAAGCTGCCCACCAGAAGAGGCGATTACGATCGCATCCTCCTACAAAAGGAGAAGTGGTGGGTATATTGCTTAAAATCTCTTGTCCCGGTTGGCCTAAACACGGAGCTAAACTTGCAGGTGTTCTTGCCAACCTAGAGGTTGGCCATAATTATTAATAATTATAAAAATATTAAATCCTCTTTACTAACACTATACTTAGTGTCTTGGTAACACCTATTGGTCCCATTGCCTTATCAATAACCTCCCCTGGCACTTGAAATATACATTAAAATATTGCTCATCTTTTATCATTCTTTTACTTATCTCCTTTCCCTAATTTTTACTTTCATTTTGCTCTGACCTGTGCAAAAGGGCTCTCCAAGCCTTCCTAATAATAAATCAAATTAAGTGTAGGCATGTGACCAACTTTAGATCACCGTTGTGTGTGGCTTTTCCCCTTACTTAATCTCTTCCCTTCTCTCCCTCCATTGTTAGGATGTATATAACATTGGCTGCCATTAGCATTGACCTCTTCCCTATATGCATTATGTAATCATCTCCCTGACCTCTTCCTTTGCATAATAGCCCCAAGAAAAATGCATCTAGCCTCTCCTGCTAAATGCGTTCTGTGACTGCTAGCAAATACAAAAGTGTGAATGTCCATGCCGTCAGATGGAACCTGAAGAGAAACAAAGTTCGATTATTAAAAGTTCCCATCTAAAATGGATTCAACTGGCCGCGTCATGCATGCGGCAATGGAGATTAACTCCAAAAAGGTGAACATCTCATAGTAATTGGAAAAACCCGACAGGACGCAACTAAGGGTTGTCCTTCACACAACTCAACCCCTTAATGAGGCGCGTCACTGGTCCCAGTGAAATATAAACACGGGCTCCGTCCAGTAACGCGATACGTCCAGACGAAGCTACGCCACAGAGCACGGCGAAACGCGTTGACGTCACATCTCGCACAGTCACGTGACGTTGTCCTGAACGGAGTGGGTGGATCGACATGGCTCGGGGAACGTAAGCCCCAGTCAGTACCTACGATAGCGGCAACGACCGCGGCTACTGACATCAGGCACTTCAAAAGTAGCCACATTGGATTTCTTCCTGATACCGGTGAAGGTAACGCTCGGGGGACCTGGACTTCACTCCAATACCTGCTTCGGTTACCGGCCATCACACCATACAGGTTTGGCATAAACAACATCTTCAAATCAGCTGTTGATGTCAGGTAACTTGGGACCCATTTAAATACAAGAATTGGCTACATCCAGTTCCAACACGGAGACGCCCAATGGTAATGTACTTTGATTTATGGGTTGAAGTTGAGCTGCAGACAATGATAATGGGTCCAATTACACACTGTTTAAATGTGCATACCAGAGCTATGTTGTAAGAGCTACGCTATAAAAGCATTACAGATTTCTGTACCAATAACTATATTGATGAACTTCTTTTGCCAACAACTCTTGGAGGACATTTATCCATTTACCAATACAACAGCCTTCTTACCAACATCAACTAACCCCTCCAACCCTCAAGGACATTTTCTATTTGTGGACTCCCATTATGTACCTAATGCAAATCTTGCATCTAGGACATTTGTACCAATCCATACATGTCCTAATGGTTGCCCCCAGCGCTATCACCCCCCTTCCCTGGTTTCCCCCTTCCCCCACCCCATCAGGCTCAGCCTTATACCAAATGTAAAACCCATTTGACTTTAATAATAAATCCACTTACGTGGTTTAGATTACCTTACATCCTCTGGTGGACGGTAATTAACACAATAAATACTATTCTTTACTGGGTTACATATCAATATAAGACTGAATCATACGTCCGGACAAGTGTGTTGTTACATGTTTAGTTATTTGTTTGTCCTGTCTGTCTATTAGGTGTTTCCAATTAATTTATGTACTGTATGACCATTCACTTTTGATAATAACACTGCACCTTTATATGTTCCCTTTTACATATATTTAAAATGATAATAGGAATAAATGATTAAATTTTATAATCATTTCCGTTTTTGGATCTATAATCTGTTGCTTATAGTAACCGCTTTTCGGTCTGCTCTAAACAGACTGATTCCCTTCCCTTTCCTTTCCCTTTCCCTAATTCCCCTCCCCCTTCCCCTTTCTATCATTTAATTATGTATGCTTACATGGTTACAGCAACAACCTCATCAGGTAGATGATCCACAGTGGGTGACATTTTTTCTTTACCCACACATAAACGGAACTTGCGCAAATCCCCATCCCCAAACCCCAATTTGTTTAAGAGGAGATAGCCTATAGAGAGGCAGGCCAATAAGAAGGGAGTTGCAATAGTCAAGGCGAGCGATAACGAGGGAGTGAATGAGGAGTTTGGTGGTTTCATTTGTTAAAAAGGGGCGAATTTTAGAGATGTTACAGAGGTGAATTCTACAAGTGCCAGTTTTGTTCCACTAACCTTTGCCATGGGTTTTCTTTACTTTTTATGGTGTCCCCTGCCCTCATGTTTCTGTGTGGTATATGAGAGACTAATTATGTTTTTCAAACATTACTACTCTGCACAGCATGTCTTAGCTGCAGAGATCTGAACCAGTAAAAAAAGAAAAACTGATAGGACACAATGGGAGTGTTCACTGCTCTGCCCCTTCATGCAGGGCTGCTGTTAGAAATCATGGGGCCCCGTACAGCCTAAAAGTCAGCCCCCCATATATCAATTTTATTTTTTTTACTAAAAATACACTAAAATTATTATTAGCGGACACAAACATAACAGAGAACCTGCGTAAATGAGCCCTTTTATAATAGAACAGGGAGGGGGATCGGTGCAGGGGAAGCAATTACAAGAACAATGTCCTATGTCTGTGTCTCTCCCTGCAGCAGCTGAAAGCTGGTGGGAGGGAGAGAAACCAGCTTTTAGCTGCTGAGCCGCACAGGGCATATTTGTGTTAATTCCCCTCCAATTGACCACACCGATTACTCCTGCTGTTCGGGCCCCTCTGTGTGCCGGGGCCCCCTACAAGAGGACTGGTGGTCCCCCCCTATCAGCGGCCCTGCCTTCATGAATTGTGCTGTCAGTTTTCATAATCTGCAGGGCACAGATATGGTGTGAGGGGTTCATATTTCCTTCTCATATATGTAAAATAAATCAGATGAAGGTGGTAATAGGACATATTGTTTTCAACAGCTCCCTGCTTTCAAACATTATCCTGTTTCCTAAAGTATGCAAATGTAAATTAAGGTTTCACTTGCCCCAGTAGCAAAAATGAATCATCATAATCTCACGTGGCTTCATTTATTTCATAAAACTAAAACAGCTTTCAGCAGTGCATTGCATTTTATGCAGCTGAAAAGAGCAAACCAGATTGGTAGGAATGAGATTGGTCTCAAACTGGTTGAAGTTGCACATTCCAGACCAGGGGTAGGGAAGATGTAAAAAACAAATTCATCCTACCTATAGACAAAAATAGCACAATAATAGTGATGGGATTACTCACATCTGGAACTAATCGTGATTGCAAATTGGGGGAAAAGCACATTTGTAATTTCATTATATCTGCTGGGTGTATTTTACAGAATATCCTGTAGACTTGTGCACAACGGAAAAATTCGTTCCGTTTCGGTTCGTTTCTTTCCGGTCCTGTTGATTCGTAATCATTCGTAATTTTGCTAGACGGGATTTTTCGTGTTCGGACTCATTCGTATTTTTGCAAGCGACATTTTTCGTTGAATTTTTTGTTGCTTTATAATTCGTACTTTCGGTAGAGTACGTTGTTTTTCGTTGATTCTGGACACAACTCCTACTTTCGTAACTTTTTTTGGGTTCGTTGATTCGTAATTTTCCGTGTCTCTCTCACAACGACGCTGCCTATTATGCCTAATGTGCTTCGAATGGATTTGTACTTTTCTAAATACATAGCGGTTATTTGTAACGATTCGAAATCTCGTATTTTACTTTCGTTTTTTACATGCGGCTATAGGCTCCGCCCCTGTACACCATTTTGAGAGGGTTCAGCACGGTGAGGGAGAAGCAGAGAGCAGAGCAGAGTGAGTGTTATTGTGCTTCGAATGGATTTGAAATCTCGTATTTTACTTTCGTTTTTTCATGCGGCTATAGCCTCCGCCCCTGTACACCATTTTGAGAGGGAGTTCAGCATGGTGAGGGAGAAGCAGAGAGCAGAGTGAGTGTTATTGTGCTTCGAATGTATTCGTACATTCGTAACTTTTTTCATAACGAATTATGCCGAAGACCTTCGGGCATTCGCTATTTTGCGGTATAATTTATTTCGGATTCGGTTTTATTCGTAATTGCTCTGTTCGGAAATTCGAATGCTTCCGAATGTCCGAAAGTTGCTAAATTCGGACGAATTTTGATTCGTTACGAAACGAATTGCACAAGCCTAATATCCTGTATAGCCTGGGATTCAAAAAAACTTGATATATTTGTTTACAACCCTGTTAGCACTAAATGCAAAACTTTTACCCCAAAAACATTTTTAAATGAAGGCATATCTAACCGAGATACTGAAGTCTAGCCTTTTAATAACCCTTAACCTCAGGCTCACTTTAGGCGTTACCATAAATGGAGCCCTTAATCATAAATTAAATCTTTAACACTAATATGAACCCCGAAACTTAAACTTTATCTATAAGGCCTTACCTTTGCCTAACCTTCACACAGCAATATGACAGGCATGATACCCTTTTCCATGAAAACATTAACATTCTAAAAAAAAATGTACTTGCTAGTTTTCAGACCCTACTGTTAAAGCGGTGGTCAACCCAGAACATTTTTTAACACTAAAATTCATATAAAAAAAAGAAAAAAATTAACAGAATTTTTTTTTATATACTCACCCGAAATGCCCGTTGCTATGCGGAAGTCCCCTATTCTGCCTCTTCCTTTGCCTCCATGTATGTCCTTCCGCTTCCACTTCTTGTGAATGGGGCGCGCTGCCTTCTGGGAACTGTGTGTATCCCAGGAGGCATCCGCCCATTCACAAAGCTCCGTGCGAGTCGCGCATGCGCAGTAGGAAACGGGCAGTGAAGCCGTAAGGCTTCACTGTCTGTTTCCCTTAGTCAGGATGGAGGAGCCGGGACCTGCCAGCACCGATCGTTCGCTGTTGCGGGCCCGACATCGCGGGCAAGTAGGACAGGTAAGTGTCCTTATTAAAAGGCAGCAGCTACAGTGTTAGTAGCTGCTGACTTTAAAAAAAAAATTGCGGGTGAAATCCCGCTTTAAACTGACATGTTAGTAGTAGAGTTATAGTCCAAAAACTGACACATATCGAGGCTGCTAAGGCTTTAATGACTTTAGTGACTCATGGTCACAAACTTAAACTCTGACACTAAATCTACTCAACAATAACTATTTCTAAATTGTAATCTTAGCCCTTAACTAAGGAGTTTTACTTCCATTTTTTAATGTGCTCTGTCCCCCAGTGAACACAGTACATGTTGCACCTTGTACCATCTTCCTTCTTCGTCCTTGGCAGTCCAACAATACAGTTAGCAAGGAGATAGCGGCAGTGACAGATATCACTCTTCTCTGTCCCATGCACTTACCCGCTAACCTGGAACATTTTAACTGACAACCCCCACTCCACCACCACCAGCACAACCTTCCCTCTGCATTCTATGTGAGATGCTTGTCTTGGCAATTGGTCAGTTGCTTGAAGACAGAGAAATAAGCTGTCCGTCAAGGCAGATGTCTTCTTGCTAGATGTGTTGTCGGATATTTATGGAGGAAGGAGGGGGGCCCTTTCCTAACTTATAGCTATCTTTAGTCAGCACATAGGAGGATAGGACAAAGTACTACATGTACTTTGTCCCTTGGGGAGCACGACACATTTGGAGGAAGTGTCACCACTGTGTTCTTCACTATTCTCCTTGCTGGAGACGTAGCGGTCCCTGATGACCTGCAGTACAAGGATTTTGCTGCTTCTGCTTGATTCATTCTGTAGATTTGTGCTTTCTGCCTCTCTGCGCAGAGACATAGTGCAGCATAAAACATGGAGATTCAGTAATGAGGGAAAGATCAGCTACAGGGACATCGCAAGAAAAACTAGTGACAAGTCCTTTGTCTTTTGGATGCACAACTTCCACGGTTTATGGCCCCTTCATTATCAACAGAAGCGAATCAAGTTTGCTAGAATACGTTTATTGTGTATTGGTAACCTAAAGGAATTTTTTTATGACAATTAAAAAAGTAAGCAGAGATACAAAAAAAACTAGATAAGATTAGCAATATTCAGCAATGATATGGAAATGAAAACCTAGCCTTTGCATATAAGCATTGTACCCAGAAGGCATGTCTTTTTATACAGCATGCTTTGGCAAAAGGGCAGGACAAAAGCAAGTCTCTGGGTCATTATGGAATCCCTTTAACAAGTTCTATAAATCTATTACAAATAGAATCATTTCTTTTCTTTCTAAAAAGGGTTTTGTAAGCTCTTTCACAGCTGACCACAAACCAAACAGAGAAGGCGCCCACCAAGCCAACAACATTTTAAAAAGTTACACTTAAACAAAACCTATTAAACTCTTCATTCCTCAGTGTCAGTTGGAGCCATATTCTGTACAAGATATTTGGTTTCACGTCTTAAGTTACATTTAGCTGTCAAAGCCATCAGATACTGCTGGAATTTAGTTACCTATCAGATAATCTCACCCTGAAGGCCCAAACAAGAATTACCTGATAGTAACCAAACTAGTTCTACAGGAGACGACCTGACTGAAAAGTTAACTTCAGGAGACTAATCTAGTATACTAATAAAACATATCTTATGGGTTCTTCTTGACTAAAAAAATTAGATTTTTAAGATATGAACACTTTTGGCTAGCAAAAATAAATATTACCACATTTGTGGCACCCCTGATAGTAGAGATGCTAGTCTCATTTGTGGGAGGTTAGATGCTCACAGGACAGTTCATTTATTTAATGTGCCCATCCAGTGTTTAAAGCATGTAAGTAAGTTCTCTATATACATTGGACTAGAAGATAATCAATTTATAAAAAAAAAAATATTGTTTCTACCTAAATTATATGTTCCGCATAAACTTTTTTGTTGTTGTGGATAGTGAGGAAAATGTAAACCCCTTTTAGTTGTTTTTACTACCATCTGCGGCTCCATTAGTTATATTTCTCCTTACTTCCTGCTGTCTTTCTCTTACTCTGCTAAAAAAGTTTTTTTCTTTATTTCTGCCTGGCCATTTGAGATTTCCCCTCACTACCGGTCTGGTAAAATGTTAGCAGGACAGGAAGTGAAGGGAAATCTCTTCCCAATTTAGCACTGAAAACCTGATGCCATTGACCATATGCTGCCCCATACATCATGGGACTTTTTTTAAATAAAGTATTTGCCCAAAACTGTGTCTGTCTATTTACCCTTTACATTTTTTTTTTGTGAATGAGTAGGGGTACGTCCTTAATAAACCACATGGAGGGTGGTATCTGGGTGCCCCCTTCGTGTTAAGATTCTGATAAGCTCCCTGCCCTTAGACCTCCACTACCACCAAACCAGGGTTGTGGGGAAGCGGTCCTCATCAAAGCCGGCAGCCCTCAAAATTTCCACTTGCCTGCTCGCATTAGGCAAGTAGAAATAACCTCAGGGCAAGTGTGGAGCCGCAGCGGAGGGGGGGTGTGCGCCACCGGCAGGCGGGTTTGATCAGGAGCCAATTCTCCTGCCAGCCTCCGCCCCCTGTCATTCTCTTAGCAGGGCCTGGCATACAGCGAGAGTCGGCAAAGAACTAGATGAGGAGGGGGCGGGGTGGGAGCAGGACAGGGAGGGGGTTGGGGAGGAGCTGCCAAAGTTTACTTTTCCTATTAAAAATCTGGTTTCCTATTAACCGCCTAGCAACCAATCACCAGCTTGTTAATAGGAAAAGTTAACTTTGGCAGCTCCCGCTCCCCTGTCCAATGCTGTGCTCCGCAATCAGTGAATGTGTCATTCATTGGTTTTAATTTTTTAATGCTATAGTTAATATAGCATTCAAATATTTACCTACCAAGGCAGTAATGATGTGTACAGTACCCATTGTAGCCAATCATATTTTATCCTTATTTTATTTATCACAGTCAGATCAATGAAATATCCTTTATGTAACATTGTTAAAGTTGTTGTTGTTAATATTTATTTTTGTAACCTAATTCTGCATAAAGCATTTAACAATGTAATATCATGAGATAATTTACGAGGGCATGTTCAGGGGCGGAATTAGGAGCACGGTAGGGTAGGGGTTGGGTGGGGCAACTGGTGTCGAATTTAAAAAAGGTAAAGGAAGCAGTAAAGGTCCCAGACCCCATGCAAATAAAATATATATATATATAAATTTAAAAAATCTCAATAATCTAATTAAATAACAGTTAGACCCCATTCCCACAGGGGCGACTCGTCAGGCGTCTCAGCCGCCTGACGAGTCGCGTCCCATTCTGTACAATGGAACCGTTCTAAGCGGAGCGACTGAAGTCGCTCCGACTTAGAAAAAGGTTCCTGTACGACTTCAAGGCGACTTCCATTGACTTCAATACAGAAGTCATTTTGGAAGTCTGCTTTGAAGTCGTGTGGAGATCGCCCAGCACAGTCGTGGCACAAGTCGTGCCGCCCCTGTGTGAATAGGCTCTGAGGGCCTGCATGTTGCAAAGTGTAATACACCTGCAGTATAAAAAATAAAAATAAAAATCTGCGCTCCTAAAAGTGTATAAATCATAAATTAAACATCACCACAGTGATTATACAAATACATATAAGAAACTCCAATATTAAAGGTGAATAAAAAAATTAGTAAAAGTCCATAATATAATTTAGACATGTGCACACTGAAATATTTCGTTTCGGAATTACGTTTTCGGCCGAAAAATAAATTTATTTAGTTACTCACGAAATTCCTTTTTATTACTTTTGTTTTTCGTTAAAAAATGCATTCGTCCGAAAATCCAAATTAATTAAGGTTGAATCTGTCATTGAAGGCTTATGGTGTCTCTCGAATGTTCTAAGAAGATTCGACAGAGCAGCTAAACTGTACGACGCTGCAATCATACATTTCCGGTCGAATGTTCCGCCCACAAGCTATAGAAGAATTCTAATGTTGTATGACACTAGTAATAATTATATTTATTAATTATTACTAGTCAACCAACATTAGAATTCTTCTATAGCCTATGGGCAGAGCCTTTGACCATAAATGTCCGCTCGCTGCGATCGTATGTTTTTAGCTGCTTCGTCGAATCTTCATGTCTCTATAATGTCTAATCTTTTCCCTCTATGTCGAATCTTTTCTCTCTATGTAGAATAATCTTGGACTAATAGAATTTAAGGTTAGGCACATTCTACCACAGGTTCGATAGACACAGATTGTTATTGTCAGCGTCATGTCGAATCTCCTATCTATATCGAACTGTTGTCGCAACAAAAACGAAAATAAAGCATTTGTTTATGTCGGATCTTTCGGATTTCGAATTCTGCACTTTCGTTATCGTTTGTTAAAACGATAATGAAAATACCCGAAATTCGGACGAAAATGCATTCGGATGAAAACGAATGCACATGTCTATAATATATCCCAAGTGCAAATAGTGTCCTTTGTGAGTATAGGAAAGTCTCTTTTTCCGCCAGCATGCAGACACACTACGCACTCACCAGACTAATTTGACCCCTATTACAGGAAATCAAATTGCGCATAAAGGGAGAAATCCCAGGGTATCAAACATGAGATCATGAAAATGGAATCCAAGTCACTGCTGTCATTCATTCAATATGCAGATAAATGTTTTGTTAACTGCCATATAAAGATAAAGAGGGTGAGGAAAGAGCGCTCTCATAGTGTAGTATTAAAAATCATTTATTTAAAAAAGCTGTATTGCACTTACATCTATGAAGAAAAAGATCAGCATGTATAGTATTGGGAACACCAGTTTGCTCTCCACCTGCGTTCCAGCTGACCGAAAATAATGCTATTTGCACTTGGGATATATTATGGACTTCACAATCATTTTTATTCACCTTTAATATTGGAGTTACTTATATGTATTTGTACATTCATTGTTGTGATGTTAAAGGTATGATTTATATACTTTTAGGAACGTGGTTAACTGGTGGCGAGTAACTCTTAAGGCCTGGATAGTAGCTCAGGACTTGAAATTTTGAGCCCTAACCACGGGGACAATGTGCTTTTGTCAGAGGAGTCCCCCTTTCCTGGCCTGCCAGGCTTTATACTTGAATAAGTATCTGGTGTGGATTTTTGGGGGCAGAATGGGTTAATGTTTTTTTTTTTTTTTTCAATACCTTTTTATTGAGAGACAGAATACAAAATACAGATAACAAAGAACAGTTGACATGAGCAGGAGAAGTCCTCCAAATGACAGGTCATACAGGTAAGTATGGACACCTGACGTGTTTAGTAGTCACGTACTACCAAGCATAATTGAGGCGACTCTTGAGGCCCAAAGCCACTTAATAAACACCTGCCAGAATGTCACGTTAGGATGGGTTAATGCTTGGGTGTTCATCTGAATACCCGAACAGCCAAGGTACGAACTAAACCGTAAGCTCATCCCTACGCCTTCCCTCTCTGCTCTAGAGTGAACCTGCTGCTTGCCCTGCAAACTACAAGTTCTCTTTTAATAGTGCTATTATTTCAACATATGTTTATAGGCAATACAATTAAATTTAGGAATTTCACACATTGCACATAAGGGCTCTCTGACAATGGTTTAAAAATCTGCATATCAGGATGTAATATCTTTTAATATATGGTCAACTTAAAGCTGCCTTAGAAATTAGTAAAACTCATATCAGCCTGCAAGCCAGCAAAACAAAACACTGATACGGATGATATTTAATTCTTAAAGTTTCACTTTCAGATGTCAGAATCTCTCTGCTTTAAATTTGTATTTGTGCCATACGACCTTGTGCACTAGTATTCAAAGTCCAGTGATTATCTTCATTGTCTGCCTTCCTCCAGTCACGCCTGTAGCTTCAGAGTCATCCAGTTGTACATTCATATAGAATAGTCTCACACTACCCCCCAGTGTTCAAGTGAACATATTATATTTACAACAAGCGGTTTAAATGGAAAATCCTCTGAAGAGGAATAGGTTATATTTATGCTGCCATATATTCGTCTATATGAGTATGTTTGCCCTGTAAATTGCTGTATTCCACCTGTCATAAGTGTATTTCACTGAGCTGGCGTATTACTTATTTGCAGACAAGGTGATATTTCATTGAAATTCATGCATACTTTACAAAATCTGTCACCAGTCTATTCTCTGCTTTAATTAGATGAAGCATTTATTATGATTGATCCTGCATAGAAATACATATTCACCACTGCTTGACTTGTTAACCTCCAATGTCCAAACCAAAGCCCTTGTCATTTGTCAGGGAGACATATTGCTTTAATATTAGTAAGGGAAATTTATGGCAAAGTCTATACAAAATCTTGCATATATAAAATAAAATCTATCAATATTATGTAAAATATCATGTATTACAGTTACGTTTTATGCATATTATGCACCATGAGATTATAAAAGTCGGCAGTACCAAGAGCGACCATAATGCTTAAAGTGCAGTAATCCATAGCAACTAGTTGGACTTTGGCTTTATCACTTTGGAGATATCAGTGTGATAGCAGATGATGGGTTGCTATACATTACAGCATTTCAGAATGCACTTTTATCAAATGTTTCAGTTACCCATGTGGTTCTTTTTCACAGGTGAACAAGCATGTTCTTTACAACATACCAACATACTATTGTACAAGCGGCTTTTCTTAGCTGCTGCCAAGTGGCACACCTTCTAAACTTAGTGGATCCAACTGCCTAATTCCACTCTACCCTTTAAGTAGGTTCTAAGAGAAGCACACAGACAAATCTGAGAAGGTCTGGTAACCTTGGCATGAACATCCTCTAAGCATCAAATGACTCTGAGTAAATGCTTGTACTTAGTGAATGTACCCTCTGAACTACTATTCACAGTTCTAACTAAAGCTACAACAGAAATTACATGATTGTCGCCCAGTCTGAACAGTAATCCTGTGTCTATGGCATGGGAGCCCAACCTATGGCCCTCCAGCTGTTGCAGAACTATCAGTTCCTTCATGCCTCTGCCTTTGGGAGTCATGCTTGTAACTATTCAGCCTTGTAATGAGACTTGTAGTTCTGCAACAGCTGGAGGGCCACAGGTTCAGCACCCATGGTCTATGGCCAGTAGACACCCTTGGCTGACCAACACCTGAACAAAAGATTGATAACTGTACATAGGTTGCCTTGTAGTACCACTTTTCACCACCAGGAACAGTCAAGCAGCCTATTATCGCTGTATAGGAGAAAAGTGCTCACTGCATGGAGCCACACCAATGGATTTTATATAGTGTAGAAGTTTATTAAACTTTTCACTTAAAATCATTTAAATGGTAGCAAACAAGAGATTACGATCAAGATGCACTTACAAAGATGGCTGACACCTCTTGTTGAAAATGCAGAGACCGGGAGGTACAGTGCCTGGCTCCTGATAGCTGTCTTCTGGGACTTCTATAAACCTGTGATTTGTAAGTAATAGCGAAAAATCCAGGAGGTGTAAAAAAAAAGAGTTTAAGGAAGTTGGTGTACCTCCTGCTTACTGTACTGTAGATCATTCAGGATAATATACTGTATTTATCGGTGTATAACACGCACAGGCGTATAACATGCACCCTAACTTTAAGAGGGAAGTCTCATGAAAAAAACTTTCCACAGCCCCCTGCGTATAACACGCAGACACAGTTTGCCCTCTATTTTCAGGGTAAAAAAGTGAGTGTTATACGCCAATAAATACAGTAATTATCTAGGGTCATCACTTATACCTACAGTTGCTAGAAATCTTTTTTGGCCAGCCAAGATCGGTTAGGAGGTCATGGGTGTGTGAGTAATTGGACAACTGTTTGTAAAGAGGAGGAAGGTGGTGTATTTTTTTCTATTAACTTTGTTCACTATACTGTATACGGTATATACATTTTTGTATTTACTGTATATACTCGAGTATAAGCCGAGTTTTTCAGCACATTTTTTTGTGCTGAAAATGCCCCCCTCGGCTTATACTCGAGTCAGGTTTCCTCACTGTGTCCATCTGCACCTTCCCAGCTGACCTGTGAAGGTTTCTGCCTTGTGGTAATGAAGGGTAATGATCTGGAGGAGGAAGGAAGGAATTACGGTAATTCTCTACATCTCCCGGCGCTGTTATATTATGTAGTCTAGTCGGCGGCTGTGCAGTGTGCCAAAGCCCCGCCTTTTCCTCGTCCGTGATAGACTGAACACTGATGGACGAGGACGTCAGTGTTCAGCCTATCATGGACGAGGAGAAGGCGGGGCTTTGGTACACAGCATGGCCGCCGACTAGACTACATAATATCACAGCACCGGGAGATGTAGAGAATTAATTCCTTCCTTCCTCCTCCAGACCCATGGTCGGCAAAAACAAACGGAGGAAGATAAGCAGACATCCCCTGCGCTGCGCCGCTCTGATCATCAGTGCTAGACTGCCAGTGATCTGTGTTTCCCAGCAAGCTTGGTCACCATCATGTTGTCTGTCACCACTAGTCTCCTGCTACAGCCAGCTATGCCTCTCTGCCCACTGCCGCACGGTCCAGCTGCAGAGGTGAGCCCCAGTCACCTGGTAAGTAAACATTTTCACTGCTACTGAAATTGCTGGTGAGGTTGCATCTGATCGCTGCTGGTGAGGTTGCATCTGATCGCTGCTGGTGAGGTTGCATCTGATCGCTGCTAGTGAGGTTGCATCTGATCGCTGCTGGTGAGGTTGCATCTGATCGCTACTGGTGAGGTTGCATTTGATTTCTGCTGGTGAGGTTGCATTTGATTTCTGCTGGTGAGGTTGCATTTGCTGGGCACTGTTACTAGGAGTCAGTGAGGCTGAGGTATGCAGATGGACACAGTGAGGCTGCAAATGGGCATTGTTGACCCTTTTTTCCACTTACAGTAGCTGCTGCATTCTCACCCCAGGCTTATACTCGAGTCAATACGTTTTCCCAGTTTTTTGTGGTAAAATTAGATGCCTCGACTTATATTCGGGCCGGCTTATACTCGAGTATATACGGTAATATAATTAGCATTTTCTGCGTGGAGTTATTCTCACTGTGGTGTCCAAATCCATTAATATAGTTGAACAATAAATACTTGTACACACACTGCTGTCTTTTGGAGCTTCGCCTTTGTTTGGCACATGAACATTTTTCTTAGCTTAATGAGCACTACGCGTCACATTGTAGTTTTTAGGTAGGTAGAATTTTAACACACACATCCCTTAATGCACCATATTTCAAAATAGGGCAGACAATCATTACTATTTAGAGGTTCTATAGGTTCTCTACACACTGCAACCTGAGACCACAACATATGCATGGGGTGTGTATGCTTTAGCAGTAAGGGGATCATAATCATTAGGTGATTGTATGTTGTACATCCACATGCTCGTAGAAACTCACATTGCAAGCATACCAGTTGTCCTAGTGTTTTCTGCCTACTCCTTTGCTTTTCCTCTTAGTAAATCAGGCTCTCTGCCATTGCTGGAAACTTCATACGTAGCCTTCCAAAAATACAGGCAGGCTCTGAAAATATATTTGCAAATTTATACACCATTTTCTTGCTTTACAGGGACCTACAGTACCACAAAACCTGTGCTGCCCGTAACTACAACAATTCGGCAACATTTTATCAGGATTCTAAATCAATTAAAAAATAAATATTTATTTCATTTAATTGGAAGAATCGCTTTCTTCATAGTGTTGTTTGTAAAATAAGCATGCAATACCAATATGTAATGCACATATTCAGGGTAGCCGGTAAAACACTTTAACACTTTTGACCATTAAACAATGATACATTTATCCTTACAATTCTGTAGAGTACACCGAAAATAGGGACAGCTGTAAAAGAAAGAGGAAGGGGGAACATGGTGCTACAAAAGAAGGATTGTTTCTCTAAAAGAGGGATAAAACATGTATTTCAGAGATGTACTTGTATATATATATATATATATATATATATATATATACACTATATTAACAAAAGTATTGGGACACCTGCCTTTACACGCACATGAACTTTAATGGCATCCCAGTCTTAGTCCCTAGGGTTCAATATTGAGTTGGCCCACCCTTTGCAGTTATAACAGCTTAAATTCTTCTGGTAAGGCTGTCCACAAAGTTTAGGAGTGTGTCTATGGGAAAGTTTGACCATTCTTCCAGAAGCGCATTTGTGAGGTCAGGCACTGATGTTGGACAAGAAGACCTGGCTCGTAATGAGCGAGTTTGGGGTGGAGGAACTTGACTGGCCTGCACAGAGTCCTGACCTCAACCTGATAGAACACCTTTGGGATGAATGTGTATATTTAATTATTTTTTTCCATAAGAAAAACACTAATAGAAAAAGTGTGTATAAAAAATAGTACAGTATTGCTAATTTACAGGCACCTCTGTGGCCTCATGCATACTGGGTATTTATCACCAGTGAATAGGATACCAGCATTTTGGTGCAGGTGGAAGGCACAGGCACTCCATCCAGTCCTGGCCTTTATAAGAGGCTGTAGAAACTGCTTGTGTTCTGGTCCATGCCCTAAACATAAGTAGCATTCGGTGCGCCATCCAGCCCTATCCTACCGTAGCAGCTTTCAGCCATAGAGTTTTGCGGGCTGCTGGCAGCTGGGATAGACATTGCGCCTGTGCTGCACCAAAACCCTGGAATCTCGTGCATCGGGGTTAAATGTCCAGTGTGCATGATGCCACAAAAAACAATATGGTTATGAGCTCATTACAAAGATGTCATTTAAATGCCTACTATTACATTGGGTTTAGCCTGCTGTATGAATTATAAACCATCTCTGGGGAGGAGCAGCTCCAGGATCCAATTGGGTGCTGACAAGGAACATAATGATAGAAGGAGAGAGCAAAGTGATGATTCTATCAGTTTTAAACACGGGCTGGTAAGCAGGGACAAAAAGCCAGACCTCTGTTACAAAAAAAGAAATATATGTACCTTGGAACCCGATTTTATTGAGAATAACGAGGGGTGCCGCCCACAATTAAGGGGAGGGTGTCTCCGTGTATGAGCATACTACAAAAGCAAGAAAAAACAAAAAAGAGAATACAATAGACCACACAAAGGCTACTTCCTTATATTTATTTATTGAATATAAAAAAAGCATAGAAAAGGTAAAAGGGAGCTCCTACGACATGATATTCCTCCTTCCTTCCTTCCTAAAAAGTTTCAAATGGCTTTGTGTGCCCAAGATTGGATGGACTGAAATACCAACTGTTGGGCAGGTAAATAATCTACTATTTGTGTATTTAACTGATTGGCTGGAATTCAACTTCAACAATGGGCAACTTCTTCTACACAATCCATCTGTGGGGTCAGTCGTTTTTCAACAGCTTTGGGTATACACATGCATGTTTAGATTATTTGAGCATGTGGGGTTGATTTACTAAAGGCAAATACACTGTGCACTTTGCAAAGTGCAGTTGCACTCTGGAAGAACAGTTGCTCCAGAGCTTAGTAAATGAGCAGAAGCTATGGTGACTTCCATCATCCAATCACGTGCAAGCAAAAAGGCTGTTTTTTTATTTTCCTTGCATGTGATTGGGTATTCTTTGTAAAGTGACGCTTTACCTCATTTACTAAGCTTTGGATCAACTGCACCTGCCGGGTGCAACTGCACTTTGCAAAGTGCACAGTCTATTTGCCTTTAGTAAATCAACCCCATAGCGTGCCTTCACTTTGTACAAAGGAGCTGGATTCCTGGAATTAAGCTTTAACTTTAGGTCTACCAAATGTGTGTAATGTGGACCTACCTAAACAAACAAATTCATCTGTATTCAACATCTGTTCTCAACCTCAAGTACCCCCAACGGCCATGTTTTCAGGTTTTTTACTTTGCACAGCAGCTTTAAATTAATATCAATGACATGGTATTGATAAGACCTATTTTATCTAAGAGAAGTTCCCAAAACATGGCCCGCTGGGTACTTGAGGACTGAGGCTGAAAATCACTGGTTTAGAGGGCTGGCAGCCTACAAAGATCTACTCTTCATCTAAGATTTTAGTTCTTATGTTATTAACTTTTCTCCACAATGCTTATACAGGTAGATGCTAAAATTAATGTTGCTATGTTTTAAAGTACTTTTACTGTTTGTTCAGAACATGTATTCTTTATGCCGCGTACACACGATCGGTTTTACCGATGAAAACAGTCCATCGGTGAGAAAAAATAGAACATGTTTTAAATTTATCCGATGGGAGAAAAAAAAACGATAGCAAATTCCGATCGTCTGTGTGGAACTCCATCGGATAAAAAACCCACGCATGCTCAGAATCAAGTCGACGCATGCTCAGAAGCATTGAACTTTATTTTTCTCGGCTTGTCTGAGTGTTTTATGTCACGGCGTTTGGGACGGTCGGATTTTTGACTGATGGTGTGTAGGCAAGACTGATGGAAGTCAGCTTCATCGGATTTCCGATATAAAAATCCATCGGATTAGAATCCATAGGAAATCCAATTGTGTGTACAGGGCTTTAGTATGCGTGACGGGCGCAGGTTCCCTTTAACGTGTAAGAAAAGTAAAATTTATGTTAAGTCACTCTAGTTTTTCATTACATATAATGATTTTCTTTATTTTTTCCTATTTGAATGGAAATTTTTTTATTTGAAAAAGTAATCATAGTGTCATTTGAAATTGTTAAGAAGAATGGGCGTGTTCCCTAAGTGCTATGTACTCTATACTCTGCCTAACCAAACCTAACTTCAAGAGGTATGAACAGTGGTGGAATGCACTCTACTCATGGATTTCAGCAACATTACCAATCTAAGGAAACAGCTTTAATTCTGTGTATTTTTATATTTATATAAGCCTGTTTGCATTTATTCATTTTGGACTGATTACAATCAGTAAATAGGTATAGTGAGAGCTGTTATTACATTTTCTTCTTAACTTAAATTCTTGAGAAGAATCTGATTGCTCACCCTGGATGTTTATGGGGTTTGGCTGTACACTTCTTAATAATAGCACACCTTTAAGTTAGGCAAGGCAAAGGGCTTTGGAAGTAAGAAGGGTGTAGTCCTTACTTCAATACAGTATAAAAACAAAAACATTGTACCTGTGTTATGGTATGGACCAACACCTGAGTCTAAACTTGTCAGGTGCAGTCATTCTGTCTCAAGCCAGAAAAGCTTCTTTAATCCTTTTTTACTTTGTGGGATTAATATTTTCTCACTAGGTAAATGAATAATTCTCCACAGGTGATAGACAAAAATGGAAACAGAAGGTGTAGTGCATAGAGAAAGCATTCTTAGGAACAAGTGTAAATACACTAGACATGCCGTATATATGTACTTATATCTACAATTTTAAGAGTGGGACAACTTTAGAGATAGTTGTGAAAAAATGTTTAAAACATATCCAAGAATGTTCTGATGCACAAAAAGGAGCCTTTCACTCAATACTGTTAGATCTGTGTACTCTGGAGGTCCTTCCATTCCAGCTTCCATGATTAGCACATGAGAAACATTATATCTGCAGCTCTACCACCAGTTGCGGCTGGTGTTTAAAATTATTGGGGCGGCGCAAACAAACTGAAAAAAAACTATCAATTGCAGCCACTGTGCCCATCAAACGCAGCCACTGTGCCCATCAAGCGCAGCCACTGTGCCCATCAAACCCAGCCACTGTGCCCATCAAACCCAGCCACTGTGCCCATCAAGCGCAGCCACTGTGCCCATCAAGCGCAGCCACTGTGCCCATCAAACACAGCCACTGTGCCATCAAACGAAGCCACTGTGCCATCAAATGAAGCCACTGTACCCATAAATTGCCGCCACTGTGCCATCAAACGCAGCTACTGTACCCATCAATTGCTGTCAGTGTGCCCATCAATTGCTGCCAGTGTGCCCATCAATTGCAGCTACTGTGCCCCATCAATTGCTGCCAGTGTGCCCATCAATTGCTGCCACTGTGTCCATCAATTGCCGCTACTGTGCCCCATCAATTGCAGCTATTGTGCCCCATCAATTGCAGCTATTGTGCCCCATCAATTGCCGCTAATGTGTCCCATTAAATGCTGCCAGTGTGCATCGCCCGTGAGTCGTGACTTACATGTCTCGCAGCGGGTCACGGTGGCGTCCTCCACATTTACGCTCTTCGATGTCTCCGGTCCTTTCTATCAGGCATCCAATCACAGCACCTGTTAGAGCCAATCAGGTGACAGGTAACCAGACCCAATCACCTGATTGGCCGAGAGGCGGGTCAGTGTTAGGAAAGCGATTTACCATTTTGGAAGCCTATTGAATCAGGACACATATTAGAGCCCACAGCTCTAATCGGGCACTTCCAAAAACACCCCCGCCACTGTAATTCAGGTGCCCGGCGCCCGACAAGGGGCCGGACACCTGAATAGGGGGCGTCAGCGGCAACAATAGATAGATTCATGCAATGCATGAGTTTTTCTATGGTGAGAGAGAGGTGACAGGAGAGAGGGGGCGGCGCTCCTGCGCCCTTTATGGACACACCGCCACTGGCTACCACCAAAGGAGCTGCTTGAAATTTGCCCAGGTTCTTTTCCCAGTAGGTTGCCCCGCAACCAGGCACACAATCGCACTGACTCTTTTCCTCAAAAACAAGTCTAGGGGTGTTCTTTTTGCTGTTTTTATTTCTGTAGTAATTGGGATAGGGTTGAAGGAATTTAGTGGGATACTCCAAAAAAGAGAAATATGTCTAGGTTGAAGACATTAAACTCCTTTCTGAAAAGCTGAAGCAGAAATCCATGCATATAGCAAAATGCGGATTTGGCTTGTAGTAGAAGAAGTTAAAAGAGTAAAGCCTCGTACACATGACCGGTTTTCTCGGCAAGAAAACTGCTGGGAGAGCTTTTTGCCGTGAAAACCGTTCGTGTGTATGGTTTCTCGACAGGAAAACTGCCGGGAATCTCAATGAGAAAAATAGAGAACCTGCTCTCTATTTTTCTCGTCGGGATTCTCGGCACAGTGTTTCCTGCCGAGAAAACCGTTCGTGAGTATGCCTACCTGTCCCAGGTAAGCCCGCGCATGCTCGATGAGACTTTGATGCATGCGCGGTAGCATACAAGGGTAGTGTAGGGTGTAGCAAGATGGCGGCGACGGCATCGAATGTGACGAGTGCCGGCTCGTCGTAGTCGATGACGTCACCGCGTTCTTGCCATTCAAAAGAACGGCGGTTCTTTTGAATGGCTGTCTGTACACAGGGCTTGGCAAGGCAAGCTTGCCAGGAATCCCGTCAGGAAAACCAACGGTTTTCTAATAGACGGGATTCCCGCCCGTGTGTACAGGGCTTAAAGCTTCTTTCTTTAGAGCACCAAGAGCAGAGTTCCTTCACAAGGAATAGGATAGATTTAGCTGTTCTTTTAGATCCGTGTGGTGCAAAATCAGGGGCGGATCCAGAGTCTTTTCTCGGGAGGGGCACTGCCAAAAAATATGTTTTTTTTGTGGGAAATTTATCTGTGAAATGGCTGGTGTCGGCGCTTCAATCATCCCGGCACCATGGTTGTTATGGTGTCAGGATGATTGAAGCGCATTATTTCTATGATTACATTGTAATATAAAATTAAATAGTTCAATGCAGAATCAGTGGGAGCCCCGAGTGTGTCACTTGCCACCATCGCCTGCAATTAGTGGGAGCCCTGAGCGTGTCACTTGCCACACGTTGCGGATTGTCACAAGCCACACCTTGCGGCTTGTCACTTGCCACTCACCTGCCACACCTTGCTGATTGTCACTTGCCTGCCACCAGATGCGGATTGTCACTTGCCACGTCGCCTGCCACACCTTGCGGATTGTCACTAACTTGCCTGCTAAGGTGTGGTTTTGGTTGTCTCTTGCTGTGTCCCAGACTCCCAGAGTCAGGCAGCAGAGAGATAATGTAATCTCTCTGCTGCCTGCACAGTGAGGGCGAAAGTCACTGCAGGAATGCAGGGCAGGCACGGGCGGTGAGAGATGAGCCTGCTCTCTCACTCTCACCTGCGCTGCCAACACACTGAGCAGCACGGTCTGCCCACGAACCGCGCCGCCCACCCACAAACCGCGCCGCAAGCGGAGCCGCCCGCTTTCTTACCCGTCTGTGGAGCCGCATGCTATCGCACCTGCCTGCAGAGCGGCCCGACGTGACTCACTGACGTCACTCATTGCTAGACGCCAAGCGGCCCAGGCGTTAGCAACGAGTGCAGGGAAGAGGCTCCACCCACCTCCTCCTCCTTTTTCTGGTATCGTGTCAGTGCGCCGCGTAACTACATTAGACAAGTCTCTCTCTCGGCGCCGCTGATCGGCTGATGTGAGAAACTCAGAGAGAGACTCAGAGAGGCAGCGGCAGCCGCAGAACAAGTACTGTATATACTCGAGTATAAGCCGATCCGAATATAAGCTGAGGCACCTAATTTTACCCCAAAAAACTGGGAAAACTTATTGACTCGAGTATAAGCCTAGGGTGTCCATCTGCATGCCTCACTGTGCCTTACTTTGCCCATGCTTCACTGTGCCCATGCTTCACTGTGCCCATGACTAGACAGATGTTTAACATGGGAGTCTATGGAAAGAGTGCCCGGCTTTAAAAAATCGGTTCTCCCCGGCCGTAGGTCTCCCAGACACCAAACTTTGAAAACTTGTAGAGGAGACATGGGGCTACGTGTGTGCCAAGTTAGGGGTCCAGGGGACCTATGGCCGGCCGGTACCGGGTCCCCAAATTCCGGGAGATCAGGCGCAAAAAGTGAGTGTGACAGATGGTCTCGGGGGGGCAATTGCCCTGTTGCCCCCCCTGGATCCGCCCCTGTGCAAAATCCTGTAACGAAAAAACGATAAATGTACCCAAAAAAAGGGGAAGGACTAGTACCCAGCCCCCTGGGTCGCAAGGCTCCTGATGGGGACAAAGGTTTACATGGCCTGCCTAGCCAGAAGGCCTGACAGACCCCGTTCTTCTGGGACAGCCAAAGCAATCCCCGAATACTAATTCTGGGGAGCTCTCCCGAAGAGAGACCCCACAGAGGCAGGGGAGGAACGAACCAAAAGGCCACACATCCTCCCGCTAGACGTCAGGGTAAGCCCGAGGACTCACACCCTTCATCCATGAGAAAAACACACACAAAAGATAAAGATAACAAACAGTGGGAGAAAAATAAATAAAAAAGTGGCCGTGCCAAATTTTGCACTGGCCGGGCCCTGAGGTAGCTTTAGACACCAGCCGATGTCCCCTTTAGCAAACACACATCCGTACGACACTTTTCTCCTGTGATACCATACTACATCTTCAGAAGGCAGCCCCTCAGTCAGCTTTCTGTAGCTTCAGCATCTAGTAGACATTTGCAGAACAGAAAATTGTATTTTGTTTCATTACGGGTGGATTTGTTTGAATTTCTTTGAATTTCATTTAGTTGATTTGTTTTCAAATCTCCTTAGTTTTGTTTTGTTTATTAATTTCTAATTTTCTAACTAATTTTTGGAACGATTCGAATTCGGATCAGTGGAATAATGATTGACCTATTTTAATTCTGTGTGAAGAATAGCTGGTTGTTTGGAAGCCGGTCGCCGCATCCTTAACAACCGCTGACAGCTGAAATATAAACAGAAGAATGTCAGCAATAAAAAAACAAAAAAACAGCATGCCCCCCCCCCCCAATCCATACCAAGCCCTTCGGGTCTGGTATTGATTGAAAGGGAACCCCATGCCACAATAAAAAAACTGTGTGGGGTCCCCCCAAAATCCATGCATGCCAGACCCTTATCTGAGCATGCAGCCCAGCAGGCCAGGAAGGGGGAGGGCGAGCGAGCGCCGCCATTCTCAACCATACTAGGCCACATACCCTCAACATGGGCACCGTGGCCTCTTCCCCACAACACTGGCCGGGTGGTTGTGGGGGTGCAGGGGGAGACTTATCTGAATCTGGAAGCCCCTTTAACAAAAAAAAATCAATGTCCCCCGAAGTAGATTGAATGTCACTTATGATGCCGGTCCCTTCCACCGACCCAAAAAAGAGTTCTGCACCCAATGAAGGCTCCCACTGTCTGACAGCTCTGCCACCTGACAGTTCTTAAATTTCTAAGGGGTGGGACCCTCAATACTGTCATCAGGTGACCCCGGTCTATTACATCACAAGGAGGCAGGATCCCCTTTAAGGAGAACCCCACGGCAATTTTATTTTTTTCAATTGCGTGGGGTCCCCCCCAAAATCCATACCAGACACTTAGGTCTAATATGGATTGTAAGGAGAACCCCACGTCAAAATGTAAAAAAAAATGGCATGGGGTCCCACCCAAAAATCCATACCAAACCCTTATCCGAGCATGCAGCCTGGCAGGCCAGGAAAGGGGGGATAAGTGAGCACCCCCTCCTGAACCATACCAGACCAACTGCCATCAAAATGGGGTATCCCCCCAAAGCACCTTGTCCCCATGTTGATGAGGACAAGGGCCTCTTTTCCACAACCCTGGCCCGGTGGATGTGGGGTGACTTAATAGAATCCGGAAGCCAACTTTTACCAAGGAGGCCCACAGATCCTCGACCCCCCAATGTGAATTAGTTTGTAGTATTCATAGTAGTTTCACCAAAAAAAATAAAAAGCAAATAAAAACAGAACAGTTTTTGACAAGTCCTGTATTAAAAACAAGAAAAAAAAATGTCCCACGAAGTAGATCCAATGTCAAATTATGATGCCCACCGCTACTGCTGATCTGAAAAAAAAACGAGTTCTGCACCCGACTAAGTCTCCTGCAGTTTGACAGCTCCGGTGTCTGACAGTTCTTAAATAAAAAAGGGGTGGGGCCACCCAATGATGTCATTAAGTGACCCCCGCTCCCTTGAAACATCATCAACCCAGCATGCCCCGGTTGACGTTGTCCCCAAGAGGGCGGGGTCAACCAATGACATCACCAGTTTTGTTTTTTAGGGGGGGGGCGGTGGATAGCGTCGGGCATCTGCACTGATGTTTGATCTACTTCAGGCATCAATTATTATTATTTTTTAATAAATGACTTGTTAAAAACTGTTGATGTGTTGTTATTTACTTTTTACACTCTTTTGGTGAATGAGTTGTTAAAGGGGGCTTCCACTTTCCGATAAGTTACCTCCTACACCCCCACAACCACTGGGACAGGATTGTGGGGAAGAGTACCTTGTCCCCATCAACATGGTGCTTTGGGAAGGTGGGGCAGAGCCCCCCTTGTCCCAAAGCACACCATCCATGTTGAGGGCATGTGGCCTGGTATGGTTCAGGAAAGGGTGGGGTGCTCGCTCTTCCCCCCTCGGTTCCTGGCCTGCTGGGCTGCATGCTCGGATAAGGGTCTGGTATGGATTTTGAAGGTGTACCCCATGCCGTCTTTTTTTAAAGTTTGGCATGGGGATCCCCTTAAAATCTTTACCAGACCCGGCCCTCCAGGCTGGACCTTCCCTCTGCAGGCAAAGACCCAGAGGTTCTGTGTCCCGGACTATTTATACAGACTCCAAGCGGCCTTCAGGGAAAATCTCCCTGGGATTGGCCAGGGCTGTACAAATATTCATGCTTCTATTTGCATTGCTCCACACCTATGTTCCAGAGAGTTCTCCAGCATTCTGGAAAGCAGAGTAAACAGGCAAAACAGCAGCAGCCTGAGCAGACCTAAATAATTACATGCAGCTGCACTGATTACAGTAAGCACAACTAAATTTACCTAACATAGCAATTACAGCCACACTGGTTACAATGGGACAAGGTAAATGTACCTAGCAAACAAAAACACAGCTCCGCTAAACACAGTGAGCCAGCACTAACTCCTTTAAGGGGGCATGGACAGGGGGGGGAATGTGTCCTATGCCTACATATTTTTGTAATAGGTGTCCCTTGTTCCCATCTTAAAACTTTGGGGAGTATGACATCATAATAACCTCTATGTTGGCTCATGACCTTTACCTGGTGTCACAAATGGGACTGTTACATTTAGTTTGATATTGTGGACCCTCAGTGCAGCCCACATGCTGGATGGCGGTGTGCTCAGAAAGCTTGCCCATGCAGGCTACAGCTAACCAGGAAAGCATGGAACACTTGACTGTTGTGCTCCACTTAAGTTCTTGCCTTAAAAAAGTGGGATACTGATCATGCAGAAACACAGAGGTAATGGTATTGATGAGAAGCACAAAGGTGCAAAGGGGTCCCATGGAATGCACATACACAGGATACAGTTCGGGTGCACAAGGAGTTTTGGACAGGGAAGATAGCTATTGGTACTGGCAGCAGGGAAGCCAGCTTGACCATACATATAGCGAAGGTGAGGGCCCTAGGAAAGTCCAAGGTGCAGAGTCTAAAGAACTGTCTTCTCCAGAGCTCCTGAAGGTGATGATGCTGCAGACAATTCTGAGGTTGCAGTTCTCTGACTCACCCAAGTAACTACTGGGAACTGAGGGCTGATAAGCAGGTAAGATTTTTCTACAATGCTGAAAAGCAGGGATCACAGGGCTGTAGGAATTACAGCCAGGGCTTGAATGAGTGCACAGAAACACACATAGGCACTGAAAAAGCAGAAGGCACAGGCATACTGAGCAGGAAACAGACTAGCAATACAAAGGGGGACATTGAGGCAGATTGCAGACACAGGTGATGCTACGAAAGGCAGGCTGAAATTCACAGGGGATCACTGAAGGCTGAAAGCTGGCAAAGGCACACAAAGGAAACAGAGGCACAAGAACACTGGAATGCTCAGAGGACACAGCAGGTGCAAGGATACACTTTGGAGACAAAAACACAGAGAGAACCCTCTGACTGGCCGTTTGCATGCTGGGATCAGAACATGGGTTAAACAGCGGGACCAATTAGGAAGTCTGCGTTACATTAAGTAGCAGTGTCCCCGACCCCTAGAGGCCTAATGGTGACCTCCAGAGTCAGGGAGAGCTGACATCCATCTTCACAATGTGGGTTACTAGGCATAGTGGGTGTGTTGTAGATAGATTAAGTTGGGCGCCAGACACTTTGAGAATGCAAAAAGAGATTTATTGTCTCTTCACACAACTGGGGAGAGAGGGTTAGGGCCTGAACACCCTTAGGCAGATGAAAAATACTCGGCAGACTCCAAGACAAAAATAGGAATAGAATAACAGCTATACAGTTCAAGGGCCTTTAAGCTGAATTGCAGCAAACTGTATCTGTAGACCGCTGTCTCCTATAGCAACTGATCTGGTAACTTCAACTTCAATACAGATCACAACTCACAGTATCCCATTGTAGATCCTCTCACTGAGCTCCCAGTCTCTCACTAGACTCTTCAGATCCCTGCCGCCACTGGATCCCTTGAGCTCCTTCACAACTATCCCACTGTGGTTTCACAGTGTCACCCACTGTCCCACTAGGTCCCTGACTCGGTTCTTCGGCTAACCTGCTGAATCCTCTGCAAACGTCACCAACACTGTTTCGCTGGGTCCCTAGCTTGACTCTGCTGAAGCTTTCCCAACTTCTTCTCCGCCCCCGGCTAGTGAAAAAGGCTGCTCTGGTACTTCTTTAGTCTCCACAGAACAAGGCCTCTGATAACAGGAGAGATTGTCCCTTGCTGGCGACTGTGTCCCCTTTACTTCTGACTCTGGTTCTCGCTTGCCTCTGGCGACTGGAGTGGTTGTCTCTGACGGCAACTGCTTCCCTTCACCCATGGCAACTACTTGGTTCTCCAGCCGGCAGAACCCCCTGCAACTTGGTTGGGCTCCAATTCTGAAGCCTCAACCCTGCGTTGCATGCTTCAACCTGGATAGGCCTCAGACCGCCTAGCAGCCCGGTACTCCCAGATGGGCCTCAGGCTTTCTGGCCTAGCAGCCAGGAGCTTTTCAACACACGTCCACCCAGACAGCCGTCCAGGTGGCAGAAAACCCCGATCACCTGACCCCTCCCGAATAAATAGGCTCTCCCAGCATGCCAAGGGAAAAGAAACCCTTTCCAATTGGCTGAGACAACCCATCCATTCCTAGTCCGGATTTTCTAAGCCCTTGTCAATCTAATGTCACAAGTAACAATACCACTTTTTCAAAATACCATGTTTGGTTTTAAAGCGGAGCTCAACCCAAAAGGGGAAGTTCTGCTTTAAGCACTCCCCCTTCCCTGCCACATTTGGCATGTCATTTTTTTGGGGAGGGAGCAGGTACCTATTTATGGCAGGTACCTGCTCCCACTTCTGCTCAGATTGCCTAGGCCAGTGATGACAAACCTTGGCACCCCAGATGTTTTGGAACTACATTTCTCATGATGCTCATGCACTCTGTAGTGTACTTGAGTATCATGGGAAATGTAGTTCCAAAACATCTGGGGTGCCAAGGTTTGCCATCACTGACCTAGGTGATCCGAGCTGAGGTTCTACCCCCCCCCTTCCTGCAGTTATCTGGGACATGTTACAAGTCTCAGAAGACTGCCGATGCATGAAGAAGGCACAGCGCAACTCACGCATGTGCAGTGCGCAACCGGCAGTGAAGCCGCAACCTGTCACAGCCGGGTGTCCACAGTTGAAATGCCTGTGCCAGGGAGAGGAGAGGGAGAGAAGCAAGGGTTCGGGTGAGCACATCGCCTGAGGACAGGTGAGTGCGTGTTTATTGAAAGTCAGCAGCTACACTTTTTGTAACTGCTAACCTTTAATAAACACGAGAATGACTGGAGCTCTGCTTTAAAGGATTTCTGCTTTCTCTCTATCGCAAATCTTCGGTTACTTACAAAGTTCTCACGGTGCGTCTGTCAAGCAAACTGGGGTCAAAATGTGTGTCCAGGCACTATCCAAATGTAACCTCTCTACTCCTCTACAGCATGTCTTAGCATTCTTTTTTTAACTTTTTTTAACTTTGTTTTTGTAGCAAGAAACAGCTTAATTGCTCTCTGTGACATCATCAGCAGGCTTGTAAAATTCTTGCAGAGGCAGCTGCTGGAGGCTCAGTTCCCATTGATGTAGACACGCCTGCCAGGACTACAAGAGCCCCTCTTCTACACACAGTGTGTGGGTAGGCTCTTAATAGTCAAGGCAGCTGCCTTGTTTTCTGAGAAAGAAATCAATGTATGTGTGTGGAATGGGTCAGTGAGGGGTGGGGGATAGGTTGAGCTCTGTAGCCCAAAAGGAAGGCCTGACAACATTGCAACGGATTTTAATGCAGAAAAGTACAGTGTTGTCAGACAAAATGTTAGGAACACACTAAATTTCTGACAGATCAGTCGATATTTTTCTGTGGTTATAGTAATTTTAACCACTTCAATACAGGGCATTTTCACCCCCTTCCTGCCCAGGCCAATTTTCAGTTTTCAGCGCTGTCGCACTTTGAATGACAATTGCGCGGTCATGCAACACTTATAATTTTTTTTCCCCACAAATAGAGCTTTCTTTTAGTGGTATTTGATCACCTCTGCGGTTTTTATTTCTTGTGCCTTTAAACAAAAGAAGAGTGACAAGTTTGAAAAACACACAATATTTTTAACTTTTTGCTATAATAAATATCCCAATTTAAAAAAAAAAAACAAAAAAAAAATATTTTTCCCTCAGTTTAGGCTTATATGTATTCTTCTATATATTTTTGGTAAACAAAATCGCAATACGCATATAGTGATTTGTTTGCGCAAAAGTTATAGCGTCTACAAAATAGGGGATAGATTTATGGCATTTTTATTATTATTATTTTTTTTTACTAATAATGGCGGCGATCTGCGATTTTTATTGTGACAGTGACATTGCGGCAGACATATCAGACACTTTTGACACTATTTTGGGACCATTCACATTTATACAGCGATCAGTGCTATAAAAATGCACTGATTACTGTATAAATGTCACTGGCAGGGAATGGGTTAACACTAGGGGGCGATCAAGGGGTTAAATGTGTTATCTAGGGAGTGATTCTAACTGTAGGGGGAGGGGACTCACAAGGGGAGGAGACCGATCGGTGTTCCTCAGTACTGGGAACACACGATCTGTCTCCTCTCCCCTGACAGGACATAGATCTGTGTGTTTACACACACAGATCCACGTCCCTGCTCTGTTACCGGCAATCGCGGGTGCCCGGCGGACATCGCGATCCCGAGGTACGTGGCGGGCGTGCACCCCCTAGGCGGCCAGGAAGCCGAGGACGTCATATGACGCCCGTCCAGGATGGGAGATCCCCTGTGCGAACGTCATTTGACTATGGGCGGGGAAGCAAGTGGTTTTTGTGAGTTTGGGCGTTTTTTTTAATAGCCCATAAACTCCCCTCTATGTTATCCTATGTGTCCATGCACACATGGACGTTTTTTGAAGTTTATCAGCAGTGGAGTTTATGCCCTGTTGTCTGAACACACTAAAATCGTGTTCAAGAGCAGTTCTTCTGACCACAGAAAACGCAGAACACTGAAAAACGTGCATAAATGTGCATAAAAACTCATAAACTTGCTTTTATCAGTGTTCAGAGTTTTTTACATTGCAGAGCTGAATGTAAACTTGTGTAATATTAGAAAAATGCCCCAAAACGCTGACGCTGAAAAACGCACATTAATGCAATTAAAACCGCTGTTAAACACGCTTTTTTAAAGCAGTGTTTTCCTGCCAGCAATCCGACGTCCAGAAATACTTTTTTGAATGTCCTGTGTGCATGGAGCCTTATTGCCCCTCAACTGCTACCCTCTTTAGCTGCAGAGGCAGTGACACTGGGTGTACACATGGTTTACTTTATGGCTGCTGAAGGAATTTTACCCTGCCACTTTCAATCTACAAATGCCCCGCAACTGCCCCCAATGCCGTTATTGTGGTGCAGTAGTCTAGCATTTAACACAGGCTGTAAGGCAGTGATACAAAACCTCTTAATTTCCTGTCAAATGCTCTTTGAAGAGCCGAATGTGGATCCCTCTTCAAAAAGCATAGCACACATGAATGAGCCCTTAGGCTAGGTTCACACCTATGCGTCCGCATTTACATGGGCAAAGCAGCCTATTCATTTGAATAGGTTGTGGAAAATGCAGGGAAAAGGTCTCTGACCCTTTTCTAAAGCCGCAGCTGCACGGAGACCACATGGTGCACTGGCACCCCTGTACGTCTGTTAAACATCAGCGCGTTTTTGCTGCAGTTTCGGGGACACGCACAATTTAGAAGCGTTCCCACACCAGCAATAGTGTTAATCTAGCCTTACTGCTATTTATTCCACATATGAAAGAATCAATTTCCATGTATTTCATGTATAAGTTTGCAACAATTTGTACTGTATTGTAATACCATTGGGAAACAGTGTTTATTGTGCGGGAGCATCTGGGGCACGCCACCACAGGCATTCTCCACCAGGGTGAACTAGTAGGAGGAGTGTAGGGGCGGGCCTGTAGTGTAGTTTAGCCACCCCCTTTCCGCAAACTGCTGTGGGAGGAACCCAGATTCTGCCTATATCTAGACGGGGCACGCAACGCAGTGACATCACTTTTGATAACGACTGACGTTGAAACACGTCAGCAGATTGGTTACTGCTTACGTCCACATCACTTCCGGTTTGGATAAGAGTGGAGGAACGCATGGCTAGTTCCTGGACACCACCAACCCGACATTCAGGAGTGTGACACATGTCTGTGTATTGTTTTACCAACACGGCAATTGGATCACCTGTGGTATCGCATGCCTACCGCATGAGAGGTTTTTTTGTCGATATTTTTTGTCTATGCTTTTAAAGTTTTTTTACCCAATAAATCATCATTGATTTACACTATGGGAGCCCACTTCAGATTTTTCCATAAAACCTTCGGAGGAGTCGGTGCAGAGATCAGAGGGAGGAGAGCGCTACCTGTCTTTAGAGCGGGACCACAGCGGGAGGACAGCAAGCTGTGCAGCCTGGAGACCATCGGAAGACTACCCGGGTATACCCCCTGAGACGCCTAATACCCCTGCAGGGGTACAACCATCTGGTGAGTGCAACAACACTCGGGGGGAGCACCACTGTCACCTTGAATTGCTGTGCACCTCTTGAACAGGAACCTCACCAAGTCACTTATTATTATTTTCTTCAGTTGTTTTTTGAACTGCAGTCATTACACCTGCGAATCAGGAGTGGATTGATTGTATTTTGATAGTATTAGGGTAGCCCAAATTGCCCCTATAGGGCAGTCTGTGGGCTCTTGGTTCATCCCAATACCCTCCCTGGTGGTATTCACCTAGAGAAATATACCACTGACCACAGACTTGAACTCACATTCTAGGACTGCCTGTTGAAGCACTGTCTGTGTAATGACCTACTAACCATGTATTTAAACATTATTTCCATTGCTTGTTGATATCGTATTAGGATTTCTCATATGTAATAGACACTAGTTTGGCTACCTTACACAGCCCACTATTGGACTAATACACCTAATAGGTATATGTGTTTCACCGTTACACGCATTTATATCAGCTGAGGGCTGACACCAGTTCACCCCCACTGAGGTTATTCTTGCATGGGATTCTCACTCACAAGGGATACAGGAATTACCCTAGGATTGTTTTTGTCCTCGCTTCTGAGGGCACTCTGGATTCCAGTAGTACACTGGGCACTATTGATGTGTTTATTTTTATGTTTGTTTTCATTTTTATTTTTGCATTGATTTTGTTCACTTTTGGTTATCATATTGAAGCACATACATTATGCCATACACTCCCAGTATAGCATAGACGTTAACACCCCACTGGCCAACTACTATTCTAAATAGGCAGCGCCATCACCCCTACACACTTTCCCTATTTTCCAGTCTCCTATTAGGATACTTTTCCAGGGGGGCAGCAGCCACTCTGTTGCATTTAGCGCGGATATCTTTGCATTTTGTTCTCTTATTATGTTACCGGTATTTGTCTTTGTTGATGATAAAAACATGCAATTTCATTTTCAGATATGACTGTGATGGGATTATTCCTTGGTAGTAGTTGATTCTTTCAAGGCAATAAAACAGTGACATATAGAAATTTATTAAAATATTGAAATTGGTAAAAATAAAATACCTACTGTACTACTCCACACATGATGATTTCCATGCAAAAAGTTAGGAAAAGCTATGTCCATTGCCTCTATTAGTGGTTGTTTGCAAATGGTAATAACTTTACCCAAAGTAATGAACAGAAAATATATTGAAGTGATGACAGATTTTTTTGTAGGTGTGCCAAAACCTAAACTGCGAGGAGATATCTGGGTAGCAGTATCAGCACGTGGACAAAAATCCTAACATACACTTAAAAAGTAAAGTGCTTGCAAAGTGCTTAACTGCTTCCTTCTTGGCCTACTGAGGGCAGGAGCTCTCTAACCCTGGGTGACGTCATATGATGTCCTCCCAGGATCATGCCTCGCACGTGCCCCAAGGTCTGTGCTGAAGAATGATCTGTGACCTGCTGTGTCCACTAAACACAGCAGATGGCATATCAGTGTACCAGGCTGCTGCCAGTACCATGTGATCGCTGTGACCAATCACAGCAGATCACATTACAATTGTACACAATGGATGGCTTCCATTCATGCCATTCATTGTGTACTATTGTGTAGATCTCTTTGATTGATCACAGTGATCACATGGTACAGACAAGGCCAATCACAGCCCACCTGTACCATGTTATTGGCTGTGGTCAATTGCAGCTATCCACAATAGTACACACTAAATGAATGGATTTCATTTAGAAAAAAATGTTGCTTATAACAGTCATTATCACTGTTATAAGCAATCATAGTGTGTAAAAAAAAAAAAAAATCCTTGATCACCTTACTATGGTAACACTGTATTGCTCTGGTTAAAGTATGCAAAAAAAAATCATAAAAAAATAAATAATATATATTTTTTAAATTTGAAATAAATTATTAATATTTTATTTTATTTTACATACTGTCACCAGTCTGTGGCCCTGATCACCTCTACACCAGTTAATTGATGATGCTATACTGCTCTGGTGACAGTATGTATAAAAAAAAAAATATATATATATATATATATATATATATATATATATTTTTTCAATTTCTTAATTTTCCAAAAATTTTTGGCAAAAACTTACAATTTGCCATGCCTCTTACTAAATACCTTGGACTGTCTACTTTCCAAAAATAGGGTCTATTTGGGGGGATTTGTACTGTCCAGGCATTTTCGGGCCTCAAGAATAGAGAGCTGTCAGTACACCAGGATTGATTGATTTTCATATATATATATATATATATATATATATATATATATATATATATATGTATACACACCATGGTTTGTGGACTCTACAACTTTCCTACAGACTAAATAATATACACTGATTTGAGTTTATTTTACCAAAGAAAAGTAGCATTATACATTTTGGCCTAAATTTATGAAGAGAGATTATTTATTTGCAACATTTTATAACAGAAACAAAGAAAAAAAGTTTTTTTCATTTTTGGTCTTTTTTTTTTGCAGAAAATGTAAAACTCAGTGATGGTTAAATACCATCAAAAGAAAGCTCTATTTGTGTGAAAAAAATGATAAAAATGTCACATGGGTACAGTGTTGCATGACCGCGCAATTGTCATTTAAAGTGTGACATGCTGAAAGCTGAAAATTGTCCTGGGCAGGAAGGGGGTGAAAGTGACATGTACTGAAGTGGTTAAAGGTCCCTCAGTATAAAATGACAAAAAAAAAAAACAGGGGTTGAAAAAGTTACTTAGTCATTTTCAAAGTGAACTGGCATACTTTTCCACCAAGTATGAAAACAAACAGTGAAACCACAGAGCTATTCCTCCAAACATCTTTGGTATAGAAAACTCACATCTCTGCAGTGATCCCCCCCTTCCTGGGTCATGGCTGGAGCTAGGCAAGCAGCAAAGTTTACATTCAATGCTGACTGCAAAGCTCTAGCTGTGAGTTAGTGGGGAGGTGTTGGACCTTTGCAGAGAGGCTGTTGCTTCCACACAGAGTGCAGTGGTTTTATCTATCTGCTGCCTGTTCCCATACCACATACTTTGTTTTCCTGCTAGACATACCGGTAATTCATAAGCCACAAAAAAGTAAGGCTTTGCAAGTTTGCTATTTTCAGCACTTTTGTAGTTTTTACTTACCTTACAATTTCACTTCTACAAATCAGAGTACAATGTTACTCTAGAAGGGGGGGAAATCACAATTATTTCACTACTGGAGAAATTATTATGTTTATGTTTAACTGCTTGCGTACTGGGCACTTTTACCCTCTTTCTGTCCAGGCCAATTTTCAGCTTTCAGCGCTGTTGCACTTTGAATCACAATTGCGTGGTCATCCAACACTATACACATATGACATTTTTATCATTTTTTTCACACAATGGGTTTTTTGCTAAACAAATGAAAAAAGACAAAAAATGTTGAATTTTTTTTTTTCTCATAGTTTGTTATAAAATTTTGCAAACACGTAATTTTTAATGTGGTGGCACTGATAGACTGCACTGATGAGGTGGCACTGATGGGCACTGATAGGCTGAGCTGATGGGCACTCATGAGGCGGCACTGATCGGCACTGATAGCTGACACTGATGGGCACTGATGAGGTGGCACTGGTGGGAATTAAGGAGGCACTGGTGAGGCTGCACTGATAGGCACCCACCAAATATGGTCATTTGTCTCTCTAACATGAGACAGCTTGGTCATCATTATAGCTTTTTTCCCAGAAAATCGGACATGCTAGTGCAATTTCTCCACAGTCTCAAATATTGTCACTTGGAGATGTTAGCTACCATTTAAAAGGCGTGACGTGTTGCGTCACTTCCGGGTTCAGCCGCAAATAGGTTTACAAGCGCGGCGCCTATCGGCTTTTGTTATACATCTGTTTTTCTTCTGTAAAATGTGAGTATATCTCAATTTTTTAATAATAAAGCTATTCAAAGCTGGATTACGCTATGGGCATACTTTCCTTTTTCTTGCATATCATAAATGGTGGAACGGTACTAGCAACTGGTGGACGGACCCTTTTCTTTCCCAGAGTGCTACACAGTGGCATACACTGTGACCGCACAGAGCCCCTGGTGGGGAAATAAATTCGGTAAGTGCATTCACTGTAAGAGCACAGCTAAGATCACCAAGTTTACCACCATCAACCTGAGAGGAAATAAGGACTATATCTACTCTCTTCTAAAAGAGCACCTGTCACTTTTTTTGCACAAGTCACTTTTACCTTATACTTTATTTATTATTGGAATAAGTTTTTATATTTTTATATTTATGTTTGCAATCCGCTAAGGATCTGTTGCTTTCACTGCATTGATGTTGCATAAAGGTCTCTAGCATTCAAGGATACACTCTATATTTATTATCCAGTGAACTTTTATGTTAGGGGGTCTAACCCTCATGTGAATTTTCATTGCATTTGTTTTGCACATAGATTTTCAGAATTCAAAGTTCATATTTATAATGTGTAACACCACTATTATTTTTTAGTGCACTTTATGCCAGGGGGGCCTAACCCTCTCTACACAAGCAATATACATCACACTTAGAGATTTGTCACTGATCAATAGCAGTCGATAAGACATCCAGTTTTCTGGTAAACATCATCAAATTTCATTATTTATTTAATGCACTTTTGTCACAGGGGATCAAACCCTCCATTTAACACACACAAGTAATTTAATCACCAGAGGTGTTCAACTCTGAAGCCCTGTACACACGGCCGATATTCTCGTCAGGTAAAAACCGTCATTTTTCCTGACGAGAATCTTGACAAGAAACTTGTCCCGGCCGAGTGTACATACGTACGATTCAAAAGAACCGCCGTTCTTTTGAATGGCACGAACGCGGTGACGTCATCGACTACGACGAGTGTGCGCTCGTCACATTCAATGCCGTCGCCGCCATCTTGCTACACCCTATGCCTATGCCTAGGAAGCTACTGCGTATGCGTCAAAGTCATTTCGAGCATGCGCGGGTTTCCACGGCGACAGGTAAGTGTACACACGCTCGGGTTTCTCGTCGAGAAACAGGCCGACGAGATTCTCGACGAGAAAAAAGACCGCAGGTCGTCTTTTTTCTCGTCGGGAAATCTGGCCAGTTTTCTTGACGAGAAAACTGAAACCCGCGTACACACAGCCGGTTTTCTCGGCAAGAAAGCTCTCCCGGCAGTTTTCTTGTCGTTTTTTGCCGAGAAAACCGGTCGTGTGTACGCGGCCTAAGTGCACCAACAGGTTATTACCCACAGAGGGTCTAACACACAACAACCACCCTTTATTAAATTGAATTGTATACCAATCCCAAGGGTTTCAAAGCACTCGTCACTTTATTAGTCTACATTTCTAGCACATATTATTATATTATTTTTAGTTGCTCAGAGTTACAGCGCCACCATCCACATTTTCCTTTATTCATACTATTTATACTCCATCTAGGTGGCAGTACTTTTGTGGAGGCAGCAGTTTCTCTCTCTTTATTATACACAAATTTCTTTCTCTGCCTTGATTATTTCCTTACGCGGCATCACACACCTGTATATTTTTTTCATACACTATTTAAAAGGTGACAGCTTGTCTGTAAAATGCAACTATTACAGTCTACTGCTTTTCTTAAATAAAGTTAGTCATAATTTGTCCATTGTTTATAAAAATGTTTGGATCCAAAAAGTTAACTTCACCATAACTATATTTAGGGGTAAAACTAAATTGAAATCATTAACATTAATCCTGGATGAAAATGCATCTAAATCTGCAAGGGAAACCTCCAAAAAATATATGATCTGCTATGTGCCTTTGCCGCAGAATATTTTATTTATCACTCCAGGTAATTACCTTCATTAATATTATCATTTAATTTTTATGCAGACTATAACGCTGTGGTTTTGAATTTGCTGCAATTTTTTGATACTTTTAAAGGTACGTTAGGCTGGCTGCAGAAAAGCATTTGTAGTCTTTTCTTACCAGTGCTGCAGGTTTTATATAGTTTTATTATTATTCTAATTGCTAAATCGTTTTCTTTCATACCATGTTACTTTTTTTTTCTGTGCTCTCCCAAACTTTTATCTTTTTATGCAACACTGTACCCAAATAAAATGTTTATGATTTTGATAGATAAGGCTTTCTTTCAGTGGCATTTAATCACCACTTGGTTGAATAAAGGAAAAAATGACAAAACATTTAAAAATAAAAAAATTTCTTTGTTTCTGTTATAAAATTCAGCAAATTTGTAATTTTTCTCCTTCACTGATATGGGATGATGAGGCTGCACTGATGGGCACTGATAGGCTGCACTGATGGGCACTCATGAGGCGGCACTGATCGGCACTGATAGGTGGCACTGATGGGCACTGATGGGAATTGATGAGGATTGAGGAGGCCCTGGTGAGGCTGCACTGATAGGCATCACTGATGAGCACTGATAGGTGGCACTGATGGGCACTGATAGGTGGCACTGATATGCAACACTGATAGGGAGCACTGATGGGCGGCACTGATAGGCACTGGTAGGCAGCACTGATAAGTGACACCGATGAGGAGGCACTGATGGGCACTGATTGGCAGCACTGTTGGGCACTGTTGGGACTGTACTGATAATCAGGACAGTGCTGTCCCTTTAACACAAGACGGTTATCAGCTCCCTTTTTCTCTCCTCGTGCTGTCAGCGTCAGGAAAGCAAAGCCCATAACCGGCTTGTGTTTACTTCTGTGACCTGGCCAATCCCCAGACGACGTCCTATAATGAGGAAATGCGTAGGGTGGAGGCCTACGACGGTGATGTCATTACGTTTTTCCTCTCAGGAAGTGGATGGGCAAACAAACTAACTAGGAAGTGAAGTATAGCCGATGAAGACATTGCGGCCTCACTGTTTTATACTTATTGCTGTGGATTGACTTCTACTCTGTAAGTGCGATTCTTTTTAATAAATTCATTTTTATCAAACGTACTGTACCATGGAAGGCTTTCTTTTTCTATTTCAGAGTACCACTAGAGATTAGCCGCTGTTCCAGAGATTGCATAGGTCTTGGGGAGACCGATTTCCCTACGCTGGGCGAGACTGCTGTTTTGCAGTAATCGCTATCTGGTAAGCAGGCCATCCTTTGACTCACCTGGTTGTGGAATTGCACTTTATACCTTCCCTGCAAATTTCATCTTTCTACACGGATTGGTGTTTTTCTTCCCTGACAGTTTATGGACCGAATTTCTAATGAGACTCTGCATTCGTTTTCACTTTTCATTTGTCACTAATATTATATCACAGGGAATTATGGTCACATTTTTTGTTCTTTGATCACATATGGACTATAATATTATTGGGACTTTGTTTTAGTTTTCAATTTTCACTTGCAAAAAAAAATCTCTCTCGCAAAAAAGAATTTTTCCCCAAAAAAAATTATTTAGTTTTTTGACGTCACTTGTCATCGAATCTTGTATTAGCGCTGCATCTATTTTGGTTAATTTGGATATTTATAGACTTTAAGGTGCTGGCAGCTTTTTATGATTCAACAAATCCTTTATTTTCCTTTACCACGCAATATTTTTTTTTCTAGCGCAGCTTCAGCCTTCGGGCTTTTCTCTTTCTTATCTTCCGTGATCAGCTGTCATTGGACACAGCTGATCACATGGTATAGGGCTGCTGTGATTGGCCCTTTACACTGCTCTGTAAACACTGAGTCTGACTCAGTGATCACAGAGCACACCGCCTGCGTGCCACAGGGGGAGCAATCACAGGAGGATGTCCATGGACGCCATCCCGGCAAACTAAGCTCATGCTGTAGCCGTCTTTCGGCTATAGTGTGGGCAGGAGGCGGTTAATAATTAAAATGATGGAAAGCATGTTGTTAAATTAATATTAAGGTGTTTGATCATGCTGCAAGGCTTAATAAACTGTTTAAAGTAGAACTAAACGCAAAACTTTTTTTTTTTTTTCATTTTGGATAGAATAAGGCTACTTTCACACTGAGGTGCTTTTCAGGCATTTTAGCACTAGAAATAGTGCCTGTAAAGCGCCTAAAAAGTGCCTCTCAAGCCACCCCAGTGTAAAAGTGCTTTCACACTGGGCTGGTACGCTTGCAGAATGGGAAAAAAAGTCTTTGGGGCGGTGTGGGAGCGATGTACACACGGCTCCCTCACCGCCCCAGCAATTTAAATCGATAGGCAGCGCTGGGCCTGCAAAGCACTTTGGCAGCAGCATTTTGCGGGTGCTCTTAACCCTTTATTCGGCCGCTAGCGAGGATTAAAAGTGCTCTGCTAGCGGGCAAAAAGCGGGCAAAAAGCGCCGTTATAACAGCGGTAAAACTAGCTTTACCGCTAATGCCCCACCGCCCCAGTGTGAACGTAGCTTAGGGAGGAACCAAAATTTTAGATTTTCTTTCACTCTCTGTGAAAATGGTCACCAGAATAAATAGACAAATAGCATGACTCTACCCTCTCACGGGCAGCAATAAAAACCTGACAGGTGTTCTAATCATGGGCGTCCGCTCCATAGGGCAAGGGGGGTCAATTGCCCCCCTGGAATCGTAAGAGTGTTGAAGTCAGAGTGAAGACACTTGCCCCCTGTGTTGCAGTGGCCGCTGCCGCCGCCTCCGCGGCAGGTGTGGATTTTTTTTTCTAAGTCTGCTGCTGGCCTGGGGCTGCTCTCAGTCTTTTCCGACTACACATCGGTCCCTTCCTCCTCACCCCCCGCCTGAGCATCGGATTGGCTCTGCCGCTCAGGCCTCTGCTTAACATCACCGTGACCCGGCTGTTCCGTGATTGGCTGCTGCCTCAGCCTGCCTCTGCCTGTGTAAAAAATTTATGTTGTGCCCATGCCGATCCGGCTGGTGCGGTGCCGGCTCCTCCTCCCACAGGTGCGTGGCGTGCAGTGGCCGAGACAAGAGAGAATACACTGCCAGTGCCTGCCCTGGGCCTATCGCTGAAGAACTACAGGTAACAGCAGTGCCTGTGCCACGACACCACTGTGTACATCTTTTTGTATTGCAATACATCTGTGTTGTGGGCGGCCATATTTTGATCTTGATGAAAACAACCTATACAGTATACGCTGTTTTCATAAAGATCAAAATATGGCCACAAGCCCCACCCCTACATGACATTGTCAAAAAGGGACCGAGCATGGATGACCCCCCCTGAAAAAGGTTCAGCGGACGCCCATGGTTCTAATCCCCCTCTACTCCATCCAAAACAAAAACTCTGCCTTTAGTTATACATATAGTTACTCTTTTCCTTATTTTCCATATACTTACCTTCATTGAGAGTACAGAAAGATGGTGGCTCATTCTGTCTTCTTCACCGTATGATCTTCCAAACAGGGGTTACTTTCAATTGCTTATAGACCCTGGTTGAGGGGATAATAAAATGGCCGGCAGAACCCCCAATACTCCAACATATTATTTTTCTATACTAAAATTACCTTTGATTAATTTGTTAAAGTTGTTGTAAAAGCTAAAGTTTTTATTATCCTGATGCATTCTCTGCATTAAGGTAAAAAACCTTTAAGGTGCAGCCCCCCCCCGGCCCCCTTAAATACTTACCTGAACCCGACCTTGATCCAGAGCTGTGCCACAGAGCAGCGGCACCGCTCTATATATCCCTCCTCACTGGACTCAATGAGAGCAGGGGGAACCATTGGCAGCTGCTGCTGTCAATCAAACCCAGTGATGAGGCAGAAGGGGAAGGGGGGGTCGAGCATTCTTTGTAGTCTTGTTTGCCTTGCAGTGCATTGATGCGCATTTCAGCACGTTTGCGTGTATTTGAACGCGTTATGTGAACTGCACTGAAAAAGTAAATTTTCTTAGGGGTGGGCAAATGCAGAGCAACGCACTGGTGTGAACAGCATTCATAAGGAACCATTATTTTGTGGTTGCTATGTGCTGGGAATGCACTCACAAACGCATCCCAGTGCATCTGTTGTGAATGGACTAAACACTAAAACACAGATTCTACTCCTTGACAGAGCTGATATTATTGTTGTTCTATTTTACACATTTTACACTTTAAAAAAACATTTTGCCTTTACTAGTAAATAGAACTCTGTGGAGAATTCAGCAATAACCTTTGACTGTGAAGAGCGTTTTACCTGTGCCTAACTTTTGTATTTAGGTGCATTTTACTAAAATAATTGTAATCCCTGTTTTTAAGGCCTGATGCAGAAACCTGCCTCCTCTCCTGTAAGGAACGGACCAGGCATTATATACAAATCCATTATTTCAAAAAATGCAGCACACTTTTCAAATGTTGTGATTTCAGTACGGCACTCAGCTGGTGGAGGCTGACTTCTGCCATTCAGAACTATGTCTGCAGCTCACACTTAAAAAATTAAATAATAAGTACACATATCTTGAAATTTACTAACAGTATTTACAAGTACACATATTTTATTTATATATATATATATATTTTATATATACACATTATCTTGTTTATAAGTACACATATCTTGAAATTTACTAACAGCGTTAACAGGGTTAATTTACTAACAGCAAATAGGTAGGGATGAGCTTCGTGTTCGAGTCGAACATACGTTCGACTCGAACATCGGCTGTTCGATCGTTCGACGAAGATCGAACGATTTGGGCCGTTCGCGCCAAATTCGAGTGACGCGAACGGCCCACAATGCACTACGCCATCGCAGTGTCATCCAGGCGCTGTGATTGGCCAAGCATGCACTGTGACCCCGCATGCTTGGCCAATCACAGCGCCGTCAGCGAGGAGAGCAATGATTGGCCACAGGCAGGATGCCTGTGGCCAATTATTGCTGAGGGTGTTTAGTACACGCCCCACACTATAAAAGGCCGCCAGCACGGCGGCCTAGTGTAGTGTGTTCCGGAGCAGGGATAGAGCAGCATAGGCAGGGACAGTGACTTTTATTTCTTTCTTGCTTAACCTGGATTCCTTTAGTTTAGGGAAAGAGAAGGATAGGTAGGGAGAGTGTCAGTGTGTTTTGTGCTTGTGCTATATTGTGCTTAAAAAAAACATTTTTTCTAGGGACAGAAAACTGTAGGTAGGGAGAGTGTGTCAGTTTCTTTCACTGTCAAAGTCCTTGTTTCCAGGGACCTGGAAGGACAGTGAGTGAATTCTCCTTGTGCTAAATTGTGCTTAAAAAAAACATTTTTTCTAGGGACAGAAAACTGTAGGTAGGGAGAGTGTGTCAGTTTCTTTCACTGTCAAAGTCCTTGTTTCCAGGGACCTGGAAGGACAGTGAGTGAATTCTCCTTGTGCTAAATTGTGCTTAAAAAAAACATTTTTTCTAGGGACAGAAAACTGTAGGTAGGGAGAGTGTGTCAGTTTCTTTCACTGTCAAAGTCCTTGTTTCCAGGGACCTGGAAGGACAGTGAGTGAATTCTCCTTGTGCTAAATTGTGCTTAAAAAAAACATTTTTTCTAGGGACAGAAAACTGTAGGTAGGGAGAGTGTGTCAGTTTCTTTCACTGTCAAAGTCCTTGTTTCCAGGGACCTGGAAGGACAGTGAGTGAATTCTCCTTGTGCTATATTGTGCTTAAAAAAAACATTTTTTCTAGGGACAGAAAACTGTAGGTAGGGAGAGTGTGTCAGTTTCTTTCACTGTCAAAGTCCTTGTTTCCAGGGACCTGGAAGGACAGTGAGTGAATTCTCCTTGTGCTAAATTGTGCTTAAAAAAAACATTTTTTCTAGGGACAGAAAACTGTAGGTAGGGAGAGTGTGTCAGTTTCTTTCACTGTCAAAGTCCTTGTTTCCAGGGACCTGGAAGGACAGTGAGTGAATTCTCCTTGTGCTAAATTGTGCTTAAAAAAACCATTTTTTCTAGGGACAGAAAACTGTAGGTAGGGAGAGTGTGTCAGTTTCTTTCACTGTCAAAGTCCTTGTTTCCAGGGACCTGGAAGGACAGTGAGTGAATTCTCCTTGTGCTAAATTGTGCTTAAAAAAAACATTTTTTCTAGGGACAGAAAACTGTAGGTAGGGAGAGTGTGTCAGTTTCTTTCACTGTCAAAGTCCTTGTTTCCAGGGACCTGGAAGGACAGTGAGTGAATTCTCCTTGTGCTAAATTGTGCTTAAAAAAATCATTTTTTCTAGGGACAGAAAACTGTAGGTAGGGAGAGTGTGTCAGTTTCTTTCACTGTCAAAGTCCTTGTTTCCAGGGACCTGGAAGGACAGTGAGTGAATTCTCCTTGTGCTAAATTGTGCTTAAAAAAAACATTTTTTCTAGGGACAGAAAACTGTAGGTAGGGAGAGTGTGTCAGTTTCTTTCACTGTCAAAGTCCTTGTTTCCAGGGACCTGGAAGGACAGTGAGTGAATTCTCCTTGTGCTAAATTGTGCTTAAAAAAAACATTTTTTCTAGGGACAGAAAACTGTAGGTAGGGAGAGTGTGTCAGTTTCTTTCACTGTCAAAGTCCTTGTTTCCAGGGACCTGGAAGGACAGTGAGTGAATTCTCCTTGTGCTAAATTGTGCTTAAAAAAAACATTTTTTCTAGGGACAGAAAACTGTAGGTAGGGAGAGTGTGTCAGTTTCTTTCACTGTCAAAGTCCTTGTTTCCAGGGACCTGGAAGGACAGTGAGTGAATTCTCCTTGTGCTAAATTGTGCTTAAAAAAAACATTTTTTCTAGGGACAGAAAACTGTAGGTAGGGAGAGTGTGTCAGTTTCTTTCACTGTCAAAGTCCTTGTTTCCAGGGACCTGGAAGGACAGTGAGTGAATTCTCCTTGTGCTAAATTGTGCTTAAAATAAACATTTTTTCTAGGGACAGAAAACTGTAGGTAGGGAGAGTGTGTCAGTTTCTTTCACTGTCAAAGTCCTTGTTTCCAGGGACCTGGAAGGACAGTGAGTGAATTCTCCTTGTGCTAAATTGTGCTTAAAAAAAACATTTTTTCTAGGGACAGAAAACTGTAGGTAGGGAGAGTGTGTCAGTTTCTTTCACTGTCAAAGTCCTTGTTTCCAGGAACCTGGAAGGACAGTGAGTGAATTCTCCTTGTGCTAAATTGTGCTTAAAAAAAACATTTTTTCTAGGGACAGAAAACTGTAGGTAGGGAGAGTGTGTCAGTTTCTTTCACTGTCAAAGTCCTTGTTTCCAGGGACCTGGAAGGACAGTGAGTGAATTCTCCTTGTGCTAAATTGTGCTTAAAAAAAACATTTTTTCTAGGGACAGAAAACTGTAGGTAGGGAGAGTGTGTCAGTTTCTTTCACTGTCAAAGTCCTTGTTTCCAGGGACCTGGAAGGACAGTGAGTGAATTCTCCTTGTGCTATATTGTGCTTAAAAAAAACATTTTTTCTAGGGACAGAAAACTGTAGGTAGGGAGAGTGTGTCAGTTTCTTTCACTGTCAAAGTCCTTGTTTCCAGGGACCTGGAAGGACAGTGAGTGAATTCTCCTTGTGCTAAATTGTGCTTAAAAAAAACATTTTTTCTAGGGACAGAAAACTGTAGGTAGGGAGAGTGTGTCAGTTTCTTTCACTGTCAAAGTCCTTGTTTCCAGGGACCTGGAAGGACAGTGAGTGAATTCTCCTTGTGCTAAATTGTGCTTAAAAAAAACATTTTTTCTAGGGACAGAAAACTGTAGGTAGGGAGAGTGTGTCAGTTTCTTTCACTGTCAAAGTCCTTGTTTCCAGGGACCTGGAAGGACAGTGAGTGAATTCTCCTTGTGCTAAATTGTGCTTAAAAAAAAATAAAATTCTAGGGACAGAAAACTGTAGGTAGGGAGAGTGTGTCAGTTTCTTTCACTGTCAAAGTCCTTGTTTCCAGGGACCTGGAAGGACAGTGAGTGAATTCTCCTTGTGCTAAATTGTGCTTAAAAAAAACATTTTTTCTAGGGACAGAAAACTGTAGGTAGGGAGAGTGTGTCAGTTTCTTTCACTGTCAAAGTCCTTGTTTCCAGGGACCTGGAAGGACAGTGAGTGAATTCTCCTTGTGCTAAATTGTGCTTAAAAAAAACATTTTTTCTAGGGACAGAAAACTGTAGGTAGGGAGAGTGTGTCAGTTTCTTTCACTGTCAAAGTCCTTGTTTCCAGGGACCTGGAAGGACAGTGAGTGAATTCTCCTTGTGCTAAATTGTGCTTAAAAAAAACATTTTTTCTAGGGACAGAAAACTGTAGGTAGGGAGAGTGTGTCAGTTTCTTTCACTGTCAAAGTCCTTGTTTCCAGGGACCTGGAAGGACAGTGAGTGAATTCTCCTTGTGCTAAATTGTGCTTAAAAAAAACATTTTTTCTAGGGACAGAAAACTGTAGGTAGGGAGAGTGTGTCAGTTTCTTTCACTGTCAAAGTCCTTGTTTCCAGGGACCTGGAAGGACAGTGAGTGAATTCTCCTTGTGCTAAATTGTGCTTAAAAAAAACATTTTTTCTAGGGACAGAAAACTGTAGGTAGGGAGAGTGTGTCAGTTTCTTTCACTGTCAAAGTCCTTGTTTCAAGGGACAGAGAAGGACACCTGAAGGTAGCCCTTATTGCTTTTTTCCCATCTCCCTGCAGGCCATCTATTAGAATGTCTGGAAGGCAAACAAGGAGAGGCAGACAGTCAGGAGGCAATAAAAGAGGGCAAGCAGGCTCTGTGTCTGGGGGCAACAGTGCTGGTCGTGGACGCGGTGCATTGTCATCAGCACATGGCCATGGGACACGCTTGTCCTTCTTTTCGGCAGCTGGACATGTTGAGCCACATCATGCCGAAGACTTGGTAGAGTGGATGACCAAGCCCTCCTCCTCCTCCTCATCCTCTCTCACCCAGGCTCAGGGTACTGGAAAAGCAGCTGCCAAAGCGTCCTCTTCCCTGGTATCAATGTCAGACTCATCATCAGTCACTCCTTCCCTAGACCCACCATGTCCTCCTCCTGAGGAGTCCCCCGAACTGTTTGAGCACAGTGTTGGGTACATGCTCCAGGAGGATGCCCAGCGTTTCGAAGGGTCTGATGATGAAACCCAGCTAGAGGAAGGCAGTAGCGTGAGAGCAGACAGAGGGGATGCTCAAGAAGGACACCAATCTGGCAGTCATGTTCCAGCAGCTGCAGCATACTGCCAGATTGGCTCCAGTGATGAGGAGGGAGGTGATGATGAGGTCACTGACTCCACGTGGGTGCCTAATAGGAGAGAGGAGGAGGAGGAGGATGAGGAGGAGGCACATCTCCAACGAGGCAGGATGCCCTTTGGTGGCCAGCGTAAGGGCAGTACACCGACGGAATCACACCGCAGAGCTCCGCCTCTGCCCGTCATTCAAAAAGTTCTTTGGTGTGGGCCTTTTTTGAGGCTAGTGCATCAGATCGCACAGCTGCTGTTTGCAACATATGTCTCAAGCGTATATCGCGTGGCCAAAACATCAGCCGCTTGGGTACCACATGCCTGACCAGACATATGTTGACCTGCCATGCAGCTCGTTGGCAAGCCTACCTCAAAGACCCACACCAAAAAACAAAGCGGACCTCTCCTTGCACCGCATCAGCTGGGATCTCCAACCCCACTATAACTTCAGTCCTCTCTGAAACATGCACTGAGAGGAATGAAGGTGTAGAATTAGGTGTGTCACAGCCAAGTACTTGCGGCCACTCTGCTAGCAGTACACCGACGTCCGATTCTAGCAGGCAAATTTCCCTGCCCCAGCTGCTGGACCGTCAAAAGAAGTTCACTCCCAGCCATCCACATGCCCAGCGGTTGAATGCTAGCTTGGCTAAATTGCTAGCGCTTCAACTGCTGCCTTTTCAGTTGGTAGACTCGGCCCCCTTCCGTGAGTTTGTGCAATGTGCGGTTCCTCAGTGGCAGGTTCCCAAACGCCACTTTTTCTCACGGAAGGCTATTCCGGCTCTCTACCGGCATGTGGAAGGCAATGTCTTGGCCTCGCTGGACAGGGCGGTCAGCGGTAAGGTGCATATTACCGCTGACTCATGGTCCAGCAGGCATGGACAGGGACGTTACCTTTCTTTCACGGCCCATTGGGTCACTCTTTTGGCAGCTGGGAAGGATGCAGGACAAGGTGCAGTAGTGTTGGAGGTTGTCCCACCGCCACGCCTCCAAAATGCTACTACTGGTTGTGACACACCTCTCTCCTCCACCCCCTCCTCTTCTTCTTCCTCCATGGCCTCTTCCTGTGGTTTGTCCTATGAACCAGCGGTGCTCCGTAGCCGTTCACGGGGCTACGCAAGTACGCAGGCAAAAAGATGCCATGCCGTGCTTGCGCTGGTGTGTTTGGGGGACAGAAGCCACACTGGGGCAGAGGTCCTGTCTGCTCTGCAGGGCCAGGCCGAGAGGTGGTTGACGCCACGCCAGCTTAAGCCAGGAATGGTGGTTTGCGACAATGGCACCAACCTCCTCTCCGCCCTCCGACAGGGACAACTGACCCATGTGCCCTGTGTGGCTCACGTCCTTAACCTGGTGGTGCAGCGGTTCTTGGGCAGGTACCCGGGCTTACAGGATGTCCTGAGGCAGGCCAGGAAAGTCTGTGTGCATTTCCGCAGATCTTATAATGCCAGTGCTCGCCTGGCTGAGCTGCAAAAGGAGTTGAACCTGCCCAAGAACCGCCTTATATGTGACATGCCCACCAGGTGGAACTCAACGTTGGCCATGCTGCAGTGGCTGCACACGCAGCAGAGGGCCATCAATGAGTACCTGTGCGACTACGGCACCAGGACAGGGTCAGGGGAGCTTGGTTTTTTTTCTCCACGCCAGTGGGGCATGATCAGGGATGCATGCACTGTCCTGGCACCATTTGAGGAGGCCACGAGGATGGTGAGCAGTGACAGTGCATGCATCAGTGACACTGTACCTCTTGTCCACCTGTTGGAGCACACGCTGCGTGGAATAATGGACAGGGCACTTGAGGCAGAACAGATTCAGGAAGAGGAGGACTTCCTTGCCTCTCAAGGCCCCCTTTACCCAGACAGTGTTCCTTCTGTCCCACCCATCGCACAGGAAGAGGAGGAGGAGGAGGAGGAGGAGGAGGAGGAGGATTGTGTCAGCATGGAGGTGGAGGCTGGCACTCAGCATCATCAGCAGCAGTCTTTTAGGGATGATTTACAGTCCCAAGAAACCAGTGGACTTGTACGTGGCTGGGAGGAGGTGGCTGCGGATCATGTCGTCCTTAGTGACCCAGAGGACTCCGGAGCGAATGCCTCAGCAAACCTACGCTGCATGGCCTCCCTGATCCTGCAAAGTCTGCGGAAGGATCCTCGTATTCTTCGGATCAAGGAGAGGGACCATTACTGGCTGGCCACTCTCCTTGATCCACGGTACAAGGGTAAGGTTGCGGACCTTATGTTACCGTCGCAGAGGGAGCAGAGGATGAGACAACTCCGGGAGGCCTTGCAGAAAGGTCTGTGCAACGCGTTCCCAGAGACTGGGAGGTTACAAACTCCTGGTCCTGGACAACGAGTTGCTGAGGCTTCGGCCAGTCAAAGAAGGAGCGGTGGGGAAGGTGGCCGTCTGACCGATGCGTTCAGACAATTCTTTAGTCCGCAGCCCCAAAGTATGATCGGTTCCAGCAACCATCGCCAGCGTCTGATAAACATGGTGCCGGAATATCTAGGGGCAAGGTCAGACTTGGACACCTTCCCCACCGAAAATCCTCTGGCTTACTGGGTCTTGAGGATGGATCACTGGCCAGAGCTTGCACAGTATGCAATTGAGCTACTGGCCTGTCCTGCATCCAGCGTTCTTTCGGAACGCACATTCAGTGCTGCTGGAGGATTTGTCACGGATCACAGGGTGCGCCTGTCCACCGACTCGGTTGATCGACTGACTTTCATCAAGATGAACCAGTCTTGGATCACCACCAGCTACCACACACCTGATGCTGATATAACAGACTAATTGATTTTAACATGTCACATCCCTTCAAGACTGATGCTGATGCTGAGTGCCTGTGCTGTTATGTTGACTGGCTATCCTCCTCCTCCGAGTCCTCAATGATACGATTGATGATGATAGCTTGGAAGATCATTTTTGTTTATGGGTGCCGCCACCAGTGGCTAAGGCCCAATTTTTCAGCCCCTGTTTTACAGGGGCGTGTAATTACAATTTTTTTAGCAATAACTTGCCATAGGGCTCATTGCTGTGCTCCAAGTACAGTATCTGTGAGGGGTTGGAGTGTTGTGGCACCAGTGCCTAAGGCCCAATTTTTCAGCCCCTGTTTAACAGGGGCGTGTCATTACAATTTTTGAAGCAATACTTTGCAACAGGGCTCATTGCTGTGCTCCAAGTACAGTATCTGTGAGGGGTTGTAGTGTTGTGCCACCAGTGCCTAAGGCCCAATTTTTCAGCCCCTGTTCAACAGGGGCATGCAATTACAATTCTTGATCTAATAATTCACAGCAGGGTCCATTGCTGCACCCACCAAGAGTAACTCTGAGGGCTTACAGTCTTGTGGCAACGCCACCACCACCACCACCACGAAAGGCCCAATTTTTCAGCCCCTGTTCAAAAGGGGCATGTAATTACAATTCTTGATCTAATAATTCACAGCAGGGCCCATTGCTGCACCCACCAAGAGTAACTGTCAGGGCTTACAGTGTTGTGGCACCAGCACCACCATCAAAGCCCCAATTTTTACTACCACTGTTCAACAATTATATGTAATTAAAATTCCTGATATAATAGTTGACAGCAGGGCGTTCCAGCACCAACCAAGAGTAACTGAGTGCTTACAGTGTTGTGCCAACACCAACAACTAAGGGGCCTATTTCTGCAGAGTATATACGGCAGGTCCCTACTTTCAAACATCCAACTTACAAACGACTCCTACTTGCAAACGAAAGAAGACAACAGGAAGTGAGAGGAAATCTACCCCTAGAAAGGAAAATTCTCTCCTGTAAGAATAAATATGGGAGAAAGGGGTCTCATCTGTACTGATGCTTTATCAGCAATCCTTGTTTCAAGAAAAACACCACATTTCAAAAACAGTTGTCATTGGGACGGAAAGTGAGGTGAAATGTTCTGAACAGGGGCACAGACAGCAAAACAAATGTTACAGGGGTGATAACCCTTACCTATGTTTCCCAAAAAGTTTAAAAATAGATTTTTGGGCTGGAGCTACACTTCAACAATGTATCTGTTCAAAATTACAAACAGATTCTACATAAGAACAAACCTACAGTCCCTGTCTTGTATGCACCGCCTGTATACGGCTGTTCAGAGTATATAGGGCCTTTTTTATTTTATGTGCGGGGTTCCCCTTAATATCCATACAAGACCCAAAGGGGCTGGTAATGGGCTGGGGTAGGGGGGGGGGGGTCATGGGGTAGCTATGCCATTTTTCTTAAAGAATTTCATCCATATTACCGGGACCAGACATTACATTAAAGCCGCAAGCAGTTTTAAATGGCTTTTTTTTCCTTTAGAAGTGTCATTTTGTGCAGGGACAGTTCTAAACACGGGAAACACGTGGCACTTCACAGGCATACTTTAGACACCCCCAGGTACGATATTTAAAGGAATATTTGACTTTTTTTTTTTCACTTTATGCATCATTAAAATGACTGCTCCCGAAAAACGACCGTTTTTAAAACTTCTTTTTGCATTGATACATGTCCCCTGGTGCAGAACCCGGGTTCCCAAACCCTATTTATGACAATAACATGCATAATAGTTGTTATAATTAGCACTTTAGAATTCGAACGTTCGCATCCATTGTATTTAATAGGGTTCTAATGTTCGTTCGAACTTTCGGTCCGTTCGCGGGTTCTGGTGCGAACCGAACCCGGGGGTGTTCGGCTCATTACTACAAATAGGCTGTCCACATTGCAAGGGAATTTGCCCTTAGCTTAACCACTTTAGTACCGCGCTACATCTAAAAGACGGCCACAGCGCGGTACTAAACTTCTGGGAGGGCATCCATAGACATCCTCACAAAATCCCGCCCCATGCGTGGTGCACCAGGCACGCTCTGTGACCGCCAGGGATGAGCCGAACACCCCCCTGTTCGGTTCGCACCAGAACCTGCAAACAGACAGAATGTTCATGTGAACTTTAGAACCCTATTAAATACAATGGACTCGAATGTTCGAAATCTAAAGTGCTAATTATAAAGGCTAATATGCAATTTATTGTCCTAAAAAGTGTTTGGGGACCCGGGTCCTGCCCCAGGGGACATGTATCAATGCAACAAAAGGTTTAAAAAATAGAGGTTTTTACGGGAGCGGTGATTTTAATAATGCTTAAAAAGAAAAAAGAAAAGTGAAATATTCCTTTAAATTTCGTACCTGGGGGGTGTGTATGATATGCATGTAAAGTGGCGCATGTTTCCCGTGCTTAGAACTGTCCCTGCACAAAGTGTCATTTTTGAAGGAAAAAAAGTCATTTAAAACTCACTCGCGGCTATTAATGAATTGTCGGCTTTTATCAATACATAGAAAAGTCATTGAAAAAAAATAAAAAAAAGTGTGGGGGTTCCCCCAAATTCAATTACCAGGCCCTTTAGGTCTGGAATGGATATTAAGGGGAACCCCGCCGCAAATTTAAAAAAAAAATGGCGTGGGGTTCCCCCTAAATATCCATACCAGGCCCTTGAGATCTGGCATGGATTTTAAGGGGAACTCCACCCAAAATTTTTTAAAAAATGGCGTGGAGTCCCCCCAAAAATCCATACCAGACCCTTATCCGAGCACGCAACCTGGCCGGCCGCAGGGGAAGAGGGGGGGACGAGAGAGCGGCCCCCCCTCCCTCCTGAACCGTACCAGGCCACATGCCCTCAACATGGGGAGGATGTCCCCATGTTGATGGGGACAAGGGCCTCATCCCCACAACCCTTGCCCAGTGGTTGTGGGGGTCTGCGGGCGGGGGGCTTATCGGAATCTGGAAGACCCCTTTAACAAAGGGGACCCCCAGATCCCGGCCCCCCCTATGTGAATTGGTAAGGGGTACATTGTACCAACACCATTTCACAAAGAAAGTGTCAAAAAATTTAAATAAAAACACACAAACACCTTGAAAAAGTCCTTTATTAAAAAAAAAACAAAAAACATTCCAGCGATGAAATCCAGTGTCCTGCGGCAATCCCGATGTCCAGTGCTGTCCGTCATTGGTTGTGCCTGAGCGGACCTGATGGGGAACTTCCTCCGCTTAAATTTACACAGTGAAGGAAGTTCCCGCTCAGGCCAATGACGTAGGCGGGGTCGGACATACCGAGGGGGCGGACCTGATGGGGAACTTCGTTCGCTGTGTAATACATGAATAGACCCTCCCCTTCTCATGTTCTGCATCTGGTCCGCTGAGCGGACCTGATGGGGAACTTTAGAAGGGGCGGGTCTATACATTTAAAACACAGCGGAGGAAGTTCCCCATCAGGTCCGCACAGGCACAACCAATGACGGACAGCGCTGGACATCAGGATCGCCGCGGGACACTGGATTTCATCGCTGGAATGTTTGTTTGTTTTTTATTTTTTTTTTTAATAAAGGACTTTTCCAAGGTGTTTGTGTGTTTTTATTTACATTTTTTGACACTTTCTTCGTGAAATGGTAGGGGTACAATGTACCCCTTACCAATTCACATAGGGGGGGCCGGGATCTGGGGGTCCCCTTTGTTAAAGGGGTCTTCCAGATTCCGATAAGCCCCCTGCTCGCAGACCCCCACAACCACCGGGCAAGGGTTGTGGGGATGAGGCCCTTGTCCCCATCAACATGGGGACATCCTCCCCATGTTGAGGGCATGTGGCCTGGTACGGTTCAGAAGGAAAGGGGGCCGCTCTCTTGTCCCCCCCTCTTCCCCTGCGGCCAGCCAGGTTGCGTGCTCGGATAAGGGTCTGGTATGGGTTTTTGGGGGGACTCCACGCCATTTTTTTTTTATTTGGGGTGGAGTTCCCCTTAAAATCCATGCCAGATCTCAAGGGCCTGGTATGGATATTTAGGGGGAACCCCACGCCATTTTTTTTAAAATTTGGGGTGGAGTTCCCCTTAATATCCATTCCAGACCTAAAGGGCCTGGTAATTGAATTTGGGGGAACCCCCACACTTTTTTTTTATTTTTTATCAATGACTTTTCTATGTATTGATAAAAGCCGAAAATTCATTATAGCCGCGAGTGAGTTTTAAATGACTTTTTTTCCTTCAAAAATGACACTTTGTGCAGGGACAGTTCTAAGCACGGGAAACATGCGCGACTTTACATGCATATCATACACACCCCCCAGGTACGAAATTTCAAGGAATATTTCACTTTTATTGTTTCATTTTAAGCATTATTAAAATCACTGCTCCTAAAAAAATGTCAGTTTTTAAAACTTTTTTTTGCATTGATACATGTCCCCTGGGGCAGAACCCGGGTCCCCAAACACTTTTTAGGACAATAACTTGCATATAAGCCTTTATAATTAGCACTTTAGATTTCTCCCATAGACTTTTCGAATTTGCCGCGAACACCCCAAATTGTTCGTTGTTCGGTGAACGGGCGAACAGGCAATGTTCGAGTCGAACATGAGTTTGACTCCTTTACCATGTGGTCAGCTCGGTCCAATCACAGCTGACCACATGTAAACAGACTTGCCAGTTATCGTCAGTCCTTTCCTTACATGCTGTGTCTGTGGGAGAAAAGGAGTGATGATAACCGGCAAGGCTGTCAGCACATTGCTAACACTGATAATCAGGGCACTGATCACCAGTGTCCTGATTATCACTGCAGCCCCATCAGTGCCAATCAGTGCCTATCAGTGCAGCTTATTAGTGCCCATCAGTGCAGCTTATCAGTGTCCATCAGTCCCGCCTATCAGTGTCCATCAGTGCAGCCTCATCAGTGCCCATCAGTGCAGCTTATCAGTGTCCATCAGTGCCGCCTATCAGTGTCCATCAGTGTAGCCTCATCGGTGCCCATCAGTGCACATCAGTGCAGTTTATCAGTGCCCATCAGTGCCACCTATCAGTGCCCATCAGTGCAGCCTCATCAGTGCCCATCAGTGCAGCTTATCAGTGTCCATCAGTGCCGCCTATTAGTGTCCATCAGTGCAGCCTAATCAGCGCCCATTATTGCAGCTTATCAGTGTCCATCAGTGCCGCCTATCAGTGTCCATCAGTGCTGCCAGTGCCTATCAGTGCCCATCAGTGCCGCTTATCAGTGTCCATCAGTGCCACCTAACAATGCCCATCAGTGCAGCCTCATCAGTGCACAACAGTGAAGAATAAAAATTACTTATTTGCAAAATTTTATGACAGAGAGTAAAAAAAAACGTTTGTTTTTTATTTTTGTTTTATTTTTTGTTTTCTTTTATCATTTGTTGAGCAAAAAAAAAACCCCAGTGGTGAATAATCAACACCAAAAATACTCTATCTGTCTAAAAAAATATAAACATTTCATATGGGTACAGTGTTGCATGACCGCGCAAATGTCATTCAAAGTGCGACAGCGCTGAAAGCTGAAAATTGGCCTGGGCAGGAAGGGGGTAAAAGTGCCCAGTATTGAAGTGGTTAATGTGGTGAATATTCACTTTGCAAAGAACACCATGTGCAAGGAAATGTAAAGAAAAATTATTTATACTTGCAACATGATTGGATGATGAAAGTCAGTAGCGCTTCACCTCATTCACTAAGCTAAGGGGAAATTCCTTATAATGTGAGCAGCCTATTTGCCTTGAGTAAATCAAGCTACATGTGTTTATTGGGATTTTCTACCAAAGTTTGAGCTCTCCTTTAAAATTGCACATTAAAGTTTTTTGATCATGCAACTAAAGAGATCTGTATCACTCCATACAATGATTTTTCTCAACTAAATACAGGCTACCCACCTGTAATGTATTTAGCTTTTATTTTCTAAGACACTCATCAAAGGCAGGACATGTTTGTCCAAACATGTTTTACAATACATTAAATCCTAATCATTTTCATACGGGCCGAACGATGAACTGACATTTCCTGCAGGCCCCGTCTTTGGAATTTACACATCTCCGCTTTAAATGAAACAAATCGAAAAAAAAATCCTTATTACTACCTTGTGGTTTATAATAGAAAACCTCCTTTTTCTATTCTTTCTGTTTAACTTGTATGACATGTTGCTTTGACTCAACCAGTTCCTCTCGTTCATCCGCTTTCCTTCTAGAAAATAGCTTCAGGGTGGAGCAGAGAGTTCAAGTTGTAGTTCGTTCAAGTTAAGCAGAAACGATAAAAAAACCTCATATTGTATTTCACAAAGGACCGTGGTCCCTGAGTAATCTGCGACTATACAACCGCTATAAACCTTTGATTAACCACTTTTTGCATTGATGAAGGAGTGTCTCCTCAGCCTGATTCAAACCCCTCTTCATAATCCAGTATCCTTAAACCTCTCTTCATTATGTGATCATAATTGCTTCTATCTAGAGAGTGCATAACCTCGCACCTACATAGAGTGAGTGCCAAGGTTTAAAACTATAATAAGCTGAATTCTCACCTCCTAATCCATTATTTCAATCATTAGACCACAGTTTATTCCTCTAGAGAACATTAACATTTGAAAATGTGTCAAGCCGAGTATGAAATTCATCATAATCCCAGACCACCTGCCAACTAATTAGCATATAGAAATCTGATTTTCCTGCAGCCCGAGATTAATCCAATGTTTGACATGAGTTTATATGTTCAAATTGTTTTCAGGCAGTGGCGTGGGAAGGCCAGAGAAATGTGATGTGAAACCGAAAATAAACTGCAATCAGGGCTCAAAAGAGGGGATGCCAAATACGTAATAGGATCCTGCTTTCAAAGGGCTTGATGGTTCTCGCAACAAGTAGTGACATATTTCCAACTGAGCGGGGATTTCTAAAGTTAACCTATGCCTACAGAAAAACGATTAAGGTCGTCAACAGTATTTACACAATAGCAGTAGATCACCGGGGGTTTCATTGCATTAAACATGTGCATGCATGTATGTAAAGGCTGCCTTCAGCACATTAGGAACAGTATATTTAGTGCAATGACTGCAAATTAGTCTTTTTATTTTACAAAATCTAGTATGCGGTAAGGCACTGTTGCCAATATTGTGATTTGAGCTTCAGAGATGGGCAGATTAGATGTAGTATTAATCCTTTTTTGGGTTTTGTTATTGAGTAGAAATGGGGTTAGTGTTCACTGATACCATGGATGCATAGCGAATCCTGCATATTTGAGGTTCATATGCCCAGCAAACTAATGCGGGAATTCACTAAATCAAATTTTTTGTAACCCATAAATGCCTTTAAACTTAGGCCAGTTGGCTTAGAAGGGCCAATAATGGGGGCTTTGCTAAGTGCCATCCCGCTCACTAAATAAGGGTGGGTTTCCAGTAGCCAATTGTTAGTGTTTGTTGGAGTAGTTTAGGTAGAACTGACAATATTCGTAGGGAGTGTTAGTTGTTTTACAGTTCAGAGACCAACCAGTCATCTTTAAGACTACCTTTTTGTATGTGTCAGCAATAACTGTAGTTGCTGTTTAGCTGTCGAACCTTCCCTTGCAGTAGCCGGTCTGCCATAAGATGGAGTGACTCTTTAAGTTTAGTACTTCTGATGTAGTTCCGGCCATGTGATGCTTGTCATTAAGCTAATTTGTACCATCTTGATAACTGCTGTTATTATCCCACGCATATGTTCAATAAAGAGCAATTCTGAGGGGGCAGAAATGGAGCAAGCTTCAACAGGACACCCCCCCCCCCCAACTGAACTCTGTGTTTTGTCTGTAGGTGAGTTTGTTGAGGACGGTTTTGTCCCCGACTCAGGGTCCTCTTCTACAAGCAATTTGTGATAAATTGGGTCTTTTATGCTCAAATGCCTTTGCAAGTACCCCAGGGTTAGGGAAATTAAAGAGAGGAATCAATATTGGATGGTTATCATATTGAGTCTGTGATGGTAAAATGGATGAGCTAATGTCACTATCCTAGAAGGAGCTCAAAATGCAGCACTCTATGCAGGTGCTTCATAAGAACTTAATTTTTGCATTTCCTGATGATGACAGGATGCCTATTGAGGACCAACGTGCCTCTGATCCTCTGGTCCCTGAAAATAAAAGGGAAGGAGTGGTGGCAGCAAGTGCCTCAGTTTCACTTTTTTTTTTTTAACTACAACAGCCAGGCCTTACTGCAGGCAGCACCAGAATCACATGATTGCTTATGATCGGGTCCAAGGCTGACGTGGACACTTTCATAAGTGAGAACCCCTCGTAGACTAATGGGTGTTCAGGCTGGACAACTGGCTGGAGCTTGCCCTGGAAGTTCTGGCCTCCCCTGCAGCCAGCATGCTATCTGAGAAGGCCTTCTGATTTCGTTACAGAGAGGTGAATCCACCTGTCCCCCAATAGTATGGGCCAGCTCACATTTATTAAAATGAATCAATCTTGGTTTACTAATGATTACAAAACCCATGTTGCTGAAGCTACATGATTAACTTTCAGGTGTCACATGACCCCCTCCAACAAAAAAGCAAACAAAATAAATTGATAATTGCCACTATAAAGAGGCCACACAAAGTTTCTGCAGCTGAACCTAAGCAGCCAAATTACTATTGTTTGCTGCAGGGTAAATCCTGCTTTGCACATTCACGTTTGTGGCCTGTTCCAGTGCTCCAGTGCTCAAAAATATTTGTGGCTATTGTCTGTCAGATAATATGCTCAATGTTTATATCAATTAAAATTTGCCTTGTCTCTCCCTCCTATACTGCAGCTTAATCAAGCTGCTTACAAAGTGTCCAGCCTCTGAACAATATTTGTGGCTATCGTCTCTCATACTCTCAGATAATAGACTCTAATTTTTATTTCAAGATAAAAACCTTCCTTGTCTATTTCTATTTGCTGCCTATTCAAGTGCTTGCATTCTGATCGAGTAAACCTTTTTAGATGTGTTGTGGCTGCTACTTCCATCATTCAATTCAGGCCTATTACAGAAGAATAAAAAAAAATCAGGTGTCATAGCCTAAACTACTTAATTTGGGCGCTGCTTCCATATTGAAGCCAAGTTAAACGTAAAAGTTACACATCCAAAATATGTGATACCAGAATACGGTGTTGCTGATGCTGTCCATGAAAATTTTACTTTTCTGTAACACCACATACAGGTTAAAGGGTAACTCCACTTCCGTGAAAACAAATCTAGCAAATAAATAAATATATATTATACCATATACAAATGCTACACAAACTATATTGTAATTTAATGTTATTAAAAATGACCGCTCCTTTTCAATCTGCAGCCACTGTAATTTGATGTAAAATTCTATGTATGGTAAATTGGAGGCCTTCTGTATACAATTGGTTGTAGAGAACCTCCCTGGAATGTAGTTGTTTTATGATTGGCTCACTGATTTTCACAGAAATCTGCACTAAGATACAAGTCAAATTCTTGGTATCATCTGCAATAGGAAATATGTTTTTGAAGAGACACTCCTTATGGTTAATTACTTCAAAGAGATGCAAACACTGCAACTTTCCTCATTAGAACACTGCAAGCACATTAGTGGATTAGAATTAACACAGGCATTCCTATTCAGGAATCAGCCTTCCAAAGACATAGTTGAACATACAGATTTTTCCAAGCTGTACCAATGTAACCAAAAATCTATACCTAGAATTAAAGCTTTAAAGCGGAGTTCCACCCAAAAATAGAACTTCTTTTCGGAAACCTTCACCCTCCAGTGTCACATTTGGCACCTTTCAGGGGGAGGGGGGAGCAGATGACTGTGTAATCCAGGTATTTTGCTCCCACTTCCGGGCATAGATACCCAAGTCATCTGCGGGTATCTACGCCCCTTCCAGCGCCTTCTCCCCCCCCCGCGCTGTCTTCTGGGAGACACACAGGTCCCAGAAGACAGCAGGGACCAGTGGAATAGCGCAACGCGAGTCGCGCATGCGCAGTAGGGAACCAGGAAGTGAAGCCGCAAGGCTTCATTTCCTGATTCCCTTACTGAAGATGGTGGTGGCAGCCCCCGAGACCCGAGCGATAGCTCGGCTTCAGGTGCCGACATCGCGGGCGCCCTGGACAGGTAAGTGTCCATATTTTAAAAGGCAGCAGCTGCAGTATTTGTAGCTGCTGACTTAAAAAAAAAATTGGTGGACCTCTGCTTTAACTAAAGCTAAGAAAAACTGGCATCACCCACCTGGTTGTGCTCTCTGGCAGTGTCGTGGAATTACAGGTTCTATGCAGAGCACACAGCCTATATTTCCTGTGCTTACCTAAGCACACTACAGATTCATCTCTTTGCAATAATGCTATCTTTAGGCTAAGTTCCACTCACCGTTCATTCGTCCCATCATTCATTCCAAGAAGCAAGCCTCATCCCAGCAAACTCTGCCAAGCCGACGCCCATCAACAGTTTTTATTACACTCAGGAGGAAGTGATGTCACAACATGTGACCCACCCTCCATAGGAAGTGAGCTCACAGGAGCTCCACACAGAATACAAGAAATATAGCTTAAAGGATAATAACCAATCACAGACATGTATACATACATGCATTGCTTCCAATGACGGGAACTATACGACAATTATGCCTCAATGGACCACAACTGTTGTATAGTTATGCTACTGTTCTTGTGGACACAGATCTGTGCGCTCGGAGTCATTTAACGCCCCCCCCCCCGTCAGGAGGTGGCCAGTCCCCCGACGGGGCGTAAAACAACATCTCTAAATGGAGCAAACATCGCTGTTTCCATAGGAAGATTTTACCACCACCGATCTTCCACCAACGTCTGTATGTGCAAATACACTCAGATGAGCGCATTACAGCAAAACTGACATTGGGGGGACATCTGACAACATACATTAATACATTTTTCCACAACAGTCCTCCCTTTTTTGTCATATGCACCCCATGTGTCCATCGATGAAAGTTGATCTGCTTCTTACACCTGGAAATGAATCAGTCCTTAGTCCATAAAAAAGGAAAAAACACGGCTTGACATGTAGACTCTACTCTTCAGGGGTATGACTTATAAAGGAGGACACGACATGGTGAGCTGTAGTAATCGCCGATCCGTCTGTGATCCTCTGTGTCTTATATGTGGGTCCGGCTTCGGGGCGTCTCATCAAGGAAACTCTGGTCACGCGTCAAATCAGGCAACAGGAGCATCTCGTCACGACATAGAAAGAATAGAAATAAAAACGACATGAGTATATATATTCCCACTTCCTTTAACCAGGATCCGCTGTAAAATAAAAATTAGATCCCCAAAGATCCCCAGACCCTTAAAAGGACTCCCAACCTTCACTTAGCTACAGCTCTGGCTTCAACAGTTACATGAAGAACCCTATCCTTAACGGATGGGAATTGTTCATTCGTATCCCAAGCTCGAGCCACCCCCCACCTTGTACATCCAGGACCCCATGCCCAGACCTGGTCGGGGTTGGTGAACAAATCCCTTCTAGCTGTCCCTGCCATTCTTAATTTCCTGCGCCATCAGATCCTCGCGATCGGCCGTGAGATAAGGTGCTGGGACAGCTTCACCATCACGCATGAACCTCTTGCTTTGGGGGAATTACCTTTATAAGCTGCAGATCCACATAAACACCAAACTAAAGTTCAAACCCACTTGTGGGCTACCTAGATACCCAAACCGACAAGAGGCAGAGCTATTAAAACTATAACCAATTTTACCCTCTAAAAAATACATTGTTAGATTCCATTGACAAGTGTCTGTTTGGAGTCTTCACTAGTTTGTCAAAACTCCTCATACCCATAATAACATCATAAATGGCATGTATTGCTGTCATCGCTGGGGACTAAAACTCGGTGAAGACTCAGAACAGACCCAGCAATCAGTCCTGTTCGCTTTCTGAGCTAGTCAGGACATACACTTTAAATAATAACTTGGGATGCTTTTCATCGTTACCCTCGCTAAAATTTACTAAACAACAAGAATATAAATAAACAAAGATACTCCTCATTCTTTGGTGTGGTTGAGCAGCTTCTTGCAGTGGCTGGCATGGTCTCATCCCTCAAGCTTCTTTACAACGACCCAGTCACCTGGTTGGAAAGAATGTAAACTGATTATTGAGTCAGGGTCCAGGAGGGACTCGTGAACCCTGTGGTGGACATTTTGGAGTTCATGTCACAACGATCGCACCTCCCCCATCAGCCGAGAATATAAGTGACAGCTAATGAGGAAAGTACGACTCTGGTTTTGATTGACCTCCAAACAACCCTCATATGACAATAACCCAGACATCGGGACTGTGGTCACTGCATAACCTGTGCGTGGCTTACAATACCTGGAACCATTGACAAAAGGTTCTTAGCCTCTGGGATGGGAACCTACTTCACCTGACTGCTGCTTGCCGATTCAAATTCTATTAAAGAAAGACAGTCTTGGCACAAACTTGGTTAGAATTACAGAGGTTATTATTAGTTTGAAAAAAAAACTGTCACTCTTACATTTATCACTTCTCCCCCCTTTTCTTCCTCATTACAGACTGAAGGAAGAACTGCGTGGTGCAGGAAAAAGAAACAATGAAATAGCCTATGATACTTTTACCTCCTTAGACTTGTATTTATCCATATGTACCACTGTCTACATACACCTGTTCTCTGTGTACAAACTCCTTGGACCTGAAAAATACTTATAAGCAAAATCATTACTCTATGCTTCATATTTAACCTGCAAAGAATGGAAAACAATAATGACATTCCTGTACATTGGTAAATTGTCAATGACATTCTTTCAAAACCGATTCAAACAAAACCCTCTATAACCCTTACTTTTCCCGTTCCTTCAAAAATACAACAGCCGCGACGCATCGAAGGATCGCTGCGGTAAGTTCGAACATATTCACGTTACTACATACAAACATTCAGATACAAACGTGGGGGAGATACTTCATAGTTTCCAAAAACAAAAATGAAAAAAATGAAAACAGCCAGAATTCTCCCTTCACTCTTTCAGCAATAGAAAAAAATACAATGGGACAAACATGAGAGCAGCTCGAAAACCTTCATGGACCAGCCATACAAAGTTCAAACAAACGGGCATGAGCCACCGTTCCTCATCATTACAGATTTCTGAAGCCGCAGCTCAACTACATCCACTCCAGAGGGATACCCAAAATAGTATCCTTGGACCACCTATGTTAATCTTTTTGGGGTTCAAAGGCCTTTGCCCCAAAACTAGGCTTCGTGCGCTGTGTGACCGTCTGACTGTGGGAAGCCTCCATTCCTTCCCTTTGCACAGACCTCCTTGTGTCCATGGCGATTCGAATCGGCTTATCGTCTTAAACCTGCGTCCAGGTTAAACCGTTGCACCCATTTCGGAGAGCACCGCCCGGTGTCTTCTTATACGGTGGATTGAAGAACTACAACCACTATATGGTCAAGTCCTCCAACTAGAAACCCTAACCGAGGCGTCAACTCTATGGCTTGTTGTCACAACACTTTTGGAACTACAGCAACAACCACAGATCAACCCCCGAATTAGGCCTCTACCCCTCACAGTGCATGCATACACAAGCATTTTCCGCTATACACCCATACACTGCGTTGTCAGACTAAACCTCACAGAACACTTACGCCAGTTTACCACCTGCAGAACAATGTGGCTTCTCTCTGTATCTAGATGATAAAACAATGGTGATGCCCCCTCTGTTTTGCTTTCTACCCAAAACTGTATTACAGTACAAAACTTCACAAAACTGGAACAAAATATAAAACACTTTTAAATGCAAAAATGCTTTCCATTTTCCTTCCAAACACAAATCCCATTGGCCAACCTTTCAGACAACCCCAAGCTCCTCCCACCAACTTCCCTCTGATATATAAAATGCTGAAAAGAAACTTCCGGTTATGCTCAGCTCTCAAAAAAAAAAAAACTGGTTTATTTACATATCAATTGTTCAGGAAGAGGGAGGGGGAGGCCTAGCCCTAATCGCCTTGTCTATCAAGACTCCAATTTAAACATAAACACACCATTGTGCAAAATTCAGTGCAAAGTGGAGTTTTTACTTAAAAATGAAATCCAATACAAAAACCGCCGCTCATATACTGCAAAGTCAGCTGACCCTGCAATAGCTTACATTCACTTAAATGAAAGCAGAGAAATACCCATCCTAACACCACCTGCATGGAGTTTGCATGTCCTCCCTGTGTCTCACTACTCTCCCCAGCAGTGCACAGGTCAAACTGTAAACGCATAAAACAGAAGAAAACTGCGCCAATCAACAAATGTTAATATAGCATCCAGGGGCCGATGTGCAAAAAGCAGTGCACACTCAGCAAAGGCACTAGCCACTAGATACCAAAAAATAATGTCCAATGATTTGAAAACATTTAATGATAAAAGTTCAGATGAATGCCCAGATGATGCAGGAAAACCCCCAAAAAATTAAACCACAATACTGAATTATAGAACTAAAAATGATGGATTAATAGTCCCATTGCAAAGGCATAAATCCTGCAAAAATCACAAGCTGAGATCAGTAGATGATTATGCAACACCCAGTGACATCAGCAAACCAAGGTAAGGTAACAGCTTACCAGAGGCAAGCCCATGAATGGTGGATGAACCATCGCAAGCCTCATGGACAACAACAACAATGGCGCCATTAACGCATGCAATTTTTCCCGCCAAAACCAGCATGGGACGTCACAATGAACACCACATGGGTTCCCCCACACAAAGAAAAACACAAATGGCCTCCACCAGGTTCCAACGCAGAAAAGACCGCACTACATTCGCACCAAACATCAAAAACTGAGAAATTCCACCAGCAACATAGCTGACGAATGCCACAGCATGGTCACATGATATCACACCCAAAGGAAAGGTGGCTGCACCTTCCCTTATAGGATACCCACAGGCTAAGGAAAAACTGTGCCTCAAAATGGCAGACAAACCGCAAGGCTAATCAAAAGCCAAGAATGGCGCCATTAACGCATGTATTTTTTTTCCCGCCAAAACCAGCATCTCTTAAAAAGAAAATCAAAAATGTTTTTCTCCACAAAGACAGACTACACAATTGAGATTTTTAAAAATTATCATCAAAATCCACTGAAAAATGTGTGTCTGCTACACTCTACAAGGACCACATGTACACTTAAACATTTTAAAAACCCGTTGGCCACTAAACAGCACATTTAAAAAAATGTTACATGACAATATTAAAAACATATTCATTTCTCTAAGTTAATATACTCTGAGATATTCACCACACACATACAGTACAATGTTGCCTGCATGTCTGCTCAGAGTTTCCTTCCCTCAGGGCAAAGCCCCCCCAACACAAAACATTCTCCATTGCAAACAGTGGGCAAGCCCTTCCCCCATTCAAGCACATGGCAGCCAAACAATCTACTTACAAACTTTTCAGTGCACTAAATACCACAGCTATACCTTCATTTCATACACAATATACAGTTTCCATCTGAAGATTTTCCCACCACCGATCTTCCACCAACGTCTGTATGTGCAAATACACTCAGATGAGCGCATTACAGCAAAACTGACATTGGGGGGACATCTGACAACATACATTAATACATTTTTCCACAACAGCAGGCCTTTAGAAATCTCAGGACTGGATGGACAAATAATACGGTAGCTAAAACAGCTCCTATGTGTGTTTCAATGGTTTATATAGCTCTTTGTCTGGAGGTCAGCTGTAAAGCATGTAAGTTCATATAGCTGTTTGAAAAAAGTTTTTTTCCTTGGTGCACTAATGCAGCTAAATTTGAAAACAATGTAAAACATTTTCTTCTTTTGCCGGCTTAGTCCAAGATATTCAGATGAATTACATTACTAGTCCTGCTTATTTCTTTAGAGGGAATTGAAGCATCCTTACCTTAAATTTTACTTTTACGGCAGTTAGACAATCAATTGAAATCTCTGCTTAATGTGCTGTAGTATTTTCATTGTGGAGTCATTTACAGTGTAATGTTATGAACAGAAAATATTTAATGGGCTATATCATTGATGTCTTTTAAATCCAGCCATAAAGTTATATATTGATTTCAGTCAGTAATAAACAGTTTATTTGAGCAATGAGGCACAGACTTTTTTTTAACACCTTCGATATTAACCCCACCATCACTATTTACAAAGCATGGGTATTCTTATCCGCCATACTGTAAGATACTAGACAGTATGATATTAGTATAAATACAGTATCTCACAAAAGTAAGTACACCCCTCACATTTTTGTAAATATTTTATTATATCTTTTCATGTGACAACACTGAAGAAATTACACTTTGCTACAATGTAAAGTGGTGAGTGTACAGCTTGTATAACAGTGTCAATTTGCTGTCCCCTCAAAATAACTCCACACACAGCTATTAATGTCTAAACCGCTGGCAACAAAAGTGAGTACACCCCTAAGTGAAAAAGTCCAAATTGGGCCTAAAGTGTCAATGTTTTGTGTGGCCACCATTATTTTCCAGCACTGCCTAAACCTTCTTGTGCATGGAGTTCACCAGAGCTTCACAGGTTGCCACTGGAGTCCTCTTCCACTCCTCCATGACAACATAACAGAGCTGGTGGATGTTAGCGACCTTGCGCTCCTCCACCTTCCATTTGAGGATGCCCCACAGATGCTCAATAGGAATTATAGGGGTGCCCGAGGTCGCCATGGCGACTGGGCCCCTTGCTTCAGGGGGCTCTTGAGGGCCCCCTGTACTCTTCGATAGGAGGAGCAGCAAGGGCGGGCTGAGACAAGCTCCCCGATCGTCAGCCGAACTGTAATGGCACTGTGCGGGGAGCTCATCACATTAACCTAAAGTGAAAGCACAGTGCGTGCTGTGCTCTTTGTCTCCCCCTACAGTGCAGTACCCGTCAGGAAGAGGTAAGGTAATTGTCTGCTGTTTTTTTATAAGACTATATCTACTGTATGTGTGTGTGCATGTATGTGTGTGTGTGCATGTATGTGTGTGTGTGTGTGCATATGTATGTGTGTGTGTGTGTGCGTGCGCATATGTATGTACGTGAGTGTGCATGTATGTGCATGTGTTTTCAGTGGCGGTGCGTCCATAAAGGTGCACGGGCGCCGCCCCCTCTCTCCGGCCACCCCCTCTATGACCAATGGATAGATTCAAGCATTGGATGAATCTATCCATGGCCACCGCTGCCACTCCCTATTCAGGTGTCCGGCCCCTTTTCGGGCGCCAGGCGCCTGAATTACAGTGGTGGGGGGTGTTTTTGAAGCACCCGATTAGAGCCATAGGCCATAGGCTCTAATAGGCTTTAAAATAGGTGAACTGCGAGGGCCATGTTTGGCGCTCACAGTCCACCCAGGTGTGTTAGAAAAGCGAATTAATATTTACTTTCCTAACACTAAACCACCTCTCCACCAATCAGGCGCGGCTATTGTACGCCTATCAGGAGGAGAGGACAGGAGATGAGGACGGCAGGAGATGCATGGAGGACCCCAGGGGTGATTCACAGTGGCGGCATTCGATGACACACTGGCAGCATTTAATGGGCACACTGGCGGCCTTTGATGGGCACAGTGGCAGCATTTGATGGCACAGTGGCAGCATTTGATGGCACAGTGGCGGCATTTGATGGGCACAGTGGCGGCATTTGATGGGCACAGTGATGGCTTTTTATGGCACAGTGGCAGCATTTGATGGGCACAGTGGCAGCATTTGATGGGCACAGTGGCAGCGTTTGATGGCACAGTGTATGCAATTGATGTTTTTTTTTTAGAAATTTTCAGTTTGCTTGCATCCCCCTAAAAATTTTAAGCACCAGCCGCCACTGGTTTATTTGTGTGTGCATATATGCATTTATATATATATATATATGTGTGTGTGTATGTAAATATACAGTATATGTGTGTTTATATATGTGTGTGTGTTTACATGTATGCATGCACATTTTATGTATGCGCTTTTAATCCTGACCCACTATATGTGTACAATCAGAACCTATTTTTGTGCTTGTTCATAGTACCAGCAAAAAAATGCTGTTCCTCCGAAAAGCGATCCATGCTCAGATCGCTTTTCAGAGGCATTTGACAGCCGGTAAAGAGACAATATGTTGCCTTCTGACTGCCTGTTTTAACCCCTTAAATGCATCATCACTATGCTGCAACTGCATGCAATGCACACAGTTGCAGAGTGGTTGCAGTGTAGCCCCATTCACCTAGGGCTATTCTTCAAGGGTGCCCTGACTGGAAGAAGATTGAAAAACACTGACATAGAGGAACCGATCTCTCCATTTTCCTCCTGCAGCTGCTGAATGCCTGCGGGAGGGAGAGGAGGAGAAGCCGGGGGAAATGGAGAAATTAGTTCCTTTATATGCAGCCACCCACTTGCGACCATGCCCTGTTGTTCCGCCCTGTCCGGGGGTCAGGGGGGCCCTTCATGGTTTCTTGCATCGGGGCCCTGAAGGTTCTAGTTACGCCACTGTGTAGCTCCCTAGTGCCAGAAGCACTCATGCAGCCCCAGACCATGACGCTCCCTCCACCATGCTTGACTGTAGGCAAGACACACTTGTCTTTGTACTCCTTACCTGGTTGCCGCCACACACGTTTGACACCATCTGAACCAAATAAGTTTATCTTGGTCTCATCAGACCACAGGACATGGTTCTATTAAACTATGTCCTTAGTCTGCTTGTCTTCAGCAAACTGTTTGCAGGCTTTCTTGTGCATCATCTTTAGACGATCCCCATGGAATGAACATTGAGTGAGATGTCAACTCCTTCATCAATAATAGTTGATTGATGTGGTGTAGTTTTTTGTCCCCTAGGTCTGTCTCCCCAAGTTTTATAGGTTTGTGTTGAGAGTTTTTTCTCTTTTACATCTGCACATGGTTTATACAGTTAGACTGATGTCATCTTTAAGCATTATGATATTTGTGCAGTCATATTTCTGTTAAACCATAAGATGGCGCTGCTTCCTGGTGCGGTTGTTGTAACACGTATTACTTTAGTTTTATACTGTCATTAGCCTAATTAACATTAAGGCTTTACCTCTTATGTATGGATTTACGACAGTATTTCATTTTGGTTATGTATATCCACAGAATATTTTTAACATATTCCTATCGTTTGGAACGCATACATTTGGTCTGGTTTCCTTTTTAGGATCAGTTACGGTCTTTACCTATGTTTACTTCCTGTTTTTGGAGCGCATATGAACTTCCTGTTTCCGGTCTTTGGAACGCATTGTGTAACCCGCCCATCGTTAAGCTGTCCCCTATATATATTGAGTTTAACGTACGTATGGCCACGCCCCTGACGACGTCAGTGATGACAAAACGTGTAGGGAGGAGCCTATGACGTGTGACGCAACTTGTGTACTGGGACGCAGCGGCCATCTTTTGGGTTAGGAAATGCAGGACGTTTCCTCTTTCGCTTGTTAAAATTGATCTTAAATGTGAGTGTAACTATTTTTTTCATCTTATTAAAATGTTTTTTTGGGATGTCTGCACTATGAGAGTTTTTTCTTTCCATTGGGTACTTTATGACTTTATTTTTTCTAAAATATTTCATACACATCCACTATCTAATGGCCCTGTTATCTATTTTTCATGGAATCATTTATTACTGTGTTTTTCTGCTTCCTTGTAAAATCCTTTGTGAGATCCCAAACCTCTGCTTTTCTCCCTCACCTCACCTTGCCGCATATGCTACTAGGATGGAGTGCAGTCTCCTGTCAAATGATTCTCTACTACTAGACCTTCCTATCATCCTGTGTGTTAAGTCATAAGCATGCCTACATTATTACAAGATTCACAGTTGTGCACAAAATGCCAACTACTAAAAAAATGACCCAAAGCCACACTTGTCACTTGAATCTAGGAATAAACTCAACCACACAGCAGGAGGCTTAGTCTCCTGAGTACATTTATATACAAATATTTCATGTTTGACTGACTTATACCATTAAAAAAGGAAATATTCTGTATAAGTTATACCTCTCAGTTTATTAATGAGACATCCTACGTCAATTAGCTCTAATGCGATAATAGCATTTTCCATGGGGACTTTAAGCCATCTTAATTTTGAATGGCATTTTTTGCTGCCTGCTGTGCATTTTCTTACTTATTAATGCTTCACATGCCAAGGTGAGCAATTCTAGCGCATTTCACAAAGTCTGCTTTCATGTCAAACAATCTTGCAGATATTTTTATTCTATCCCCCTGGCGATTTTGTAGGACCAACAAATCAAGCTAGCAGGTTTTGCAAACATGGAAATGTCAACATATTCACAGCCGATCTCGCAGCTTCTCTGTCTTTTACAGGAACGTGGAATAACAAGACAGCAACTTCAAGGCTTCCTGTCAATTCCTTTGCCCAATTATTGTACTGAGGAAGGGTATTTTCTTTTCTAGGTGTAGTAGCGCTCTCCAATTAATGCAAGGCCTTTCAAATACACAAAAAGTCAATGTCTTGATTTACTATACATATATTTTTAGTTATGGACCCCCTTATAAAAATGTAATTCTACTAATTGTCATGTGTGTGTCTGTGTGTGTGGTGTATGTTTGTATCCCCTTGTGTGTTTTTATATTTTTTACCAGAACTGGTAGAAAAAAAAAATTACAGTTCATTACATTTTTGCCATTTAAACTGAACCTGACAGGGTATAAATCTTTAAAACATTTAAAAATAAGGGTCAGCATGTACAGTGGGTCAAAAAAGTATTTAGTCAGCCACCAATTGTGCAAGTTCTCCCACTTAAAAAGATTAGAGAGGCCTGTAATAGGTATACCTCAACTATGAGAGACAAAATGTGGAAACAAATCCAGACAATCACATTGTCTGATTTGGAAAGAATTGATTTGCAAATTATGGTGGAAAATAAGTATTTGGTCAATATCAAAAGTTCATCTCAAAACTTTGTTAAATATCCTTTGTTGGCAATGACAGAGGTCAAACATTTTCTGTAAGTCTTCACAAGGTTGTCACACACTGTTGCTGGTATGTTGGCCCATTCCTCCAAACAGATCTCCTCTAGAGCAGTGATGTTTTGGGGCTGTCGCTGGGCAACACGGACTTTCAACTCCCTCCAAAGGTTTTCTATGGGGTTGAGATCTAGAGGCTGGCTAGGCCACTCCAGGACCTTGAAATGCTTCTTACGAAGCCACTCCTTCGTTGGCCGGGCGGCGTGTTTGGGATCATTGTCATGCTGAAAGACCCAGCCACATTTCATCTTCAATGCCCTTGCTGATGGGAGGAGGTTTGCACTCAAAATCTCACGATACATGGCCCCATTCATTCTTTCATGTACATGGATCAGTCGTCCTGTTCCCTTTGCAGAGAAACAGCCCCAAAGCATGATGTTGCCACCCCCATGCTTCACAGTAGGTATGGTGTTCTTTGGTTGCAACTCAGCATTCTCTCTCCTCCAAACACGACGAGTTGTGTTTCTACCAAACAGTTCTACTTTGGTTTCATCTGACCATATGACATTCTCCCAATCCTCTTTTGGATCATCCAAATGCTCTCTAGAAAACCTCAGATGGGCCCGGACATGTACTGGCTTAAGCAGGGGGACACATCTGGCACTGCAGGATCTGAGTCCCTGGCGGCGTAGTGTGTTACTGATGGTAGCCTTTGTTACGTTGGTCCCAGCTCTCTACAGGTCATTCACTAGGTCCCTCCGTGTGGTTCTGGGATTTTTGCTTACCGTTCTTGAGATCATTTTGACCCCACGGGGTGAGATCTTGCGTGGAGCCCCAGATCGAGGGAGATTATCAGTGGTCTTGTATGTCTTCCATTTTCTAATTATTGCTCCCACAGTTGATTTCTTCACACCAAGCTGCTTGCCTAATGGGTTAATATCATGGAATAGAAAATCCAAAAGTGCAATATTATTCCACCCAACAATGACCACAATTTGGCCATATTTGGACACTTCAGCATTAATTTTTCTGAACCCTGCCCTCTTTAGTACACCAAACTATGACTCTCCTGCTAAAATAGAGATAGCTGCAGGTTCTTTATAGTGAAGGACAGAGAATTCAGACAGTTTGAAAACACTGAAGTAATGCTAACATGTCAGCATTCCCCCTGCTAACATGTCAGCATTCCCCCAATCATTTTTTTTTTTTTTTGTTGGTTATCCTGCTATCAGGATAGTTCTATATTGAGCTAAGATGATAAAGAGGGTGGAGCTATACCTCGACCAACAGTGACGTGAACACGCCATTCGGAGATTCCTTTGACATTGGAAAGCCGTGCTGTAGTCGGTAGGAGACACCACCACGCTCCCCGTTGACCCTATTGCTTATTTCATATGCCTGTTTGAGTTTGAAGTTTTGTAAGTGTATGTCCCATAAGGGGGAATCTAATTTTATAAACCAGTTTGAAACAGGATTACGCTATGTAGTTTCCTTTCTCTCCATGTAAATAAAATCATTAGTGGGTGACCCGTCCTCCCGACTGCAACAGGACCTGTGATTAATTATCCAGAGAGAGGATTGAAACCAAGATTTGGTGTTCTTTGCCTGTTTTTACCCCCCGAACCTACACGTGTGGAGGTGATGGTGAAATAGTTATATCTAGGACGTAATCAAGCACTGTTTCCTTTTTGGACTCTACCAAGCATTTAATGTGAAGTGTTTACATTGTTGCAGCGGTTATTTGGACTCTAATCTTACATGCACTTTCATAATAGCACACACAGAATAGCGGGAATTCGTTTTTTTATGTAGCGCTGCCTTGATGAATGGTTTTGTCTGTTTTAAATTGATTTTTCTTGCCATCGGCAGGCATATATGGTAGCAGCTTCAGCCTTATAGAGGATATTTGTTTTTTACACCTATTATGGTAGTTTCACCTATCCCATAAGCGGTTGAATTTGTAGGAGGAGGCCCGTTTGTCTACAAGTTGTTATAAGATGATAAAGACTTGACCTGTCTTTGGTCAAATGGCCAGAAACAGTTAACAGTATGATGTCTGTGCTACAAGAGTGATGCCTTGTACACACGATAGGATTTTCCATCGGGATAAACTCTGACGGATTTTTCCGACGGAATTCCATTCAAGCTGTCTTGCATACACACTGTCACACCAAATTCCGACCGTCAAAAACGCGGTGTCGTACAACACTACGACGAGCCGAGAAAAATGAAGTTCAATGCTTTCGAGCATGCGTCGACTTGATTCTGAGCATGCGTGTTTTTTTCTCCATCAGAGTTCCATACAGACAGACGAAATTTCCGATTTTTCGGCGGAAAAAAACAGAACATGTTCTCTTTCTAACTCCTTCGGAATTTCCAAAGGACAAAGTCCGATGGGGCACACACACAGTCGGAATATCCGATGAGAAAATTCCGTCAGACTTTTTTCATCGGAAATTCCGACCGTGTGTACAAGGCATAACTTTTGCTCTCCAGTGTTTGTTCCTGTTCATATTGGTTAGTCCCTGCTCTATTGTAACGTCTTCAGTGAAAGAATTATCTTCATACCACAAGTCTAGAGCCCCATTGCTTGCCTACTAGAACCCACATCCCTAGAAAGTCTGAAAAACTTTGTGGTGAGGTGCTACAGATGTTTTGTGCATTACACTTTGATAGATACGATAGCTGTCAACTGCCAAAGCCATCAGGCCTGTACGGGCACAAGGCTTTCACTAAATGTCTTCTGAAAGCAGTCAAAAGGAAAGCATATCACTGCTCTTAAAGTGGAAGTAAACTCTCCTTTTTTATTTGCGCTCTGAAAGTATGCTGTTCCTTCCAAGCTCCATGCCATAGCCATGACTCTCGCGCACATGCACGGGAGTGACATCATTGCGGTTCGACCATTCAAGCTGCCACAGCCCGCAAGCCTGGAAGGAAGATCGGGTGAAGATGGAAGCCCTGTCAGTGGTGACAACGCTCCACTGGAGGGCTTTGTTTCAAGGTAAGTCTTTCATAATGTGCTAGTATGCCATGCATACTATCACATTTTGGGTTTACCTTGCAGGGAGAACTTTTTTTATCCTAAACATTACTACCACTTTAAAGCATAACTAAAAGCAAAACTTTTCCTTTAGCTTTGGACAAATTTGAGAGGAATTAGAACACCTGTAAATTGTATTGCTATCTGTGCCCCCTTTAGGAAGATTCATCTTCACTATTTGTCATGTTTACCATTAGCATTAAAAATGAAAGTAAAAGAAAATCCCAAATTTTGGGTTGTAACTGGAAAAGTAATAGAGGGAAAATATTTTAATGGGGACACTAGTTCTAATGGCCTGGGGGTCCCCAAGGGATTCTCTTAATTTGCAGAAATTTCCTCTCACTTTCTGTTTTGACTATGGGGCAGGAAGGTAAATCTCCCTTATGGCGCGTACACACGATCAGTTTTTCTGATGAAAAAAGACAGATGGACTTTTTTCATCGGACAAACCGATCGTGTGTGGGCCCCAATCGTCTGTGGGGAACTCTATCGGAGAAAAAACACACGCATGCTCAGAATCAAGTCGACGCATGCTCAGAAGCATTGAACTTCATTTTTCTCGGCTCTTTGGGGTGTTTTACGTCACAGCGTTTGGGACGGTCGGATTTTTAACTGATGGTGTGTAGGCAAGACTGATGAAAGTCAGCTTCATCGGATTTCCGATGGAAAAATCCATCGGATTTTATTCCATCGGAAATCCGATCGTGTATACAGGGCATAAGAGGCCACAGATGGCAAAAGATTAACCAACAGGGGTTATAACCCTACCTTTGCTTAAAAATTGCATATAGTTCTACTTTAATATTACACAGCTCTGCTGTATCTCAGTGTAAGAACTACTTACAGCAATTGCAGCCTCCTGCATTAAATGGAATAACTATAACAGGTTTTCTTTATAGTAAACCTGTATTAAAAATAAAATCCAAAAATAACCCTATAATTGAAAATGCTTTTATTTATCTTGCCTGCTTCTGTTCATCCATCTCCTTCAAATATCCTAATCCAATGACAACTATACTCTGTGGACAATGGTTGCTCTCTGCTAGGCATATTCCCATTCAGTATGAAAAAGGACGAGGACTTGACATTTGGTGCTCAGTCCATTGCACTGTGTGAGAGCTAGCAAAGTGTGTATATGTGCCCCATAAGCTGAAATAATGGGATGTTAAAGTGGTTGTAAACCTCTGACATATGAACAAAGCATATCCCTCTATATTGTATACTTGTCTCAATCCAAAGCACTAAATGTTATTTCTATCTGCTGCCTTATTTCTCTGCTATCTGCATGAATCACTTCTGACAAGTTTTCCTGGCACCAAGAGTAAAAAGGTGACAAGAGAAAGATTTCCAGCACCCAGACTGGGATTGGCAGCTTCAGCTCCGTTCCTGTGTGCTGTATGAAGGGGGGGGGGTGTCCTTTCCCTCCAGTGAACTCTCACTAAGCTCTACAGGGTTTAACTTTAGCTCCCCACCCCCTTCTTTCTGCTCAAGCAAGTTGTATAAATTCTGTACCTTGAATGGCTGTAGAGAAGAGAAGGCAGCAGATAAACAGGTACAACTTATGTAGAAGGATTTATCCATCTCTGTGTATCACCTGAGGTCAGGCACTTCACTAGGAGTATGTAAGGGTTTACAACCTCTTTAACTAGAGCTATAGTACATATTGGGACAGTAGACAGAAGCAAGAAAGGTAAGTAAAGGCACTCCTCAACACCAATGGTGAACAACTTTCTTGATCTCACCAAAGGACTGCACATAATATTCAGTGAATTTACTGCAATAGAAATCAAACATACTACAGGAAATAGTCAAAGACAATGGGAGAGCAAAAAGAGATGATCAGAGACTACAGAGATACTACAAAAGATGGTGAGAGACTGCAGGCATGCTATAGGATTTGTTGGAGATATAAACAATACATGAGACTGCTAGAGATCACTGCTATTACAGTCCCTTTACAAATCAATGCTTTTAAATTTGTATTTCCTACAGCCCTTGTTAACCACTTCCTAACCGCGTCATAGCCTAAAGACGCTACAGCACGGCTCTGTTGTTCCGGGAGGGCGTCCATGGATGTTCTTCTGAAATCAGGCCCCTCGCGAACCCTCTGTGGCGTGCTCACAGCCAATCACAGACTGTGGTAGAGGGCCATAGTGGGCAGACCTTTACCACGTGATCAGCTATGTCCAATCACAGCTGATCACAGTGTAAACAGAATTGCCGGTTATCGGCAGTACTTTCCTCATACGCTGTCACAGTGTGAGGAGAGGAAAGCCGGTAACCAGCAATTATGACAGGGGACATGCTCACAGATAGTCAGGGCACTGATCATCAGAGCCCTGATAATCAGTGCAGTCCCATCTGTGCTGCCCATCAGTGCCATCAATGCTGCCCATCAGTGCTGCCCACCAGTGCCTCCCCATCACATCTGCCTATCAGTGTCCATCAATGCTGCCTATCGGTGCCCATAAGTGCCACCTCATCAGTGCCACCTATCAGTGTACATCAGTGCCACCTATCAGTGTACATCAGTGCCACCTATCAGTGTACATCAGTGCCACCTATCAGTGTACATCAGTGCAGCTTCATCAGTGAAGGAGAAAAATAAAAAAATTGCTGAATTTTATATCAGAAACAAAGATTTTTTATTTTTTTTCAAAATGGTAATTTTTTCCTTTATTCAGCAAAAAATAAAAAAAACAGTGGTGATTAAATACCACCAAAAAAAAGCTTTATCTGTCTCAAATGAATCATAACAAATTATTTTGGGTACAGTGTTGCATGACTGTGCAATTGCATTGTCATTCAAAGTGTGACAGTACTGTAAGCTGAAAATTGGCCTGGTCAGGAAAGGGGTATAAGTGCCCAGTAAGCACGTGGTTAAAAAAAATGCTTGCCCCACATTTGACATTTCACCCAACATATTCCAAAATAAAAAATCTGAGGAAAAAACATAAAAGGATAAAAGTTTGGGAGAGCACAGAAAAAAAAAGTAACATTGTATGAAAGAAAACTATTTTGCAATTGGAATAATAATAAAAATATATAAAACCTGCAGCACTGGTAAGAAAAGACTACAAATGCTTTTCTGCAGCCAGCCTAACGTACCTTTAAAAGCATCAAAAAATTGCAGCAAATTAGCAAATTCAAAACCATAGTGTTATAGTCTGCATAAAAATGAAATGATAATATTAATGAAGGTAATTACCTGGAGTGATAAATAAAATATTCTGCGACAAAGGCACATAGCAGATCATATATTTTTTGGAGGTTTCCCTTGCAGATTTCTATGCACTTTCATCCAGGGTTAATGTTAATGATTTCAATTTAGTTTTACCCCTAAATATAGTTATGGTGAAGTTAACTTTTTGGATCCAAACATTTTTATAAACAATGGACAAATTATGACTAACTTTATTTAAGAAAAGCAGTAGACTGTAATGCCTTGTACACACGATCGGAATTTCCGATGGAAAAAGTCAGACGGAATTTTTTCATCGGAATTTTGTCATCGGATATTCCGACCATGTGTGTGCCCCATCGGACTTTTTCTATCGGAAAATCTGTTCATCTGTAGGGAACTCCGACGGAGAAAAAAACACGCATGCTCAGAATCAAGTCGACACATGCTCTGAAGCATTGAACTTCATTTTTCTCGGCTCGTCGTAGTGTTGTACGTCACCGCGTTCTTGATGGTCGGAATTTGGTGTGACAGTGTGTATGCAAGACAGCTTGAACGGAATTCCATCTGAGTTTATCCCGACGGAAAATCCAATCGTGTGTACGGGGCATAATAGTTGCATTTTACAGACAAGCTGTCACCTTTTAAATGGTAGCTAATAGGGATGAGCTTCGTGTTCGAGTCGAACATACGTTCGACTCGAACATCGGCTGTTCGATCGTTCGACGAAGATCGAACGATTTGGGCCGTTCGCGCCAAATTTGAGTGACGCGAACGGCCCACAATGCACTACGCCATCGCAGTGTCATCCAGGCGCTGTGATTGGCCAAGCATGCACTGTGACCCCGCATGCTTGGCCAATCACAGCGCCGGCAGCGAGGAGAGCAATGATTGGCCACAGGCAGGATGCCTGTGGCCAATTATTGCTGAGGGTGTTTAGTACACGCCCCACACTATAAAAGGCCGCCAGCACGGCGGCCTAGTGTAGTGTGTTCCGGAGCAGGGATAGAGCAGCATAGGCAGGGACAGTGACTGTTATTTCTTTCTTGCTTAACCTGGATTCCTTTAGTTTAGGGAAAGAGAAGGATAGGTAGGGAGAGTGTCAGTGTGTTTTGTGCTTGTGCTATAGTGTGCTTAAAAAAAACATTTATTCTAGGGACAGAAAACTGTAGGTAGGGACAGTGTCAGTTTCTTTCACTCTGCAAGTCCTTGTTTCCAGGGACCTGGAAGGACAGTGAGTGAATTGTCCTTGTGCTATATTGTGCTTAAAAAAACATTTATTCTAGGGACAGAAAACTGTAGGTAGGGAGAGTGTCAGTTTCTTTCACTCTGCAAGTCCTTGTTTCCAGGGACCTGGAAGGACAGTGAGTGAATTGTCCTTGTGCTATATTGTGCTTAAAAAAAACATTTATTCTAGGGACAGAAAACTGTAGGTAGGGAGAGTGTCAGTTTATTTCACTCTGCAAGTCCTTGTTTCCAGGGACCTGGAAGGACAGTGACTGAATTGTCCTTGTGCTATATTGTGATTAAAAAAAACATTTATTCTAGGGACAGAAAACTGTAGGTAGGGAGAGTGTCAGTTTATTTCACTCTGCAAGTCCTTGTTTCCAGGGACCTGGAAGGACAGTGACTGAATTGTCCTTGTGCTATATTGTGATTAAAAAAAACATTTATTCTAGGGACAGAAAACTGTAGGTAGGGAGAGTGTCAGTTTATTTCACTCTGCAAGTCCTTGTTTCCAGGGACCTGGAAGGACAGTGACTGAATTGTCCTTGTGCTATATTGTGATTAAAAAAAACATTTATTCTAGGGACAGAAAACTGTAGGTAGGGAGAGTGTCAGTTTATTTCACTCTGCAAGTCCTTGTTTCCAGGGACCTGGAAGGACAGTGAGTGAATTGTCCTTGTGTTATATTGTGATTAAAAAAAACATTTTTTCTAGGGACAGAAAACTGTAGGTAGGGAGAGTGTTTTTTTTCTTTCACTCTGCAAGTCCTTGTTTCCAGGGACCTGTAAGGACAGTGAGTGAATTGTCCTTGTGCTATATTGTGCTTAAAAAAAACATTTATTCTAGGGACAGAAAACTGTAGGTAGGGAGAGTGTCAGTTTATTTCACTCTGCAAGTCCTTGTTTCCAGGGACCTGGAAGGACAGTGACTGAATTGTCCTTGTGCTATATTGTGATTAAAAAAAACATTTATTCTAGGGACAGAAAACTGTAGGTAGGGAGAGTGTCAGTTTATTTCACTCTGCAAGTCCTTGTTTCCAGGGACCTGGAAGGACAGTGACTGAATTGTCCTTGTGCTATATTGTGATTAAAAAAAACATTTATTCTAGGGACAGAAAACTGTAGGTAGGGAGAGTGTCAGTTTATTTCACTCTGCAAGTCCTTGTTTCCAGGGACCTGGAAGGACAGTGACTGAATTGTCCTTGTGCTATATTGTGATTAAAAAAAACATTTATTCTAGGGACAGAAAACTGTAGGTAGGGAGAGTGTCAGTTTATTTCACTCTGCAAGTCCTTGTTTCCAGGGACCTGGAAGGACAGTGACTGAATTGTCCTTGTGCTATATTGTGATTAAAAAAAACATTTATTCTAGGGACAGAAAACTGTAGGTAGGGAGAGTGTCAGTTTATTTCACTCTGCAAGTCCTTGTTTCCAGGGACCTGGAAGGACAGTGACTGAATTGTCCTTGTGCTATATTGTGATTAAAAAAAACATTTATTCTAGGGACAGAAAACTGTAGGTAGGGAGAGTGTCAGTTTATTTCACTCTGCAAGTCCTTGTTTCCAGGGACCTGGAAGGACAGTGAGTGAATTGTCCTTGTGTTATATTGTGATTAAAAAAAACATTTTTTCTAGGGACAGAAAACTGTAGGTAGGGAGAGTGTTTTTTTTCTTTCACTCTGCAAGTCCTTGTTTCCAGGGACCTGTAAGGACAGTGAGTGAATTGTCCTTGTGCTATATTGTGCTTAAAAAAAACATTTATTCTAGGGACAGAAAACTGTAGGTAGGGAGAGTGTCAGTTTATTTCACTCTGCAAGTCCTTGTTTCCAGGGACCTGGAAGGACAGTGAGTGAATTGTCCTTGTGTTATATTGTGATTAAAAAAAACATTTTTTCTAGGGACAGAAAACTGTAGGTAGGGAGAGTGTTTTTTTTCTTTCACTCTGCAAGTCCTTGTTTCCAGGGACCTGTAAGGACAGTGAGTGAATTGTCCTTGTGCTATATTGTGCTTAAAAAAAACATTTATTCTAGGGACAGAAAACTGTAGGTAGGGAGAGTGTCAGTTTATTTCACTCTGCAAGTCCTTGTTTCCAGGGACCTGGAAGGACAGTGAGTGAATTGTCCTTGTGTTATATTGTGATTAAAAAAAACATTTTTTCTAGGGACAGAAAACTGTAGGTAGGGAGAGTGTTTTTTTTCTTTCACTCTGCAAGTCCTTGTTTCCAGGGACCTGTAAGGACAGTGAGTGAATTGTCCTTGTGCTATATTGTGCTTAAAAAAAACATTTATTCTAGGGACAGAAAACTGTAGGTAGGGAGAGTGTCAGTTTATTTCACTCTGCAAGTCCTTGTTTCCAGGGACCTGGAAGGACAGTGACTGAATTGTCCTTGTGCTATATTGTGATTAAAAAAAACATTTATTCTAGGGACAGAAAACTGTAGGTAGGGAGAGTGTCAGTTTATTTCACTCTGCAAGTCCTTGTTTCCAGGGACCTGGAAGGACAGTGACTGAATTGTCCTTGTGCTATATTGTGATTAAAAAAAACATTTATTCTAGGGACAGAAAACTGTAGGTAGGGAGAGTGTCAGTTTATTTCACTCTGCAAGTCCTTGTTTCCAGGGACCTGGAAGGACAGTGACTGAATTGTCCTTGTGCTATATTGTGATTAAAAAAAACATTTATTCTAGGGACAGAAAACTGTAGGTAGGGAGAGTGTCAGTTTATTTCACTCTGCAAGTCCTTGTTTCCAGGGACCTGGAAGGACAGTGACTGAATTGTCCTTGTGCTATATTGTGATTAAAAAAAACATTTATTCTAGGGACAGAAAACTGTAGGTAGGGAGAGTGTCAGTTTATTTCACTCTGCAAGTCCTTGTTTCCAGGGACCTGGAAGGACAGTGAGTGAATTGTCCTTGTGTTATATTGTGATTAAAAAAAACATTTTTTCTAGGGACAGAAAACTGTAGGTAGGGAGAGTGTTTTTTTTCTTTCACTCTGCAAGTCCTTGTTTCCAGGGACCTGTAAGGACAGTGAGTGAATTGTCCTTGTGCTATATTGTGCTTAAAAAAAACATTTATTCTAGGGACAGAAAACTGTAGGTAGGGAGAGTGTCAGTTTATTTCACTCTGCAAGTCCTTGTTTCCAGGGACCTGGAAGGACAGTGACTGAATTGTCCTTGTGCTATATTGTGATTAAAAAAAACATTTATTCTAGGGACAGAAAACTGTAGGTAGGGAGAGTGTCAGTTTATTTCACTCTGCAAGTCCTTGTTTCCAGGGACCTGGAAGGACAGTGAGTGAATTGTCCTTGTGTTATATTGTGATTAAAAAAAACATTTTTTCTAGGGACAGAAAACTGTAGGTAGGGAGAGTGTTTTTTTTCTTTCACTCTGCAAGTCCTTGTTTCCAGGGACCTGTAAGGACAGTGAGTGAATTGTCCTTGTGCTATATTGTGCTTAAAAAAAACATTTATTCTAGGGACAGAAAACTGTAGGTAGGGAGAGTGTCAGTTTATTTCACTCTGCAAGTCCTTGTTTCCAGGGACCTGGAAGGACAGTGAGTGAATTGTCCTTGTGTTATATTGTGATTAAAAAAAACATTTTTTCTAGGGACAGAAAACTGTAGGTAGGGAGAGTGTCAGTTTATTTCACTCTGCAAGTCCTTGTTTCCAGGGACCTGGAAGGACAGTGACTGAATTGTCCTTGTGCTATATTGTGATTAAAAAAAACATTTATTCTAGGGACAGAAAACTGTAGGTAGGGAGAGTGTCAGTTTATTTCACTCTGCAAGTCCTTGTTTCCAGGGACCTGGAAGGACAGTGACTGAATTGTCCTTGTGCTATATTGTGATTAAAAAAAACATTTATTCTAGGGACAGAAAACTGTAGGTAGGGAGAGTGTCAGTTTATTTCACTCTGCAAGTCCTTGTTTCCAGGGACCTGGAAGGACAGTGACTGAATTGTCCTTGTGCTATATTGTGATTAAAAAAAACATTTATTCTAGGGACAGAAAACTGTAGGTAGGGAGAGTGTCAGTTTATTTCACTCTGCAAGTCCTTGTTTCCAGGGACCTGGAAGGACAGTGACTGAATTGTCCTTGTGCTATATTGTGATTAAAAAAAACATTTATTCTAGGGACAGAAAACTGTAGGTAGGGAGAGTGTCAGTTTATTTCACTCTGCAAGTCCTTGTTTCCAGGGACCTGGAAGGACAGTGAGTGAATTGTCCTTGTGTTATATTGTGATTAAAAAAAACATTTTTTCTAGGGACAGAAAACTGTAGGTAGGGAGAGTGTTTTTTTTCTTTCACTCTGCAAGTCCTTGTTTCCAGGGACCTGTAAGGACAGTGAGTGAATTGTCCTTGTGCTATATTGTGCTTAAAAAAAACATTTATTCTAGGGACAGAAAACTGTAGGTAGGGAGAGTGTCAGTTTATTTCACTCTGCAAGTCCTTGTTTCCAGGGACCTGGAAGGACAGTGACTGAATTGTCCTTGTGCTATATTGTGATTAAAAAAAACATTTATTCTAGGGACAGAAAACTGTAGGTAGGGAGAGTGTCAGTTTATTTCACTCTGCAAGTCCTTGTTTCCAGGGACCTGGAAGGACAGTGAGTGAATTGTCCTTGTGTTATATTGTGATTAAAAAAAACATTTTTTCTAGGGACAGAAAACTGTAGGTAGGGAGAGTGTTTTTTTTCTTTCACTCTGCAAGTCCTTGTTTCCAGGGACCTGTAAGGACAGTGAGTGAATTGTCCTTGTGCTATATTGTGCTTAAAAAAAACATTTATTCTAGGGACAGAAAACTGTAGGTAGGGAGAGTGTCAGTTTAATTCACTCTGCAAGTCCTTGTTTCCAGGGACCTGGAAGGACAGTGAGTGAATTGTCCTTGTGTTATATTGTGATTAAAAAAAACATTTTTTCTAGGGACAGAAAACTGTAGGTAGGGAGAGTGTTTTTTTTCTTTCACTCTGCAAGTCCTTGTTTCCAGGGACCTGTAAGGACAGTGAGTGAATTGTCCTTGTGCTATATTGTGCTTAAAAAAAACATTTATTCTAGGGACAGAAAACTGTAGGTAGGGAGAGTGTCAGTTTATTTCACTCTGCAAGTCCTTGTTTCCAGGGACCTGGAAGGACAGTGACTGAATTGTCCTTGTGCTATATTGTGATTAAAAAAAACATTTATTCTAGGGACAGAAAACTGTAGGTAGGGAGAGTGTCAGTTTATTTCACTCTGCAAGTCCTTGTTTCAAGGGACAGAGAAGGACACCTGAAGGTAGCCCTTATTGCTTTTTTCCCATCTCCCTGCAGGCCATCTATTAGAATGTCTGGAAGGCAAACAAGGAGAGGCAGACAGTCAGGAGGCAATAAAAGAGGGCAAGCAGGCTCTGTGTCTGGGGGCAACAGTGCTGGTCGTGGACGCGGTGCATTGTCATCAGCACATGGCCATGGGACACGCTTGTCCTTCTTTTCGGCAGCTGGACATGTTGAGCCACATCATGCCGAAGACTTGGTAGAGTGGATGACCAAGCCCTCCTCCTCCTCCTCATCCTCTCTCACCCAGGCTCAGGGTACTGGAAAAGCAGCTGCCAAAGCGTCGTCTTCCCTGGTATCAATGTCAGACAAATCATCAGTCACTCCTTCCCTAGACCCACCATGTCCTCCTCCTGAGGAGTCCCCCGAACTGTTTCAGCACAGTGTTGGGTACATGCTCCAGGAGGATGCCCAGCGTTTCGAAGGGTCTGATGATGAAACCCAGCTAGAGGAAGGCAGTAGCGTGAGAGCAGACAGAGGGGATGCTCAAGAAGGACACCAATCTGGCAGTCATGTTCCAGCAGCTGCAGCATACTGCCAGATTGGCTCCAGTGATGAGGAGGGAGGGGATGATGAGGTCACTGACTCCACGTGGGTGCCTAATAGGAGAGAGGAGGAGGAGGAGGATGAGGAGGAGGCACATCTCCAACGAGGCAGGATGCCCTTTGGTGGCCAGCGTAAGGGCAGTACACCGACGGAATCACACCGCAGAGCTCCGCCTGTGCAGGGCGCTGCCTCTGCCCGTCATTCAAAAAGTTCTTTGGTGTGGGCCTTTTTTGAGGCTAGTGCATCAGATCGCACAGCTGCTGTTTGCAACATATGTCTCAAGCGTATATCGCGTGGCCAAAACATCAGCCGCTTGGGTACCACATGCCTGACCAGACATATGTTGACCTGCCATGCAGCTCGTTGGCAAGCCTACCTCAAAGACCCACACCAAAGAACAAAGCGGACCTCTCCTTGCACCGCATCAGCTGGGATCTCCAACCCCACTATAACTTCAGTCCTCTCTGAAACATGCACTGAGAGGAATGAAGGTGTAGAATTAGGTGTGTCACAGCCAAGTACTTGCGCCCACTCTGCTAGCAGTACACCGACGTCCGATTCTAGCAGGCAAATTTCCCTGCCCCAGCTGCTGGACCGTCGAAAGAAGTTCACTCCCAGCCATCCACATGCCCAGCGGTTGAATGCTAGCTTGGCTAAATTGCTAGCGCTTCAACTGCTGCCTTTTCAGTTGGTAGACTCGGCCCCCTTCCGTGAGTTTGTGCAATGTGCAGTTCCTCAGTGGCAGGTTCCCAAACGCCACTTTTTCTCACGGAAGGCTATTCCGGCTCTCTACCGGCATGTGGAAGGCAATGTCTTGGCCTCGCTGGACAGGGCGGTCAGCGGTAAGGTGCATATTACCGCTGACTCATGGTCCAGCAGGCATGGACAGGGACGTTACCTTTCTTTCACGGCCCATTGGGTCACTCTTTTGGCAGCTGGGAAGGATTCAGGACAAGGTGCAGTAGTGTTGGAGGTTGTCCCACCGCCACGCCTCCAAAATGCTACTACTGGTTGTGACACACCTCTCTCCTCCACCCCCTCCTCTTCTTCTTCCTCCATGGCCTCTTCCTGTGGTTTGTCCTATGAACCAGCGGTGCTCCGTAGCCGTTCACGGGGCTACGCAAGTACGCAGGCAAAAAGATGCCATGCCGTGCTTGCGCTGGTGTGTTTGGGGGACAGAAGCCACACTGGGGCAGAGGTCCTGTCTGCTCTGCAGGGCCAGGCCGAGAGGTGGTTGACGCCACGCCAGCTTAAGCCAGGAATGGTGGTTTGCGACAATGGCACCAACCTCCTCTCCGCCCTCCGACAGGGACAACTGACCCATGTGCCCTGTGTGGCTCACGTCCTTAACCTGGTGGTGCAGCGCTTCTTGGGCAGGTACCCGGGCTTACAGGATGTCCTGAGGCAGGCCAGGAAAGTCTGTGTGCATTTCCGCAGATCTTATAATGCCAGTGCTCGCCTGGCTGAGCTGCAAAAGGAGTTGAACCTGCCCAAGAACCGCCTTATATGTGACATGCCCACCAGGTGGAACTCAACGTTGGCCATGCTGCAGCGGCTGCACACGCAGCAGAGGGCCATCAATGAGTACCTGTGCGACTACGGCACCAGGACAGGGTCAGGGGAGCTTGTTTTTTTTTCTCCACGCCAGTGGGGCATGATCAGGGATGCATGCACTGTCCTGGCACCATTTGAGGAGGCCACTAGGATGGTGAGCAGTGACAGTGCATGCATCAGTGACACTGTACCTCTTGTCCACCTGTTGGAGCACACGCTGCGTGGAATAATGGACAGGGCACTTGAGGCAGAACAGAGGCAGGAAGAGGAGGACTTCCTTGCCTCTCAAGGCCCCCTTTACCCAGACAGTGTTCCTTCTGTCCCACCCATCGCACAGGAAGAGGAGGAGGAGGAGGAGGAGGAGGAGGAGGAGGATTGTGTCAGCATGGAGGTGGAGGCTGGCACTCAGCATCATCAGCAGCAGTCTTTTAGGGATGATTTACAGTCCCAAGAAACCAGTGGACTTGTACGTGGCTGGGAGGAGGTGGCTGCGGATCATGTCGTCCTTAGTGACCCAGAGGACTCCGGAGCGAATGCCTCAGCAAACCTACGCTGCATGGCCTCCCTGATCCTGCAAAGTCTGCGGAAGGATCCTCGTATTCTTCGGATCAAGGAGAGGGACCATTACTGGCTGGCCACTCTCCTTGATCCACGGTACAAGGGTAAGGTTGCGGACCTTATGTTACCGTCGCAGAGGGAGCAGAGGATGAGACAACTCCGGGAGGCCTTGCAGAAAGGTCTGTGCAACGCGTTCCCAGAGACTGGGAGGTTGCAAACTCCTGGTCCTGGACAACGAGTTGCTGAGGCTTCGGCCAGTCAAAGAAGGAGCGGTGGGGAAGGTGGCCGTCTGACCGATGCGTTCAGACAATTCTTTAGTCCGCAGCCCCAAAGTATGATCGGTTCCAGCAACCATCGCCAGCGTCTGATAAACATGGTGCAGGAATATCTAGGGGCAAGGTCAGACTTGGACACCTTCCCCACCGAAAATCCTCTGGCTTACTGGGTCTTGAGGATGGATCACTGGCCAGAGCTTGCACAGTATGCAATTGAGCTACTGGCCTGTCCTGCATCCAGCGTTCTTTCGGAACGCACATTCAGTGCTGCTGGAGGATTTGTCACGGATCACAGGGTGCGCCTGTCCACCGACTCGGTTGATCGACTGACTTTCATCAAGATGAACCAGTCTTGGATCACCACCAGCTACCACACACCTGATGCTGATATAACAGACTAATTGATTTTAACATGTCACATCCCTTCAAGACTGATGCTGATGCTGAGTGCCTGTGCTGTTATGTTGACTGGCTATCCTCCTCCTCCGAGTCCTCAATGATACGATTGATGATGATAGCTTGTAAGATCATTTTTGTTTATGGGTGCCGCCACCAGTGCCTAACGCCCAATTTTTCAGCCCCTGTTTAACAGGGGCGTGTAATTACAATTTTTGAAGCAATACTTTGCAACAGGGCTCATTGCTGTGCTCCAAGTACAGTATCTGTGAGGAGTTGCAGTGTTGTGCCACCAGTGCCTAAGGCCCAATTTTTCAGCCCCTGTTTAACAGGGGCGTGTAATTACAATTTTTGAAGCAATACTTTGCAACAGGGCTCATTGCTGTGCTCCAAGTACAGTATCTGTGAGGAGTTGCAGTGTTGTGCCACCAGTGCCTAAGGCCCAATTTTTCAGCCCCTGTTTAACAGGGGCGTGTCATTACAATTTTTGAAGCAATACTTTGCAACAGGGCTCATTGGTGTGCTCCAAGTACAGTATCTGTGAGGAGTTGCAGTGTTGTGCCACCAGTGCCTAAGGCCCAATTTTTCAGCCCCTGTTTAACAGGGGCGTGTCATTACAATTTTTGAAGCAATACTTTGCAACAGGGCTCATTGCTGTGCTCCAAGTACAGTTGCTGTGAGGGGTTGCAGTGTTGTGCCACCAGTGCCTAAGGCCCAATTTTTCAGCCCCTGTTCAACAGGGGCATGTAATTACAATTCTTGATCTAATAATTCACAGCAGGGCCCATTGCTGCACCCACCAAGAGTAACTGTCAGGGCTTACAGTGTTGTGGCACCAGCACCACCATCAAAGGCCCAATTTTTACTACCACTGTTCAACAATTATATGTAATTAAAATTCCTGATATAATAGTTGACAGCAGGGCGTTCCAGCACCAACCAAGAGTAACTGTGAGTGCTTACAGTGTTGTGCCAACACCAACAACTAAGGGGCCTATTTCTGCAGAGTATATACGGCAGGTCCCTACTTTCAAACATCCAACTTACAAACGACTCCTACTTGCAAACGCAAGAAGACAACAGGAAGTGAGAGGAAATCTACCACTAGGAAGGAAAATTCTCTCCTGTAAGAATAAATATGGGAGAAAGGTGTCTCCTCTGTACTGATGCTTTATCAGCAATCCTTGTTTCAAGAAAAACACCACATTTCAAAAACAGTTGTCATTGGGACGGAAAGTGAGGTGAAATGTTCTGAACAGGGGCACAGACAGCAAAACAAATGTTACAGGGGTGATAACCCTTACCTATGTTTTCCAAAAAGTTTAAAAATAGATTTTTGGTCTGGAGCTACACTTCAACAATGTACCTGTTCAAAATTACAAACAGACTCTACATAAGAACAAACCTACAGTCCCTGTCTTGTATGCACCGCCTGTATACGGCTGTTCAGAGTATATAGGGCCTTTTTTATTTTATGTGCGGGGTTCCCCTTAATATCCATACAAGACCCAAAGGGGCTGGTAATGGGCTGGGGTAGGGGGGGGGTCATGGGGTAGCTATGCCATTTTTCTTAAAGAATTTCATCCATATTACCGGGACCAGACATTACATTAAAGCCGCAAGCAGTTTTAAATGGCTTTTTTTTCCTTTAGAAGTGTCATTTTGTGCAGGGACAGTTCTAAACACGGGAAACACGTGGCACTTCACAGGCATACTTTAGACACCCCCCAGGTACGATATTTAAAGGAATATTTGACTTTTTTTTTTTCACTTTATGCATCATTAAAATGACTGCTCCCGAAAAACGACCGTTTTTAAAACTTCTTTTTGCATTGATACATGTCCCCTGGTGCAGAACCCGGGTTCCCAAACCCTTTTTAGGACAATAACATGCATAATAGTTGTTATAATTAGCACTTTAGAATTCGAACGTTCGCATCCATTGTATTTAATAGGGTTCTAATGTTCGTTCGAACTTTCGGTCCGTTCGCGGGTTCTGGTGCGAACCGAACCCGGGGGTGTTCGGCTCATCACTAGTAGCTAACATTTCCAAGTGACAATATTTGAGATTGAGGAGAAATTGCACAAGCATGTCTCATTTTCTGGGAAAAAAAGCTATAATGATGACCAAGCTGTCTGATGTTAGAGAGACAAATGACCATATTTGGTGGGTGAGGTCACCAGGGAGACCCTTCCCTTTGTTTACATTCAGTGGCGGGAACCAGGAGCTGTCATTCGCCGCAAGTCAATAATGCAATCAATCGCATTGGCAGTTTTTTTTATTTGGAGGCACAGCGGGCATAGTTTATCAGAACTGGCAAGGATTTGCAATGCTGGATCATGTAATTGATAATGGATTTCCATCATGGAACTTTTCGGGGTGTTTTTTTTTTTTTTTAACCACTTCACATCCGCAGGCCGTCATATGACGTCCTGGGCTTTGTGGGGCTATATCTGAATGATGCCTGCAGCTACAGGCATCATTCAGATATCGGCATTTTCAGCCGGCGATTCCCTACACCAGGGATATGCAATTATCGGACCTCCAGCTGTTGCAAAACTACAAGTCCCATGAGGCATAGCGAGACTCTGACAGCCACAAGCATGAAACCCAGAGGCAGAGGCATGATGGGACTTGTAGTTTTGCAACAGCTGGAGGTCCGCTAATTGCATTTCCCTGCCCTACACCATAAGAATGATCATACCGGCGGTTCTGCTGCTTGATCGTTCTTACGGGCGGCGAAAGGGGATGTCCCCCTCCTCCCGCCGCCCTCCGGTGCTTCTACCGACTCACCTGTGCGATCGGTGAGTCGGTGAAGGGATCTGCCGGCCCTGGATGCTGATCATAGAGATTTCCGGTGGACCAGATGGTCGCCGGAGTCTCTATGATCGTCGGAGGCCGGGCACGATGTTATGATGTCGCGCCCGGCCTCTGCATTCAAAAAACGGCGCCGCCTCGGCTAGGAAGCGGTGATCATTTTTTTTATTATTATTATTTTAGGCTTCCCAGCCTAGAGGTGAGATGTGGGGTCTTATTGACCCCATATCTCACTGTAAAGAGGACCGATCATGTCATATTCCTATTACAAGGGATGTTTACATTCTTTGTAATAGGAATAAAAGTGATCAAATTATTATTATTTTTTTAAAGTGTCAAAATAATTTTTTTAAGTAAAATTAACAATAAAAAAAATAAAAAATGTTTAAAGTGCCCCTGTCCCCGTGTGCTCGCACAAAGAAATGAACACATACGTAAGTCCCGCCCACATATGAAAACGGTGTTTAAACCACACATGTGAGGTGTTGCCGCGAACGTTAGAGCGAGAGCAATAATTCTAGCCCTAGACCTCCTCTGTAACTCAAAAAACAACTGTCACTGCCCCTACCTATGACTGGTCTTCACAGCAAGGAGCATTGGAAGGGCGGACAACAAAAAAACTGAATAACCAAGCTCAACTTACCAACCAATCAGCAACCAACCTAATTCACCTGTCTAACAGTGCATTAAAAACAGGGGTTTAGTTGCACGTGTAGCACCCTCACCTCTCTCTCTTGCTCTATCGGTTACGTGGCTGCTGTCCAGGGGCACCTGGGAGAGAGATATGAGACACACCACGGCCCGCGTCCTCCTCTTACTAGGAGGTGAAGGCCAGAGATCGGGCCTTTGTGTAGGTGTCCTAGAGTCAAGTCCAGTCCTTCGTCCCCGACTCCTTTGCTTAGCAACCCAAGTTCCACACAGTGAATAGGTACAACTCAGTCCTATTCCTCCTGCCAAGCAACAAAACAATCTTTCTCCTTTTGAATAATTGGGAAACAGATCGAGGCACAATCCTTTCCCTTCTTGCTGCTGCCCACTGTGCTGTCACCAGTGGTGAATAGTCACTGCTACTGACTAGGTAATAGAACGTGAATTTACCTTCGCCCACTTTGCCCCTGTCAGGGGAAGAAATCCGTCCAAGGGAGAAATGGAGGCCTCTCCGTCACCAGCGATGCTGCGCCGGACCCTCCGGAGAAGTTACTGCGCACCAGTCCTCACGAACTCAGACACGGGCACCCAAGGCATTAGGGCCCCCTCGAATTCCTCCACCCTCACGGAACTCAGTCGCCATAGTACCTCACCCCAGGCTAAAAGGTGCCTGAGATGGACTCCATCTCTGCTACAGCTAGGCCAAGAGCGCCTAGGCCTGGAACACCGGAACGCCAGCACCCAAGCTGAAGGTGCCTGGCCGCGGCCACGTCCTCTGACTCTCCCCCCGAAAACAGGGCCCCCCCTTTTATGACCTCTCCCTTTGCATCACAGCGGGTTCCCCGCCCCGCTGTACCAGCTCCAGGGGAGGACAAAAAGGCACGGTTCGCGGTGTGAGTTCAGCTTCGGCCCAAGGCAACACCGCCACCCAGAGACCCCAGGGAACTTCACACCACCCAAGTCCTTACAAATTCAAATACCCGCTACACACGCATTTGCAAACTCCTCTGTAACTCAAAACATGTAACCAGTAAAAAAAATTAAAGCGTCGCCTATGGGGATTTTTAAGTACCGAAGTTTGGCGCCATTCCACCAGCGTGTGCAATTTTGAAGCGTGACATGTTAGGTATCTTATCTATTTACTCGGCGTAACCTAATCTTTCACATTATGCAAAAAAATTAGGCTAACTTTACTGTTTTTTGTTTTTTTTTAAAGAATGAAACTGTTTTTTTCCCCAAAAAAATGCGTTTTAAAAATTTCTATGCAAATCTGTGCGAGATAAAAAGTTGCAATGACCGCCATTGTATTCTCTAGGGTCTTTGCTAAAATATATATATATATATAGTGTTTGGGAGTTCTATGTAATTTTCTAACAAAAAAATGAGGATTTTTACATGTAGGAGCGAAGTGTCAGAATTGGCCCGGATGGGAAGTGGTTAATAAAGGATTCGTCAAAAAATGTGTGTTCATTTACTACTAATTTTTTTTCTTGTGACTAAGTAGGGGGATTCCGATAAGCCCCCTTGCAGACTGCTATGTTCACTGAACCAGGTATCCACCGGCAAGGTACCTTCCACATGTTGAGGTCATGTGATCTGATATGGTTCAGGAGGAAGGGGAACGCTGGTAATCCCCCCTTCTTGGGGGCTTCCTAACAACTAGTCTGGGAGAAAATGGTTGTAATGGTAGTAACAGTGGTAGGAATATCGCTGCTAAATGTATCACTTCTCACACCAGCACACTAATTTAGATCAGTCTTTTTCCAAACCTCTAAACAAAAAAAAGTTCAGTCTGGACATGGTTTTGGACCAAACCAGCAGCTCATCCCTCATGTCTAATTTTACAGTGCTTCTACAATCAGCTTCTTACCATGCTATCCGTACCTGCCAATCATTGAGCTCTTTATGTTTTAGCCATTGCATTTCACAGACCGTGCTGAAAAGTGGCATACAAATGAAGAAGGCAATACACACTTTTACGTTTTTCTAGTGTGGCTTTTTGTTGTGCTGCAAAATTAAAACTGAGCCTACAACAAGGGAGGAGCTTTGGGTTAAACATGACAGATCAAACAGACAAACTGGCCATATTTGATCTATCTGAGAGTCTGTCATTTATCAGCGGTATTACTACTGCCTCTAAATGACAGATCCCTGCTGGCTTCTGTTTTAAAGTGTAAAACAAGCTGGTTGGGATCCTGGGTCACATTACTAATCAAAAATATCACTTGCTATTGGAAAAGCAGGGGGGAAGCATCATTTTGGCAGCCGATCCTTGTGGTTACACATTTACATTGTCAAGCATTGCTCATCATGATTGATGTGGATCTACATCCCTGGACATTGTGAATGACAGTGGATTTACTTCAAGGGACAATTATTCATTTTTTGTCATAGCTGAATGCCAGCAAATATCTGAATAGTGCACTTACCAGTGGCAGCTGGTGCTCAAAATTTTTTGGGGGGGCGTAAGCAAACTGAAAAAAAACAAAAAACAGCAATTGCCGCCACTGTGCCCATTAAATGCAGCCACTGTGCCCAAACGCCACCAGTTTGCCCCCTCAAATGCAGCCAGTTTGTCCCCAAATGCAGCCAGTTTGTCCCCAAATACAGCCAGTTTCCCCCCCAAATGCAGCCAGTTTCCAGCCCAAATATAGCCAGTTTGTCCCCAAATGCAGCCAGTTTGTCCCCAAATACAGCCAGTTTGTCCCCAAATGCAGCCAATTTGTCCCCAAATACAGCCAGTTTGTCCCCCAATGCAGGCAGTTTGTCCCCAGCCTGACACTTACCTTCCTCGGGTCAGCGCCATCCTCCTCCACGCTCCCTCATGTCTTCTTCCGTCCTCAATGTCTTCTCCCGCCCTCGATGTCGCTTCAGCCAATCAGGTTACCGGTAACCAGACCCAGTGAACCTGATTGGCTGAGACGCGTGTCAGTGTTAACCAAGGAACGCACAGCCCGTGCGTCCCCTGGTTAACTATTTGGAAGCCGATTACAGCCCACGGGCTGTAATCGGGAAGCCTATCAGAGCCACTGGCTCTGATAGACACTTCCAAAAACCAACCAACTGCTGTTATTCAGATGGCCGGCGCTCGCAGGGGGCCGGCCATCTGAATAGTGGGCGGCAGCGGCGCCGGCGACATTACATACATTCATGCAATGTTGAATGTATGTATTGTTGACTTGAGTGATGGTGCAGGGGAGAGAGGGGACAGCACTCCTGCGCCCACTATGGACGCACCGCCACTGGCACTTACATTGGTCCAGCTTGGTACAATGTAGCTATGCATATCTCATACCTGATAAACCACTGGAGAAGCTGTCAATCACTGTAGTAGTCTGTGCTGCTACAGTGATAGCCACAATCATCCAGGTTCTGCTTGGGCTCTGTGCGAGAGGGACAAGGTGCTTTGTTGGGCAGGGGGAGCTTGAACGTCCTTTTTTGCAAGGTACCCTCCCACTGTTGAGGGAATTTGGAACGCATTTCACTTCGCCCCTCAGAGCCTAATTATGGAGACCCTGTGATTAGGCTCTGAGGGGCAGAGTGAAACACGTCGGGCATGGCCTGGTGGGAGACCAAGCTGAGACTGCCATTGATTCTAATACCAGTGGGTCTGCATTGCTATGTGGCTTCATGGGATCCATCCTTTGCTAAAAAATGTCCCAGTAGCAGTATTTCCCCACCCCAGACACACACACTAAATACTTACCTATGTCCTCTCTCGGTCCAGCACTGTGCCCATCTGTAGCAGCTTTCTCTTCCTCTCTATGGATGCACACAGTCTGGCTTAGGAGCAATCCCACACTTCTGCCCCATAGAAAGAAGCTTAATATGGGGCAAAAACAAAATAGGAGGAGCAGAGAGAACCAGTGTAGGACCCCAGAAGAGGAGAGTCGAGGGTTGATCTGTGCAATACCATTGCACATAGCAGGTAAGTATAACATGTTTTTTATTTAAGGTAAAAAAAAATGTATCCTTTAGAACCACTTTATTATAAATTTTCATATGCACCCATTGTTCAAATATTGTAAATACTAATTTAATAAACTATTATGATGTTTCTGTTGGTAGAATAAGAAATTAACAGACAAGCATTCTTGAACTACAGCCGTAGAGCCAGACAGCTGGACCCAGGGCCGAAACAGGGGGGATAGAAGGGATATGTGCCCTAGGCGCAGTGTTGATATGTAGAGGCACAGTTCTCCGGGGCCTCACTAACAAGAGTGACTTTAGCTTCACTCCTGTCAGAAGGAGCAGGGACCACAATAGCTACTGTAGGAAGGATTATGCTCTCTCCTCCATCCAATAGCAACTGGCCATGACAGAAGAGCGCATGCACCTGCTTGGAACACACCTCTGTCTCAGCACGGTGCCACTGAAGTGAATGCAGCCTGCCAATCTTTCTGTGTCCACGTGCCATCTGACATATTACATGACCAGAGGCAGGATGAAGAAGCTGCCTTCACTCCTGGCAGGCACTATGCTGAGAATGGGGTCTGAACTGAGTGAGTACACAGAAGGTAGGGGACAACTCAGCCTAGACTCTACCTCTTCTCTTCAGACCCCCTCAAGAGCCATTTAGCCTCCTCCTTTCCTTGGAGCTCTTCCCACAAAAAATACAAATATTTTAGCACAGCAAGCCGTGAACACCTTTATTAGACCCATCCCCTCCAACACCCAATGCAGGGGGTGCTGTATGCCATGTTTACCCTGGCACTGGCTGGAGCCCTTACCACTGCTACTTATATTGCTTGGTTACTGCTCCTGTGTGCTCCCTAGTCACAACTGGCATTATTCCACCTCTTACTAATAGGTAAGATCACAGGTCCATCCTGCATGACACTACCAACTTTATAAGGTGTCACACAGAGAATAAATTTGTGAAAAAATTTAAAACAGAAGATGTTAATTTCAAACTCTTGGGCTGATAAAATATGGCTGAATAAACCACTTACCAGTCTTTATAATGTTCTCTCTTTAATACTCTATGATATCACTGCCCTAATGAGGAGGTACTTTGCATTCTTATTAGGATAGCACATGCTACTTCTTTGTTATGCCTCTGGCATCAATGAGGGTGGATATTATGCTTCCATAAGCCCCAGCAGCCTTGTAGAAAAACTTTACTTTGCCCTTTCTGGGAAAAACCGCATATATGCTTAAGGTGGTTCTAAAGGCTCAACCTCAAGCTCTCCCTAATATTTAACTGAACCCCATCCCGATTCAGAGATGTGCATGAGAGCCTCAGCTCTCTGAAGACTCTCACTCCTCATTGGCTGAGGCAGCAGTGGGAGACATTGGCTTGCACTGCTGTCAATCACAGCAAGTGAACCAATAAGGAGAGAGAGGGGGTGGGGCAGAGCTGCCGCTCTATGTCTGAATAGACACACAGAGCAGCTGCTCAGGAATGAGCCTGCTTGGATGCCCCCAGAGCAATCTGCTTGCTCTGGGGACACTCAGCAGGAGGGAGGGGCTAGGAAGAGGAGGTGGATACAGGCTGCTCTGTGCAAATCCAATGCACAGAGCAGGTGAGTATGACATGTTTGTTATTTAAAAAAAGTATCACTTTAATATCACTTAAATATACCAATTATAATATCATCATTTATTATAACATAATAACCAATTTCTTATAACTTCAATCCTTAACAGTTTAACTTTTCACCAGTCCAGCGCTGGGAACCAAAGGAAATACCAGGTACTTCTGGGTATGGAGGAGCATGTGATCCACTCCTTGTGACACTGTTGGGGCAATCCCTAGTGCCATATGGCTCACATAGCTCCTCTTAATGTTCTGGGAGTGAAAAGAAAGTAAACATGTGCTGCTGGAAGGTAGACATTAAACTAAACCTATTGTTTTACCTTGCATGGGCAAAGCACAAATTTACTTTAAAAAGCAGATCCTGCCAGGTGATCAGAGACCACCAAAGCAGCAGGAAACCCATGCCTTCTTATTGAGGGTTCAATAGAGCAGAATGGTACATTTTTCTTTGGACCACTTCACCAAAGTGAACTCAAATTGATTCACTCATCCACTGATTGTTTTGCAACTTATTGTTCTGCAACTTATTCAGCTTCACTTGGGGTGAATCTGAATAAGCTCTGCTTTATTACTCTGGACTTATTATACAGTATGAAAGTCAGAGAAGAGCAGCTTCCATCAGAGGATTTTAACTCAGGTATTTCAAAAGAACCCTTTTGGGTTTCCCTGGTTAGACATTCGCCAAGAAGTGACTTCTTCCTCAAAGGACTTAGGAAACTATCTGTAGCAAGCAATCACGAGTCACGACTGTGCTCCATAACTTAGCATCTCTTTACATTTTGCACATTAACTAGACCTCCAAATGTTATATATTTGCTATAGCCTAAAATAAATATGTCCCTGAATATATTACGCTATTGATAAACTTTATGTCTTTACAGGGTGTCTTAAAATTCCACGTACGTCAAAACAGCTGTCTGAAGATATGTTGCTTGCTTTTCCCTGGGCACCCGTTCCTGCTTAAGAAATACTAATAGCTAAGTCAAATTTAGGTGAGATGTGCACGGAAAGGACTTGCTATGTAGATATAATGTAAATATAATGCTAATTAACCTAAAATAATTCATATTATTATTCAGGTTGGAGAGGGTGATAAATAAACATTTATTATTTGCATTTTCAGATGCTGAGACTTTAAATATGCATTTTCCTGTCTCTACCTCTCTCTCTCGCGCAAAGTGTCAACTCACTGCACAAGTACAAGTAAAATTACATCTGTATCTAAGGCAATAAAATATATTTTAAAAATTCCCTTTCCTCCTCAAGGTGTAAATATCTTTACCAGTATGAATTTAAAGTTCAACTAATGATATTATTTATCTTTTATGTGTTATCTCTCTGACTTTATGAGACCTCATAAACTTCTTGGGCTCCATCTACAACCTTGTTGTTATTATTGCAGACAATTCATTTTTTGATTCTTTTATTATCAGAATAAAACATACAACGGAGATGCAGTGCTAGAGGTAGCAATGCTTAGACCTGCTACCATATTCAAATGGACGAGGCATAGATGAGCATAATCCATACACATCACATGCTGATTGGTGATGACAGATTGAATTTTTATTGAACCCTTTGCAAACTGCTATGCACCGCGGCTAGCAAACTTTGCATTAGAAACAGGAATTCTTGGTTTGCATATAATGCAATACATGATCAGGCAGGCAAACTGCATTAAAGTGATTCGTTTCTGGCCATTGCCTGCTCAAAATGTATGATATGTAAATGTAAGTTTTGAACTTGTAATGCAATATGGGTCGAAGAATTCAGGATGGGCAGAACACCCCCCTGGTTCGATTCGCACCATGACATCTCGAACAGGCAAAAAGTTCTAGCGAACATGCCAACTCTATCAAAGTCTATGTTACACGAACATGAAAAATCAAAAGTTCTAATTTTAAAGGCTTATATGCAAGTTATTGCCATAAAAAGTGTATGGGGACTCGGGTACTGCCCCAGGGGACATGTATCAATGCAAAAAAAGTTTTTCAAACAATCGTTTTTAAAGGAGCAGTGGTTTTAATGATGCTTAAAGTAAAACAATAAAAATGAAATATTTCTTTAAATATCTTGCCTGGAGGGTCCCCTTAGTCTGCCTGTAAAGTGGCACATCTGTACAATGTATAGAACATGCTGCAGCAATAATGACATTTCTAAAGGAAAAAAATGTAATTTTTTAACCTTGCTTGCGGCTTTAATGTATTGCCGACTCCCGGATTTATTTTATATATTTTTTAAACGGCATGGAGTCCCCCCCCCCCCATTTTTTTTCTTAAACGGCATGGGAATTTTTATTTTAAAACGGCATGGGGTCACCCCAAAATCCATACCGGACCCTTATCCGAACATGCAGCCTGGCAGGTCAGGAAAAGGGGGGGGCAGGGGCCTCTTACCGAAAACCCTGGGTTGTGGTTGTCGGGGTCTGCGGACCGGGGGCTTATCGGAATCTAGAACTGTCTGTTGTGGTTTTTAATTTTTGACACTTTTTTGGTGAATGGGTAGGGGTACGATGTACCAGATACCCATTCACATGGGGGGGGTGGAATAAGGGGGGCCACCTTGTTACAGGGGGCTTCCATATTTTGATAAGCCCCTGCCCGCAGACCCCAACAACCACAGCCCAGGGTTGTCGGGAAGAGGCCCTCGTCCCCATCAACATGGGGACAGGGTGCTTTGGGGGCACCCCAAAGCACCCTCCCCATGTTGAGGGCAAGCGGCCTGGCATGGTTCAGGAGAGAGGGGTGCTCACTTATCCCCCCCTTTCCTGGCCTGTCAGGCTGCATGCTCGGATAAGGGTCTGATCTAGATTTTTTGGGGGACCCCCTCACAATTTTTTTTTTACATTTTGGCGTCGAGTTCCCCTTAAAATCTATACTAGACCCAAAGGGCCTAGTATGGATTTTGGGGGGACCCCACACCGTTTTTTTTTATTTTGGGGTGGAGTTTCCCTTAAAATCTTTACCAGACCCAAAGAGCCTGGTATGAATTTTGGGGGGACCCCATGCTGTTTTTATTCTTAATTCTGTCCCCTTAACCTCTTCAATACACTGTATTATATACTCTGCACTGCACTATATAATCTGGACTACACTGTAATATATACTCTGCACTGCACTATAAACTCTGCACTAAACTGTATTATATACTCTGCATTATACAGTATTATATAGTCTGCACTGCACTAAATACTCTGCATTGCACTGTGTTATATAATCTGCACTACACTGGACTATATACTCTGTACTGCACTATATAATTTGCAATGCGTTATATACACTACACTGACTGCATGCTCAATCCACTAACTACCCTGCCTAATCTCTCTCCATTAATGCACACTATACACAGCTGCTGTGTGAAGCAGCCGTATATAGTGTCGGGCGTGGCCTTTGGCCAATCATGGCTCTCACTGTACATCACGCTGTCATTGGCCAAAGTATACAGGTCAGGTGCAGGCTTTGGCCAATCAGCAGCAATCAATGCACTGCGATCTCGCAGTGCATTATGGAGCGCTCGTAGGTAGGCAAACGTCCCGCGAGCACCCTATATGTTCATTTGTTCTACGAACAAACGAACACCCAATGTTCAAGTTGAACTTACGTTTGACTCGAACATCGGGCCCACCTCTACGAAGATTATGTGTTTTAATGCAATATTTCTATATTTATAATGGTGAAGATAGATTATTTAGAATGTTATATGATCGACTGCATGTTCTACATAACATGAAATGTCAAATTAAACCATATTAAATAAGTAACCAATCCACAATCAACAAAAAAAATAAAAATAAACGAGTCCTTGGTGAAATAAGATCAAATAGAAGAAAGGAGACCCACAACAGTACTATTACAAATATCCAAAGTCTTCCATGATAATTAATCTCACTGATCCACAAAGTAGAACAGAAAGCACTCTACATCGTGACACATAAATCTGCCCACCTCCAATTATGACCTTAAAGCTCAAAAGAGGTAAAAAAAAAGCATTCTCCCAACAAAGGGTTAACCCGATTGCCTGCTCTCCACTTTTAGGTGGTAAAAAAATCGAAAAAAGACTTGTTACTGTTTTTCGCTTTTTGTTAAGACACAACACTTTAGGGTCTATTTATAAAAACAAAATTGCATAACCATTTGTCCAGCAATTCTGCATGTACAATTATTCTGTGCTAATTGTGCAAAATCCATGATTATATTATATTATATTCATATCTGAAGGAATGTCTTTATATTTTTGTTTACAAACTTTTTTATTTTAAAAAGTTTTACATAATAACATGAGAGGTAACAATTGTAATACATAAATATAACAACAGATATACATAAAATGTGTAGTATTACAAAATATATATAGCTTAGTTTAAGAAATATATCAAAAATAGATGTCTACGTGTAAGTCACGCTTTACCCACGCTCTATTACTGTATAAGAGTGTTGCCGCAATTACTTTATATGTGGGGAGTAGGGATGAGCTTCGTGTTCGAGTCGAACATACGTTCGACTCGAACATCGGCTGTTCGATCGTTCGACGAAGATCGAACGATTTGGGCCGTTCGCGCCAAATTCGAGTGACGCGAACGGCCCACAATGCACTACGCCATCGCAGTGTCATCCAGGCGCTGTGATTGGCCAAGCATGCACTGTGACCCCGCATGCTTGGCCAATCACAGCGCCGGCAGCGAGGAGAGCAATGATTGGCCACAGGCAGGATGCCTGTGGCCAATTATTGCTGAGGGTGTTTAGTACACGCCCCACACTATAAAAGGCCGCCAGCACGGCGGCCTAGTGTAGTGTGTTCCGGAGCAGGGATAGAGCAGCATAGGCAGGGACAGTGACTGTTATTTCTTTCTTGCTTAACCTGGATTCCTTTAGTTTAGGGAAAGAGAAGGATAGGTAGGGAGAGTGTCAGTGTGTTTTGTGCTTGTGCTATAGTGTGCTTAAAAAAAACATTTATTCTAGGGACAGAAAACTGTAGGTAGGGACAGTGTCAGTTTCTTTCACTCTGCAAGTCCTTGTTTCCAGGGACCTGGAAGGACAGTGAGTGAATTGTCCTTGTGCTATATTGTGCTTAAAAAAACATTTATTCTAGGGACAGAAAACTGTAGGTAGGGAGAGTGTCAGTTTCTTTCACTCTGCAAGTCCTTGTTTCCAGGGACCTGGAAGGACAGTGAGTGAATTGTCCTTGTGCTATATTGTGCTTAAAAAAAACATTTATTCTAGGGACAGAAAACTGTAGGTAGGGAGAGTGTCAGTTTATTTCACTCTGCAAGTCCTTGTTTCCAGGGACCTGGAAGGACAGTGACTGAATTGTCCTTGTGCTATATTGTGATTAAAAAAAACATTTATTCTAGGGACAGAAAACTGTAGGTAGGGAGAGTGTCAGTTTATTTCACTCTGCAAGTCCTTGTTTCCAGGGACCTGGAAGGACAGTGACTGAATTGTCCTTGTGCTATATTGTGATTAAAAAAAACATTTATTCTAGGGACAGAAAACTGTAGGTAGGGAGAGTGTCAGTTTATTTCACTCTGCAAGTCCTTGTTTCCAGGGACCTGGAAGGACAGTGACTGAATTGTCCTTGTGCTATATTGTGATTAAAAAAAACATTTATTCTAGGGACAGAAAACTGTAGGTAGGGAGAGTGTCAGTTTATTTCACTCTGCAAGTCCTTGTTTCCAGGGACCTGGAAGGACAGTGACTGAATTGTCCTTGTGCTATATTGTGATTAAAAAAAACATTTATTCTAGGGACAGAAAACTGTAGGTAGGGAGAGTGTCAGTTTATTTCACTCTGCAAGTCCTTGTTTCCAGGGACCTGGAAGGACAGTGACTGAATTGTCCTTGTGCTATATTGTGATTAAAAAAAACATTTATTCTAGGGACAGAAAACTGTAGGTAGGGAGAGTGTCAGTTTATTTCACTCTGCAAGTCCTTGTTTCCAGGGACCTGGAAGGACAGTGACTGAATTGTCCTTGTGCTATATTGTGATTAAAAAAAACATTTATTCTAGGGACAGAAAACTGTAGGTAGGGAGAGTGTCAGTTTATTTCACTCTGCAAGTCCTTGTTTCCAGGGACCTGGAAGGACAGTGACTGAATTGTCCTTGTGCTATATTGTGATTAAAAAAAACATTTATTCTAGGGACAGAAAACTGTAGGTAGGGAGAGTGTCAGTTTATTTCACTCTGCAAGTCCTTGTTTCCAGGGACCTGGAAGGACAGTGACTGAATTGTCCTTGTGCTATATTGTGATTAAAAAAAACATTTATTCTAGGGACAGAAAACTGTAGGTAGGGAGAGTGTCAGTTTATTTCACTCTGCAAGTCCTTGTTTCCAGGGACCTGGAAGGACAGTGACTGAATTGTCCTTGTGCTATATTGTGATTAAAAAAACATTTATTCTAGGGACAGAAAACTGTAGGTAGGGAGAGTGTCAGTTTATTTCACTCTGCAAGTCCTTGTTTCCAGGGACCTGGAAGGACAGTGAGTGAATTGTCCTTGTGTTATATTGTGATTAAAAAAAAAAATTTTTCTAGGGACAGAAAACTGTAGGTAGGGAGAGTGTTTTTTTTCTTTCACTCTGCAAGTCCTTGTTTCCAGGGACCTGTAAGGACAGTGAGTGAATTGTCCTTGTGCTATATTGTGCTTAAAAAAAACATTTATTCTAGGGACAGAAAACTGTAGGTAGGGAGAGTGTCAGTTTATTTCACTCTGCAAGTCCTTGTTTCCAGGGACCTGGAAGGACAGTGAGTGAATTGTCCTTGTGTTATATTGTGATTAAAAAAAACATTTTTTCTAGGGACAGAAAACTGTAGGTAGGGAGAGTGTTTTTTTTCTTTCACTCTGCAAGTCCTTGTTTCCAGGGACCTGTAAGGACAGTGAGTGAATTGTCCTTGTGCTATATTGTGCTTAAAAAAAACATTTATTCTAGGGACAGAAAACTGTAGGTAGGGAGAGTGTCAGTTTATTTCACTCTGCAAGTCCTTGTTTCCAGGGACCTGGAAGGACAGTGAGTGAATTGTCCTTGTGTTATATTGTGATTAAAAAAAACATTTTTTCTAGGGACAGAAAACTGTAGGTAGGGAGAGTGTTTTTTTTCTTTCACTCTGCAAGTCCTTGTTTCCAGGGACCTGTAAGGACAGTGAGTGAATTGTCCTTGTGCTATATTGTGCTTAAAAAAACATTTATTCTAGGGACAGAAAACTGTAGGTAGGGAGAGTGTCAGTTTATTTCACTCTGCAAGTCCTTGTTTCCAGGGACCTGGAAGGACAGTGACTGAATTGTCCTTGTGCTATATTGTGATTAAAAAAAACATTTATTCTAGGGACAGAAAACTGTAGGTAGGGAGAGTGTCAGTTTATTTCACTCTGCAAGTCCTTGTTTCAAGGGACAGAGAAGGACACCTGAAGGTAGCCCTTATTGCTTTTTTCCCATCTCCCTGCAGGCCATCTATTAGAATGTCTGGAAGGCAAACAAGGAGAGGCAGACAGTCAGGAGGCAATAAAAGAGGGCAAGCAGGCTCTGTGTCTGGGGGCAACAGTGCTGGTCGTGGACGCGGTGCATTGTCATCAGCACATGGCCATGGGACACGCTTGTCCTTCTTTTCGGCAGCTGGACATGTTGAGCCACATCATGCCGAAGACTTGGTAGAGTGGATGACCAAGCCCTCCTCCTCCTCCTCATCCTCTCTCACCCAGGCTCAGGGTACTGGAAAAGCAGCTGCCAAAGCGTCGTCTTCCCTGGTATCAATGTCAGACAAATCATCAGTCACTCCTTCCCTAGACCCACCATGTCCTCCTCCTGAGGAGTCCCCCGAACTGTTTCAGCACAGTGTTGGGTACATGCTCCAGGAGGATGCCCAGCGTTTCGAAGGGTCTGATGATGAAACCCAGCTAGAGGAAGGCAGTAGCGTGAGAGCAGACAGAGGGGATGCTCAAGAAGGACACCAATCTGGCAGTCATGTTCCAGCAGCTGCAGCATACTGCCAGATTGGCTCCAGTGATGAGGAGGGAGGGGATGATGAGGTCACTGACTCCACGTGGGTGCCTAATAGGAGAGAGGAGGAGGAGGAGGATGAGGAGGAGGCACATCTCCAACGAGGCAGGATGCCCTTTGGTGGCCAGCGTAAGGGCAGTACACCGACGGAATCACACCGCAGAGCTCCGCCTGTGCAGGGCGCTGCCTCTGCCCGTCATTCAAAAAGTTCTTTGGTGTGGGCCTTTTTTGAGGCTAGTGCATCAGATCGCACAGCTGCTGTTTGCAACATATGTCTCAAGCGTATATCGCGTGGCCAAAACATCAGCCGCTTGGGTACCACATGCCTGACCAGACATATGTTGACCTGCCATGCAGCTCGTTGGCAAGCCTACCTCAAAGACCCACACCAAAGAACAAAGCGGACCTCTCCTTGCACCGCATCAGCTGGGATCTCCAACCCCACTATAACTTCAGTCCTCTCTGAAACATGCACTGAGAGGAATGAAGGTGTAGAATTAGGTGTGTCACAGCCAAGTACTTGCGCCCACTCTGCTAGCAGTACACCGACGTCCGATTCTAGCAGGCAAATTTCCCTGCCCCAGCTGCTGGACCGTCGAAAGAAGTTCACTCCCAGCCATCCACATGCCCAGCGGTTGAATGCTAGCTTGGCTAAATTGCTAGCGCTTCAACTGCTGCCTTTTCAGTTGGTAGACTCGGCCCCCTTCCGTGAGTTTGTGCAATGTGCAGTTCCTCAGTGGCAGGTTCCCAAACGCCACTTTTTCTCACGGAAGGCTATTCCGGCTCTCTACCGGCATGTGGAAGGCAATGTCTTGGCCTCGCTGGACAGGGCGGTCAGCGGTAAGGTGCATATTACCGCTGACTCATGGTCCAGCAGGCATGGACAGGGACGTTACCTTTCTTTCACGGCCCATTGGGTCACTCTTTTGGCAGCTGGGAAGGATTCAGGACAAGGTGCAGTAGTGTTGGAGGTTGTCCCACCGCCACGCCTCCAAAATGCTACTACTGGTTGTGACACACCTCTCTCCTCCACCCCCTCCTCTTCTTCTTCCTCCATGGCCTCTTCCTGTGGTTTGTCCTATGAACCAGCGGTGCTCCGTAGCCGTTCACGGGGCTACGCAAGTACGCAGGCAAAAAGATGCCATGCCGTGCTTGCGCTGGTGTGTTTGGGGGACAGAAGCCACACTGGGGCAGAGGTCCTGTCTGCTCTGCAGGGCCAGGCCGAGAGGTGGTTGACGCCACGCCAGCTTAAGCCAGGAATGGTGGTTTGCGACAATGGCACCAACCTCCTCTCCGCCCTCCGACAGGGACAACTGACCCATGTGCCCTGTGTGGCTCACGTCCTTAACCTGGTGGTGCAGCGCTTCTTGGGCAGGTACCCGGGCTTACAGGATGTCCTGAGGCAGGCCAGGAAAGTCTGTGTGCATTTCCGCAGATCTTATAATGCCAGTGCTCGCCTGGCTGAGCTGCAAAAGGAGTTGAACCTGCCCAAGAACCGCCTTATATGTGACATGCCCACCAGGTGGAACTCAACGTTGGCCATGCTGCAGCGGCTGCACACGCAGCAGAGGGCCATCAATGAGTACCTGTGCGACTACGGCACCAGGACAGGGTCAGGGGAGCTTGGTTTTTTTTCTCCACGCCAGTGGGGCATGATCAGGGATGCATGCACTGTCCTGGCACCATTTGAGGAGGCCACGAGGATGGTGAGCAGTGACAGTGCATGCATCAGTGACACTGTACCTCTTGTCCACCTGTTGGAGCACACGCTGCGTGGAATAATGGACAGGGCACTTGAGGCAGAACAGAGGCAGGAAGAGGAGGACTTCCTTGCCTCTCAAGGCCCCCTTTACCCAGACAGTGTTCCTTCTGTCCCACCCATCGCACAGGAAGAGGAGGAGGAGGAGGAGGAGGAGGAGGAGGAGGAGGAGGATTGTGTCAGATTGGAGGTGGAGGCTGGCACTCAGCATCATCAGCAGCAGTCTTTTAGGGATGATTTACAGTCCCAAGAAACCAGTGGACTTGTACGTGGCTGGGAGGAGGTGGCTGCGGATCATGTCGTCCTTAGTGACCCAGAGGACTCCGGAGCGAATGCCTCAGCAAACCTACGCTGCATGGCCTCCCTGATCCTGCAAAGTCTGCGGAAGGATCCTCGTATTCTTCGGATCAAGGAGAGGGACCATTACTGGCTGGCCACTCTCCTTGATCCACGGTACAAGGGTAAGGTTGCGGACCTTATGTTACCGTCGCAGAGGGAGCAGAGGATGAGACAACTCCGGGAGGCCTTGCAGAAAGGTCTGTGCAACGCGTTCCCAGAGACTGGGAGGTTGCAAACTCCTGGTCCTGGACAACGAGTTGCTGAGGCTTCGGCCAGTCAAAGAAGGAGCGGTGGGGAAGGTGGCCGTCTGACCGATGCGTTCAGACAATTCTTTAGTCCGCAGCCCCAAAGTATGATCGGTTCCAGCAACCATCGCCAGCGTCTGATAAACATGGTGCAGGAATATCTAGGGGCAAGGTCAGACTTGGACACCTTCCCCACCGAAAATCCTCTGGCTTACTGGGTCTTGAGGATGGATCACTGGCCAGAGCTTGCACAGTATGCAATTGAGCTACTGGCCTGTCCTGCATCCAGCGTTCTTTCGGAACGCACATTCAGTGCTGCTGGAGGATTTGTCACGGATCACAGGGTGCGCCTGTCCACCGACTCGGTTGATCGACTGACTTTCATCAAGATGAACCAGTCTTGGATCACCACCAGCTACCACACACCTGATGCTGATATAACAGACTAATTGATTTTAACATGTCACATCCCTTCAAGACTGATGCTGATGCTGAGTGCCTGTGCTGTTATGTTGACTGGCTATCCTCCTCCTCCGAGTCCTCAATGATACGATTGATGATGATAGCTTGTAAGATCATTTTTGTTTATGGGTGCCGCCACCAGTGCCTAACGCCCAATTTTTCAGCCCCTGTTTAACAGGGGCGTGTAATTACAATTTTTGAAGCAATACTTTGCAACAGGGCTCATTGCTGTGCTCCAAGTACAGTATCTGTGAGGAGTTGCAGTGTTGTGCCACCAGTGCCTAACGCCCAATTTTTCAGCCCCTGTTTAACAGGGGCGTGTAATTACAATTTTTGAAGCAATACTTTGCAACAGGGCTCATTGCTGTGCTCCAAGTACAGTATCTGTGAGGAGTTGCAGTGTTGTGCCACCAGTGCCTAAGGCCCAATTTTTCAGCCCCTGTTTAACAGGGGCGTGTCATTACAATTTTTGAAGCAATACTTTGCAACAGGGCTCATTGGTGTGCTCCAAGTACAGTATCTGTGAGGAGTTGCAGTGTTGTGCCACCAGTGCCTAAGGCCCAATTTTTCAGCCCCTGTTTAACAGGGGCGTGTCATTACAATTTTTGAAGCAATACTTTGCAACAGGGCTCATTGCTGTGCTCCAAGTACAGTTGCTGTGAGGGGTTGCAGTGTTGTGCCACCAGTGCCTAAGGCCCAATTTTTCAGCCCCTGTTCAACAGGGGCATGTAATTACAATTCTTGATCTAATAATTCACAGCAGGGCCCATTGCTGCACCCACCAAGAGTAACTGTCAGGGCTTACAGTGTTGTGGCACCAGCACCACCATCAAAGGCCCAATTTTTACTACCACTGTTCAACAATTATATGTAATTAAAATTCCTGATATAATAGTTGACAGCAGGGCGTTCCAGCACCAACCAAGAGTAACTGTGAGTGCTTACAGTGTTGTGCCAACACCAACAACTAAGGGGCCTATTTCTGCAGAGTATATACGGCAGGTCCCTACTTTCAAACATCCAACTTACAAACGACTCCTACTTGCAAACGCAAGAAGACAACAGGAAGTGAGAGGAAATCTACCACTAGGAAGGAAAATTCTCTCCTGTAAGAATAAATATGGGAGAAAGGTGTCTCCTCTGTACTGATGCTTTATCAGCAATCCTTGTTTCAAGAAAAACACCACATTTCAAAAACAGTTGTCATTGGGACGGAAAGTGAGGTGAAATGTTCTGAACAGGGGCACAGACAGCAAAACAAATGTTACAGGGGTGATAACCCTTACCTATGTTTTCCAAAAAGTTTAAAAATAGATTTTTGGGCTGGAGCTACACTTCAACAATGTACCTGTTCAAAATTACAAACAGACTCTACATAAGAACAAACCTACAGTCCCTGTCTTGTATGCACCGCCTGTATAGGGCTGTTCAGAGTATATAGGGCCTTTTTTATTTTATGTGCGGGGTTCCCCTTAATATCCATACAAGACCCAAAGGGGCTGGTAATGGGCTGGGGTAGGGGGGGGGGTCATGGGGTAGCTATGCCATTTTTCTTAAAGAATTTCATCCATATTACCGGGACCAGACATTACATTAAAGCCGCAAGCAGTTTTAAATGGCTTTTTTTTCCTTTAGAAGTGTCATTTTGTGCAGGGACAGTTCTAAACACGGGAAACACGTGGCACTTCACAGGCATACTTTAGACACCCCCCAGGTACGATATTTAAAGGAATATTTGACTTTTTTTTTTTCACTTTATGCATCATTAAAATGACTGCTCCCGAAAAACGACCGTTTTTAAAACTTCTTTTTGCATTGATACATGTCCCCTGGTGCAGAACCCGGGTTCCCAAACCCTTTTTAGGACAATAACATGCATAATAGTTGTTATAATTAGCACTTTAGAATTCGAACGTTCGCATCCATTGTATTTAATAGGGTTCTAATGTTCGTTCGAACTTTCGGTCCGTTCGCGGGTTCTGGTGCGAACCGAACCCGGGGGTGTTCGGCTCATCACTAGTGGGGAGCAATATTGGTACAAAGTGCATTGATATTTTATGTTTACACATCGTTTTTGTACCGCTTTTACTTCTCTTGTTATATTGAAAACTTTCAATAAAATCTCAGTAAAAGAAAAATAGATGTCTACTTGTTACTTCTAATTTCAAGAATCAAAAACCTAACTAACTATACAAAGTAGGGTACAAAATAAAGAAAAAAAAAAAAAGAAGGCAATATGACCATATAAGGTGCAAATTGAGGGAAAAAAAGATAAGTCACAATGCTTCAGAATCAGGATTTGCAATCTAATTGCCATTTGAAAGACTATAAAGAAGCCAAGGATCCCATTTGAGATCAAATAATTTCTTCATGTTGTTTAGTGTGTAAAAAATGGCCAGTAGATGGAGCTGAAGAGCATAGGAAATACATATGTCTTGTATTGCAGTATTTTACTCCTGCCCATAGTAAAAGAATATTCATTCAGAAAACAAAATTGCCTAAAAAACATTCATATTTGCCCATTTCACACAGAATAAATGTACAGTGCATGCAGATTTGCTGGGCAAAAGGCTATGCATATTTTTTTTTTTTTATAAATAAACTCCTTAGTGTTGAAAGCATTCAATATAATGATCAGTTTAGTGAAGGACTGCAGCCTCGGAAAATCATTTGTAACATATGATTATTTAAATTTAGCTATTTTCAAGAGATGAAAAAGAAAATCCAGTCAATTTCAAACAAATTAATCTTTTCTTTGTTGTGTCATATGAGTCAACATCAGTTGAAATGTTTACATTTTTGATCAATTAATTACAGCTACGTGTGCAGCCAGCAATAAAATGTTAGTAATCTCTATGGTCTTCTCTTATTTGCTCCCTTATGATCTGTTAAATATACCATTGAAAGTGTTTTGTTATATTTGATTGATAAATGCCAAATAATACTAGAAAATGTGTGAGCTAATGAATTTCTGTGCTCTCATATCAGTTAGTATTATTCCAAGCTCCCCCTGTGAACAGAACACCTCCCCTCAGTGTTGCCAACCGTACGTATATTTACGGACAGCCTGTGAATTTAACCCCTTTTTCGGGGTGTACGTTAAAGTCCGTTAGTTAGTGCTGCCCTGACCTGTGGAGAGGTGAAAGGGGCACAGGAGGAGGACACAGCACACTGATGATGTGGAGAAGTAATATGGTGGTGGACAGAGGAGGAGGCTACTGTGAGGGGGTGAGGAGGGCACCATCATGTCCGCAGCCTGTCTCCACCGGCACCTCCTATAGTATGTCCACAGTCTCTGTCCACCTCCTGTAGTATGTCCACAGTCTCTGTCCACCTCCTGTAGTATGTCCGCAGACTCTGTCCACCTCCTGTAGTATGTCCGCAGACTCTGTCCACCTCCTGTAGTATGTCCGCAGCCTCTGTCCACCTCCTGTAGTATGTCCGCAGCCTCTGTCCACCTCTTGTAGTATGTCCGCAGCCTCTGTCCACCTCCTGTAGTATGTCCGCAGCCTCTGTCCACCTCCTGTAGTATGTCCGCAGCCTCTGTCCACCTCCTGTAGTATGTCCACAGTCTCTGTCCACCTCCTGTAGTATGTCCGCAGCCTCTGTCCACCTCCTGTAGTATGTCCACAGTCTCTGTCCACCTCCTGTAGTATGTCCACAGTCTCTGTCCACCTCCTGTAGTATGTCCACAGTCTCTGTCCACCTCCTGTAGTATGTCCGCAGTCTCTGTCCACCTCCTGTAGTATGTCCGCAGCCTCTGTCCACCTCCTGTAGTATGTCCACAGTCTCTGTCCACCTCCTGTAGTATGTCCACAGTCTCTGTCCACCTCCTGTAGTATGTTCACAGTCTCTGTCCACCTCCTGTAGTATGTCCGCAGTCTCTGTCCACCTCCTGTAGTATGTCCGCAGTCTCTGTCCACCTCCTGTAGTATGTCCGCAGTCTCTGTCCACCTCCTGTAGTATGTCCGCAGTCTCTGTCCACCTCCTGTAGTATGTCCGTAGTCTCTGTCCACCTCCTGTAGTATGTCCACAGTCTCTGTCCACCTCCTGTAGTATGTCCGCAGTCTCTGTCCACCTCCTGTAGTATGTCCGCAGTCTCTGTCCACCTCCTGTAGTATGTCCGCAGTCTCTGTCCACCTCCTGTAGTATGTCCGCAGACTCTGTCCACCTACTGTATCGCGTCCGCAGCCTCTGACCATATCTTGTCTTTTATCATGTCTGCTGTCTCTGAGGGGACCCTAGAAAGGAGTCAAGAGTGGGAGTGCCGCCGGGATGGGGGTTACGGCCCGGGAAGAAACAGACATGTTGACTGGGGAGAGGAGATCAGAGCCACCAAGCTGGAGCCGTCTGACTGAGCCCCACACTGTGCACCTGAGAAGAGGTCAGTGACAGTGCCGCCAGGCCATTCTGAGGGGGGGGGGGGGTCACTGATATAAGGAGGTGAGTGAATACAATAATGTAAGGGGGCACTGATATAAAGGTTTCCCCCTTATATTAGTACCCCCCCTTACCTTAGTGTATTCACTCTGTGGAAGGTGGTCTCTATTCACCAGAGCCCCCTCCACATCAGAGTTCCCCCTTACATCATGATCTGCAGCGTTCCCCTTTACATAAGAGTTCCCTTGCACTGTAAGGGGGCATCCTGCAGACTCTGATGTAAGAGGGAACTCTGTGCTGGCTGGGTTATAGTAACCTAACCTTCATGTAAATTGAGAAATATGTTTTTTTACTTTTGTTTAAAACTTAAACACATTGATATTAGCATTAGCTGTGTGTTTACAGTTCAAATATTGATATTTGTACTGTTTAGCACTAAAAACAGTAATTTCAGGTACTTTTTTGCAGTGTCAGTAAAAAATGCGGCTCTGCCAGTAATTTTCATGATTTTTGCCAGTAAAAAATTGGTGCCGTTCAGAAATTTTGGCATCCTTGCCAGTAAATTTCACTTCAGGGGGTTGGCAACACTGCCTCCCCTATGTTATGGAGAAGAGGAGATGGGGAGGTGTTTTGTCTTAGGGTGACAATGCTGTTTCTCCCTAGTATGGTGATTGAGTGTTCTCACTCTAAAACAAAATGTAAGGGTCCCTTGTGCTCATCAGGACCCCATGGGATAGAACAAAGGGCATAGGTTTGCCCTATTCTTTATGTAGGCATGTTGCCATTGGTAGAGGGAGATTTTATCCCCTAGCAACGGACCCTGGATTGGTTTAAATTGGCGGGCCACTAGCCTGCGCTTTTTGTGGCCATTTAAGGCCCACTGCCACCCAGATTATTCAATCTCCAGGACCGGAACGACCACCTACCCACCTTCTTATTAAAACTTTCGTCATGGTGTTTATTTAGTGGGGTTCTAGTCATCCAGTACATCTGGAAGGACATTGTGACTTTATTGTATTTGATGTTTTCATGTTATGCCAGGATGGCTGGATTTTTATTTAGTATGCCTTTGGTTATTTATGTAAGGTTACCCCTTGAATAACACAATGGCCAATAAAATAACCCAATAAAGATGGGTGTAATAAATATTTGTGTGTCGTGTTTTTATTAAATACATTTAAATAAGCTCCTTTGGTCTGTTCCATGCGTTTTACTCACAGAATCACCAGGTGATACTAAAAAGAAAAGAAAAGAAAACAAATGCAGTCACCACATCTTAACCTAAAAAACAGCATTTTGTAATATAATATATTTGATTTAAATGACACAGCCTATCATAACAATGGGCCAATAGAATGTGCGGCGGTGGGAGGGAGTGGCAAGCTCCAACACCACACAGAGTTTCCTTTAAGTGTTTAATGTTGGGGAAAGGTTAGGTGTATTTTAGGTTTTCGAGGGTGAGGAGAGAGTTAAAGGGGTTGTAAAGGTTAGTTTTTTTATTTTCTAAATAGGTTCCTTTAAGCTAGTGCATTGTTTGTTCACTTACCTGTTCCTTTGATTTACCTTCTAAATGTTTTTTTTCTTTGTCTGAATTTCTCACTTCCTGTTTCTCCTCATCCGAGTGGTGTTTAGTCAGCCAGAACAGCTTACTGAACAGCTTACTGAGGAGGAACAGGAAGTGAGAAATTCAGACAAAGAAAACAAAGAAAAAAAATATTTAGAAGGGAAATTGTAGGAAAAGGTAAGTGAACCAACAATGCACTAGCTTAAAGGAACCTATTTGGAAAATAAAAAACAAACCTTTACAACCCCTTTAAAGTGTATGTAAAGCCCTTTCTCCAAGTTGGAAGTTCTACCAAATTTTCATTATTGTCTGTGCCACTGCTGTGGAGAACCACCCCTCTATTTGTCCTGGTGACCATTCTCAGCGAGACAGAAGGAAGCAAGAGGTGAGGGGTTCTGGTGACAACCTTCTAATGCAGCGTACACACGACCGTTTTTCATGACGAGAAAACGGGCATTTTTTAGATTGGTCGTAAAAACCTGTCATGTGTATGCTCCATAGCAGTTTTCTCCACGAGAAAACTGCCCGCAAACAAATTAGAACCTGCTCTATTTTTTCTCGTAGTTTTTCCTATTGTTCTTTTTCTCGTCACGAAAACCGCTCGTGTGTATTCTTTTCCGAGGGGAAAAAAAACGCGCATGCTCAGAATCAAGTATGAGACTGGAGCGCTCGTTCTGGTAAAACTAGCGTTTGTAATGGAGATAGCACATTCATCACGCTGTAACGGACTGAAGAGAACGAGGCTGAAAAGCGTGAATCGTCTCACACCAAACTTTACTAACACGAGATTAGCAAAAGCAGCCCAAAGGGTGGCGCCATTCGAATGGAACTTCCCCTTTATAGTGCCGCCGTACGTCTTGTACGTCACCGCGCTTTGCTTGAGCGTTTTTTTCATGAACGTGTGTATGCAAGGCAGGCTTGAGAGGAATCACGACGACTCACGTCGAGAAAAACGTTGTTTTTTTGCATGACAGGAAAAACGGTCGTGTGTACGCGGCATAAGTCTGGAATTCCTACCATTTCCTGTTGCATCTCCAAGACTGGAAGTGAAAACTCCCCAGCAGGAAATAGACAGCAAGAAATGATAACAGAAGTTTTAGCCTTTCCCTACTCTATCCAAAGAAGAAAACGATAGTTTTGGTTATACACGCACTTTGAAGCCCCTTGCACATGGAGCCGTCTAGCTGCTGTGTGGCTCCCAGCATTTCTCTCCGGACCCAATCCACAGGGCCGAAAACACCGATACCACTTACCGTGTTTCCCCAAAAATAAGCCCGGGTCTTATATTAATATTGGCAACAAAAGACACAGTAGGGCTTATTTTCGGGGTAGGTCTTACCATGTAATGTGCTGTCTTCTCTCCCCCACTCCCTCCCTGTGTGAACTGAGTTAAAATGCTTATAAAACCTTATAATCCACTCTATTACAGTAGTATATAAATGTACTATGTGTGTGTTTCTGTAATATAATTATGGCAAATACCTTTGTTATAGCGCCGCTCTGCGCTTCTGTGACCTGCCGGAGCTCTCTTCCCCGCAATTATATGACAGAAACACACACATTGTACGTTATATACTACTGTAATAGATTGGATTATAGGCTTTTACAAGCATTTTAAACTAGGGCTTATTTTCGGGGTAGGGCTTATATTGCAGCCCTCCTGGAAAAAAATGCTAGGTCTTATTTTCAGGGAAACACGGTAGTTAGTACAACATTCAGCTCTAGCCCATCATTGACTTTGATAGGCTGCCTGCTGCAGGGCTGGATGCTGCACCTTTCCCTCCTGGGTGTAGAAAAATGCTGGACAGCCCAGCAAGAGGCCTCATAGTAAGAGATTGCCTAAAAATCTGATTCATTTTAGGGGACACTTTTTTATAGTTGCATTTGTTATTTACTACAGGTATAGCACCAACAATTTCCACAGTGCTTCACACACACACACTTTTATACACTCACCAGGCACTTTATTAGGTACACATAGCTAGTACTGGGTTGGACCCCCCTTTTCCTACAGAACTGCCTTAATTCTTCATGGCAAAGATTCAACAAGGTGTTGGAAACATTCCTCAGAGATTTTTGGTCCATATTGACATGATGGCATCACGCAGTTGCTGCAGATTCATCAATGATGTGAATCTCCTGTTCCACCACATCCCAAAGGTGTGCTATTGGATTGCGATCTGGTGACTGTGGAGGCCATTGGAGTACAGTGACCTAATTGTCCTGTTCAAGAAACCAGTTTGAGATGTTTTGAGATTTGTGACATGGTGGATTATCCTGCTGGAAGGAGCCATCAGAAGATGAGTACACTGTAGTCATAAAGGGATGTACATGATCAGCAACAATACTTAGGCAGGCCATGGCGTTTAAACAATGCTCAATTGGTACTAAGGGGCCCAAGGTGTGCCAAGAAAATATCCCCCAAACCATTACATCACCACCAGCCTGAACCGTTGATACAATGCAGGATGGATCCATGATTTCATGTTGTTTATGCCAAATTCTGACCCTACCATCTGAATGTCAAAGCTGAAATCGAAATTTTGGTGAGCCGGTGTGAATTGTAGCCTCGGTTTCCTGTTCTTAGCTGACAGGAGTGGCACCCGATGTAATCTTCTGCTGCTGTAGCCCATCTGCTTCAAGGTTCGTTGTGTTGTAGATTCAGAGATGATATTCTGCATGCCTTGGTTGTCATGAGTGGTTATTTGAGTTACTGTTGCCTTTCTATCATCTTGAACACGTCTGCCCATTCTTCCCTGACCTCTGACATCAACAAGGCATTTTTGTCCACACAACTGCCTCTAACTGGATATTTTCTCTTTTTCGGACCATGTTCTGTAAACCCTAGAGATGGTTGTGTGTGAAAATCTCAGTAGATCAGTTTTTGAAATACTCAGACCAGCCCGTTTGGCACCAAGAAACATGGCAAGTTCAAAGTCACTTAAAAGAGGCGTATATGTTTTTTTTTTTTCTATATTCATACCTACCTAGGTGGATGCAGCATCAGACCGATGCTGCAGCTGTCCCCTGGTATCTCTGCTCTGAGAACAGAGCCACCGAACACCGGAGATGGCTCGGTTCTCTAACATCTCCGAGTGGAGAGATGCTGCCTATCAGTCAGCATCTCTCCTGCTCTGATTCTCCACGCTTGGGAGCGGCCGTCTCAGCGGCTCGCTGAGACTGCCATCAGTCAAGGCAGCTGGCGGATCCAGACTTCGGAAGTCAGGATGACGCGCTGCTTCGACTGATAGCAGAGACGTCAGCTGAAAGCAAACTTCAGATCACTCTCCGCTTAAAACGGGTCACAGGAGTGCAAAACGAATTGCATTCCTGTGACCTAAAAGGAAAAGCCCAGAATAAAAGGCTCAGGCTAGACTTCTCCTTTAAATCCTCTCTTTTCCCCATTCTGATGCTCGTTTTAAACTTCAGCAAGGCATCTTTATCGTGTCTAGATGCCTGCGTTGCTGCCATGTGATTGGCTGACTAGCAATTTGTGTTATCATGCAATTGAACAGGTGTACCTAATAATATGGCCGGTAAGTGTACACTATATTACCAAAAGTATTGAGACACCTGCCTTCACACACATGAACTTTAATGGCACCCCAGTCTTACTCCGTAGGGTTCAATATTGAGTTGGCCCGCCCTTTGCAGTTATAACAGCTTAAATTCTTCTGGTAAGGTGGTCTACAAGGTTTAGGAGTGTCTCTATGGGATTGTCTGACCATTCTTCTAGAAGAGCATTTGTGAGGTCAGGCACTGATGTTGGACGAGAAGGCCTGGTTCACAGTCTCTGCATCCATGCCTTTATGGACCTTGCTTTGTGCATTGGTGTGCAGTCATGATAGAACAGGAAGGGGCCATCCCCAAACTGTTCCCACAAAGTTGGGAGCACAAAATTGTCCAAAAATTTTTGGTATGCTGATTCCTTAAGAGTTCCCTTCACTGGAACTAAGGGGCCAAGCCCAACCCCTGAAAAACAACCCCACACCATAATCCCCACCCCACCAAATGATTTGGACCAGTGCACAAAGCAAGGTCCATAAAGACATGGATGAGCGAGTTTGGGGTGGAGGAACTTGACTGGCCTGCACAGAGTCCTGACCTCAACCCGATAGAACACCTTTGGGATGAATTAGAGCAGATACTGTGAGCCAGGCCTTCTCGTCCACAACAGTGCCTGACCTCAGAAATGCGCTTCTGGAAAAATGGTCAAACATTCACATAGACACACTCCTAAACCTTGTGGACAGCCTTCCCAGAAGAGTTGAAGCTGTTATAACTGCAAAGGGTGGGCCAACTCAATATTAAACCCTACGGACTAAGATGAGGATGCCATTAAAGTTCATGTGTGTGTAAAGGCAGGTGTCCCAATACGTTTGGTAATATAATGTATATATTGGATATTCCCCAGCCTTTACCTTCAAGGAGCTTACAATCTAAGTTCCCTGACTTAGGCCCCTTTCACACTGGGGCGGGCAGGTGCGGTTCAGCGCCGCTATACCGTCGTTATCACCGCGGTATGCGGCCGCTAGCGGGGTAAATTTAACACCCGCTAGCGGCCGAAAAAGGGTTAATACCGCGGTTTGCGGGCGGTATTACCGCGGTGTCCCATTGATTTCAATGGGCAGCCGCGGTAACGGAGCGGTCCTGCTAGCGCACTGCTTCAGTGTGAAAGCCTTCGGGCTTTCACATTGAAGAATACAGGGCACGATTTTTTCAGGCGGTATAACAGCGCTAACATTAGCGCTAAACTGCCTGAAAAACGTGCCAGTGTGAAAGGGGCCTTACATTCATACATATACTTACGAAGGCCAATTTGTTTTACAGGAGCCTACAAGCATGTTTTTCACATGTGGAAGGAAACCTATCAAGCACGTGGACTCCATACAGGAAGTGTAAGACCCCTTTCACACTGGGGTGCTATAACGCTGAAAATAGCGCCTGCAAAGCGCCCTGAAAGAGCCGCTGCTGTCTCTCCAGTGTGAAAGCCCCGAGGGCTTTCACACTGGAGCGGTGCGCTAGCAGGACGGTAAAAAAAGTCCTGCTAGTCGCATCTTTGGAGCGGTGAATGAGCGGTGTGTTTACCGCTCCTGCCCATTGAAATGAATGGGCACTGTGGCTATACCGCCGGCATAGCGCTGCTGTAGCAGCACTTTGTGGTGGTTTTAACCCTTTCTCGGCTGCTAGCGTGGGGGATAAAAGCGCCCTACGAGTGGCCGAATAGCGCTGCGAAATTGACGGTAAAGCGCCGCTAAAAATAGCAGCGCTTTACCGCCAACACACCCACCGCCCCAGTGTGAAAGGGGCCTTATGGTTGGAATTCAAACCAACAACCCATGTGCTGGTAGGGAGAAGCATTAACCACTAAGCCATTGTTCAGCTCTAAGATCTGTCAAGTGTAGGTGTTGTCGGCAATTCTGCATTCTGGGGCAACCAATGTGCCCCAGAATGCATGATAGCCTAAACTTGGCATTTTAGATTTGCACAAAGATAAATTTACTTGCATGACTATATTATCAATGAAAGCTGAAGGAAAGGAAAGTGGTGTTGCCCACAGCAAAAATTAAACAGTTTTCTTTGAACATTTAACCCCGTAAAGCTGGGATTCGATTGGTTGCTCTGAGAAACACATACACTTTACTTTCCTCCAGTTTTCATAAATCAGCATCAAGTGTGATTAATGAATGACATGTTAGGCAGCTTCGGTCTCATAAAACAAACTGGAAATGTGATACAATTACTGTATTGACATGAAAATTGGCCACAGGTGTTGTCAGCGAGTGTCTCGTCTAATGACTTAAAAAGACATGAAAACATTTGTAAACGAGGACACTCAAGGAAAAAGAACGAAAAAAAAGAACCTTCCAGGCAGAGGTACAGCATGACTTGATCTGACGTTTCCACATGAATTGAAATAGCCTATTGTGAGAAAATGACTGCTGAAGTTTTCGAAAATCCATGTCAGTGTCTCTATAAAGGAGCGGATGTCAAAGAGCTTCAAAGGCTGACAACTGTTTATTTGGATGAGAGCGACTTCGGTTTTCACATACAATTTTGTCACAGAGCATAGAGACAATGCCAAGAGATAGCTGGGACAATAGCCCAAACGATGTCGCTAAATAATAAGGCTTATTTAAGTTGGAGATCCAGAATAACATATTTACTACAGGAAAGCAGCATTGACCAGACCCTTTTCATGGGTTCTAAGCATCCCCTTTCATCAGAGGTACGAGAATACCCCAGTGTCCATTAGCAGCCTTGCCCCAGTGCAGCCTTGCCCCAGTGTCCATTGCAGCCTTGTCACAGTGCAGCCTTGCCCCAGTGTCCATTGCAGCCTTGTCACAGTGCAGCCTTGCCCCAGTGTCCATTGCAGCCTTGTCACAGTGCAGCCTTGCCCCAGTGTCCATTAGCAGCCTTGCCCCAGTGCAGCCTTGCCCCAGTGTCCATTGCAGCCTTGTCACAGTGCAGCCTTGCCCCAGTGTCCATTGCAGCCTTGTCACAGTGCAGCCTTGCCCCAGTGTCCATTGCAGCCTTGTCACAGTGCAGCCTTGCCCCAGTGTCCATTGCAGCCTTGTCACAGTGCAGCCTTGCACGAGGTACGAGAATAAAAACAACATTTGCAATTAAGTAATTAATTACTGTATTTATCGGCGTATAACACGTGTAGGAGGGAATTTTAGGGAAAAAAACTTTTAGGAGGGAAGTTTAAGAAAAAAAACTTACATTTAAATGCAGCCTTATCAGTGTCATTTGCAGCCTTGTCACAGTGCAGCCTTGTCAGTGTCCATTGCAGCCTTGCCTCAGTGCAGCCTTGCCCCAGTGTCCATTGCAGCCTTGTCACAGTGCAGCCTTGCCCCAGTGTCCATTGCAGCCTTGTCACAGTGCAGCCTTGCCCCAGTGTCCATTAGCAGCCTTGTCACAGTGCAGCCTTGCCCCAGTGTCCATTAGCAGCCTTGCCCCAGTGCAGCCTTTCCCCAGTGTCCATTGCAGCCTTGTCACAGTGCAGCCTTGCCCCAGTGTCCATTGCAGCCTTGTCACAGTGCAGCCTTGCCCCAGTGTCCATTGCAGCCTTGTCACAGTGCAGCCTTGCCCCAGTGTCCATTGCAGCCTTGTCACAGTGCAGCCTTGCCCCAGTGTCCATTAGCAGCCTTGCCCCAGTGCAGCCTTGCCCCAGTGTCCATTGCAGCCTTGTCACAGTGCAGCCTTGCCCCAGTGTCCATTGCAGCCTTGTCACAGTGCAGCCTTGCCCCAGTGTCCATTGCAGCCTTGTCACAGTGCAGCCTTGCCCCAGTGTCCATTGCAGCCTTGTCACAGTGCAGCCTTGCACGAGGTACGAGAATAAAAACAACATTTGCAATTAAGTAATTAATTACTGTATTTATCGGCGTATAACACGTGTAGGAGGGAATTTTAGGGAAAAAAACTTTTAGGAGGGAAGTTTAAGAAAAAAAACTTACATTTAAATGCAGCCTTATCAGTGTCATTTGCAGCCTTGTCACAGTGCAGCCTTGTCAGTGTCCATTGCAGCCTTGCCTCAGTGCAGCCTTGCCCCAGTGTCCATTGCAGCCTTGTCACAGTGCAGCCTTGCCCCAGTGTCCATTGCAGCCTTGTCACAGTGCAGCCTTGCCCCAGTGTCCATTAGCAGCCTTGTCACAGTGCAGCCTTGCCCCAGTGTCCATTAGCAGCCTTGCCCCAGTGCAGCCTTTCCCCAGTGTCCATTGCAGCCTTGTCACAGTGCAGCCTTGCCCCAGTGTCCATTGCAGCCTTGTCACAGTGCAGCCTTGCCCCAGTGTCCATTGCAGCCTTGTCACAGTGCAGCCTTGCCCCAGTGTCCATTGCAGCCTTGCCCCAGTGCAGCCTTGCCCCAGTGTCCATTAGCAGCCTTGCCCCAGTGCAGCCTTGCCCCAGTGTCCATTGCAGCCTTGTCACAGTGCAGCCTTGCCCCAGTGTCCATTGCAGCCTTGTCACAGTGCAGCCTTGCCCCAGTGTCCATTGTAGCCTTGTCACAGTGCAGCCTTGCCCCAGTGTCCATTGCAGCTTTGTCACAGTGCAGCCTTGCCCCAGTGTCCATTGCAGCCTTGTCACAGTGCAGCCTTGCCCCAGTGTCCATTGTAGCCTTGTCACAGTGCAGCCTTGCCCCAGTGTCCATTGTAGCCTTGTCACAGTGCAGCCTTGCCCCAGTGTCCATTGCAGCCTTGTCACAGTGCAGCCTTGCCCCAGTGTCCATTGCAGCCTTGTCACAGTGCAGCCTTGCCCCCAGTGTCCATTGCAGCCTTGGGCAAATTGAAAATTGGCGCCGCCGAGAACGCAGGGAACGCAGGGACTGGGTGGAGCCGAGATACACATAGCCGAGTGTACTCGGCTCTTCTCGGCTCCGCTCAGAGTCACGCCGAGTCCCGCCCTATGATGGACATAACACAGGTCCAATGGCGGGACTGGGCGTGACTGTGAGCGGAGCCGAGAAAAGCCGAGTACACTCGGCTATGTGGATCTCCGCTCACAGTCAGCGGAGATCGACGGGGATAGGTGGGTATCGGCGTATAACACGCACCCATGATTTTCCCCTGATTTTAATAAATACGGTAATTTAATTAATAACAAAATATTTAAAACAATTAGGACAAATTCACACAAAGTGCAATGACAGGTGTTTTTAGTGCATTGTAAAACGCCTGGCACCGCAAGGACACACAGATAACGATTATTTTCTGTGCATCTTATTCACACTGCAACGCAGCCCGGCTGCATTTTATCGCAGCGCACTGTACAGTGCCATGAACGAAGTGTACTTTTGTACACTTCAAATAAAGTTTGTAGAAAAAAAAAAGGGAGCTGTATGTGATATGCTGAATCGCGCACCACACTGCCCCCTATCGCAGTCGGGAACAGACAGCTGCTGGAAAGGTAAAGCGCTCCAGCAGCTGTCTGTTCTTTTCTTCACCCTAATCTCAATAGTGTTTAAAAGGCTAAGTGTTGTGATATTTTTGAGCAGCGCTTTACCGTCGTTTTTGCAGCGCCATTCGGACGCTAGTGGGGCGCTTTTAACCCCCGCTAGCAGCCGAAAAAGGGTTAAAACCGTTGTCGGCGTTTCGGCGATGCTGCCCATTGATTTCAATGGGCAGGGGTGCTTTAGGAGCAGTGTATACACCGCTCCTACAGTGCCTCAAAGAAGCGGCTAGCAGGACTTTTTTGAGCATCCTGCCAGCGCACCGCTCCAGTGTGAAAGCCCTCTGGCTTTTTACACTGGAGTGAGAGAGGAGGCTCTTTCAGGGCGCTTTGCAGGCGCTATTTTTAGCACTATAGCGCCTGCAAAGCGCCTCAGTGTGAAAGTAGCCTAAATCACAGGTGCAAAGCAAATGATTAGTGTAGTTTAGATAACAGAGTATGGAGTGTAAATAATTCTGAAGGTTCCTCTCTCATACATTCTTATACGTAGCCCGGTACCTAAATATGAACTACGAATATAGTTAGTAAAGGTTAATGTAACACATCTCTATATAACATATAACCTAGAACTCATGTAATATGAAAAAATTGGACTTTTGAGGCATAACATTCTCATACTTAAAATACATTATTTATTCACTTCACAATAAAAAGGAAATATTACATAAAAACTATAAAACTATTTCCTATTACAATATCTGATCAGAAATACCCCAAACTGTCAATATAGATAGTATGTCCATATATGATAATCGTAGAGGCTCGACGCATTTCCTGGACTTGTTCCACTTCCTCAGGAGCCAATGATACACAATTTGCACGGCAGACAATAATTTATAAAACATCATTTGTACATAGTTCATGTTAACACCATCCCCCACTATACACAGAATTAGGGATGGTCCCGATGTTCGAGTCCAACGTAAGTTTGGCGAATAGCGAACATTATGGGGCGTTCGTAGCAAATTCGACCGCCGCGGAATGCCCCAAAATGCACTGCGAGATTGCAGTGCATTGATGTCTGATGATTGGCCAAAGCATGCACCTGACCTGCATGCTTTGGCCAATCACAGCACGCTCTGCTGTGAGAGCCATGATTGGCCAAAGGCAGGGTGCCTTTAGCCAATCATGGCTCAGGGGGCTAAGTCCACGCCCCACACTATATAAGGTTGCTTACACGGTGGTCATATATAGTGTAATGATTGAGAGAACATTAGCTAGAGGCAGGTTAGTTAGTGGCGTGCAGGCAGTTTAGTGTTTATATATATATATATATATATATATATATATATATATATATATATATATATATACAGTTTAGTCAGTGTAGTGTAGACTACATATACAGTGCAGGCAGTGTATTAATATTAATATATACCATGTAGTGTATATATATATATATATATATATATATATATGAGTAAAGAGGGGAAAAAAGGGTACTTTGGGACTTTAAATTAGGATATGTGGGGCCGTTCAGTCCCCTCCTCCATCCCGGTTCAATGTTTAAAAAACAGAAGAACAAGAGGCAGGACTTTGCATGAAGCTCACGGAAGCATGTATATAAAATTGATAAGGGATAGGCTTTTTATTGGTTCAGAATGTCACAAAATTCATTTTAAATTTGTGCATTTTGCTACAATCAATATTATTGAACTTTTTAACATACATAAGAACCAAATATTGCACAGTAATTATTATTCCAACGAGGAATTATCATATATTAACAAATACATGGAATGAATGAAACATAACACATATTATAGTTGATATCAATACAGATTTGTAACCATGGCAAAAAATTTTTTGATAGATAGGGGGAAAGGAATAAATTAGAAGGAACGTTCATGGCAGTTAGATGAATGTGTACACATCGGTAGTTATTGTCTCTACGCGTTTCGGGGTTTCAATACCCACTCATCAGGAGCAAAACTGTAGTGATCATCTAGGGATAAAAAATATACTGTAAAAATAAAAATGAAAATAAAAATACAAAAAAAAAAAAAAAATATATATATATATATATATATATATATATATTTTTGCAATAATCTAAATAATGAAGGCATATGGGAAAATGTAAGACATGAGGGGTCCCCTCCCCAAACATGAATACACCCAACCCAATGACTTACATAAACATCTGCGCAATGGTGACAGAGCCATGAAGATTACAGGACCGGCCAAGGAACGTCACACACGGGAGCTGAGGGGACGCAGCGGGGCGACTACACAGCCAAACACAGGCAGCCCCCGAGAGGGTCAGAGCGTGTAGGATGACAAGAACGTAAGTTGAATGGAATGGACTCCAATGGGGAACCTATATGTAAAAAGTGAAATGAATGGAGTACAAATCAAAGTGAAAAGTGAACAAATTGTGGGTAAATGTTGGGCAAAGTGATGGGATGGGGTGCAGGGTGAAAAAAGAAGTGGAGAAAGGGGGGGAAAACGGGTGAGCAAGTAAGAAAAGGGGGGTTGAAAGCAAGAAGGGGGACAGGGAATGAGGAGAGGCCGTTGTGATGGGAGATGATAGGGAGAGTTATGTACCTGTAGCAGGTTGCTGAGAGCGTGAATATCGTATTGCATGTTGTTCCTCGGTGAGGAGTGATGTGGGAAAGTCTGTGTGTAAGACCCAACAAAGGGGGGAGGCCCATATATAGGGAGGGCCGCCACAGTCCAGCCCCCAACGTCACGCCGGAGCATCCCCTGTGGGGAGGGGGGGAGGCGCGACCGGCCAGGCAGCAAAGGCCACCTGACGAGAAGTGCCAGCCCAAACACCCCCCGCGTGCTGATGATGGTAAATCACTCCGCCGGTGCATCGGCGCCACGAGGACGCCGCACACGGCGTGGAGTGCGTGATGTCGACGCGCAGTGGTGGAGCCCCGGCCAGCCCCGCGTCAGATCGGGCGGAGGGGAGGTCCCCAGTGTGCGTCGCAGCTCCCGTGCGAGAAAAGGAGGCACAGCCCAGCAGAAAGACACGGCCTGAACCAGCAATGCGCACATGTAGATTAAAGGACTAAGTTAGCCTGGGGATAGAAAAAAACAAAAACAAAAAACAAAAATTAACCCACAGTTGAACATGGAAAATGCTGAAAAATCTAAAGAGTAATAGAAAAATTGAAAAATAAAAATAAAAAGGGGAACTAAAATACAGTCAGCTGCAAGGGCAGCCACATATATAAGGCATATTAATGAAAGAGATAATATTATTAATGCGACCGTGTGCCTCAATCCCTAATTTTTTAAGTAAAGAGGGGGAAAAAAGGGTACTTTGGGACTTTAAATGAGGATATGTGGGGCCGTTCGGTCCCCTCCTCCATCCAAGAACAAGAGGCGAGACTTTGCATGAAGCACACGGAAGCATGTATATAAAATGGATAAGGGATAGACTTTTTATTGGTTCAGAATGTCACAAAATTCATTTTAAATTTGTGCATTTTGCTACAATTAATATTATTTAACTTTATAACATACATAAGAACCAAATATTGCACAGTAATTATTATTCCAACGAGGAATTATCATATATTAACAAATACATGGAATGAATGAAACATAACACATATTATAGTTGATATCAATACAGATTTGTAACCATGGCAAAAAATAATTTGATAGATAGGGGGAAAGGAATAAATTAGAAGGAACGTTCATGGCAGTTAGGTGAATGTGTACACATCGGTAGTTTTTGGCTCTACACGTTTCGGGGTTTCAATACCCACTCATCAGGAGTAGGGATGAGCCGAACACCCCCCAGTTCGGTTCGCACCAGAACTTGCGAACAGGCAATAAATTTGTTCGAACATCCGAACACTGTTAATGTCTATGGGACTCGAACATGAAAAATCTAAAGTGCTAATTTTAAAGGCTTATATGCAAGTTATTGTCATAAAAAGTGTTTGGGGACCCGGGTCCTGCCCCAGGGGACATGTATCAATGCAACAAAAAGTTTTAGAAACTGCAGTTTTTTCGGGAGCAGTGATTTTAATAATGCTTAAAGTGAAACAATAAAAGTGAAACATTCCTTTAAATTTCATCCCTAGGGAGTGTTTATAGTATGCCTGTAAAGTAGCGCTTGTTTCCCATGCTTAGAATGGTCCCTGTCATTTCTGAAGGAAAAACGTAATTTAAAAGCACTCACAGTTATAATGAATTGTCGGCTCCCGGCAATACAGAGAAAAGTAATTGATAAAAAAAAATGCGTGGGGGTCCCCCCAAATTCAATTACCATGCCCTTCAGGTCTGGTATGGATATTAAGGGGAACCCTGCGTCAAATTTAAAAAAAGAATGACGTGGGGTTCCTCCCAAATATCCATACCAGACCCTTTAGGTCTGGATTTTAAGAGGAACTCCACGCCAAAAAAAAAAATGGTGTGGAGTTCCCCCCAAAAATCAATACCAGACCCTTTATCCGAGCACGCAACCTGGCAGGCCGCAGGAAAAGAGGGGGGGACGAGAGAGCGCCCCCCCTCCTGAACTGTACCAGGCCACATGCTCTCAACATGGGGAGGATGCTTTGGGGGTCTGTGACCTATATGTAAAGTGAAATAAATGGAGTACAAATCAAAGTGAAAAGTAAGCAAATGTTGGGCAAAGTGATAGGATGAGGTGCAGGGTGAAAAAAGAAGGGGAGAAAGGGAGTGGAAAACGGGTGAGCAAGTGAGAAAAGGGGGGTTGAAAGCAAGAAGGGGGACAGGGAATGGGGAGAGGCCGTTGTGATGAGAGATGATAGGGAGAGTTATGTACCTGTAGCAGGTTGCTGAGAGCGTGAATATCGTATTGCATGTTGTTCCTCAGGGAGGAGTGATGTGGGAAAATCTGTGTGTAAGACCCAACAAAGGGGGGAGGCCCATATATAGGGAGGGCTGCCGCAGTCCAGCCCCCAACATCACGCCGGAGCATCCCCTGTGGGGAGGGGGGAGGGGGAGGCGCGACCGGCCAGGCAGCAAAGGCCACCCAACGAGAAGCGCCAGCCCAAACACCCCCCGCGTGCTGACGATGGTAAATCACTCCGCCGTTGCAGCGGCACAATGAGGACGCTGAACGCCCGGCACGAAGTGCGTGACGTCGACCACAGGGGATGCTTCAGCGTGACGTTGGGGGCTGGACTGCGGCAGCCCTCACTATATATGGGCCTCCCCCCTTTGTTGGGTCTTACACACAGATTTTCCCACATCACTCCTCAACCTGCTACAGGTACATAACTCTCCCTATCATCTCCCATCACAACGACCTCTCCCCATTCCCTGTCCCCCTTCTTGCTTTCAACCCCCCTTTTCTCACTTGCTCACCCGTTTCCCCCCCCCTTTCTCCCCTTCTTTTTTCACCCTGCACCTCATCCCATTACTTTGCCCAACATTTACCCACAATTCATTTCACTTTTTACATATTGGTTCCCCATTGGGGTCCATCCCATTCAACTTACATTCTTGTCATCTTACACGCTCTGACCCTCTCGGGGTGTTTGGCTGTGGTCGCCCCGCCACGTCCCCTCAGCTCCCGCGTGTGACGTTCCTTGGCCGGTCCTGTGATCTTCATGGCCCTGCCACCATTGTGCAAATGTTTATGTAAGTCATTGGGTTGGGTGTATTCATGTTTGGGGGAGGGGGCCCCTCATGTCTTACATTTGCCCATATGCCTTCATTATTTAGATTATTGCAACATTTTCATTTTTATTTTCATTCTTATTTTCATTTTTATTTTTACAGTATATTTTTTTATCCCTAGATGATCACTACGGTTTTGCTCCTGATGAGTAGGTATTGAAACCCCGAAACGCGTAGAGCCAATAACTACCGATGTGTACACATTCATCTAACTGCCATGAACGTTCCTTCTAATTTATTCCTTTCCCCCTATCTATCAAATTATTTTTTGCCATGGTTACAAATCTTTGAATTTTGTGACATTCTGAACCAATAAAAAGTCTATCCCTTATCCATGCTTCCGTGTGCTTTATGCAAAGTCCCGCCTCTTGTTCTTCCCTTTTTTAAATATATATATGTGTGTATAAATATATATATATATACTCCGTATTCAGTGTAGACTATATATACAGCGCAGGCAGTCTAATATATATATATATATATATATACAGTGCAGTCAGTGTACAGTATATAATACAGTGTATTGAAGTGGTTAAGGGGAACCCCATGACAGAATTAATAAAAAAAAAACACATGGGTTCCACTCCCCCAGTCTATACCAGGCCCTTTGGGTCTAGTATAGATTTTAAGGGGGAATCCACGCCAAAAAAAAAAACATTGTGGGGTCCCTCACAAAATCCATACCGGGCCCTTTGGGTCTGGCATAGATTTTAAGAAGAACTCCACACCAACATTTTTATTTAAAATTGGTGTGGGGTCCCCCCAAAATCCATATCAGATCCTTATCCGAGCAAGCAGCCTGGCAGGCCAGGAAAAGGGGGGATGAGCAAGTGCCCCCCCTCCTGAACCATACCAGGCCGCTTGCCCTCAACATGGGGAGGGTGCTTAGGGTCCCCCCAAAGCACCCTCTCCTGATGTTGATGTGACAAAGGGCCTCATCACCACAACCCTTGCTCGGTGGTGGTGGGGGTCGCGGGCAGGGGGCTTATCAGAATCTGGAAGCCCCCTCTTTAACAAGGAGGCCCCCAGATCCTGTCCCCCCTATGTGAATGGGTAGGGGTACCCCTACCCATTCACAAAAAAAAGTGTCAAAAAGTAAAAACCACAAAAGACAGTTTTTGACAATTCCTTTATTGCTCACTTTGCTTAGATTGACAGTATATTTATTTTGCTGTTTGATTGCTTTGATATATCTCTTTTTTTTTTACAGGATGATGATTTCTCTACAGTTCTTCTATCACAAAACTATTACTATGTACTTCCTCTGTTATTAATCCTATTGCAATATACTATTGATATTATCTAACCAGTCCTTGTGTCCTTCCTGATATACATGCATATTGTGTTTGGAGGGTGCACTTACATATCCCCATACAGGTATCTGCAGTTGATACTTCCATCCTAGCCAAGTGTGTCAGAGTGTGCTGAACAGTTCATGCTCAGAACACTCCTGTCATGGGCACAGGAACAGGGGACCCAACAGGTGACTAAACGGGTGACCCAACGGTGACTCCATCGGGGTTAAGCACTACACATACATTTGCAAATTAAAAGAGAAGTATGTTTTTCTTTTTTATTGCATAATCATTCTTACCTAGATGCTGCATCTGTCCCCTGGCGTCTCTGCGCTGAAAAACGAGCGATCAAACACTGCCGATCACTTTAGAGCTTCGTGAGCAGAGAGCTGTAGTCTGTCTGTCACAGCTCTCTGCTCATCTCGCTCCACGCTCAGTGGAGTGCTGAGCTGTGGAGGGGGCGGAGCAGCCGTCTCAGCCTCTCAGCGGCTCGCTGATACGGGTATCAGTCCAGGCACCTGGGGGATCCAGACTCTGTGGTCGGGATGACGTGGTGCCTGGACTTCAGTCCCCTCTCTGCTGAAAATGGGTCACATGAGTGCAAAACGAATTGCACTCCTGTGATCCATAGGAGAAGCCCAGCCAAATATCAGGTGGTCACCAGGATATGAGTGGGGTAGATACCCCATCTACAACCTTTCAACATACAGTAAAACAGGATTAATAACACAAGACTTCAGTAGAAGGTGTTTTTATCACATTTCATTGCAGGCAATAAACCAGTCAGCTCTAAAGTCCAGTCCTTATGAGAGTCTTGTTGAATGGCCACCACTAAAACCCATGGATTGATCTAGCATCAGTATTATATTTTTAGCTATTTCATAGATTAGAATAGTAAGGGGCATAACGCCCAGGTTAGATACTGCAAGTGTCTTGGCTTCCTATATTAAGATGACTTCAGATGGACACCATGTTAGTATAACATGTAGCCTTCCTGGTGGTATGATTATGTCAGATTTTTGATGCTGAAAGCGGTACCATTATTTTGCATGGAAATTTGGCGTTTTCATATTTTAGGCCTGTAATTCATATGCCGCGTACACACGATAGGAATTCCCAATGAAAAAAGTCAGACGGAGTCCGTTGGGGTTTTTTCATCGGAAATTCCGAACGTGTGTGGACCCCATCGGAGAAATTCTGATGAATTCCATTGGAATTTTCAAATAGAACCTGTTCTATTTTTTTTTCCGATGAAATTCCGTCGGAATTCTGATGAGAGTTTGGTCGGAAAAAGGTCAGATCGTGTGTACGGGGCATTAGTAATAACACATTTAAATCTGTCCAAACAAGAGTCTAATAAACATCCCGGGTGTGATAAGGTTTGGAACACAAAATCATAAATTATAATATAATAACTATAAATAATAAAAAAATAAAAAATATAATAATTATAATAAAATGAATTTCCCCACTATTCACTATCGCTTAATTCTGCAAGTGTTCTTATTTACTATCGCTGTTTTCTAGCTGGTCTCAAACCACTTTTGACATAAAGGGACACTTTTTGGTTGCTATGGACAATCTTAAAGGGGTTGTAAAGGTTTGTTTTTTATTTTCTAAATAGGTTCCTTTAACCTCCCTGGCGGTATGATTCTGTCAGATTTTAGGTGCTGAAAGCGGTACCATTATTCTGCATGGAAATTTGGCGTTTTATATTGCAGGCCTGTAATTCTTAGGAATAACTCACTTAAATCTGTCCAAACCAGAGTCTAGTAGACATCCCGGGTATGATAAAGTTCAAAAAACAAAATTATACATTATAATAAAATAAAGAACTATAAAATAATTATAACAAATAATATAATAATAATAATAAAAGTGTTTTTCAGTGTTTGATGACGAATTTCCCCACAAATCGCTATCGCTTAATTCTGCGAGTGATTCTAATTTATTATCACTGTTTTCTAGCTGGTCTAAAACCACTTTTGACATAAAGGGACACTTTTTGGTTGCTATGGACAATCTCCAGTTTCTAGGCAGAAAGAAAAGTTTTCATTATGTAAAAGTGCATGCAGGACACTGGGCAGACCACTAGGGACAATGGGGGTGTGTAATTATTACATACAGTACTGTAATCTGTAAGATTACAGTGTACTGTATGTATACTGTGTTTTAACTTTTTTGAATTTGGCGCAGATCTCCGTCCCCGTGCGTCATAACGTCGCAGGGAACGGAGCTCGGCGGCACTCGGAAGTGTGTGAATCGAGCGAAGAGACGGCTCGATCACACATCGGGGAGGCATCGCAGGATCCAGGGGACAAGGTAAGTAACTCTGCCTGGATCACTGCGATGCAGCCCGAGTCTGGCTCGGGGTTACCGCTTTTGGTGCTGAAATTTAACCCCGAGCCAGACTCGGGAATACCGCTAGGAAGGTTAAGCTAGTGCATTGTTGGTTCACTTACCTTTTCCTTAGATTTGCCTTCTAAATGTTTTTTTTCTTTGTCTGAATTTCTCACTTCCTGTTTCTCCTCACTAAACTTCACACCATCATCCGAGTGGTGTGGAGTCAGCCAGAACAGCTTACTGAACAGCTTACTGAGGAGGAACAGGAAGTGAGAAATTCAGACAAAGAAAACAAAGAAAAAACAAGTTTAGAAGGGAAATCTAAGGAAAAGGTAAGTGAACCAACAATGCACTAGCATAAAGGAACCTATTTAGAAAATAAAAAACAAACCTTTACAGCCCCTTTAAGTTTCCAGGCAGAAAGAACAGTATATATAATATAAAAGAGCATGCAAGGGCACTGGACAAAACACTAGGGACAAATGGGATATGAAATAATTTCAAACAGTAATGTAATCTGTAAGATTACAGTGTACTGTATGTATTATAAATTTTGTCATTTTTGAATTTGCCGCCAGGCTCCGCCCTGTGCGTTGCGACGCTCGCAGGGAACGGAGCCTGGCACACAGAGGCATCGGGCGGAGGACACAGCCCGCGGACATGGCGGGGGGACATTGCAGGATCCTGTGGACAAGGTAAGTAATCTGCACCAGGATCCTGCAATGCAATCCCGAGTCTGGCTCGGGATTACCGCTAATGGTACTGAAATCTCACCCCGAGCCACACTCGGGAAAACCGCCAGGGAGGTTAATATTGCTGATGTACTAAAGCAGGGGTGTAAAACTCAATCTCATCGCGGGTTGCATCAGCACTATGGTTGCCCTCAAAGGGCTGGTTGTATTTGTAAGACTAGATGTCCAGAGCACCCCCCCCCCCAACCATCACCATCAGAAGTCAAGAGGCCCACACCCTCTCTTGCATCACAGTGCACCCCCCTTACCTTGTGCTGCAGGATTTGGCAGAGGAGTTCTGTCCTCCTATCTGCTGCCTACTGCTGAGATAAGGTGGAGGTGGAGATGAAATTGGTGCCATAGCTGCAGGAGAGGTGCGTGGGCCACATAAAATAGCCTGGCGGGCCGCATTTGGCCCGTAGGCCTTGTGTTTGACACATGTGTTCTACATGAATAAAAAGGATTCAGCAAAAATCCAACTTTTTTATATTTTCCTTTCAAATGATTGGGTGTCCCAAATAAACACCCTATTTACTAAGCATTTGTGGATTTGGGTATGTCTTTAATGTAAAGTGAACTTTCTTATTTTTATTAGTAAGTCAACTCCAATATGTTATCCAATGGGGTTGATTTACAAAATGAACAAATAATGTTCACTTTCGAAACTGAATGTTCAGTAAATAATATGAAGATGTGTTTATTTTGCTCAGTCAAATGCTAGAAAATATCTTCTTTTTATATTTCCGTTGCACAGGATTGGATAGTCAAAGTGAACACAGGAACACCATATTTATATCTTTCACGTTGCTAATTAAACAGTCTCTATTCTTTAGTTAATCATCCCCACCAGTTGATCACCAATTGCAAAGGCTCACAAATGCATCAGAAATTCTTCTTCCTACATGTGGATTCGAAAGAATCATGAAGCGCCGATATTGTTTTTAGTAAATCATTGTATTTGTATAGGGTAGAATGACAACAGGTAACACACGTTAATTGTGTCCCTAGATGTGTGACTAGTACTATCTGACATATGAAGAATTTGTGCTTTTTTCTGTGTGAACCTCCCTTATTAGTATTCATATTTATGTCTTTGTATACATATTTGTTTAATGAATTGCCTGATCAGTACTTGATATTTAAATATTATCAGAGGCAGTGGCGGTGCGTTCATAGTGGGCGCAGGACCGCCACCCCCTCTCTCCCCTGCACCGTCACTCAAGTCAACATTGCACTGGCGAGCGCCGGCCATCTGAATAACAGCAGTTGGTTGGTTTTTGGAAGTGTCTAGCCTGTGGGCTGTAATCTGCTTCCAAATAGTTAACCAGGGGACGCACGGGCTGTGCGTTCCCTGGTTAACACTGACACGCGTCTCAGCCAATCAGGTTAACCGGGTCTGGTTACCGCTAACCTGATTGGCTGAAGCGACATCAAGGGGGGGAGAAGACATCGAGGACGAAAGAAGACATGAGGGAGCATGGAGGAGGACGGCGCTGACCCGAGGAAGGTAAGTGCTGGGCTGGGGACAAACTGGCTGTATTTGGGGACAAACTGGCTGCATTTGGAGGGAAACTGACTGCATTTGGTTGAAACTGGCTGTATTTGGGGACAAACTGGCTGTATTTGGGGGAAACTGGTTGTATTTGGGGACCAACTGGCTGCATTTGGGGACAAACTGGCTGTATTTGGGGACAAACTGGCTGCATTTGGGGACAAACAGGCTGTATTTAGGGACAAACTGGCTGCATTTAGGGACAAACTGACTGCATTTGGGGACAAACTGGCTGCATTTGAGGGGGCAAACTGGTGGCGTTTGGGCACAGTGGCTGCGTTTAATGGGCACAGTGGCGGCAATTGATGTTTTTTTGTTTTCAGTTTGTTTGCGCGCCCCAAAATCTTTGAGCTCCAGCCGCCACTGATCAGAGGGCCAGAACCATGTTATTTACTTGTCTTGAAAAACTGCTGTATTTATTATAACTACAAATACTTTATCTGAATGCCTATACTAGAGGATGGATGGGCATACACTATGGGGTTGGTTTAAAGGGACAGTTCACTTTGCAAAGAATATCCAATCGTGCAAGAAAATGAAAAAGTAGCTTGGTGCCGATACTAAGCATTTGCACGATTAATTGCACTCATGCAAATGCTCCTATACTAAAATCAATATCTTTGAATTGTCATATGATTTGACAGTTCAAAATCACATGACAAGTCACACCCCACTGCCAGCAATGTAACTGTTCAAATTGTTGCGACACAAGCCGCAGCGATTTTAAAAAAGGTTCCTGCACTACTTTTTTGAGATTTCCTTGCGATTTGCATTGCCTTCTGTTGAATTAAGTCGCTAGCCGCAATAAAATCAGAGGTCCAAATCACACTGATCTGAGACTTTAAAATCACGCTGAAGTACTGCGATTTCAAAGTCGCACCAGTGTGAACCACGGCTTACAGTTCTTCATAATTATAAAGAAACGGCAAACATTTTTCATTAGTGAAAAAAAAGTGTCACATGACACTAAAAATAAGTATCAGTAATTGGTATTGGCGAGAAATTGAAAAAAAGTATCGGTACTCATACTTGGTCTTTAAAAACTGATATTAGTGCATTCCTAATAAAAAGCTTTATTTATTTTTTCTTGCACATAAGCTTAACCTCAATCACGTAGCTAAAGTTGGCCATAGATGAAAAGAAATTCAAACAAATTTTGTAAAAGGCCAAGCAATTGTTCAATATTGTTAAATATTCTGGTTAATGTGCTTATTCCAACTTTCGATTTCCATTATTTGACCCAAAAAAAACGTAAGTTTGGATTTTATTTTAGTGGTGTAATCGTTTAGTGGTGTAATCGTTTAGGGACATATGTCCACATTACATTGCATCACTTCTGCCCATAAAGAATTGATTGAAAAAAAACATGCTTTAAAGCGCAACTCTACTTTTGTTGAGAAAAAAATATTCCCCTCTGGGTGATCTATGTACATTACAAGGATTATAACAACCTTTGTTGCAAATTCCTACCTTTTGTTATTCTAAAGAAATCCATGTGTGTTTATCTGTGCCTCTGTGGGTCTAATGGGAGTGGTTTCATAATTAACTGTCAGCTGTGCAGCTGCAGAGCACTAATGAGGAAATCTGCTGGGCCTGCATCCCTTTAGACATGCTCCTATTGCAGGTATCTCTCCAAAAATGAAATTTTTGTTGCAGGGGATGCCTGAAATCGGACTTGTATCTTAGGCAGACTTCTGGGAAAATTGGTGAGCCAATATCACAGAAGCAGGAAATTATGTTTCTGGGGAGTGGTCAGTACACACTCACTGTGCACAGAACAACTCCATGTAGCCATACTGCAATGTATTTTCAGAAAATTACAGTGGCTGCAGATTTAAAAGGAAAGGTAATTTTTAATAACATTCAATTACACAATGATTATTGTCACAATTATATGTGCTATATTCTTCTTTCTTTATTTGCTATTTTTTTTCCCCCAGGAAAGTGGTGTTACCCTTTAATGTTGAAAACGTTTTAAAAAATGCTGATGTTTTCTTTTCTTATGAATACATGATTATATGCAAGGTAAATTTAAAAAGATACAGGACTTTTGCTAGCCCATGATTCGTTGATAGAAGTGAACATGGCTTCATCTTATTTCCATGGCTTCACTTTATTTACAAAGCTCAGCCAACATTTTGTTTAACGAACAGTCTCTACTTCTTTAGGCTGGGTTCACACTGCTGCGAATTCTATTGCGAATTTGAGCCGTTGCGATTGCTCAAATTCGCAAGTCATTTAAATAACATTGTTTTACATTAGGGCCGTTCACATCAATGCGTTGTGAATCTAAGCTGCGGGAAAAAAGGGTCCTGTGTGAGCAGGGCCGCCATCAGGAATTTTGGGCCCCTTACACAGCTTCAGGCATGGGCCCCTGGAGCAGAGGAGAACCGGGGGGGTGCTGTCGCCGCAAATTGAGAAGCGGGGGGGGGGGGGTGCCACGAATTGAGAAGCAGGGGGGTGTTGCCGCCGCAAATTGTTGAGGTCGGGGGGGCTTTGGGTTGGGTGCTGACGAACAAGAAAAAAAACAAAAGAACAAAAAAAAAAGGGGGTTGCCATCCGGGGCCCTGGGGACCTCCGGGGATCTGGGAACCTCTGGGCCCCTTACAAAAATTTTTTTTAAAAAAGGGGAGGTTGCCATCCGGGGCCCTGGGGACCTCTGGGCCTCGGGACCTCTGGGCCCCTTACAAAAAAAAAATATATATTTTTTTTTTTTCATTAAAAAAAAAGGGGGGTTTCCACCCGGGGTCCTGGAGACCTCTGGGCCCCTTACAAGAAAAAATGATAAAAAAAAAAGGGGGGGTTGCCATCCGGGCCCCTGGGGACCTCCGGGCCTGTTACAGGTGTACTGCCTGTACCCCCCTGATGGCGGCCCTGTGTGTGTGAGTTTGATCCATGTGCGATGCGAATTCAGCTCTTTAGACTGGCATTTCCTGAAATCGCGGCCGCGAATCGTGGCAAAATCGCGGCCGCGAAATCGCGATTTTGAATTCGCAGCAGTGTGAATCTAGCCTAAGTAAATCAATTCCATTGTTTCCCCTCCTGCTAGACCTTTGCTCAGATGCATTGATTTTTCCAACAACTGACCTGATCGTTTTAATCAATTGGATACCTGAAACAATTGCTCAGTGCAAACTATAACATGGCCCAATGTGATTCAGCATTTGGAGTTAAACAACGTGAATAAAATATAACAAGGGGAATTTACTAAGACTGGAGCAGACAGAATCTGGAGCGGATGTGGCATGGCAACCAATCAGCTTTGAGCTTTCATTTTAAAAGCTAAACTGAAGATGCTAAAGCTAGAAGCTGATTGGTTACTTTGAATAGTTGCTCTAGATTCTGTCCACTCCATTGTTTTAAGCACCTCTGTCAGTTTCATAGTTTGCCCCAACTCCTGCCACTGTTAATTTTACTTAGCCTGTTTTTTAATGTGGCTAAAATGTAACTAAAGACATGAAAGTTTAAACCTAAGAACCAGGAAACCTAAAATGTATCCTTGCAGTGGGGCCATGCCTGCACTGTTGGGTAAATGCTTCTTTATGTCTGGAAGCTGGAACCAGTTTTACTTACTCAGTCCACTGCTCCAGTAGTCTCCTCTGCACTGCTAGACCAGTCCTTGCAGCCTCTTCTTCCCTACATTTCAGAGGTCTGAAGTTCTTTTGACATCATTAAGACTGATGCAGAGACACCTAGCCTTGCACTGGACATGAGAATGCTGAGAAACAGTCCACCACCGCAGCATGGAGGAGCATCATCTGCTGGAAGCTTGGTAAACCAGTTTGACTTACCCAATCCTCTGCTGCAGCAAGTGCCTTAGTGCCTATGCTCAGGCTGTGTACAGTGCAGGGATGGGAGAAAGAGCTCTACCTAGTGGTAATCCCTTTCCTCTCTCTTGCCAGCAGTGACCCCTGTACTGTGCCCTCCTGCCTGCCCCGTACTGTGCCCTCCTGCCTGCCCCGTACTGTGCCCTTCTGCCTGCCCCATACTGCACCCTCCTACCTGCCCTGTACTGCACCTTTCTGCCCACCCCATACTACACCCTCCAACCCCCCCTGTACTGCGCACTCTTACCCACCCTGTACTGCGCCCTCCTGCCTGCCCTGTACTGCGCCCTCCTGTCCCTCCTGCCTGCCCTGTACTGTGCCCTCTAGGGTGACCACATTTCCAAACTACCATTCAGGGACACCCCCCCCTTCCCAAAAATCAGCTTGTGCTGTAACGAATCACAGCACAGTGATTGGACACAGAAGGCAGGATTTATGATTTCTCCAGTCACAAGCAGGGGGCGGGGATTGTGCTCCTCCAGGCATTCCGGCCAGGGCAAGTACTGTCAGTGAGTAAAGCGGTGATGTGGCAGCCTTTTTTGGGGGCATCAGATTGTCCCGGGGGGTGGCTGTGTCAGTTTCATTCCGGGACACTGTATTGTCCTGGAATAAAGGTGCCTGGGACAGACCTGCCAAATGCGGGACTGTCCCGGGCAATCCGGGACACGTGGTCACCCTAGTGCCCTCCTGCCTGCCCCCCCTGTACTGTGCCCTCCTGCCCCCCCCTGTAATGCACCTTTCTGCTCATTCCGTACTGTGCCATCCCCCCCCCGTACTGTGCCCTTCTGCCCGCCCTGTATTGTGTACAAACGTATATATATATACAAGCCACTGATGACTTATTACAGACGGCAATGTGTACAGAGATGGGGATAGTGTAAAAAAGGGGTGGGAGCAGTGTGTACAGGGGAAAGGAGGGTCAGTGTGTACAGGGGTGCAGTGTGTAGAGAGGGTGGGACAGTATACAGGGGGTGAATACAATTTGGCATACTTTCCTAGTGTTTATTTGCTTTTTCTAATCAGACTAAAAAGCCACGCCCAATACATAGCATAATTTAGCGACACCCACTATTTGCATGCCGCTAAGATGGCACTGCTCTCAGGCTATATTCTTCACAGATCAAATGTTATTAATTAAAATATATATATATATATATATATATATATATATATATATGTGGGAATGAGGAAAATGCTACATTATGGCCAGTAGGTGGAACTGAGGAGCATACTTATTACCTGTCATACTCAGCACAATATAGTGGCCATAATGAAATGTCCCCTCACACCCCCTTTGTTTTAAGTGAATGCCATTCAATCTGCAGAGAATATAGCCTGAGAACATCCAATTTTGCTGCATTCGCACAGAACAAGTTTACATGCAGTTTTGATTGACAAAAAGCTATGCAAAGTTTTCTTTAAACACACCCCAAAGTATTGTGTGAAAAAAAAGGTGCAAACATCTGATTCAAATAGCCAGTGTCTGCCCAAAACTAAAAATTCCTGTTTTGAATGAATGTGGCCTTTTGTATTGGGTCTCCATGCCTTTGGCATGCAAGCACAAGAAAAAGAATTGCAAAAATTAGGACTCTGAGCACCATTACACCTGCATTCCACAAATGAAAACATCTAAAATAAGAGAAAAAAAAATTCCCATGATGCATTGAAACCTTTCTCCTTCCTGGTCTAATGCTATCAGACTGCATGCTGTAATGAGTACTGGAGACTTGACCACATATTAGGGCCTTTTCACATAGACTGTGGTAACCGGCTTTTTACTGCCAGTCACTGCTAGAACACACAGAAAACAATTATTTTCAAAGTGTCCTATTCACACTGCAACGCAGCCCAGAACTGTGCTACAATGATGCATTTTATTGCAGCTTTCCGGCCAGAATTGCATGTCGCTGGACACAGTGCAACACACTGCACTTCTATACACCTCTTCTGTACACTTTAAATAAAGTTGAGTCAAAAAGAAAAAGGGAACTATGTGATGCACTGAAATGCATATCAAACCGCTGCAGTTTAGTGTGCGGCAGCTGTCCCCTGCTATGTGCCCGGGCCATTAATGCCCATCAGATTGCAGGAAAAAGTAACAATATCAGCTGGCTGCATGTTGTCATAAAAAACTCAGTTTAACCACTTAAGGACCAAGCCTATTTCTGAAGTTAAAATTAGTATTTTTTGCTAAAAAAATTACTTAGAACCCCCAAACATTATATATTTTTTTAGCAGAGACCCTAGAGAATAAAATGGAGATCGTTGCAATACTTCATGTCACACCATATTTGCGCAGCAGTCTTACAAACGCAATTTTTTGGGAAATAATAAATTTTTTGAATTAAAAAATAATAAAGCAGTAAAGTTAGCCCAATTTGTTTTGTATAATGAGAAAAATTATGTTACGCCGAGTAAATTGATACCTAACATGTCACGCTTTAAAATTGCACACACTCTTGGAATGGCGACAAACTACGGTACTTAAAAATCTTGGGCTAGAATTATTGCTGATCTCTCCGGTAAGCGCCAGAAATGACGGGAGGGGGGGTGGGCACCTCTTCCGCTGCCCATAAAAGTGATCTTGTGGTGAATCTGCTGCTGTGACCACTTTTATGTAAAAGAGGATCGCCCACTGTGAAAAAAAAATACGGGTTATGGCAGCTAGCTAGTATTTAACGTCAAAGTAGAAACGTATATCCACGATGGGCGGTAAGTAACATGACTGATGTATTACTGATTTTCCAGCTGCCATGACCTTTCCAGACTTTACCTCGCCTTACCCACCATGTGTAAATAAGACACGACCACTTTGCCATAGCAGCCTTTTATTAACAAACCACAATTAATAAATATGGCTTTAAATTACATTCTATCAAAACAAACTTTATAATGATAATGTACCTAACTGACCTTTCCTTAAAGTGATTGTAAAGTCTCATTTAAAAAATAAAAAATAAAATACCAAACATGTTTGTTACACTTACTTCTTCTGTGCAGTTAGTTTTGCACAGAGCAGACCGGATCCTCCTCTTCTTGGGTCCCTCTTCGCTGCTCCTGGCCCCTCCCTCCTGTGAAGTGCCTCCACAGCAAGCAGCTTGAGATGAACAAATACAGATATGTTTGAAGTCCAGGCTGGGATTGCGACCCTAGCTGCCTTCATAAATACAGTGGGAGTAAGCCTAGTCACTAATGAACAGGTAATGTGTTATACACAGCATTACCAGGTGAAAATAAAAGGGAAGAGCCTGAAAAATTGAAAGCAGCCACAATATCTAAGGAATGCAAATCTACAATATATTAGCTATTTTGAGCTTAAATACACTTTAACCACTCGCTGTCCAATTTTTTATTTTATATTAAAATCAACATTGTTTGCCAAAAAATTACTTAGAAGCCCCAAACCCTATATACAGTATTTTCTGAAAGCAGAGGCCCTTGGGAATAAAATGGTGGCTGTTGCAATTTTTTTTTATGTCACACAACATTTAGGCAGCCATTTAGAAATTTTTTAGGAAAAAACAAACTAAAATGAATCTTAGTGCATGCAAACAGAATACAATACCCAATTTGTTTGGTAAAATATAAAAAATTATGTTCCATCAAGTAAATAGATACCAAACATGTCAAAGATAAAATTACATATGTCCATAAAATGGAGACAAACTACAGTACCTAAAAAATTTCATGGGCGACGCTTTAAAAGCCTTTACATTATATCAGTGCAGAGTTAATTGTGAATGATGTGAAAAATAATAATAAAAATTGTGAATGATGACCCTAGAATATTGCTCTCACTCTGGCGTTCACATTGATACCTCACATGTTTCGTGCAATCTCTGTTTACATATGTGTGCATGTGGGACCTACATGTACATTTGCATTTTTTTACACTTTTTTTATTTATTTTTTATTTCATTTAACTTTGCTGTCACAAGGGGGCTAATAAGCCCCTTGGAGGATAGCTTTGGCCAGGTGAAAGGCTCTCTTTAAAGAGACATTGGGTATAGATTATGCTCACCAATGTCCCCCCAGCCCTGCAATGCAGCTAAAGCACGGGTCATGCTTCCCTGGCTGTAGCAGCCAAGGAATGACAGCTCTAAAAACCCTAAGTTACAAAATCATCATTAGTTACATAGATTGGGTAACGGATCTTTCCATCACCTATGTGTTTACCAATCCTGGGCTTTCCAAAGGAATGCGAGAACCCGAGAAGCCCACCAGTGGCTGGACCTTCTCGCCACTGAAAAAGTGATCTGGGTGGCTCTAGAATACGTTTGCGGACGGCGGATCGAACCGGCAAACAAACAACATCCTCCCTGGCGGCGTGGCACGGCACTGAAAGGGCACCAACCCCCCCCCCGGGGCCGTCTGGCACTAACCCGCTCGTATGGCAGGGCTGTGGTGTCCTCTCCTCCTCTCCTAGAGTGCAGGCAGCGGCTGCGGTGGCTCCGGTGTACGCTCCTCCAGCTTCCACTGCCCTGTGTCTCCTCTTCTGCCAAAGCGCTAGGCATTCAATAGGATCGTCTGACGCTTTGGCCAATCGGGAAACAGGTCTCACAGGAATTTTAGTGTGATAATAGGGAAGATTCATTCGCTATGGTCACACAACTGGGTGGCCTTGGAGCGCAATGCTCTGCACTTCGAGGCCACCCTTTTTTGAAGCCTATTAGAGCCTCTGGCTCTAATTAGGTGCTTCATAAAAACACCCATCCTGCATTGGAATCCATGGTCTGGCACCACTCATATGTAGATCAGGGAGCCAGACACATGGATAGGCGAGGCGGTGCCTGTACACCCTCTATGGACGGGCCGACACTGTCTGCTCTGCTTAGCGGAGCAGACCCAGACCGGTCATCTGCATGCTCAGCGGGGATCAGCCGAGAAATCCCCTGCTAAGCAGGCTGATCCTCCTGATGGAGTCCGTCCCATCTGAAAGGGGCCTTAATCCTTGCTTATGTCCCACTTTAAGCTGATGCCATAATCACTACCCCACTTTTTCTGTTTCAGGGTGGCTCCTTTCTCTTACAGGCCCTTTGGAGCTACTTTTGAATGCAGAGACTAGAATTGTGTTTCTCTGCATCAATAGAAGCACACCGCCCCCTTAGCCTAATTTGGCAAGGCACTCCTCACTCCTCCTCCCGCCTCCCTCTCCAACCTAACAGACTGACTTCAGACTGCACTGTCCACTGTTAATTTCCTGTGAAGACCAGAAGTTCAGGGAAGCAGCACCAAAAGAGCAGGGCCAGCAGTACTGAAAGTTGTAAACTGTAGGTTCTGGGGTAAGAATTTTAGCATATAGTTTATTGGGGAATGTTTATTTTCTTGTGCTCAATGTGTTAAACTAAAAACGCTGAGGGTTTAATATTATTTTAACTGTATGAAACAATCTCAAATATGTGTGCCTTGTCCTCCTGACAATGCAGAGCTATTCTAGGTAAGCATATTCTGGTTTGAAAGCCAACGGCATTACAGGCAGTTCCTCCGAGGCACGTTACTTTAATAGGGTACTCATAGTGGCATTTAAGATTCTCTGGAACCCAGCCAGTGAGACTGAGTATGGGAAGGCTGAACTAGAATTGGTGCAATAGATGAAACAGAATAGAAATAGAAGAATATCCTTGAAAGAAAAGAAAGACAGTGATTTACATACCGACCAAGAGACACATTTTATCACTAAAATTTCCTGGTATCACACCCGCCCTTGTCACACCCTCCTTCTACATTCCATCATTTCAGCGAGCAGAAACTATCGAGAATTCATCTGCAAAAAATAGGTTTTCAGATCCTGTAAATATCACAAAGCCAATGCACTAAAGGAATAGAGGTTACCCACTTTACAAAGAAAATGTAAGCAAATAAGCGGAACCTTTACCACCTCAGTACCAGTGTGTTTCCCTCCCTTCATTACCAGGTCATTTTTCAGTATTCAGCGCTGTTATACTTTGACTGATAATTACACCGTCATGCCCCACTGCACCCAATTCATTTTATGTCATTTTAGCCCCTCATTCACATTGACTGCGGCATTGAAATCGTGCAACTTCATCTGAAATCGCATGTCAGTGCGACTCCGGGTGGGACTTGGAAGACATCTGTGCGGCTTCATGCATAGATGTCTTTGCAAGTCGCACCCGAAATTGCCAACAGTAGCGCAGGAACTACTTTTTCAAATTGGTGCGGCACGGCAAAGTCGGCGTTGCACCAGTTTGAGCAGTGCAATTGTTTGCAATAGGCTGCGACTTGTCATGCGCCTAACAAGTCGCTCCAATGTGAACAGGGGCTAATTGAGACAGATAAAGCTTTCTTTGGATTGTATTTATTAACCACTTTGATTTTGATTTTTTATTATATAAAAGAAAAAAATACCAGTATTTGAAAAAAAATGCTTTCTATCATTTTATGTTTAGATAATCGATTTTTTTGGAAATGAAGAAACAGGCTGGTATTGAGAAGTTAAAGTGTTTGTTACCCCAACACTTCATATTCCTGTTATGTGCCTGCTGTACCATGTACTTGTATGAGAATGTATCCTGTTCTCTTTGTATTGCTTCCTTTATGTGAAATCCCTGGTGTTCCTGTCAGTCCCTCTGCTTTCCTATTAAAAACTGACCACACTTTGCAGGAGAGCACACAGTGGTCAGTTCTCTAGCTATGCTGGGAACTCAGCCTGCTTTCCTCCAATGATCAGACATGTCCTGACATGCCCCCACTGCACAGCCATTCACTGGGAAGCTCAGTGCACTGCTGCTTCTCCTCCTTACCCCAGCTCTTATGCAGCTGAGAACAGAGGGAATGTGATCACTTATAAAAGGGGAACAAAGCTATTCAGATTTTTTTTTATATCTATACAAAAATGTTTTGCTTTTCATTTCTATTTTAGACCAAATGAGTTGTTTTACAAGGTGATCCTTTACAATCGCTTAATGGTGCATTAGATACATTAAAGGGGTTGTAAAGCTTCCATTTTTTTCACCTTAATGCATCCTATGCATTAAGGTGAAAAAACATCTGATGCTTACAAGCCCCCCGTTTACTTACCTGAACCCTCGAAAGTCCCGCATCGCGAACGCGCTGGCTTCTCGGCCCGGTCGTCTCGGCTGTTCTCGGCTCTTCATGGATGATTGATAGCAGCACAGCCATTGGCACCCGCTGCTGTCAATCAAATCAATGATGCGGCGTGGCGGGGGCGGGGCCGGGGCCGAGTGATACACTTGGCGGCTATGGCCGCCACTGTATCACACGGGAGCGCGCCCGCAAGCTAACCCCCTTGGGAGAGCGCTTCCCAGAAGGGGGTTAGCTCTTGCAGAGAGGAGCCGAGACAGCCGCCGAGGGACCCCAGAAGACGAGGATCGGGGCCACTCTGTGCAAAACGAGCTGCACAGTGGAGGTAAGTATGACATGTTTGTTATTTAAAAAAAAAAAACTTTGCTAACCCTTTAAGGGCTTGTTCATACTTGCAGTGCACGCTGAAGAGCAATCCTCATTCGAATCATTCTTCAGAGAGCATTTGACAGGCTTTCAGGGGGCACTGTATTGCCTCCTCACCACCTGCCTTAACCCCTTGATCCCCCCCACTAGCGCGCCGCAAGCGCACACAACAATCTGTGTGCAACAGCACACCTGCCAGTAAGCAACACATGGCTAGTAGCTGCATTCTGGAATGCTGTGATGATCACATGGTACAGAGACACTCTCATAGGCTCTGTACCTTTTGCCTGTGATCTGGGAGGTGCACTGTGATGTAAGGGATGGTAGGGGACTGTCGACTTCTGATGTAAGGAAAGGTGAGGTTGCTGTGGACATCTGGTCTTACAGATACAACCGGCCCCCTTGAGGGCAACCATAATGCTAATGTGGCCTGTGATGAATTTGAGTGTGACACCCCTGGTCTACAGGATGTGCAGAGAGAACTCTAGGCAGATATAAAAGACACATTGGGGTGGATTTACCAAGGGCAATTAGACTGTGCACTTTGCAAAGTGCAGTTGCATACCTCCCAACTTTCTGAGATGGGAATGAGGGACACCTATTAGCAAAAATATGTAGACCACGCCCCCTTTAAAGGAGAATTATACAAAAAAAAAAGATTGGTTAAACCCACAGGTGCTTTTTTTCCACTACTATTCTTTTATATTGGCTTCTGTAATTTACAAATGCAGCAATTTGGAATATGGATTAAAGGTTTAGCTCTGTAAAATGCTTTTTAATAGATAATTAGTGCATTTTATATACAACTATATAGATCAGACCAAAATGAGGGACAAACAAGGAGGAAAGAGGGACAGAGGGACATTGCTCTAAATGAGGGACAGTCCCTCCAAATCAGGGACAGTTGGGAGGTATGTATTTACCGGCCCCTTCCTTGCTTTTCATCCGGACATATTCCCACAGCAGCTGGTAGGAGCGGGGAGGAGGGAACCTGGCAGAGCTGCAGGGGCAGAAGGGTGGCCGGGGACAGTACAGGGGGACTAAAGAACAGCAGGGAACTGGAGAAGAGCACAAGGGGAAGGGGAACCAGAGAACAGCATGGAGACCAGAGCACAGGGGGGAGCGGAGAAGAGCATGAGGATATGAGAAGAGCACATTGAGCGGGACTGTAGAACAGCACAGGAGGGGACCAGAGAACAGCATGAGGACCTGAGAAGAACACAAGGGGACTGAAGAACAGCACAGGAGGGGATCTGAGAACAGCATGAGGACCTGAGAAGAGCACAAGGAGGGGACTGAAGAGCACAAGGAGGGGACTGAAGAACAGCACAGGATGGGACCGGAGAACAGCACAGGAGGGGACCGGAGAACAGCAAAGGAGGGGACCAAACAAAAGCACAGGAGGGGAACGGAGAACAGCACAGGAGGGGACCGGTGAACAGCACAGGAGGGGACCGGAGAACAGCACAGGAGGGGACAGGAAAACAGCACAGGAGGGGCTTGGAGAACAGCACGGGGGGGGCGGAGAACAGCACGGGGGGGACCAGAGAACAGCACAGGGGGGACCGGAGAACAGCACGGGGTGGGGGACTGAAGAAGAGCTCAGGTGGGACCAGAGGACAGCAGGGGGTTGGAGAATGGGGGTGGGGTGGGAGAGAGCAGAGAAGTTGCTCGGGAAGGTCACAGAGGGGCCAGGAGAGCGTTGAGGGACCTGTGGGCAGCAGAAGTAAACTGGAAGTAAACCTAGCCTCATACTCCAGGGGGCCCATGCAGCTTCCCTCTAAACCTGGATAGGAGGGGCGGCATATAGAGGAACTGATGCCCTCCATGTTCTTCTTGCAGCCACTGAATGCCCGCTTTTCCTCCTTTACCAATTGCAGGCATTCAGTGGCTGCAAGAAGAACATTGAGGGCATCAGTTCCTCTATATGCCGCCCCTCCTATCCAGGTTTAGAGGGAAGCTGCATGGGCCCCCTGGAGTATGAGGCTGGGTTGCAATAGTGACCCCTGTAGTTACACCGCTGCAGTGGAGAAAAACAAATTCTGGCAGGTTGAAGGAGCAATGAATGGAATGCTGGCAAGATTCTGAGGCTGTGATAGTTGCAGATGAGAGATGGGCCACTGCTGAGAGAATTGCTTAGCTAGTAGGTGAAAAAGTGGCAGAACATGAAAGGCTGAGGATAAAGGAGGAGGGGGAAAGGAGGAAAGGGGGGCTGCTGCAGGTGTAGTGAGAGCCAAACAAGTAGTGGGAGAGAAGAGACAGTGAGCAGCTGGACAGAAGGGCCGGGTTGTGAGGAGTTATCATGTGTGCATACCTCCCAACTGGCACGGATTGGGCGGGACTTACCCGGAATGGCAACTCCTTCCCGCACTCCCGCACAAGTGGTTTCGTTCCCGCACAACGATGTGAGGAGGAGGAGGTCCTGGGGAGAATGATGGATGGCAGGTCTCCGGCGGCTGCAACCCATCCCCCTGCTGACAAATGTAAGTAGACACCCGTCTGACTTACACATGCGCCCCCCCCCCCCCTCAACAAGAAGCAGGAGTTGTTTATAAAAAAAAATAATGTCTTTGTCCCGCGGCACCCCCCCCCCCCCCCCGCTCAACCAACTAGCAGCAGTAGTCTGTAAAAAAAAAAAACTCTGTCCCGCGGCCCCCCCCCGCTCAACAACTTTGATCTGAGGGGGAAAGTTTGTTGAATAATGTCCCGCATTGGACATTTACAAAGTCGGGAGGTATGTGTGTGCATGATGCAGGAAACATCTTCAGCTCTGAGGGGTTCATGCTGGGACCTGTAGTTCTTTACTTTTGGGGGGGATCACATCCCCCAAAAGTGAAGGATTTCAAGTCCCAGCATGAACCCTGCCCTGATATCTAAGGATGTGTCCTCCTTCCATCCAGGGTGTAATCTCATCTGTCAGTGTCCTCTCCTGCCAACCCTTATCTGCCGACCCTTATCTGCCTATCTGCTCCAGGCTAACACACACTCTGAGTTTCTGAGAAGTGCTGACAGCACAGAACTCTGGCTGCTGGGGGAGAGCTGACTGAGGATTTTAACCCTGATGGATCTGTAATGTTGGTGAGTGCTCTGCATTTGACTTGCCTTTCTACCATCTCTCCATTTCGTTTGTGCACTGCAGTCTGTCTTAGAAGTTTCCTTCTGCATGCCGCTGCCTGGCTGGACTCCAGAACATACAGGGAGGAGGTAGGTGGAACTAAACAGAAGGCGTGGAGAAGGAAGTTAAATCTCCTCCGCTGTAATGGGTCTCTGCATCTCTCCTGCTCGTGACGTCACTGGTTGCTACACGCCAAGCGGGCGGCAGGCAGCAACCAGTTTGGGCACTGAGCCAGCGGCGGTGGTGAATAAAGTAAAAGGGGTCTCTGCCAGTTAGGGGTCCAACACAGGCTGAGACAGTGAGAGACAGAGACGATGCAAAGGCTATTTTAGGGGGCATTAGATCGACCCAGGGCTGAGGGCAATCCGGGACCCTGTATTGTCCCGGAATGAGGGACAGAGCTGCCAATTGCGGGAAGGTCCAGCGGAATCCGGGACGGTTGGGAAGTATGCAGTTGCTCCAGAGCTTAGTAAATGAGAAGAAGCTCTGCTGACTTCCATCATCCAATCATGTGCAAGCAAAAATGCTGTTTTTTTTTATTTTCTTCGCATTTGATTGGGTATTCTCTGCTAAGTGAACCTTTACCTCATTTACTAAGCTCTGGAGCAACTGCACTTGCAGAATGCAACTAAACTTTGCAAAGTGCACAGTCTATTTGCCTTTAGTAAATTAACTGCAGATTATTGCAGCTCTCTAACAATCAGTACATCATAAAATGTATGTTTAAATACAAGCAGTGTAAGTACCTGAGTTTGACCTGGTATCAGTCTTTTCAGTCCCTGTACAGCAGGCCTGGAGAGTGAGAGGTAGAAGCAGGACAAGAAGCCAATCAGTTCAAGTGCTGACAAGAAGTATGCTGATAGGTGGAGAAAGCAAAGCAAATCTATGTAACTCTAGTGAGTGACAAAGAAAAACTCTGCTGCTTCTCCTTTCACTGTCCAATCACAGGTGGGTCCAGGATGATCTGGGCTCAGAGGAAGTGGGTTAAATTTTGCTGACCATCAGACTGAGGACATTTAGAGTAGGGGTTTCAAACTGGTGGCCCTCCAGCTGTTGCGAAACTACAAGTCCCATCATGCCTCTGCGTGTGGGAGTCATACTTGTAACTGTCAGCAATGCCTCATGGGACCTGTAGTATCGCAACAACTGGAGGGCCGCCAGTTTGAGACCCCTGATTTAGAGGCAGAAAAATTTACTGTGGCGGAAATCTCTGAACTGAAGGCGAATATTGCAGCTAATTTTGACTTTTAATGAGCTATTTTTTCTTGTTTTTTGGCTGGAATTTTGCTTTCAGGTGTACCTACCCTTTCGCTCCTTTATATAGGTCTGTGTATCCGAGCCAAAATACCAATATATTAAAGAATTTGTATCCGACGAGGTAAGAAAGTTCTGCAAATCAGAAACAATAACCTATCGAACAATATATATATATATATATATATATATATATATATATATATATAAAACAACGTTTCTAACTTTCCAGAAATTCTTTCTTACCTGCTTTATTGCTGTGAGACGACACGGAGAAGCACAACTTGTTTTTTTATGTAATCGCTGAATTTTATATTATGCTTTTTCATTACCGGAGATAAATAAAGACGACCTACAGATTCCTTCTTTAGATAAAAGTGCTCACATATAAAATGCAGTTCAAACAAGCACAGTTTACAAGCCACATTATGCTACAATCACCAAAGCCTTGTAAAGATGTTAGAAGCAGCCTGGTATCTATGGCTACATGAGATTGTGCATTTTATAGGCTACAGGAACACTCCCTCTTTATATTTTATCCTACTGTTCTGGCAGCTGTAGACAGGCGTGCGTCTCATGTACCTCTGCTGCCACCATGTGGTCGGTAAGGGGAAACAGACGAGCAGCAGAAGAGAAAGTATGCACCCAGGTAGCTTTAATCTTTAAAAATTGAAACAAAAGTTCTGGTTTTAGAATGATTTGGTGATATTCCCTCTAAAAACTGTAGTTCTTTCCAGGAATTCTTCTGACAGCCTGCACTGTCCCTGACACAAAACAGAGCATATTATAGTAGGTTGTTTCTAGGCATTGAGAGCCTGGCGTCCGTAGTTCTCAGCACAGTGAGGTTGATTTACTAAAACTGGAGAGTGCAAAATCTGGTGCAGCTGTGCATGGTAGCCAATCAGCTTCTAAAATCAGCTTGTTCAATTAAGCTTTGACAAAAAAGCTGATTGGTTTCTATGCAGAACTGCACCAGAATTTGCACTTTCCAGTTTTAGTAAATGAAACCCAATGCGTCTTAAAGAAGAAATTCACCTCCCGATTTACAGTGTTTTTTTTTATCCCCCCCTTACTTTCCTTTGGTGTACTTTCATACCTCCCAACAAGCACGGATTCTGCGAGTTTTTCCTGCATAGACTCCGCTTTCCCGCAGTCCCGCGAGAGTGCATGTTTTCCCGCACAGCAGGCAGCAGGCAGTGGAGGAAGAAGAGAAGAGCCAGTGGAAGCAGCAGAAGGTAAGACCCCCCCCCCCCGTGTTCGGCGGGGCTACACCCCCCCCCCCCCCCTGCTCAACAACTTTTGTTTGAAAATATGTCCCGCGGCACATACTTTCCACATAAGCATACTATGTAGTATGTTTCTGTAGTCATCCACGCCAGGTCTTGTGCTGCCATTTACCTCTCTCCATCACCGAGAGCCGGCTGTAACCTCCTTTTCCTTGCAACTGGCCTTCTAATGACAAGCCATCAGGGGCGGCCGTCCATTAAGGGTGCACAGGCGCCGCCTCCCCTATCCGTGCATCTGGCCCCCTTCAGGACACCGGCGCATGGATTCCAATGCGGAGGGGCTGTTTTTTTTAAGCACTGATTAGAGCCAGAGGCTCTAATAGGCTTCAATATAGGGTGGGCTCAGATTGCAGAGGTGTGTTACAACAGTGAATTAAAAAAAAAACACATCTCAACTGTCTATTTGTACTGCCCCAACCAGGGATGGCACAGTGGTGTAGTGGTTAGCACTTTCACCTAGCAGCAAAAGGGTCGCTGGTTTGAATCCCGACCACGACACCATCTGCCTGGAGTTTGCATGTTCTCCCTGTGTCTGCGTGGGTTTCCTCCGGGTACTCCGGTTTCCTCCCACACTCCAAAGACATGCTGGTAGGTTAATTGGATCTTGTCCAAATTGGCCCAGTATATATGTGTGTACGACTGTGTGTCTCAAGCGTGTCAAAATCCTACAGGGTAAAATGACCGCACCAGCCAAGCAGACACTGGCTGCAAAAAGCGCCTAGAGGCGATTCAGTTAGCATGTGAGCGCTATACAAGTCATTCATTCATTCAGTGCATGTACACCAAGCTTATGCCCTCTCATTTCAGTTTTAGGAAGTTTTTAAAATGGCATATCACAGTACATACAGAGCAATAGCAGAAAATAATATTCAAAATTGTTTCCTAAAATCGTTTCTATGTATATAATTGATATAGAAAATATTTCATTTTTTTTCTCTTAACCAAAATGTAGTTTAGTTTATGAGGTTGGCAGGGTTTTATGTAATGATCCATCGCAGGCTATTCTTTGATTCTGCAAACAATTGTGGTTTTTGTTTCTATTGCATTGTGTATACTGTGTTTATACACGTGTGGTAGATTGCTCAGCAAATGCTGGAAGACTAATCTCCTGGGATTAGTAATGCAAAGCTTGCAATCTTCAAACTGACCCAACCTGTGACTAAAAAAAAAAACACCTGTGCTAGTAAACAATATATTCAATAAAATGTTCTTCCTGACTGTTCAACACAAAACTGTCGAAGGATCTTTGCTCCACATAAAGAAAGGTTACATAGCTTAATTTTAAGGCAATGAAGAAATCCATTTTGCTTTTTTTTTTAACAAATGTGGAGATAAAATTATTTTAGTTGAATTTTGCGTTTTTAGAATCTTTCCAATAAAACTTAAAGTGGTTGTAAAGGATTTAAAAAAAAATAAAAAAAAATAAACATGTCTATACAGTGGAGCCTTGGATAATCCGTTCCAGGAGAATGCTCGTAATCCAAAGCACTCGCATATCAAAGCGAGTTTCCCCATAGAAGTCAATGGAAATGAAAATAATTTGTTCCGCATTGACTTCTATGGCATGCAATACCGCATGTGGCCAGAGGTGGGGGGCGCCGGAGAGCCTCGGAAACACTCAGAAAGGCCCGGGAACTGCTCGGCTGAACTCGGAAAACCTCATAAAGGCTCGGGAACGGCTCAGAGCGGCTCCGGCGCCCCCCCCCCCCCCACCCACCTCATTCCAAACGCAGTACTGCACACGGCTGTGGCTTGAATCCTGCTTGTTTTGCGAGACAACACTCACAAACCGAGCCAGAAGAAGGCAGGACTGGGGAGGGGAGCCGTACTGTGCATTATAGAAACGATTTCACAGCTTCTGCTGTTCTCGTGTCACTGAGCTCAGAAATCAAGCTCTTTTCTGCCACCTCTGGATATTATGTGCATGTGCACCCTTCATGTGATCTGTACTGTGCTTCTCAGCAACATGTCAGCTTTGTGAAAACAACCTGGAACTGGTGCTCGTATTGCGAAACATTCGTTAACCACATTACTCGCAATCCGAGGTTTCACTGTACTTACCTGCTCTGTGAAATAGAATTGCACAGAGCAGCTCTGATCCTCCTCCTCTCAGGTCCCCCATCAGTGCTCCTGGCTCCTCCTCTCTTGCTGGTGCACCCAATAGGAAGTTGATTCCCATGGGGGCACTCGTGCAGGTTCACTCTTAAGCTCCACTGCTGCGTTTATTGACAGATGGGACTCAGCCACGCCCCCCCACTCCCTCGTCACTGGAGTTGATTGGCTCCTGCTGTTTTGGATCTGCCCAGAGAGGAGGGACAAAGCTATGAGAGCTGCAGCTCTAATGCACAGCGCTGGATCATGATGCGGCTCGGGTCAGTATAAGGGGTGGGAGTGAAGGGGGAGTCTGTGCACATAGAATGCATTACAGTAAAAAAAAAACTAGAGTCTTTAGTACCACTTTAATTTAAAAAAAGCGTAGATTTAGTCCTTAGGGAGCTGAAAACTGAAGATAATTATTCAAAATGGCTACCCTTGCATTTGATTAGTATTGCACCATATAGTTGATCCGGACTATCCCACTATCACAACTAGCATAAGTAAACAAATCTTGATCATTAGCTTCCTTGCAGAGCAGCACTCAGACTGGAAGACAGAAGGGGAGGCACTAGGGGCCTATCAGGCAGCCCAGGGAGTCTTGGAGAAATTCTTGGCTCATTCTCTCCAGACATGGGGTCTTCCTGCAAGGTCCATTGAATAGAAGTCAACACATAAATAGATACCCTCACATATATAAAATGTACACCAAAGTTAAAACTCAATTTTACAATACATAAAATATTATTTTTTTTCCCATTTAACCATTCTTTCCTCCCATTTAGCATGTTGCTGATATCCTTATCTTTTATAAACAGGGCATTTCCCAAAGTCCTGCATGGTAATATGATTGGGGGGAGGGTGTCCAACAGTAAATAAGATGTGTGGGTTTTAAAGAACCCACTTGGTATCCCCAAAACCCAATAAAAATGTTGTATTGACCCCTAGCCCATCCACCCTCACCCTTTGACGCATGTGAAAATGCAATAGTTGCTGTGGGAGATTAATTCATCCATATTGTATGGCATGGATACCGGAATTTTTGAGATTTCTTTTAAAATGAATGAAAAATACACTAAGTTACCAAAAGTCTTAGGGTTCAATATTGAGTTGGCCCACCCTTTGCAGATATAACAGCTTCAGCTCTTCTGGGAAGGCTGTCCTCAAGGTTTAGAAGTGTGTCTATGGGAATGTTTGACCATTTTTCCAGAAGCGCATTTGTGAGGTCAGGCACTGATGTTGGAAGAGAAGGTCTGACTCGCAGTCTCTGCTCTAATTCATCCCCAAGGTGTTCTATCGGGTCAAAGGGGTTGTAAACCCTGTTTTTTTTTAAAATAACAAACATGGTATACTTACCTCCACTGTACAGTTCCTTTTGCACAGAGTGGCCCGGATCTACCTCTTTGCTGGTAGCTCCTCCCCGCATCGGGTGTCCACGTTGGAGAAGCGCTCTCCTTGGTGGAAACCTGTGTAGGCTCGCTCCCAAGTCCTGCTTTTGCGTGTATTCACACACAAAGCAGGACTCAGCCGCACCCCCCAGCGCCCACATCATTGGATTGATTGACAGCAGCGGGAGCCAATGGCTGCGCTGCTAATAATCTATTCAATCAGGACACGAAACACCAGCTACAGTTAGTGTGCTCGTTTCCGGCCGGAGGAAGACAGCATTCAGGTAAGTAAAACGGGGGCGCTGGGGCTGCAGCACTACAGAAGGTTTTTCACCTTAATGCATAGAATGCATTAAGGTGAAAAACCATGAGGGTTTACAACCCCTTTGAGGTCAGGACTCTGTGCAGGCCAGTCAAGTCCCTCCACCCCAAAATCACTCATCCATGTCTTTATGGACCTTGCTTTGTTCACTGGTCCAAATCATTTGGTGGGGGGGGGGGAATTATGGTGTGAGGTTGTTTTTCAGGGGTTGGGGTTGGCCCCTTAGTTCCAGTGAAGGGAACTCTTAAGGCATCAGCATACCAAGACATTTTGAGCAATTTCATGCTCCCAACTTTTTGGAAACAGTTTGGTGATGGCCCCTTTCTAAACCAAAATGACTGCGCACCAGTGCACAAACAATGTCTATAAAGACATGGATGAGCGAGTTTAGGGTGGAGGAACTTGACTGTCCTGCACAGAGTCCTTACCTAAACCCGATAGAACACCTTTGGGATGAATTAGAGCAGAGACTGCGAGCCATGCCTTCTCTCCAACATCAGTGTCTGACCTCACAAATGCGCTTCTGGAAGAATTGTCAAACATTTCCATAGACATACTTCTAAACCTTGTGGACAGCCTTCCCAGAAGTCACACGTTTACATGATCTTTCCCTGTTCTATGTCATCTGCAAGAAAAAGTCCTTCTATCACTCTGCTGATGTATGATCTCTGCAGTACGGGTCTGTGTCTGCACAGCCCTAATTGGTGCTGTGCCGGTCACATGACTAAAAAAAACGGTTTCTGAAGAGCAATTTAAATTAGATGATACATATCAACTGTTTTATAGCTCCCTATAATTTGTTATTGAACATCAAATGTGTATTTTTTGTGCATTAATATGGTGTAGGCAGAATCAAAGTTGATGCAGTGAGTTTAGTTCTACTTTATATGTGGTGGTTGTATTAGATCATTTCAAGCTAAGAACATTTTAAGCAAGCAATGGAAATTCCTGTTGACCTTGCCAGAAATGTCCTTATCACTTTCTGTGAGATATACTGGATGCAAAAACAATGTTATCTTTCTTGTGTAAACTGCAAATCTTTTCACCACCCATGTTATAGATATGAAAAAAGGCAGATATGTTGAAGTCCAACCTGGGTGGCAACCATAGCTCCTGTCATAGACCCAGTGGAGGAGTCAGAGTGGAGGAGTAATCATAGACACCCAGGGACAGGTAATGCATTATTCACAGGTTTGCTGGGTAAAAAAAAAAAGGAGAAAAGTAAAAAAAAAAAACACTTCAATACAGGGCACTTTCCCCCCTTCCTGCCCAGTCCAATTTAAACGTAAAAAATAGATAAAAATGTATGTCCTTTTTTCCCCACAAATAAAGCTTTCTTTTGGTGGTATTTGATCACATCTGCGGTTTTAATTTTTTGCGCTATAAACAAAAAGAGGGCGACGATTTTGAAAAAAACACAATATTTTGTACCTTTTGCTATTATAAATATCGGAAAAAAATAATAATTCTTCATCAGTTTAGGCTGATATGTGTTCTTCTACATATTTTTGGTAAAACAAATTGCAATAAGCGTATATTATTTGATTGATTAAAGTTATAGCATCTACAAAATAGGGGATAGATCCATGTCATTTTTATTATTATATTTTTTTACTAGTAATGGTGGCGATCTGCGATTTTTATCGGGATTGTGACATTGCGGCGGACAGATCGGACACTTTTGACACTTTTTTGGGACCATACAGTGATCAGAGCTAAAAAAAAGGCCATTGATTACTGTATAAATGTCACTGGCAGGGGAAGGGTGTTCCCTCACTGTGTGTTCTAACTGTGGGGGGATGGGAGTGACTAGAGGAGTAGACAGATTGTATTCCCATTTAGTAGGAACACCCGATCGGTCTCCTCTCCTTTGACAGAACCGGGATGTGTGTGTTTACACACTGAAGCCCTGTACACACAATCGGTTTTATCGATGAAAACAGTCCGATGGACTTTTTTCATCGGTGTTAAAAAATAGAACATGTTTTAAATTTATCCGATGGAAAAAAAAACGATAGCAAATTACTATCGTCTGTGGGGAACTCCATCGGATAAAAAACCCACGCATGCTCAGAATCAAGTCGACGCATGCTCAGAAGCATATAACTTAATTTTTCTTGGCTCGTTGGAGTGTTTTATCTCACGGCGTTTGGGGCGATCGGTTTTTTGACTGATGGTGTGTAGGCAAGACTGATGGAAGTCAGCTTCATCGGATTTCCGATGGAAAAATCCATCGGTTTAAAATCCATAGGAAATCCGATCGTGTGTACAGGGCTACACATCCCCGTTCTGTCGCGAGCAATCGCGGGTGCCCAGCAGACATTGAGCCCGCCCGGCACGCGCATCGGCTCCGGGGACACTCTGCTGGTACGCGCATGCCTGCAATAGCGTCTTAAAGAGCCGACGTATACCTACGGCGATTTGCACAGCTGTGCCAACCTGCCGCAGTATAACTGCGGTGGCTGGTCGGCTAGCAGTTAAATACCACCAAAAGAAAGGTCTATTTGTGTGAAAAAAATTATAACAATTTTGTTTGGGTACAGTGCTGCATGACCACGCAACTGTCATTCACAGTGCGACAGTGCTGAAAGCTAAAAATAGGCCTAGACAGGAAGGGGGTAAAAGTGCTCAGTAGGCAAGTGGTTAAATTAGAAAATACATATCAACTGTTTTATAGCTCCCTATCATTTTTTATTGAACATTAAATGTGTATTTTTTTTTCGTGCATTAATATGGTGTAGGGAGAATCAAAGATGATTGACACTAGCTTTCATTTTGTTCAGAATCTGCATCCAAGGCTCTTTTTTCACTTTATAGGTATTAGCATTAGGTGGTATAGTGTTAAACCGCGCTTAGTATCTAAGAGATATACTGACAAATACAAAGCAACCAGCACTACAAGAGACAACTTGTGCAAAAAAATGGGTGTAAACAGTGCAGCGCTAAACATAAATCATATAAATATAAATAAATATGAATCATTGAAGTAAAAAGAATATATACATATAGATAAGAGAACTCATGAAAAGTTCATATTTAAAAAAAGTGAATTCAAGTGTTCGTGGTTCAAATAATAATAGTCTATCACCAAGGTGAAAAAGAAATCATCACTGTGAAAACCTTCTGCCACCATATGGAATATAAGGAGGCTTACTGGAACAATTGGACCCTATTTAGCATATACCAAAAGGGTCAAGCAGGCAATGGTGTCACAACACCTAAATGTGGAGACCTCACTGGAATCTTCATACATGGACCTTGTGATATTAAGAAAATACAGACAGCCACCGAAGCCAGTGTAATAGTATGCAAACTTGTAGGGCCTTTCTGGAGTCTGGAGTCTTCTCATCAATACTCTGTTAGGACATGAATCCAAGGAGAAAGGATAGAAGACTTGACATAGTGTAAAACCATATTTCAGTAAAACATCAAAAGCATGGAAGGTCAAGTGGTATTGGCATAGACAGGACAGTAGATCCGACGCATTTCATCTCAGTCAGACAGATCCCCAGATGATGTCTGACTGAGATGAAACGCGTCGGTTATACTGCCCTGTCTATGCCACTACCACTTGACCTTCCATTCCTTTGATGTTTTTCTGAAATATGGTTTTACACTATGTCAAGTCTTCTATCCTTTCTCCTTGGATTCATGTCCTAACGGAGTATTGATGAGAAGACTCCAGACTCTGAAAGGCCCTACAAGTTTACATACTATTACATTGGCTTCGGTGGCTGTCAGTATTTTCTTAATATCACAAGGTCCATGTATGAAGATTCCAGGTATTAGCAATTACATTACATATATATGTAATACTGATTTATTTTAACTAAGCATTTTTGTGAGCTTCTTAGTGAATGTAATCAATCAGAGTACTAAATTCTAGACTTGTGCACAACGGAAAAATTCGTTCCGTTTCGGTTCGTTTCTTTCCGGTCCTGTTGATTCGTAATCATTCGTAATTTTGCTAGACGGGATTTTTCGTGTTCGGACTCATTCGTATTTTTGCAAGCGACATTTTTCGTTGAATTTTTTGTTGCTTTATAATTCGTACTTTCGGTAGAGTACGTTGTTTTTCGTTGATTCTGGACACAACTCCTACTTTCGTAACTTTTTTGGGGTTCGTACTTTCGGTAGAGTACGTTGTTTTTCGTTGATTCTGGACACAACTCCTACTTTCGTAACTTTTTTTGGGTTCGTTGATTCGTAATTTTCCGTGTCTCTCTCACAACGACGCTGCCTATTATGCCTAATGTGCTTCGAATGGATTTGTACTTTTCTAAATACATTGCGGTTATTTGTAACGATTCGAAATCTCGTATTTTACTTTTCGTTTTTTACATGCGGCTATAGCCTCTGCCCCTGTACACCATTTTGAGAGGGTTCAGCACGGTGAGGGAGAAGCAGAGAGCAGAGCAGAGTGTTATTGTGCTTCGAATGGATTCGAAATCTCGTATTTTACTTTCGTTTTTTACATGCGGCTATAACCTCCGCCCCTGTACACCATTTTGAGAGGGAGTTCAGCACGGTGTGGGAGAAGCAGAGAGCAGAGCAGAGTGAGTGTTATTGTGCTTCGTATGGATTCGTACATTCGTAACTTTTTCATAACGAATTATGCCGAAGACATTCGGGCATTCGCTATTTGCGGTATAATTTATTTCGGATTCGGTCTTATTCGTAATTGCTTTGTTCGGAAATTCGAATGCTTCCGAATGTCCGAAAGTTGCTAAATTCGGACGAATTTCAATTCGTTACGAAACGAATTGCACAAGCCTACTAAATTCCACCCCAATAGTGTTTAGCAATAGAAGGACATGGAGGAGAGTGTCATTTACCACTGTGTATACACCCACATGTGTGACTCCATAGACATGTGTGCTGCTCAGATAAGAAAAAGGAGGAAAAATTGAAAATTGTATCAAATACTTACCGTAATTTTCCTTTTCCTGAGGCCAATACATGGCAGCATACATATGATATAGCTCCTATATCCACCTAGAGGACCTGTTTAGCTGTATAAAAATCTGACTGAGAGGTTCCTCCCCCATTCTCCGTATAAAGCACAAAGTTTAGAGGGAGGGTTCGTATGCTGCCATGTATTGACGTCAGGAAAGGAAAATTATGGTAAGTGTTTGATACAATTTTCCATTTTCCTGCGCCAACATGGAAGCATACACATGATAAATAATGAGCTTTTGAGAGGGAGAGTTTAATGTTGCAAACTTAGTCTTTATTTGACAATAGACATAGAAGCTTGGATAGTTTTCCTCCCAAACTTTACCGTAGTAAGAGCTGCTGGATTCACCCTATAGTGTTTTAAGAATGTATGATGTGATGACCAGCTAGCCACTTTGCAGACTGTCTGCAGAGACACTGCTGCCCGTGCCGCCCAAGAAAAAGACATCGTCGTGGTTGAGTGAGCTCTAACCACCCCCAGAGGATAATTCCTGGCCGCTCTTTATGCTCAGTGAATAGTGTTTACTATCCAGGATTAGATGGTTCTGGCCATCTGGTAGGTATGATGAAAAGTGTTGTCTGAACGTCTGAATGCAGAAGTAGCCTGGCGATAGGCTTTGAGGACTTTTGGAATGTCCAACACGTGAAGATCAGCATTTGATTCCGCTGGGACGGCTGGAAGCACCCATTCACTGGAGAGATGAAATATCGATGCCACTTTTGGGACAGAGTGATCCAATGGTCTCAGCACAACCCTGTCTCGGAAGAACATGGTATAAGGCTTGGCTGCCCCCAATGCTTGGAGTTCTAACACCCTTCCCCCTGAAGTTATGGCTATTAGGAAAGCAGTTGTTAAGGTGATATCCCATAGTGAACAGTCTGCCCATATTCTGGAGTATATAGAGCTGGTTGATCCCTTTCTGGAACTCTGTAAAGTTCTAATAACCTCTGGAGAGCATCCTAACCCTTGTAACCCCTGCCTTTCAATCTCCAGGCTGCTAATGCCAGTTGTGATGGTTGCAAATGTAGGATTTCTGCCTGCAACTGGAGATGAGGTGTCACCGGCAGAGTGATCGGTGAAAACAGGCTGAGATCTATTGCCAGAGAGAACCATGGTCTGCGAGGCCAGTAGGGTAGTATTGCAATGACTGTCAGCTTCTCTGCCAACAGTCTCTTTAGGATGTTCAGGATTAAAGAAATTGGTGGGAAGGCTTAGGCCAGCTGCGCAACCCAAGGATGGGTCAGGGTGTCCACCTTCTCTGCCAATGGATGAGGGTAGCGTGAGAGGAACTGTCTCACCTTGCAGTTGGTTGACGAGGCAAAGAGATCCAGTGGCGGACACCCCCACTCGTGGACGATCTGCTTGAACACTTCAGGGTGCAGGGACCATTTATTGGGAACCTTGAATTGTTTGAATAGGCAATCTGCTTCCAAATTCTAATGGCCTGGAAGATATATGGCCCTCAAATCTGGGAGATATTTTTGTGCCAATGTCATGATCGATTCTCTACTTCCTTCAAAAGAGAATGGCAGTGCGTCCCACCTTGCTGCTGTATGTAGGACACTGCTGCCATGTTGTCCAAACGGAGCAGGATTGGGTGACCCTGTATGTGAAGCAACAAGGTGGCTAACACCATGAATGCTGCTTGAAGTTCCAGAATATTGGAAACTAGGTCCTGAGTGGGAAATTTCCATCTGCCTTGGATCTTGAGTTGTTCGCAGGTGGCGCCCCACCCTGCTGCACTGGTGTCTGTGGTAACAATAATCCACGGCTGCGGCCCTAATGGACGATGCTGTACTAGCGTCTCTTGTCTTGTCCACCACCAGAGACTAACCTTCTTCCACTGCATTAGGAAGCCTTGTTGGAAAACTCTTCCAGTGAATCCAGGGGATCATCGGGATACATGAAGCAATTGTCCCGAGAAGACTCATGCACTGCGATGCTGACATCACTGGTGCAGCAAATGCCTGTTGGAACCTCTCTCTGATTTTGGAGTTAGGAAACTGTGGTTGCCTGAGTATTGAATTGGGCCCCTAAGTAGACCATATTCTGTGTAGGCTCCAGCTGGCTCTTTTGAAAGTTGACTATCCAGCCAAATGTTTGTAAAGTGGACAACAGGAGCTCCCTCTGTCTCCGCAAAAGGTCTTGGTCCTAGGCCAGGAGGATGATGTCATCCAAGAAAAGGTGGACACTGAGCCCTTTCTCCCTCAGTGCGATCAGAACCTTGGTGAAGATGTGAAGGGGAGAAGTGGATAGGCTGAAGGAAAGGCAGACAAATTGGTAATGACTGTCCCCCAACTCAAACCTGAGGAACTGCTGGAATGACTGAAGGATCAGGACATGCAGATAGGCCGCCTGCAAGTCCACCGAAATCATCCAGTCCCCTGGTTAAATTATCTGGACTCCATTTTGAATCTCTCTATCTGGATAAATTGGTTCAACTTCTTGAGGTCGATCACTGGTCTGAAGCCCCCTGTGTTTTTCTGGTCCAGAAAGAGTGGCGAGTAAAAGCCTGTAAACCTTTGACAGGCCGCAATGGCTATAATTGCCCCTTGAAGCAACAAGATGTCGATGTACTCCTGAAGAGCAGCTAACTTCAGGGCCGACTGGGTTGTCTTCGTAGGGGTGAAGGAGAATTCTGGAGGCTGCTGCTTGAACAGCCAATAATGGCCTTGTGCCACTGTGGACCAAACACGCCAATCTTGGCAGTGTTCTTGCCAGACCTGGGCAAATTTGAGCAGCCTGGCTCCAACACCTCCCCCTGGGAGGGTCTGGCGTCAAATGGGCTTCTGGGTACCTGAGGGAGCCGCAGGAGACTTAGCTCTCTGCCATCTAAAGAAGGTTTAATGCGTACCCCTCCAACCCCTCCTGGAGTCCTTGGATGGACGAAACCCTCCGAAATCCTGGTACTGTTTGGTGCCCCTCTGGTTGGTCGCCCCCTCTGGAATCTGGACCTTCGATCTTGGGGTAAAAGACCCAATTTCCTCCTGTAACCCTGGAGATGGCAATCTCCAGTTTTTGGTCAAACAGCGCCTTTCCATCAAAGCTTGCAGCAGTTCTGCTTTGAGGATGGATCGGCCGCCCTGGGTTTTAGCCACAAAGCTCTTTTGGCTGTGACTGAGCTAGGCATAGCTCTGGAAGACCATCAAATGTAGGAATGAGCCGAACACCCCCCCCCCCATCGTTCGGTTCGCACCAGAATCTGTGAACAGACCTAAAGTTAGCTAACTTTAGAACCCTAATAAATACAATGGACTCGAACGTTTGAAATCAAAAGTGCTAATTATCAAGGCTAATATGCAAGTTATTGTCCTAAAAAAGCCTGCCAGGTTGCATGCTCGGATAAAGGGTCTGGTATGGATTTCCACGCCAATTTTTTTCCAATTTGGTGTGGAGTTCCCCTTAAAATCCATACCAGACCTGAAGGGTCTTTTTTTCTTCAGAAATGACACTTTGTGCAGGGACAGTTCGAAGCACGGGAAACAAGCGCTGCTTTACAGGCATACTATACACCCCCCCCCCCCCCCCAGGTACGGAATATTTCACTTTTATTGTTTCACTTTAAGCACTATTAAAATCACTGCTCCCGAAAAAATGGCAGTTTTTAAAACTTCTTTTTGCATTGATACATGTCCCCTGGGGCAGGACCCGGGTCCCCATTTCTGACAATAACTTGAATATAAGCCTTTAAAATTAGCACTTTAGATTTCTCCCATAGACTTTTACAGGGTGTTCCGTGGCTTTTCGAATTTGCCGCGAACACCCCCAAATTGTTTGCTGTTCGGCGAACAGGCGAACAGGCAATGTTCGAGTCGAACATGAGTTCGACTCGAACTCGAAGCTCATCCCTAATCAAATGATGTCTATAGCTGCTTCTCCTACAAAGTCCACCGAGAGCTTTATCTCATCAAGAGCCTTGATTTTTTCTTTTGGCAGCTGGTTTTGATCGCATACGCCAAGTTCTGCGCCCATATTCGCATATCGCTTGCCACTGATGTTAAAGCCTCGGCGGGTTTACAGGCACCGCTTGTCGCAAGGTAGGACTTTCCTAAGTCAGAGTCGATGCGCCTATCCAAGACATCCCGAAAGCAAGAAGAGTCTTCCATTGGAAGTGTCACATTCTTGGCCAGTCTAGTAACTGCTGCATCCACAGTTGGTCGGTTAGATAAAGGCACTGCATCTTCTTCCGTGAAAATCTTTTTCAACCTGTTCGTTGAAAATTATTTTCTCTCTCCTTTTTCCCATTTCTCCTGAAACTGGCCTCTTATTTCTGTCATAAGAGGAAAGGTAGCTAACTGTTTCTTTAGGTGGGGATAATTTGTTTCCTTCTTTGGAGGAGGTTCCTGGTCTTCCCATTCCAGTGCAGCTTTTATTGCCTTAATGAATGGTTGCACCATTGCAAATTCAAAGCCTGAACCTTCAGGATTGTCCGCGGAGGAGGAGGTGGTATCTTCTCCCTCTGTCTGGAAGGTTGGCTGTAATACTGGGTCTGGGGAATCAGCCCGCCTAATCCACTGGACTGGAGTCACCCCTGAAGTGCCTGGGCCCTGGCCAGTACAATTAGAGGGAAGCCAATGCCCATCCACAGAAAAGGACACCCTTAAGCTGGATACAGACTATACAATCCTCTGCAGATTTTCTCCTTAAGATCTACCAAAACCACACAATATGAGGCCAATCCTTAAGAGCCTCAAATTGTATGCAATCAGGCATGCCCCTGCACTACATGTTCCTGGCAAATCCAAAGGAAATCAGACAACAAAAGCTGCACAGTGTGTATGGGGTCTTAAAGAAAAAATGTTTTATAGAAAACTGACAGACCTGAAAAGAGTTCCATAGGAGAGAAGACATCATGCAGTCCCAGCTGCTGGATCCGGACCCCACAGCAGGCATGCCACAAGAGGGATATTGTCTCTGATTAGAGAACACCTCTTCCCCAAAAAAGCACCAGAAGGGGCTCCCCACCTTGTTGGTGCGTTTAGCAGCCTAAGATGTGGAACTGCGTTCTGGGAGAGGCTTGAACCCAGGCGACTGCAACGTAGTCGGCAGGGAAGAGCTTATCCTGAGTGTAACGGTCTGTAGGTTTTGATCTTTGAGGACAAAAAGGAGAATTGGGCAGGTAGCTATCAGGCAGACCTTTATAGAGCTAAACAGGTCATGTGGGTGGATATAGGAGCGGAGCTATATCTTATGTATGCTGCCATGTTGGCGTCAGGAAATTAAGAGTTTGGAAGGGAACTGAAATTGAGTATGCTCTGTAGAGGACACCAGCTGGTCTACACATTCTCAAACTGCAGTGGGTACACAGAGAATATGGGGGGTACAGCCGAAGGCAGGATCATGCAGGTATATTTTACTCTACACAAAACAAATGCTTTAGTGGCTTTGTGAGTATGAACATTCTGTTATATAGCATGTAATGAGAGTTTTTCATAATCCAGGTTTAATGACACTTTAAGCACTTTTAGTATATGATCTAATCTCTTACTGAGTATGCAGCTGCTTTATCTTTCAATCCTTGCCTATGTTCCTATTTAAGCTGGTACCATGACTGTTGCCCCCGGTTTTCTTTTTCAGGGTGGCTCATTTCCCTGCAGCATCCTTCCATGCAGAAACTCGAGTTATGTCTCCCTACATTGTGAATATCAATAGAAACAGCCTTGCAGCCTAGAATGGCAAAGAGCAGGAGCCAAGTGCATTAAAGTTGTAAAGTAACAAAGGCGAGAGTAATGGGATTTTTGGGGTGCAAAAATGCAATATATCAAATAAATTTGTAAAATATTTATATTTTGAACAACAAAATAAAAACAAGGATAAAAATGAATAAATGGAGAGTGCTAGTACAAAATAACAGTTAATAGGACAGTCAGATGGAGTAGGTTCCCGACATGTTTCGCCCATAGATCGGGCTTCTTCAAAGGCAAACTGTCCAATAAGTGGTACAAGCCTTCTAAAGAATACAAAAACAAACATATGTGTATCAATATCAAACAGAAAAAGTGTGTGTCAAAGCATATCAATTAACATTAATCTACTTTTATGCATGCGCCACACCCACCCCCACAGGTGCAGCCCCTTATGTAAACTGAAAGTGCTGGGGTAAGAATTTTGAACAAATAGTTTACTAGGGAATGTTTATTTTTTGTGTTTAATCTTTTCATCTAAAAACTACTACTTTAAGCATTAGCATGCTTAAAGGTTAATACTGAAATTAGTAGTATTGAAGTAGTGTTTAGTAGGAATGGAAGTTATCTTGCATTATGCTACTTTTCAATGTTTTGACCCAATATTCAATGAGAAAGTCATGTGACCGTGTTACTGATTGAGTTGCAAAACCGGAAGTGGCGCTAAAGCCGCAGCCCTGCTGTTCTTTTATACATGCTTTTATGTTTTTATTGTATAAGTGCAATCTTTATTAATCACTTTGCGCCCACGCTATAACCGAAAGACGGTTACAGGGCAGGCTTTAAATGCCAGGAGAGTGTACATGGACCTCCTCCCATTCTCGTACCACCCGTGTGCCCCAGGGGGTACCCACGCTGCGTGCTCTGTGATCGTCAAGTACTTGGGACTCAGCTGATCACAGAGCAGGTTTAAGGGCCAATCATAGCCTGTGATCAGCCAATGACAACTGATCGCGGAAGTAAACAGAAGCCGGTTTCCGGATTTTTTTTTCTTCATTCTTTCAGCGTGAATAAAATAAAAATGCTGTTACCGGCTTCTGTTAGAGGGACATCGGACCCCTTAGTGATCACCAGTGCTGCTAATCGGTGCCCTCCAGTGCCGCTACTCAGTGCCCATCAGTACTGCTAATCAATGCCACCTATCAGTGCCCATCAGTGCTGCCAATCTGTGCCCATCAGTGCCTTATCATCAGTGCCCACAAGTGCCTATCAGTGCCACCTTTCCGTGCTGCCTATCAGTGCCCATCAGTGCCACTTATTAGTGCCCATCAGTGTCACCCATCAGTGCAGCTTCATCAGTACCTCCTGATCAGTGCCCACCAGTGCCGCCTCATCAGTGCCCATCAGTGCCACCTATCATTGCCCATCAGTGTCGTCTATCAAAGCCCATCAGTGCAGCCTCATCAGTGCCCATCGGTGCAGCCTATGAGTGCCCATCGGTGCCCATCAGTGAAAGAGAAAAATTACCTGTTTGCAAAATTGTATAACAAAATATGACAAACGTTTTGTTTTGCTTTTCAAAATTTTCAGTCTTCATTTGTTTGTTTAGCAAAAAATAAAAAACCCAGTGTTGATTAAATACCACCAAAATAAATTTCTATTTGTGTGAAAAAAATTGTAACATTTTCATATGGGTACAATGTTGCATGACCGCGCAATTGCCATTCAAAGTGTGATGCCGCGTACACACGATCATTTTTCCCGTCGAGAAAAATTACATTTTTCCCTTTTGACAAGAAAAACGATCGTCTGTGCGCTTTTTGTCGTTTTTCTCGACGGGAAAACGGCATTAATCACGACGAGAAAAATTAGAACATGCTCTAATTTTTCTCGTCGTGATTCCCGTGGTTTTTTGCCGCAGCAGTTTTCCCATAGGGAAACACTGCCGGGGAGCCCACACACGGTCGTTTTTTTTCGACCCAAAAAAATATGTCATTTAAAACGGGCGTGTGTGGGGGGAACAAGCTGTTCCTCGTTTTTCACGTCGATTTTCTCGACGGTGTTTTCACCGTCGAAAAAATCGATCGTGTGTACGCGGCATGAGAGCGCTTAAAGCTGAAAATTGGCCTGGTCAGGTTATAAGTCCAGAAAGAGTGTAACACCTCTTAGACTGTGGATAAAGATTTCCTCATGGGTGCTAGCCCCAGTTCACCACCATCGATAGTAATTGAAGAAAGGGAAAATTGGTCGCACACCATGGAAGGAAGAATTTCTGTAGAATAGTTACTTTATTGTCAAAGTGCCAAAGGACGTAGACAGGACGTTACAGGAACATTGGTAGACCGGTTTCACGCAGATAACTCGTGCTTGTTCACAAGGGGGATATAAATGCCCAGTAAGCAAGTGGTTAATAAAAATGTCTATTAAGGCTTACTATGGGGAACACCCTTTGTTATGTGAGTCTATTGCAGTATGAATGTGCGATCTTTTAACGGGCCATACACCCATACATGTGAGATCATCTTAAAGTGGCGGTAGGAGGAGGCTTTCAAGGGAGACCTTTGAGTGGAACTACAAAGCAGCCCCAAGGTAGTGAAAGCAGAATATGACCTGGTGCTTTGCAGGTCCACCATTTGAGGTGCGCGCATGCGTGAACGGTGGTGGGAATCACTGTTTATGTAACTAACACCACACGAGAGGTGGAATTTAAGAAGATTTTCTTGGGAAGCAAATAATTTATTGGATGTTATTTTTTTATCAAGAGACTATGACAGTTTATGGTGTATATGTAATATTTGGGTGCCTTTTTGATATATTGTTTTTGCATAAAGGTTTTGTTGCATTTATTGTTGTGTGAGTTTCTGCAGTGCCATCAAGAGGAGCAGACGGGACAAATAGAGACATCACAGCAAGAGAGCTTGCAGACTGCAGGTTGACAAGTGAACACAAAACCCTGGAGAATTATGTTTACTGTGTGCTTTGAACACATATAATATTCTTTAGAACGAAGCAGACAAGAGAGTGATGGATTGTGCACAGCACACCTTGTGAAGAGCAGAATGAAAGTGTTTTCTATGCTAACGGGTTACTTAATAGAGCTCGTTTACAACTTTATTGCAGCCACAAAATTACAGTGATATCCCACAAAATACATAATGAGCTTCATGTCATGAAAATGCACAAATGAGATGGAGCTGAAGTCGTTGGTGTCTGCCAAAGTTTCCTTCCTTGCATTAAAGCAGAGACAGAGGTAAAATATTTAATTTCTAAATAATAATTATAAAATGTAAAATATATATAGAAAAGAATTATGCTGTATATCATTAAACATGTGAATTATATGTTGTTAAACTAATATCATGAAGCTTATTTTATATACCGTAAACTATATTATATGTTGTTCAGTAATTGGGTATTTGTAAAGCAGCACTTTTTTTTTTTGTAGAAATAAGTCATTTAGCGCTGCAGTCTGTGCGTAGGCTGACCAGTCCCCTTGGCGTGACTTCATCTGCTCTTCAGTCTTGTGGATTCTGAGATGACCTCACCGGTGAGCAGCCAATAAGAAGTGTCCAAGTTACACAGGTGGCAAATATGGACAACCAAAGAAGGACCTTCCCATTCTGCAGTAAGGAAGAGAGAAGACTCAGGACCTAATGCCTTGATTTTAGGTAATTTTTGAGCTTTAAAGTGATTGTAAAGTCTCTTTTTTATATATATATATAAAAATAGCAAACATGTTATACTTACCTGCTCTGTTGCAGTGGATTTGCACAGAGCAGCCTGGATCCTCCTCTTCTGGGGTCCCTCTTCTGTGCTTTGGTCCCTCCCTCCTGTCAAGTGCCCCCACAGCAAGCAGCTTGCTATGGGGTGGACCTGAGCCGAGTCACAGCGCCCTGTGTCCATTCAGACACGGAGAAGTGACCTGACCCCACCCCCTCTCGCTCCTTATTGTCTAGCTGACTTTGATTGGCAGCAGCGGGAGACACTGCTGTGTCTAAGCCAATCAGGAGGGAGAGTCTCAGACAGCCGAGACACTCATGGACATCACTGGACAGAGATGGGGCTCAGGTAAGCATTAGGAGGGCCGAGGGGGGCTGCTGCACACAGAAGGCTTTTTATCTTAATGTATAGAATACGTTAAGATAAAAAACCTTCTGACTTCTGACCCCTTTAAAAGAGAAGTATAGGAACCATTTTTTTTTTTTTTAAGGGTTTTAAGGCTGGGTTCTCACTATAGAACGCAGCGGCTCACAGCAGGAGTCCGGTGCGTCTCCATTCACTGTATCGGGTCCGATTTCAGCCCAAATTTTGGGCTGAATTCGGACCTGAAACAGACCAAAAGACGCACAGGGCTCCTGTGCAGTTCGCACCGGCGCCGCTCTGGAGATGTGTGAACCGGCTCCATAGAGAGCCGGTCACAATCTCCTGCTATGCAAATTGGATGCGGGGAAACCCACATCTAATTCACAATAGTGTGAACCCAGCCTTATTAATACTTTTCTAGGTGGATGCAGCATCAGTCCAATGCTGCATTTGTCCACCGCACTGAGAAGCGAGCGATCAAGCACAGCTAAATGCTCAGTTCTCAGAGCTACCTGAGCAGAGTGCCGGTGACTATCAGTCACTGGCACTCTGCTCTGCCCCTCCCCCATGCTCATTGGAGAACCGAGCTGTGGAGGGGGCATTAGTGGCCGGCTCAGGCACTCAGCAGCTCGCTGAGAGGCTAAGCCAGGCATCGGTCCTGGCATGTGGGCGGATACCGATCATATGGTTGCGATCCTTCCCAAGCCTGGACCGACGCTGTGAAAATGGGTTACATGAGTGTAGAACTAACTGCACTCCTGTAATCCGCAGGAGAAGTACAGCCCAGCAAGCTTTGGCTTTACTTTAAGGCTAATATCATTTTTTTATGGAAACAATTAGTTAGAAGGAGGAGCAGGTTTTAGCCCAGGTTCACACTGGGCTGCGGGAATGAAGCCGTGCTAGTTCAGCTGAACTCGCACAATTTCACTCTCGCTGGCAGTCCTGATTTCAGCCGAGATTACAAAGACATCTGTGCAGGTTTCCGAAATCGCAAAAAGTAGTACAGAAACTACTTTTTGAAATTGGTGCAGCGTCGCAGATGCGGCGTCGCACCAATTAGGACGGTGCCATTGTCAGCAAATTGCAGCAAATACCTCCGTTTTGACATGCGACTTGACATGCCAAATCGCATGTCAAAACGCACCAGTGTGAACCAGGGCTTAGTTTGTAAATGTGAACAGTTGGAATCAAGATACCATTTGTCTACCCAGGTGTGTTTATAAAAATCATGGTAGCCAAGTAATTAAATCAAGCTCACAGCTGCTACTGCCAGCTTTATGAGCCAGTGAAGGGCTTCTATGGGGCTCTGAAAGGGGCGCCAACCCTTTGCCGGTAGCGCTGGCAGCACCCAGCTTTCCTGGTTTAAAGCAGGAGGATTTGGGGAAATGTCCATTCTCTGATCCCTCCTGCAACTAATGACACCAGAGACGATGTATATTATGTCACTTGCGAGGTCACAGCTGTCATTCCTCAATCATTCTGTAATTCTGCTAATGTCACTGAGGAGGCAGCAATTCCAGCATGACAAGTGCTGGAATCATTGCATTAAAGGGCAGGGAAGGCATTGGGGGTTATTTACTAAAGGCAAAACCACTTTTTCACTACAAGTGCAAAGTGTACTTGAAATTGCACCAAAAGTACACTTGGAAGTGCAGTCGCTGCAGATCCGAGGTGGGTATGCAAGGAAAATAAAAAACAGCATTTTAGCTTGCACATGATTGGATTATAAAATCAGCGGAGCTTCCCCTCATTTCAGATTTTCCCCTTTTGCATTTTGCACTTGTAGTTTGCACTTTTAGTGCAAAGTGGATTTGCCTTTTGTAAATAACCCCCTCTGTGTGTCTAATAGTCCCCCAATATCTCTATACAGAAGACCTATCATCTGTCCATGCTATCACATGGGTGGGTAACAAACCTCTATGTGATGGTAATAAATAAATAAAAAAATGAAGATAGTAAAAAAAATTGTATAAAATATATCAAAATAATTTTACAAAATAAATAAAAATAATTTAGATTTTTTTTTAAAGAAACCCCATCCCCACACACACCCAATAAAAAAAACACACAGCATAGGGCAAGCGCGTGTATGTAGCATCAATTGTGCCACTTATGTGATGTATAGTCACAACCTCAGAATGAGCCCTCGTACACACGGCCGAGATTCTCGTTGAAAAAAACGTCGTTTTTTTCGACGAGATTCTTGGACAAGAAACTTGTCCCGGCCGAGTGTACACACGCTCGTTTCAAAGAACCCGCGGTTCTTTGAATGGAGCGTACGCGGTGACGTCATCGACTACGACGAGCATGCGCTCGTCACATTCAATGCCGTCGCCGTCATCTTGGTATACCCTACGTATGCCTAGGAAGCTACCGCGCTTGCGTCAAATTCATTTCGAACATGCGCGGGCTTCCGGGAGGACAGGTAAGTGTACACACACTCACTTTTCTCGTCGAGAAACATGCCGAGGAGAATCTCGACGAGAAAATAGAGAGCAGGTTCTCTATTTTCTCGTCGAGGTTTCTTGTCGGTTTTCTCGACGAGAAACCCGATAGCCGCGTACACACGACCGATTTACTCGGCAAGACCTCTCTGCCAGCAAGTTTCTTGCTGGTTCTTGCCGAGAAAATCGGCCGTGTGTACGAGGCCTGAGGCCATATATCATGGTTAACTCTTTACCGATGACCTGACCTATGGAGAATTGTGGGTACACCATCGTTTTTTGCAATTCTGTGGACGTAGGAAATTTTAAGACTTGACATGTTTGGTATCTATTTACTCGACACAACCCCATCGTTTATATTTTACCAAAAATAAATGGTATATTATTGTGTTTATTTATTCTATTTTATATTTTTTCTTGAAATTATGCATTTGATAAATAACTGCACAAGTAAAGTGCAACTACCAGCATTTTATTGTACAGGGCCTCTGCTTTCAGAAAATGTATACTTTGGGGGGGAGATATGGTCATTTCTGTGCAAAAAAATTACCCTGATAGACAAGTGGATAAAGAAAACAAATGTGTCTGGGTTTTGGGGCTGATTTATACTTGCATGATATAGAATATGTAACATGTAAAATAAGATGTTGGAAATTTAGAGCTTTGCAGAAATGATTTCGTTCTTTGGTAGTCATGTAGTCAATAGAGTTAATTTAACGGTTTAGGTGCCTTTTACTTTTAATTATCAGAAAGTTTCCCAAAATAGTGCACAAAAGTTATGTAGATCTGAAGCTCCCAGTCCTGATCTAGGTATTCAAAGATAGTAATAAAACATATATTTAGTATAGAAGGTTTAAAGCCTTGGTCTGTTTTTTATTGCTCTCACTGCACTCATTGAGAAGCTTTGTGCTCACATGATGTCATCACGACCGCAAGCCTCTGCAATGGGGACATTTCTGCAACATCTAGACAGAAAATAATAAATGCTCACAGGGTTTCTAACCTTTCTCCACCCAATCCAAAACGAAAAATGTATGGAGCTGGATGTTAATGTGGACCCTGCAGACCCAGCAAAAATCTGGTAAATGGTCTAATTACTGATTTAATGCATGTCCAAATGCAATTTTGTTGGTAGTAAACTTGCTTTCAGATCTTTAGTAAAGCCTTATGCCGCGTACACACGATCGGTTTTAATGTCATTGAAAAAAACGACGTTTTTCTCGACGTGATTCTTCTCAAGCCTGCCTTGCCTACACACTATCGTGAAAAAAAATGCTCGAGCAAAGCACGGTGACGTACTAAATGTACGACGGCACTATAAAGGGGAAGTTCCATTCGGATGGCGCCACCCTTTGGGCTGCTTTTGCTGATCCTCGTGTTACTAAAGTTTGGTGAGAGACGATTCGTGTTTTTCAGCCTCTTGCTCTTCAGTCCGTTACAGCGTGACGAATGTGCTATCTCCATTACGAACGCTAGTTCTACCAGAATGAGCGCTCCCGTCTCATCACTGGCTTCTGAGCATGCGCCTTTTTTTCACGTCGTTAAAGCCTACACACGGCTGTTTTTCATGACGAGAAAAACGACGACGTGAAAAACAACGAGAAAAATTAGAGCATGTTCCAAATTTTTAATGCCCATTTTTCACGTTGTGAAAAATGCTCTGGAGCCTACACACGATCGTTTTTAATGACCAAATTAAAAAATGAAATTTTTCTCGTCATGAAAAACGGTCGTGTTTACGCGGCATTACAGTTGAATTTAATCTGCAGTGAGTATTTATGAATTAAAATGCAAAGCATGTTTCTCTTTCCTTGTTTTTGAAAATGAGACTAGCTTTCGTTTTTGTTTCTGACAAGATTTTTTTTTTTTTAAACAAACATTTTTAAAATAGTTTACTCAATTTACACCAGAAAGTAATGCATCAAAAATTCTGATCTGAATTTTTTTTATTTCATATAGCTTTTAATATTTGGACTTCACCAAGGATCCGATCATATTTTAACTGAATGTAATTTAAAAATATATAATATTTTTAGAAAAGTACATTAAACTATATATACAGTATGTATATACTGTACTGTATATGTATTTTAAAATCAGTATAGTAATAAAAAAATTATAATTATAAAAAAATACACAAAAGCCTATATTTAGCGGGACACAATAGCCACAAACATACCTCAGGTTTACCATGTTTACAAAAAGTTGTCAACCATTTGAAAAGTAATTGTAAAGTTATACTAAAGGTGGCCATACATGTATAGATTTCTTTTGACCAGCCTGTGGGCTGAATGTATGCAATCTAACAGATTCCTCCATGTACGCTAAGCATACGGAAGGGAAAACTCCCAGTTGAGCTATTTTAATTTCCAATTTTGCTGTAGAGCTTGGTCTGTTATAGTATGATGGAAAATAACAGCAAGATCAACAGGTAAATAAATGGGGGGGCTCAGAAAAACAAGGACTGAAGCCATGTACACACGATAGGTTTTACCGATGAAAACAGTCCGATGGACTTATTTCATCGGACAAACCGATCGTGTATGGGCCCCATCGGTCTTTTTTCCATCAGTGTTTAAAAATAGAACATGTTTTAAATTTATCCGATGGTTAAAAAACCGATAGCAAATTACTGTCGTCTGTGGGGAACTCCATTGGATAAAAAACCCAAGCATGCGCAGAATCAAGTCGACGCATGCTCAGAAGCATTGAACTTCATTTTTCTCGGCTCATCGGAGTGTTTTACGTCACCGCGTTTGGAACGGTCGGTTTTTGGACTGATGGTGTGTAGGCAAGACTGATCGAAGTCAGCTTCATCGGTTTTCCGATGGAAAATTCCATTGGTTTAAAAACCATAGAAAATCCGATCGTGTGTACAGGGCTTTATGCGTTAATGCTAGTGGAAGACTGCATCATACTGTATATGTTTTTACTGATTGCATCTATACCAGATCGTTTTTAGCATTTTCACTAATTACGGTGCATATTTCTGGACCCAAAGTTGATCTCCCGCCAGGATATCAAGAAACGAAACAAACTGAATATAATTTTTTTTTTTTTAAAAAGTACATTATGTTGTTAATTTTGTAAATATTTACACCATATTGCAAATTGTTTGCCCAATAGGTTCAATGAATAAATATTATTGAAGCCAGGGGAAAGAGTCAGCATGTAGCCAACAGGTAAAATAGAATTTGGAGAGAAAATTGGGGCTTACGTTGAAGTAAATTTCCAGTAACCACTTTACCTGGAATATAGGACATTGCTAACGTGTTCAGAACTGGGAAAAGCAAAGGTGGAACAAGAATGTGTGAATGCAGAAACACATCTGAATATGACTAATTCATATTTACACGTACGCACTGCCTGGCAGAAATGAGATACAGAATAACGTGGCAGGCAGCCACATAATAATAGCCGGTGGCTCTTATTTATTATTTTAAGAGCAGTCCCTTGTTTAGGAATTAGGGAGCCAGCCAAATAATTGCTCTGAAACAACCCTGCATACTCCACGTTCTACCCAGCTTGTGAACTTTCGCTGACCTTGTCCTAAGAGAGGTCACACCCTAGAGTTTGATCACTGTATTAAATAATGTTTTTCGTAAATATCATACGTAGTGTAAAGACTGAATGAAATACATTTAGCTGTTAAAAAAGCTCACTTGAATTGGGATTTCTAGTTTCACTGGCAATATCCTATTTTTTCCTAAAACCTCAATGCTGTTGGTAACAATCAGACTTAAACCTTCGCTGTCTGTTGGTGGTTACTCAGTACTGAAGCTAGGTCCCTGTTAAAGCCCACTAATGGGAGCACACCTGCTCCCAATGGTGGGCTTTAAGATGAAGCCATGGCTTCAACCCCACGCCTGATCTAAAAGTTTGTGTGTTTATTAATGTCTTGTTATAGGTCTGATTTCTGTTTGACTGTTCGTGCCTTAGAAAGTCCCTACAAATGATTAGGGTTATTTTGTAATTAGTTTGTGCTTTTCCTGATCACCGGTCTGTTACCTATGCTTTTGTGAGCCATTGCTCTATTTATCTGTCTGAAATCTGAACTCTATTTGTCTGTGCATAGCCTTGCCACCAGTGTACTGGCTGTGTTACTCTCTGTTTGTGCTGACTATAGCCTCGTACACACGGTCGGACTTCCATCTGACTTTTCCGTGGATTTTTGTCCGAACGGAGTTGGCCGGGAACACCCATAGCATACACACCACAGGACCTTTCTGCAAACTTTCCCAAAACTTCTTCCAACATCGCGTGTTTTTTCTGCTCTTTTCTGATCTTTACCGCCACCCTTTGGTCAACTTCTGCTATTGTTGGTTGATTTTAACATTATTTGTTTTTCTGTACACACGGTCGGACTTTGCTCCTTCGGACTTTTGTTGGCCAAAAGTTTGTCCGTTTGCAGACCGAACTTTTGTCCGATGAAAACAAAAAAAAGTTTGTCCGATGGAGCGTACACATGGTCGGATTGTTGGTCCAACTTGCTCAAAATGAAGTTTGTTGGCCAAAAGTCAGACCGTGTGCAAGGGGCTTAAGGGGTTGATTTACTAATACTGGAAAGTGCAAAATGTGGTGCAGCTGTACATGGTAGCCAATCAGCTTCTGGCTTCAGCTTATTCAATTAAGCTTTGACAAAAAAAGCCTTGAAGCTGATTGTGTAGAGCTGCACCATATTTTGCACTCAACCCCTATCTGTCTCAGGACTTACATGATTCTGCATCTATCTTGCCTGTTGTGGGTCGTTGTCCCTTTGCGGTATGTTATGCAAGTTTACATGCAAAGATTGCATACACACGGTCGGAATTTCCGACAAGAAAAGTTTGATGTGAGCTTTTGTTCGGAAATTCCGACTGTGTGTAGGCTCCATCGGACTTCTTCTGTCGGAATTTCCGACAACAAAAATTTGAGAGCTGGCTCTCAATTTTTCCGACAAGAAGAGTTCTTGTCAGAAATTCCAATCGTCTGTATGCAATTCGACGCACAAAAAAACATGCATGCTCTGAATCAATTTGACGCATGCTCGGAATCATTGAACTTCATTTTTCTCGGCTCGTTGTAGTGTTGTACGTCACCACATTCTTGATGGTGGGAATTTTGTGAGACCGTGTGTATGCAACACAAGTTTGAGCCAACATTCCGTCGGAAAAAAAAAACACGGTTTTCTTGTCGGATTTTCCGATCGTGTGTACGTGGCATTAGAGAGTTCTTTATGACCTCTATAGGTCAATGTACTGTAGATAAAAAATAAAATAATGTTGAAATGTTGAAATAAATTGGGGGGATTGAGGTGTTATTTGAAGGCCAGGAGTATCTAATTTTAACAGAAACCCAATACCAATTCCTGCTTCACCTTTCTGAGAGAAGCCTTTGCCATTCCCATGAAGAAAGATTCTAACATAATTTCCGAGACCTTTTTTATCTACTGTGGATAAAAGGACACTTTCTTAAGCAATTTCCACAGTGGTCGGGAAGCTCCAACATCTAGTACACCTGGAGGGGGATATACTGGACCATAATGCTCATCCCTCTTTTCAACACTCAATGATTCCTGTGTAGTGTACCTGCATCTCAGCAAGACCATAGTCTGTTGGTATACTTCATACCATATGCCACATGTCACAAGTCACCTCTACACTCATGCAGACGAAAAAGACCAATCTCCTGCACTTAAGAGAAGTGCACTGGCAGACATCTTCGGCTAATCCAATATTTGCATAGGCTTTGCTGCCCCCTGCGGGCCAGGGAAAGCCAGAAGAAATACTATACTGCAAAGACAAGGAACAGAGGGTGCACCAACCTTGCGCATTACCTTTGTGATAGCTTTATTAATGTTCAAAGAACAGTTGTATACTTACAAACAACATCAGAAATAAGGCACATCAAAGTCCACAATGTACTTAAAATGACCTGGTCATCTGGACAAGTCCTAAGGGAAGACCTTCCAAACACTGACACATTTCGAGTGGAGAGGGGGGGGCTCTAAGGAAGAGGGGATCTCGCCTCGAAACGCAATAGTCGAAGGTCTTCTCGCGCTTGGGACTTGTCTAGAGGAATAGGCCATTTCAAGTATACTGTGGACTTTAATGTGCCTTATTGCTGATGTTGTTTGCGAGTATACATCTGTTCTTTTAACATTAACCCCTTCATTGGACTGGGCTTTTTTCCGTGGGGCTGCGCTCCCAGCACAGAGACAGGGGTCTCACCAGAAGAGCCTTGTGCCCTGTTCTGATGATCGGGACCCGGAACGTCTGTTTCTGGGTCACCTGATTGCTGTGATAGCCTCCGATTGGCTATCACAGTGATCAGTCACTGTGAAGCCCGTCCCTGTGTTTTCTGTCTCTGTGAATGCAGGAGACAGATACATTGGATGCATTTCTGTCCTTTCATAAAAATAAAAAAAGTGTGTGTAGAAAATAAATAAATCATAATAATAATTAAAAAAATTAATTAAATATTAAAAAAATACCTAGATCAAGGTTTGACCTAGGTAAGCCCCAGGGTTAGTGTTTGGGTCAAGGTCAGTGTCAAGGTCAAAGGTCAAGGTCAATATTTTTTGGACAGGTTTTTTTTTTAATTAGTATTAGTGTCAGCCATAAGAAAAAAAACAAAATGTTCACTATTGTTTCTGCGCAGTACTACGGGTACAAACAACTAACATACATATATGTGGTATGGCTGCGATCGTCAAGAGCAGGAGAATTTAATTTGGGATGTTCTTTGGTGGTAGGTTATGGTAGTGGCAAGAAATATTCAGTTAAATAAATAAAAAAATTCACTATTTTGGGCGAGTGTTCCATAGATAATAAAAAAGGAGATATCCGTTACCATTTACCACCAAATGAAAGCCCAATTTGTCCTGAAAAAAACTAAGTACAATCCACCTGGATGTACAAAGTAGTTGTAATGATATGTACGTGTAGCGCCCATCCCAAATGGTTGGGACGCTATATAAATTTAGAGGGATGTCTGAGCCAGTAGTTGGGCTCAGATGGTTGATAATTACATTCAAATTCGCCTCTGCCTCAGTTATGGTTTGCCTGGTAGTGATTTCCCTTTTTGCCTGTAGGTGGCGTTACCACCTCAGGTGCCTGTTGGACCACGGAGCCACCAGCGGATATCGCAGCGGACGCTGCCACTGCCACCACTCGTGTCTCCATCCCGCCTGCAAACATAAGGTGGGCTACGTCAAGGCCTCCCGTGGCCGCGGTCGAAGCCTGCGCCAGCGCCTGCCGGAACCGGACCTTGTGAGCGGTGAAGTCTCCGGGAAGTCCATGACAGGGACCGGTAAGGAGGCTGGGGGAAAAGTGATTGTTATTGCCAAAAACAACTTACCTGCCGAGGAGTTGGATTCCTCGGAATTAGAGTCCTCCTCGGATGTTGGGGATGACGAGTTGATTGAGGTCATATTTCTGGAGAAGGGCTGGGACAACCGAAGATATATTACCCCGCACCGCAGCCTCTGAGAGGGTTCACCCATGAGTTCTGGGGACACTACACCCCGGGTGGAAACCCCTACCCCTGTTGTAAAGAAGGAGGCTGTACCCAACGACGGGCCCTGGCCTCATTTTGCTACGGCTTTGGTCCGGAGGTCCGGAGGTCACCGGACTCATATGTGCTACCCAGGACGGGAGACCCTGGGACTTTACCTAGGCTCGCCCGCCTACAGCGAATCTTAATGAAGCGGGTAGCTACGAGTATGGCTTGGAGTTCCCCTACGTGCCCAAAGAACTTATGTTGGATATTGAAGCTCGCCGCAAGAAATGGTACGGGGACGCCATCTGGGACTATCTTAAAGTACCCAAACCGTTTAGGAACCTTGAACATTCGGTCACCATGGCCGACCGATTCAAAGGGTGCCATTTGGACTGGAGCTATGGCCGGCACATTCACGCCGATCGGGTTGTCCTCTGCTGTCCAGGAAGGGAGGATGCAGTGTACTTTATTACAACCCTGGACAAACAGTGGAAATCAGTGACTCTACCTGATCCAAGTTTCTATCTCTGACATTTTAATATGGAAACTTGACTTTATTATTTGCCGCCTGCTTTCCTACAAGTGGAGGATGCTCTGGAAAAGGTGACCTTGTTCTCCGCCCTAAAACAATTGTTGCTTTGGAAAAAGAAAAGACAGAGAACATTTTTTTTTCATATCTCTGAAGGACAGTTTTTCTTCCTATAATTGAACTTTGGGGGTTTAGCCAGACAGAATAGGGCTGCTGAGACGCCGTGTTCAACATTGGTTCTGTGTATATAATTCAACCCCTGCATAAAAAGGAAATTTTTATGCCTCTAACACTAGGTGGCAGTGGTTTTCTGAATTAGGATAAGACTATTATTGGTATCACGGCATTTAAAACTTAAAGAAGGAAAGCTGTGTTCTCTCGGGAATACAGTTCTACTTCTGTGTATAGATATTTGATAGTTTAGAATAATGTGTTTGCTATGTATGTTTTTGTCTTCTCTTAGGTACCAGATCTGCTGTCAAGACCATCAGAGAATGGGGTGGGATTAGACAGATAGTGATGGGTGGTAGTGTAAATATACATAATGTGTAATCTATATAGATGTCAAATATGGAGAGTTATACCATTTCTTTTATTGTGTATTTTCATTCCTTTTCTTCTCCCCCTCCTAGTTTTTTTTGGTTCAGGCACCAAAACCTCAGGCTTGAGTTTTTTGGGGGTTTTTCCAGCCACTGGGGACAGTGTCTTTTTGAGAGGGGGGTGTATGTAGCGCCCATCCCAAATGGTTGGGACCCTATTTAAATTTAGAGGGATGTATGAGCCAGTAGTTGGGCTCAGATGGTTGATAATTACATTCAAATTCGCCTCTGTCTCAGTTATGGTTTGCCTGGCAGTGATTTCCCTTTTTGCCTGTAGGTGGCGTTACCACCTCAGGCGCCTGTTGGAACACGGGCAGACCATGGTGCATTGAGTGGCCCTTCTCGCAGTTGTATAGTGGGAGTGGTGAACCCGCTGTGCCTGCTGGGAGGGGATACTTAAGGGGCAGATGCCATTGATTGGGGGTCCGTCTCGCCCCGCAGCCCTCCGGGCGCGAGGTGTGTGTGTGTGGTCCTGGTCTTGGGGCCACGTTGGCCCGAGGCTGCATCGCTACCTAGTAGGCCCAGTCAGTCTGGCTGGGGCCTATATCCAGAAAAGGGATCTGAAACTGTCCGCCCAAATGGGGAGAAAGCATCTTAATAAAGGAGACCAGGGAAGGATCTACAGGGGAGGAGACCGGCAAAATACTGCTGTCTCGGGAGAGGTCTTACAACTTTATTAAGGAGGGATCCATTATACTACAAGCCCTGCAGTTCGCCGGATTGGCTTAAAGACTCTTTAACTGTAAGGCTGGAAGTTTGGGACTTTGAAATCCTGTGGCAGAGGATTCCTGGACTATCCATTGCTCAACTTCAAACAGGTCTGTGGCAGAGACCTACTTCACATTGGGCAATCTGTGGCAGAGACTGTCCTCTTGCCGATTCGTGTGTCATTCCAGCTGCTAGGCCATGTGAGAGGAGACTATCCGGGTGATCAATACCCACTCTAACATTGAGAGTGGTGAGTGACTTTGAACTTATACCTTTGTCAATTTTGTGGCGAGTGCCTGAACTTTCCCCTACTCTTCTATACCTTCTACTTCTCAAAGTTTAATGCATAAGAAAAATAAAGCCTAACTGTTTGAGGTTTTACATCTGTGTGGACATTGCATTACTACAAACTTTCCTACCCGGACAACGCAGCTGAAGAGGTAACGTGCAAAACCCAAAACTAATCAGCGGCCCTCTAGGGGGTATTGCTACATACGGTTTTACTAACACATGTCACAGTTGCAAAATTTTACTTAAGCATTAAGATTTGTTTTACCCTTAGGCATGAAGGGGTTAATAAATCTATCACAAAGGTGATGCACTAGGTTGGTGCGCCCTCTGTTCCTTGTCTTTGCAGTACTTCTACACTCATACTGGGTCTACCCTGGCTCCAGCAACACTCTTCAGCACTAGATTGTCCTTCCTTTCAGTTGCCCACCTGGGGACCTTCCTATCACTCCAAGTGCCTCACCAAAGTTTTGCCATTCAAGTCTCTTCCTCTGGCTATCTCTGAGATTAATCCTCTCATTCCAGCTTAGTGCGCCTATAAGTTTTTTTTCCAAATGCAAAGCAAATCAGTTACCAATCCATTGTACTCTGTACAATTGTGCCATTAATGTAATTCTGGGCTTCACTCTCCCTAAAAGACTGGTACTTTATATCCACAAATCAACTTCTCCTGCTGGGGTAGGTTTCTTCTTCTGTTGAGAAAAAAATGTGTGTGCTTGTATTGATTACTGAAGACTTAATGTCCATACTTCAATTGTGTAGCCTGGCCCAAATAAAAGTACAACATCCACCTTCCAAGGGTTCAGGAGGAAAGTCTCCTGGATCATGGTGCAAGAGCAAATTGTAGCTAAATTTAATGACAAAACAGAGAGATTTATGGCCACTTGGGAATAAAGCTGCACGATTAATCGTTATAAGATCGCGATTTCGATTCACCCCCCTGCGATCTCCAGGCTGGATTAGCTTGATTTTTTTATTTTCGTATTTCCGCGCCGGAACCAGCGTGGAACTGACATCAGTGAGCAGAGAGCGTGATGCACCGCAGCGCTGCTGGATGATGCCTGGGCGTGGGTGGTACCACCAAGTTTTTTTCAGGCCAGGAAACGAAACACCACAGTGAGTGCGCATTGCACACTGTGAGTCTGTGTGTGCACCAGCATTGATCCGATGATTCCAACACACACGTGAGTACCGGCAACCAATGGTACTGTCCCTCATAAAATATTATGAATATTGCCACAGTCTGAGTCAGCTAAAAATATTATGAATATTACCACAGTCAGCTACCCCAAACTCTGGGGTAGCCGACTGTGGTAATATTCATAATATGGGTAGCTGACTCAGACTGTGGCAATATTCATAATATATTATAAGGGACAGTGGTTGCCAGTATTTTAAGTCCACTCCTCACATGCCCCCCTTTAATAGCCTGTCTGACTGCCAGACCTTGCAGGTGACCGTCAGACAGGCTATTAAAGGGGGGCATGTGAGGAGTGGACTTAAAATACTGGCAACCACTGTCCCTTATAATATATTATGAATATTGCCACAGCACAATCTGAGTCAGCTACCCAGACCTTGCAGACAGGCTATTAAAGGAGGACTTCAAATACCAACCACTGTCCCTTATGAGACTGCGCACAGATATTTTATATCTCTCATGTTCAGAGGTTGTAAATCTGTAAAAAAAAAAAAAAAAATTGAGAATCGTGAGAGAATCGTGATCTTCATTCTATGCAAAAGAATCGTGATTCTCATTTTTCCCAGAATCGTGCAGCTCCACTTGGGAACCTTGGGCCACCTACTGCAATATTTCTCTCACACCTGGAGTTCAGCCTGGAAGCTTGAATGCTCATGTCACTCCTTGCTAACATCTGTTCGTACCTGTCCCTTTCTCTCCCACGTTTTTCTCTCTCCTTCTTTCTGACGCCTCTCTTGGTGTACCTGGGTTGCTTTTTCTCTTTTTTTTAATTCTTTTTCTTTTTTTAGTCACTGAGTTTGGTTGCTATCTGTTCCAACATACATTGTTATGTTTACTTGACAAGGTTAGGTAATACCCTTATATACCAAGATGGTAGTAAGTAACATGATGATAACCACGTGAAGGGACCTTGTGACCCCGCCTACTGGGATGCAGTGTGAAGTACAACATCCAGATAGCCATTTCTTAGGGTGCTGGAGATTCCAATGATCGAAACTGACTGGCGCTCTCCCTGGAAATTCACAGCACCAGTCAGTATCTATCTTTGGGATTTTCAGCACCGTAAGAAATTACTATCATTGTCCATATGTGAGGTCCAAAATTGAATTTGTTCCTCTTTCTCCCTTCACTAATTAACCCTCTACTAAGAGATTCAGACTCCATATAGATTAGCAATCGCTATACAGACTATATATGATGCTGCTTCCTGGGGTCCTGGGGTGTGGTGCTTTTTGTGTGTCTGGCTGTCCCTTGCTCTGTGGTCTCAGCATGGAGGGAAGATGGGCTTCTGGACTCCTGACTGGAAGAGGATGTATTGGCCCCCTGTTCCCCCCTTTTCCTAAGCTCCTGATGCAGCGGAGCCATCTATCCAAGAAACGCATTGAGCTATACTACATTTTACTGCACCCGCAACTGTAAAAGCCGTAAACAAATTGTAGAGTATGGAAAGGCTTGTATTTACCCATATGAACAGGTGTGGAATAATGTTAAAGGGGTCACATATATGTTTTAATATTTTAGTACTGCTATTATTTTAAAAGAAGTTTTTTTTTCCTTGTTTTTGCACAATTAATAAAATATGTATTCTTTTAAGAATTTTTTTTTTCACAAAGTGCCTTTAAAGTCCTCCAATTTTTATATATATTCCTTCTGTAACTTAATGCCATTACTGTCAAGAGCCACTACCCTCACCTCCTTATTACAGTGCTCCTTGAGTACCTCCATAGAGCCATAGTATTCACAAACATAGATATGCAAAGTGCATACAGCATGATTTGCATCAAAGAGGGTGACGGGTAGAAAACTACATTTAGAACCAGAGATGAGCACTACAAATGCTCTTCAGCCTCAGTAAAGCCCTTACAGTCTTCTAACACTTTATTAACAAAATCATCCAAAATCTCCTCTACAAGTGTGGACAATACATTAGCCTTCTCCCTGGCTTTGGCCTCTCACAAACAACATACCTGCTACATTCTGCAATGCCTTCAGAAAAATGTACCTCTGAACTTTTATAGGTGCCTTTCCTGGACTATATTATCTCTAAATAGAACAAACCAAGAAAGGTGCAGGTCTTGGTGTGATTCTCTCTGGCCACCACTATCAGTATTGTGTGCAAAACTCTTTTTATGGCTATAATGTCTCTAAAGATGATCTTTCCATGGACTCTGAGAAAGTTGCTGATATTTTCAACTGACCCCTGCTCAGTGGTCTCATATCTGGAGAGCATTTTCTAGAATTCAATATCTACTATCAGCAGTTCATCATCAACTACTCTGCTCCTGTTGCTCCCAAAACCACTCTCTCATAAATATGCTGACCCCAAACACTTACCCCCCAAAGCACCTAAAGCTTTCCATGCCTTGAAGTAAGCCTTTTGTTTCTGGCCCTGCCCTAATAAGAGTGGATTTCTCCATCAAGGTTGATGCTTTATTTGTGGGATTCCTTTTCTAGTCCACCAGTAGGGCTAGCTGTCTCTACACCTTCGTCACTAAAAAGTTCTACCCAGCAGACAAGAATTTTTCCATTGTACTCAAACTTGCTGGTAAACTGGCTCATGAGGAGTGGCAATATCATTTATACAGGCCATAAAGACCTCCAGTACTTACAGATTGCCCATCACCTAAATCCAAGGTAAGCCCATTGGTTCTTGTTCTTCTTCAAGTTCAAATTTTTAATCAAGCCTGGGGCTGCTAGCTCTAGATTTGATGTACTGTCACACTGCTTTGACAGCTGAGCCACCACTAATGCCCTGTACACATGATCGGAATTTCCGATGGGTTAAAATCAGATGGAATTTTCCGTCGGAATTCCATTCAAGCTGTCTTCCATCAGTCTTGCATACACACTGTCAAACAAAATTCCGACCGTCAAGAACGCGGTAACGTACAACACCACGACGAGCCGAGAAAAATGAAGTTCAATGCTTCCGAGCATGCGTCGACTTGATTCTGAGCATGCGTGGATTTTTCTCCCACAGATTTCCACACAGACGATCGGAATTTCTTATCAGATTTTTTTCCATCGGAAAAAAATAAAACATGTTCTATTTCTAAACTCCGATGGAAAAAAGTCCGATGGGGCCCACACACGATCGGAATTTCCGATGAAAAAATTCCATCTGACTTTTTTCATTGGAAATTCCGATCGTGCGTACAAGGCATTACTCATTCTGGCTCTGATGTTTATCCAAAAATTATCTATTTGCCCAGGCAAGACTCTGAAAAAGCTCCTACTTTGGGCCCGCGACTCCAAGCACTCTGAACATCCTGGTTTCCACAGAACTCTCATCTTAATCCCCCACCATTACTGGTGGATGAGTCTCCGAAGAGATGTAGAAGACTACATAAAATCTTGTGCGAATTGTGCCCAAACCAAGTTTCCTACCCATGCATCATCCAAACTTCTTTTTCCACTATATATTCCCAGAGAACCTTGGTGCCATCTCTCTATGGACTTTATTACCCATCTCCCTCCTTGTGAGGACTGTTCGATTATTTGGGAAGTGGTATACCACTTTCAAAGAACATACATTTTGTATCTATTTTTTAAAGCGTTTGACAGCAGCTCTAGTACCCATCTTTATAAGGGAAATCTTCAGAATTCATGGCCTGCCAATCCACATCCTTCTGAACCACAAGGTCCATTTCACCTCTAAGGCCTCGTACACACGACCGGTTTTCTCTGCAAGAAACGACAAGAAAACTGTTGGGAGAGCTTTCTTGCCGAGAAAACCATTCGTGTGTATGGTTTCTCATGGAGAAAACTGCCGGGAATCTCGACGAGAAAAATAGAGAACCTGCTCTCTATTTCTCGTCAGGATTCTCAGTTTTCCCGTCGGGATTCTCGTCGGCCTGTTTCCCAACGAGAAAACCGGTCGTGTGTATGCTTTTCCAAGTCTTAAAAAATCGCGCATGCTCAGAATCAAGTATGAGACGGGAGCGCTCCTGCTGGTAAAACTAGCGTTCGTAATGGAGATAGCACATTTGTCACGCTGTAACGGACTGAAAAGTACAAGGCTGAAAAGCGCAAATCGTCTCTACCCAAACTTTTACTAACACGCGGTAACACGAGATCAGCAAAAGCAGCCCAAGGGGTGGTACCATTGGAATCGAACTTCCCCTTTATACTGCCATCGTACGTGTTGTACGTCACCGCGCTTTACAACAACGATATTTGGAATTGACAGTGTGTATGCAAGGAAAGCTTGACAAGAATCCCGTCAAGCTTGACAAGAATCTCGTCGAGAAAAACAACTGTTTTTTTTATGACGAGATTCTCGGCCGTGTGTACTAGGCTTCACTTCTGTAGGTCCAATTATAAATCCTTACAGTTTTCCTTGTCCTACCATCCACAGACCAACAGACAAACTGAGAGGATCAACCAGTCACTAGAACAATATCTTCAGGCCCTTGTATCTGTACACCAAGATGATTAAGTTGCCCTCCTGTTTTGGGAAGTATTTGTTAATAATAAATCTTTGTATTGCCAGCACTAAGGAGTTCCCATTATTCATTATCTGCACTTGCCAAAATCTTGTTCCCCAGACTTCAATCAAATTTGGTCCCAGGTTCAAATCTGACTCCAGCACTTCGCTCTCATGCCCCATACACACGATCGTTTTTTCATGCCGTTAAAAATGCCATTTTTAAAAATGGCCATTAAAACCGATTGTGTGTATGCTCCAGAGCATTTTTAATGATGTGAAAAACGGCCATTAAAAATTTCGAACATGCTCTATTTTTTCACGTCGTTTTTCATGTCGTTTTTTTTAACGACGTGAAAAACGATAGTGTGTATGCTTTAACGACGTGAAAAAAAACGCGCATGCTCAGAATCAAGTATGAGACGGGAGCGCTCGTTCTGGTAAAACTAGCGTTCGTAATGGAGATAGCACATTCATCACACAGTAACGGACTGAAAAGCACGAGGCTGAAAAGCGCGAATCGTCGCTCAACAAACTTTACTAACATGAAGGGTGGCGCCATTCGAACGGAACTTCCCTTTTATAGTGCCGTCGTACGTGCTGTACGTCACTGCGCTTTGCTCGAGCGTTTTTTTTTATGATCGTGTGTACGCAAGACAGGCTTGAGAGGAAACATGAAAAAAAACGACGTGAAAAATGGCAAGAAAAAAAATGGCAAGAAAAACGATCGTGTGTACGCGGCATTAGACACAAGAAATTTTCATTGTCTTAAGCAATGCTTCTCCAACCCAGGGATAAAGTATGGCTTGCCTCCAAAAACATTCCCTCTTTGAAGTTTGCCCTTTGTTATATCAGTCTTTATATTATCACTGCAAAGATCAATCTAGTCAGCTACAAATATTGTTGAGTTGAGTTGAGTTGAGAGGTATCTTAATAAAGCGCGGTCTTACCCCGAAGGGTCCCGACGCGCATAGCAGAGTTTCTGGGAGAAGAGGACCCAGGAACCAGAAGCAGCACAGAGTGGCAGAAAGGGTGGAAGGGAGAGGCTACGCAGGGAAGGCTTGCGTGAAAAGCCAAGTCTTCAGTAACCCGCGGAAGACCGGAATAATAGGGGCCTCCTGGAGCTCGACAGGGAGGCTATTCCACAAAATGGCACCCTGGTGGGAGAAGGCCCGACAACCACGCCGGATCTTCTTGGGCACCGAGATGTGGAGGAGATCTCTGCCGGTAGATCTGAGTGATCTAACAAAAGCTTGTTTATGAAAACGAGAGCAGAGATAGCTCTGTTTTCATATTTCATAGAGATTGTCTGTTTTCATATCTCAAGTTACCATATTCACCTCATCCTCGATCCAATGCCTTCTCTCCAATGTGAAGCTGCTAGAACTTCCATCTCCAGCACTTTGGTGCTGTGTTAAAAGCCTAGTTGATGCATTTCTCAGCATTTGATCATCCCCCTGTACATTCAGTGCCAACCTGTGTCCTGTGCCATCCCTGAGACTCCTGTGCCTCTGTGTTCTCAGAGACTTCTGAGCCTCAGTGCCCCTGCACTCTTGTGCCTCCATTGAGCCCTGCAATCCTGTTCCACCAGTAACTGTATATAAAAAGAGATAAGATGAAGTTAACCATTATGCTAAGGTCAATGCAAAGCATCCAATCACATCCCCAAAAAAATACTAGAAAATAGAAACTGGAATGCTCCTGGGATAGTATGGACTGGTGCAATAATATGGACTGACCAATAGAGTATATAAAAGTAGAAAGGGTTTTATTACACATAAGTAGGGATGAGCTTCATGTTCGAGTCGGCTGTTCGATCGTTCGACGAAGATTGAACGATTTGGGCCGTTCGCGCCAAATTCGAGTGACGCGAACGGCCCACAATGCACTACGCCATCGCAGTGTCATCCAGGCGCTGTGATTGGCCAAGCATGCACTGTGACCCCGCATGCTTGGCCAATCACAGCGCCGGCAGCGAGGAGAGCAATGATTGGCCACAGGCAGGATGCCTGTGGCCAATTATTGCTGATGGGGTTTAGTACACGCCCCACACTATAAAAGGCCGCCAGCGCGGCGGCCTTGTGTAGTGTGTTCCGGAGCAGGGAAAGAGAAGCATAGGCAGGGACAGTGTCATTTTTTTTCCTTTACTAATCCTGGATTCCTTGTGTTTAGGGACAAATAAGGATAGGTAGGGAGAGTGTCAGTGACAGTGTGCTATTCTGTGCTAATTCTTGTTTGTAGGGACAGAGAGGTACAGTGAGGGAAAGTGTCAGTGTGCTATTCTGTTCTAAAACTATTTTGCTGAACCATATTTTCAATCCTTGAGTTTAGGGACAGAGAGGTACAGTGAGGGAAAGTGTCAGTGTGCTATTGTGTTCTAAAACTATTTTGCTGAACCATATTTTCAATCCTTGAGTTTAGGGACAGAGAGGTACAGTGAGGGAAAGTGTCAGTGTGCTATTGTGTTCTAAAACTATTTTGCTGAACCATATTTTCAATCCTTGAGTTGAGGGACAGAGAGGTACAGTGAGTGAAACTGACAGTGTGCTATTCTGTTCTAAACCAATTTTGCTGTTCCATATTTTCAATCCTTGAGTTGAGGGACAGAGAGGTACAGTGAGGGAAAGTGTCAGTGTGCTATTCTGTTCTAAAACTATTTTGCTGTTCCCTATTTTCAATCCTTGAGTTGGGGACAGAGAGGTACAGTGAGTGAAACTGACAGTGTGCTATTCTGTTCTAAACCAATTTTGCTGTTCCATATTTTCAATCCTTGAGTTGAGGGACAGAGAGGTACAGTGAGGGAAAGTGTCAGTGTGCTATTGTGTTCTAAAACTATTTTGCTGAACCATATTTTCAATCCTTGAGTTGAGGGACAGAGAGGTACAGTGAGTGAAACTGACAGTGTGCTATTCTGTTCTAAACCAATTTTGCTGTTCCATATTTTCAATCCTTGAGTTGAGGGACAGAGAGGTACAGTGAGTGAAACTGACAGTGTGCTATTCTGTTCTAAACCAATTTTGCTGTTCCATATTTTCAATCCTTGAGTTGAGGGACAGAGAGGTACAGTGAGGGAAAGTGTCAGTGTGCTATTGTGTTCTAAAACTATTTTGCTGAGCCATATTTTTAATCCTTGAGTTGAGGGACAGAGAGGTACAGTGAGTGAAACTGACAGTGTGCTATTCTATTCTAAACCAATTTTGCTGTTCCATATTTTCAATCCTTGAGTTGAGGGACAGAGAGGTACAGTGAGGGAAAGTGTCAGTGTGCTATTGTGTTCTAAAACTATTTTGCTGAACCATATTTTCAATCCTTGAGTTGAGGGACAGAGAGGTACAGTGAGTGAAACTGACAGTGTGCTGTTCTGTTCTAAACCAATTTTGCTGTTCCATATTTTCAATCCTTGAGTTTAGGGACAGAGAGGTACAGTGAGGGAAAGTGTCAGGGTGCTATTGTGTTCTAAAACTATTTTGCTGAACCATATTTTCAAACCTTGAGTTTAGGGACAGAGAGGTACAGTGAGGGAAAGTGTCAGTGTGCTATTGTGTTCTAAAACTATTTTGCTAAACCACATTTTCAATCCTTGAGTTGAGGGACAGAGAGGTACAGTGAGGGAAAGTGTCAGTGTGTTATTGTGTTCTAAAACTATTTTGCTGAACCATGTTTTCAATCCTTGAGTTGAGGGACAGAGAGGTACAGTGAGTGAAACTGACAGTGTGCTATTCTGTTCTAAACCAATTTTGCTGTTCCATATTTTCAATCCTTGAGTTGAGGGACAGAGAGGTACAGTGAGGGAAAGTGTCAGTGTGCTATTCTGTTCTAAAACTATTTTGCTGTTCCATATTTTCAATCCTTGAGTTGAGGGACAGAGAGGTACAGTGAGTGAAACTGACAGTGTGCTATTCTGTTCTAAACCAATTTTGCTGTTCCATATTTTCAATCCTTGAGTTGAGGGACAGAGAGGTACAGTGAGGGAAAGTGTCAGTGTGCTATTGTGTTCTAAAACTATTTTGCTGAACCATATTTTCAATCCTTGAGTTGAGGGACAGAGAGGTACAGTGAGTGAAACTGACAGTGTGCTATTCTGTTCTAAACCAATTTTGCTGTTCCATATTTTCAATCCTTGAGTTGAGGGACAGAGAGGTACAGTGAGTGAAACTGACAGTGTGCTATTCTGTTCTAAACCAATTTTGCTGTTCCATATTTTCAATCCTTGAGTTGAGGGACAGAGAGGTACAGTGAGGGAAAGTGTCAGTGTGCTATTGTGTTCTAAAACTATTTTGCTGAACCATATTTTCAATCCTTGAGTTGAGGGACAGAGAGGTACAGTGAGTGAAACTGACAGTGTGCTATTCTGTTCTAAACCAATTTTGCTGTTCCATATTTTCAATCCTTGAGTTGACGGACAGAGAGGTACAGTGAGGGAAAGTGTCAGTGTGCTATTGTGTTCTAAAACTATTTTGCTGTTCCATATTTTCAATCCTTGAGTTGAGGGACAGAGAGGTACAGTGAGTGAAACTGACAGTGTGCTATTCTGTTCTAAACCAATTTTGCTGTTCCATATTTTCAATCCTTGAGTTGAGGGACAGAGAGGTACAGTGAGGGAAAGTGTCAGTGTGCTATTGTGTTCTAAAACTATTTTGCTGAACCATATTTTCAATCCTTGAGTTGAGGGACAGAGAGGTACAGTGAGTGAAACTGACAGTGTGCTATTCTGTTCTAAACCAATTTTGCTGTTCCATATTTTCAATCCTTGAGTTGAGGGACAGAGAGGTACAGTGAGTGAAACTGACAGTGTGCTATTCTGTTCTAAACCAATTTTGCTGTTCCATATTTTCAATCCTTGAGTTTAGGGACAGAGAGGTACAGTGAGGGAAAGTGTCAGGGTGCTATTGTGTTCTAAAACTATTTTGCTGAACCATATTTTCAAACCTTGAGTTTAGGGACAGAGAGGTACAGTGAGGGAAAGTGTCAGTGTGCTATTGTGTTCTAAAACTATTTTGCTAAACCACATTTTCAATCCTTGAGTTGAGGGACAGAGAGGTACAGTGAGGGAAAGTGTCAGTGTGTTATTGTGTTCTAAAACTATTTTGCTGAACCATGTTTTCAATCCTTGAGTTGAGGGACAGAGAGGTACAGTGAGTGAAACTGACAGTGTGCTATTCTGTTCTAAACCAATTTTGCTGTTCCATATTTTCAATCCTTGAGTTGAGGGACAGAGAGGTACAGTGAGGGAAAGTGTCAGTGTGCTATTCTGTTCTAAAACTATTTTGCTGTTCCATATTTTCAATCCTTGAGTTGAGGGACAGAGAGGTACAGTGAGTGAAACTGACAGTGTGCTATTCTGTTCTAAACCAATTTTGCTGTTCCATATTTTCAATCCTTGAGTTGAGGGACAGAGAGGTACAGTGAGGGAAAGTGTCAGTGTGCTATTGTGTTCTAAAACTATTTTGCTGAACCATATTTTCAATCCTTGAGTTGAGGGACAGAGAGGTACAGTGAGTGAAACTGACAGTGTGCTATTCTGTTCTAAACCAATTTTGCTGTTCCATATTTTCAATCCTTGAGTTGAGGGACAGAGAGGTACAGTGAGTGAAACTGACAGTGTGCTATTCTGTTCTAAACCAATTTTGCTGTTCCATATTTTCAATCCTTGAGTTGAGGGACAGAGAGGTACAGTGAGGGAAAGTGTCAGTGTGCTATTGTGTTCTAAAACTATTTTGCTGAACCATATTTTCAATCCTTGAGTTGAGGGACAGAGAGGTACAGTGAGTGAAACTGACAGTGTGCTATTCTGTTCTAAACCAATTTTGCTGTTCCATATTTTCAATCCTTGAGTTGAGGGACAGAGAGGTACAGTGAGGGAAAGTGTCAGTGTGCTATTGTGTTCTAAAACTATTTTGCTGTTCCATATTTTCAATCCTTGAGTTGAGGGACAGAGAGGTACAGTGAGTGAAACTGACAGTGTGCTATTCTGTTCTAAACCAATTTTGCTGTTCCATATTTTCAATCCTTGAGTTGAGGGACAGAGAGGTACAGTGAGGGAAAGTGTCAGTGTGCTATTGTGTTCTAAAACTATTTTGCTGAACCATATTTTCAATCCTTGAGTTGAGGGACAGAGAGGTACAGTGAGTGAAACTGACAGTGTGCTATTCTGTTCTAAACCAATTTTGCTGTTCCATATTTTCAATCCTTGAGTTGAGGGACAGAGAGGTACAGTGAGTGAAACTGACAGTGTGCTATTCTGTTCTAAACCAATTTTGCTGTTCCATATTTTCAATCCTTGAGTTGAGGGACAGAGAGGTACAGTGAGGGAAAGTGTCAGTGTGCTATTGTGTTCTAAAACTATTTTGCTGAACCATATTTTCAATCCTTGAGTTGAGGGACAGAGAGGTACAGTGAGTGAAACTGACAGTGTGCTATTCTGTTCTAAACCAATTTTGCTGTTCCATATTTTCAATCCTTGAGTTGAGGGACAGAGAGGTACAGTGAGGGAAAGTGTCAGTGTGCTATTGTGTTCTAAAACTATTTTGCTGTTCCATATTTTCAATCCTTGAGTTGAGGGACAGAGAGGTACAGTGAGTGAAACTGACAGTGTGCTATTCTGTTCTAAACCAATTTTGCTGTTCCATATTTTCAATCCTTGAGTTGAGGGACAGAGAGGTACAGTGAGGGAAAGTGTCAGTGTGCTATTGTGTTCTAAAACTATTTTGCTGAACCATATTTTCAATCCTTGAGTTGAGGGACAGAGAGGTACAGTGAGTGAAACTGACAGTGTGCTATTCTGTTCTAAACCAATTTTGCTGTTCCATATTTTCAATCCTTGAGTTGAGGGACAGAGAGGTACAGTGAGTGAAACTGACAGTGTGCTATTCTGTTCTAAACCAATTTTGCTGTTCCATATTTTCAATCCTTGAGTTGAGGGACAGAGAGGTACAGTGAGGGAAAGTGTCAGTGTGCTATTGTGTTCTAAAACTATTTTGCTGAACCATATTTTCAATCCTTGAGTTGAGGGACAGAGAGGTACAGTGAGTGAAACTGACAGTGTGCTATTCTGTTCTAAACCAATTTTGCTGTTCCATATTTTCAATCCTTGAGTTGAGGGACAGAGAGGTACAGTGAGGGAAAGTGTCAGTGTGCTATTGTGTTCTAAAACTATTTTGCTGTTCTATATTTTCAATCCTTGAGTTGAGGGACAGAGAGGTACAGTGAGTGAAACTGACAGTGTGCTATTCTGTTCTAAACCAATTTTGCTGTTCCATATTTTCAATCCTTGAGTTGAGGGACAGAGAGGTACAGTGAGGGAAAGTGTCAGTGTGCTATTGTGTTCTAAAACTATTTTGCTGAACCATATTTTCAATCCTTGAGTTGAGGGACAGAGAGGTACAGTGAGTGAAACTGACAGTGTGCTATTCTGTTCTAAACCAATTTTGCTGTTCCATATTTTCAATCCTTGAGTTGAGGGACAGAGAGGTACAGTGAGTGAAACTGACAGTGTGCTATTCTGTTCTAAACCAATTTTGCTGTTCCATATTTTCAATCCTTGAGTTGAGGGACAGAGAGGTACAGTGAGGGAAAGTGTCAGTGTGCTATTGTGTTCTAAAACTATTTTGCTGAACCATATTTTCAATCCTTGAGTTGAGGGACAGAGAGGTACAGTGAGTGAAACTGACAGTGTGCTATTCTGTTCTAAACCAATTTTGCTGTTCCATATTTTCAATCCTTGAGTTGAGGGACAGAGAGGTACAGTGAGTGAAACTGACAGTGTGCTATTCTGTTCTAAACCAATTTTGCTGTTCCATATTTTCAATCCTTGAGTTGAGGGACAGAGAGGTACAGTGAGGGAAAGTGTCAGTGTGCTATTGTGTTCTAAAACTATTTTGCTGAACCATATTTTCAATCCTTGAGTTGAGGGACAGAGAGGTACAGTGAGTGAAACTGACAGTGTGCTATTCTGTTCTAAACCAATTTTGCTGTTCCATATTTTCAATCCTTGAGTTGAGGGACAGAGAGGTACAGTGAGGGAAAGTGTCAGTGTGCTATTGTGTTCTAAAACTATTTTGCTGAACCATATTTTCAATCCTTGAGTTGAGGGACAGAGAGGTACAGTGAGTGAAACTGACAGTGTGCTATTCTGTTCTAAACCAATTTTGCTGTTCCATATTTTCAATCCTTGAGTTGAGGGACAGAGAGGTACAGTGAGTGAAACTGACAGTGTGCTATTCTGTTCTAAACCAATTTTGCTGTTCCATATTTTCAATCCTTGAGTTGAGGGACAGAGAGGTACAGTGAGTGAAACTGACAGTGTGCTGTTCTGTTCTAAACCAATTTTGCTGTTCCATATTTTCAATCCTTGAGTTGAGGGACAGAGAGATACAGTGAGTGAAACTGACAGTGTGCTATTCTGTTCTAAACCAATTTTGCTGTTCCATATTTTCAATCCTTGAGTTGAGGGACAGAGAGGTACAGTGAGGGAAAGTGTCAGTGTGCTATTGTGTTCTAAAACTATTTTGCTGAACCATATTTTCAATCCTTGAGTTGAGGGACAGAGAGGTACAGTGAGTGAAACTGACAGTGTGCTATTCTGTTCTAAACCAATTTTGCTGTTCCATATTTTCAATCCTTGAGTTGAGGGACAGAGAGGTACAGTGAGGGAAAGTGTCAGTGTGCTATTGTGTTCTAAAACTATTTTGCTAAACCATATTTTCAATCCTTGAGTTGAGGGACAGAGAGGTACAGTGAGTGAAACTGACAGTGTGCTATTCTGTTCTAAACCAATTTTGCTGTTCCATATTTTCAATCCTTGAGTTGAGGGACAGAGAGGTACAGTGAGGGAAAGTGTCAGTGTGCTATTGTGTTCTAAAACTATTTTGCTGAACCATATTTTCAATCCTTGAGTTGAGGGACAGAGAGGTACAGTGAGTGAAACTGACAGTGTGCTATTCTGTTCTAAACCAATTTTGCTGTTCCATATTTTCAATCCTTGAGTTGAGGGACAGAGAGGTACAGTGAGGGAAAGTGTCAGTGTGCTATTGTGTTCTAAAACTATTTTGCTGAACCATATTTTCAATCCTTGAGTTGAGGGACAGAGAGGTACAGTGAGTGAAACTGACAGTGTGCTATTCTGTTCTAAACCAATTTTGCTGTTCCATATTTTCAATCCTTGAGTTGAGGGACAGAGAGGTACAGTGAGTGAAACTGACAGTGTGCTATTCTGTTCTAAACCAATTTTCCTGTTCCATATTTTCAATCCTTGAGTTGAGGGACAGAGAGGTACAGTGAGGGAAAGTGTCAGTGTGCTATTGTGTTCTAAAACTATTTTGCTGAACCATATTTTCAATCCTTGAGTTGAGGGACAGAGAGGTACAGTGAGTGAAACTGACAGTGTGCTATTCTGTTCTACACCAATTTTGCTGTTCCATATTTTCAATCCTTGAGTTGAGGGACAGAGAGGTACAGTGAGGGAAAGTGTCAGTGTGCTATTGTGTTCTAAAACTATTTTGCTGAACCATATTTTCAATCCTTGAGTTGAGGGACAGAGAGGTACAGTGAGTGAAACTGACAGTGTGCTATTCTGTTCTAAACCAATTTTGCTGTTCCATATTTTCAATCCTTGAGTTGAGGGACAGAGAGGTACAGTGAGGGAAAGTGTCAGTGTGCTATTGTGTTCTAAAACTATTTTGCTGAACCATATTTTCAATCCTTGAGTTGAGGGACAGAGAGGTACAGTGAGTGAAACTGACAGTGTGCTATTCTGTTCTAAACCAATTTTGCTGTTCCATATTTTCAATCCTTGAGTTGAGGGACAGAGAGGTACAGTGAGGGAAAGTGTCAGTGTGCTATTGTGTTCTAAAACTATTTTGCTGAACCATATTTTCAATCCTTGAGTTGAGGGACAGAGAGGTACAGTGAGTGAAACTGACAGTGTGCTATTCTGTTCTAAACCAATTTTGCTGTTCCATATTTTCAATCCTTGAGTTGAGGGACAGAGAGGTACAGTGAGGGAAAGTGTCAGTGTGCTATTGTGTTCTAAAACTATTTTGCTGAACCATATTTTCAATCCTTGAGTTGAGGGACAGAGAGGTACAGTGAGTGAAACTGACAGTGTGCTATTCTGTTCTAAACCAATTTTGCTGTTCCATATTTTCAATCCTTGAGTTGAGGGACAGAGAGGTACAGTGAGGGAAAGTGTCAGTGTGCTATTGTGTTCTAAAACTATTTTGCTGAACCATATTTTCAATCCTTGAGTTGAGGGACAGAGAGGTACAGTGAGTGAAACTGACAGTGTGCTATTCTGTTCTAAACCAATTTTGCTGTTCCATATTTTCAATCCTTGAGTTGAGGGACAGAGAGGTACAGTGAGTGAAACTGACAGTGTGCTATTCTGTTCTAAACCAATTTTGCTGTTCTATATTTTCAATCCTTGAGTTGAGGGACAGAGAGGTACAGTGAGTGAAACTGACAGTGTGCTATTCTGTTCTAAACCAATTTTGCTGTTCCATATTTTCAATCCTTGAGTTGAGGGACAGAGAGGTACAGTGAGGGAAAGTGTCAGTGTGCTATTGTGTTCTAAAACTATTTTGCTGAACCATATTTTCAATCCTTGAGTTGAGGGACAGAGAGGTACAGTGAGTGAAACTGACAGTGTGCTATTCTGTTCTAAACCAATTTTGCTGTTCCATATTTTCAATCCTTGAGTTGAGGGACAGAGAGGTACAGTGAGGGAAAGTGTCAGTGTGCTATTGTGTTCTAAAACTATTTTGCTGAACCATATTTTCAATCCTTGAGTTGAGGGACAGAGAGGTACAGTGAGTGAAACTGACAGTGTGCTATTCTGTTCTAAACCAATTTTGCTGTTCCATATTTTCAATCCTTGAGTTGAGGGACAGAGAGGTACAGTGAGGGAAAGTGTCAGTGTGCTATTGTGTTCTAAAACTATTTTGCTGAACCATATTTTCAATCCTTGAGTTGAGGGACAGAGAGGTACAGTGAGTGAAACTGACAGTGTGCTATTCTGTTCTAAACCAATTTTGCTGTTCCATATTTTCAATCCTTGAGTTGAGGGACAGAGAGGTACAGTGAGGGAAAGTGTCAGTGTGTTATTGTGTTCTAAAACTATTTTGCTGAACCATATTTTCAATCCTTGAGTTGAGGGACAGAGAGGTACAGTGAGTGAAACTGACAGTGTGCTATTCTGTTCTAAACCAATTTTGCTGTTCCATATTTTCAATCCTTGAGTTGAGGGACAGAGAGGTACAGTGAGTGAAACTGACAGTGTGCTATTCTGTTCTAAACCAATTTTGCTGTTCCATATTTTCAATCCTTGAGTTGAGGGACAGAGAGGTACAGTGAGGGAAAGTGTCAGTGTGCTATTGTGTTCTAAAACTATTTTGCTGAACCATATTTTCAATCCTTGAGTTGAGGGACAGAGGGGTACAGTGAGTGAAACTGACAGTGTGCTATTCTGTTCTAAACCAATTTTGCTGTTCCATATTTTCAATCCTTGAGTTGAGGGACAGAGAGGTACAGTGAGGGAAAGTGTCAGTGTGCTATTGTGTTCTAAAACTTTTTTGCTGAACCATATTTTCAATCCTTGAGTTGAGGGACAGAGAGGTACAGTGAGTGAAACTGACAGTGTGCTATTCTGTTCTAAACCAATTTTGCTGTTCCATATTTTCAATCCTTGAGTTGAGGGACAGAGAGGTACAGTGAGGGAAAGTGTCAGTGTGCTATTGTGTTCTAAAACTATTTTGCTGAACCATATTTTCAATCCTTGAGTTGAGGGACAGAGAGGTACAGTGAGTGAAACTGACAGTGTGCTATTCTGTTCTAAACCAATTTTGCTGTTCCATATTTTCAATCCTTGAGTTGAGGGACAGAGAGGTACAGTGAGTGAAACTGACAGTGTGCTATTCTGTTCTAAACCAATTTTGCTGTTCCATATTTTCAATCCTTGAGTTGAGGGACAGAGAGGTACAGTGAGGGAAAGTGTCAGTGTGCTATTGTGTTCTAAAACTATTTTGCTGAACCATATTTTCAATCCTTGAGTTGAGGGACAGAGAGGTACAGTGAGTGAAACTGACAGTGTGCTATTCTGTTCTAAACCAATTTTGCTGTTCCATATTTTCAATCCTTGAGTTGAGGGACAGAGAGGTACAGTGAGGGAAAGTGTCAGTGTGCTATTGTGTTCTAAAACTATTTTGCTGAACCATATTTTCAATCCTTGAGTTGAGGGACAGAGAGGTACAGTGAGTGAAACTGACAGTGTGCTATTCTGTTCTAAACCAATTTTGCTGTTCCATATTTTCAATCCTTGAGTTGAGGGACAGAGAGGTACAGTGAGGGAAAGTGTCAGTGTGTTATTGTGTTCTAAAACTATTTTGCTGAACCATATTTTCAATCCTTGAGTTGAGGGACAGAGAGGTACAGTGAGTGAAACTGACAGTGTGCTATTCTGTTCTAAACCAATTTTGCTGTTCCATATTTTCAATCCTTGAGTTGAGGGACAGAGAGGTACAGTGAGTGAAACTGACAGTGTGCTATTCTGTTCTAAACCAATTTTGCTGTTCCATATTTTCAATCCTTGAGTTGAGGGACAGAGAGGTACAGTGAGGGAAAGTGTCAGTGTGCTATTGTGTTCTAAAACTATTTTGCTGAACCATATTTTCAATCCTTGAGTTGAGGGACAGAGGGGTACAGTGAGTGAAACTGACAGTGTGCTATTCTGTTCTAAACCAATTTTGCTGTTCCATATTTTCAATCCTTGAGTTGAGGGACAGAGAGGTACAGTGAGGGAAAGTGTCAGTGTGCTATTGTGTTCTAAAACTTTTTTGCTGAACCATATTTTCAATCCTTGAGTTGAGGGACAGAGAGGTACAGTGAGTGAAACTGACAGTGTGCTATTCTGTTCTAAACCAATTTTGCTGTTCCATATTTTCAATCCTTGAGTTGAGGGACAGAGAGGTACAGTGAGGGAAAGTGTCAGTGTGCTATTGTGTTCTAAAACTATTTTGCTGAACCATATTTTCAATCCTTGAGTTGAGGGACAGAGAGGTACAGTGAGTGAAACTGACAGTGTGCTATTCTGTTCTAAACCAATTTTGCTGTTCCATATTTTCAATCCTTGAGTTGAGGGACAGAGAGGTACAGTGAGTGAAACTGACAGTGTGCTATTCTGTTCTAAACCAATTTTGCTGTTCCATATTTTCAATCCTTGAGTTGAGGGACAGAGAGGTACAGTGAGGGAAAGTGTCAGTGTGCTATTGTGTTCTAAAACTATTTTGCTGAACCATATTTTCAATCCTTGAGTTGAGGGACAGAGAGGTACAGTGAGTGAAACTGACAGTGTGCTATTCTGTTCTAAACCAATTTTGCTGTTCCATATTTTCAATCCTTGAGTTGAGGGACAGAGAGGTACAGTGTGTCATGGATATGCATTAATGTCTGTCTGCCATCTTACCTTCCTCCTCATGTGTTCATCTAGAGACCAGACCTCCTTCACCTGGCTTCCTTTATAATCTCCTCCTAGCCTGACTCCACCCCAGGCCCTATCACTGAACACTATATTAACCTGTGCACTGCAAGCCTGCTTTGCTGATCAACGTGTTTGTTAGGCATTGTGTGTTTGGGTTCCTGCCTGCCGTGTGCTACGTCTGTCTCTCTGTTACGTTATTGGCTTGTCCCCGACTATCCCTGTCTGCTCGTGACCCTTGACCTTCGGCTCGTTCTTCGTTATCCTTGTCTGCTTGTGGCCCCTGACCTTCAGCTTGTTATTCGGTTCTCTCTATCGTGTGCTGCTGCTTCCCCTCTTTTCCCCTTATGCTACGGGGCGTGAGCTAGGAAACTCCAGGGGCCGCGACCTGGTCCCAGCCTGCAGCGTATCATCCTCACCACTAGAGGCCCTGGAGAAGACCAGCTGGGTCTTAGACTCCGCGCCCTGGGGAATCTTGGCTCTCGCTTCCGTTGGGATCCCGGTTGTGCTCCTCTGGTCCCGCTTTCCACAACCACCCAGTTTCCTATCCGCAGAAGCCAGCCATAGGGTTCACTACCTCGCGGTGCACTCCTGTCCCCCTACGGTGTGCATCTGTCACCTGGCTACAGGTGACCCTGACACAGTGAGGGAAAGTGTCAGTGTGCTATTGTGTTCTAAAACTATTTTGCTGAACCATATTTTCAATCCTTGAGTTGAGGGACAGAGAGGTACAGTGAGTGAAACTGACAGTGTGCTATTCTGTTCTAAACCAATTTTGCTGTTCCATATTTTCAATCCTTGAGTTGGGGGACAGAGAGATACAGTGAGTGAAACTGACAGTGTGCTATTCTGTTCTAAACCAATTTTGCTGTTCCATATTTTCAATCCTTGAGTTGAGGGACAGAGAGGTACAGTGAGTGAAACTGACAGTGTGCTATTCTGTTCTAAACCAATTTTGCTGTTCCATATTTTCAATCCTTGAGTTGAGGGACAGAGAGGTACAGTGAGTGAAACTGACAGTGTGCTATTCTGTTCTAAACCAATTTTGCTGTTCCATATTTTCAATCCTTGAGTTGAGGGACAGAGAGGTACAGTGAGTGAAACTGACAGTGTGCTATTCTGTTCTAAACCAATTTTGCTGTTCCATATTTTCAATCCTTGAGTTGAGGGACAGAGAGGTACAGTGAGGGAAAGTGTCAGTGTGCTATTGTGTTCTAAAACTATTTTGCTGAACCATATTTTCAATCCTTGAGTTGAGGGACAGAGGGGTACAGTGAGTGAAACTGACAGTGTGCTATTCTGTTCTAAACCAATTTTGCTGTTCCATATTTTCAATCCTTGAGTTGAGGGACAGAGAGGTACAGTGAGGGAAAGTGTCAGTGTGCTATTGTGTTCTAAAACTTTTTTGCTGAACCATATTTTCAATCCTTGAGTTGAGGGACAGAGAGGTACAGTGAGTGAAACTGACAGTGTGCTATTCTGTTCTAAACCAATTTTGCTGTTCCATATTTTCAATCCTTGAGTTGAGGGACAGAGAGGTACAGTGAGGGAAAGTGTCAGTGTGCTATTGTGTTCTAAAACTATTTTGCTGAACCATATTTTCAATCCTTGAGTTGAGGGACAGAGAGGTACAGTGAGTGAAACTGACAGTGTGCTATTCTGTTCTAAACCAATTTTGCTGTTCCATATTTTCAATCCTTGAGTTGAGGGACAGAGAGGTACAGTGAGTGAAACTGACAGTGTGCTATTCTGTTCTAAACCAATTTTGCTGTTCCATATTTTCAATCCTTGAGTTGAGGGACAGAGAGGTACAGTGAGGGAAAGTGTCAGTGTGCTATTGTGTTCTAAAACTATTTTGCTGAACCATATTTTCAATCCTTGAGTTGAGGGACAGAGAGGTACAGTGAGTGAAACTGACAGTGTGCTATTCTGTTCTAAACCAATTTTGCTGTTCCATATTTTCAATCCTTGAGTTGAGGGACAGAGAGGTACAGTGTGTCATGGATATGCATTAATGTCTGTCTGCCATCTTACCTTCCTCCTCATGTGTTCATCTAGAGACCAGACCTCCTTCACCTGGCTTCCTTTATAATCTCCTCCTAGCCTGACTCCACCCCAGGCCCTATCACTGAACACTATATTAACCTGTGCACTGCAAGCCTGCTTTGCTGATCAACGTGTTTGTTAGGCATTGTGTGTTTGGGTTCCTGCCTGCCGTGTGCTACGTCTGTCTCTCTGTTACGTTATTGGCTTGTCCCCGACTATCCCTGTCTGCTCGTGACCCTTGACCTTCGGCTCGTTCTTCGTTATCCTTGTCTGCTTGTGGCCCCTGACCTTCAGCTTGTTATTCGGTTCTCTCTATCGTGTGCTGCTGCTTCCCCTCTTTTCCCCTTATGCTACGGGGCGTGAGCTAGGAAACTCCAGGGGCCGCGACCTGGTCCCAGCCTGCAGCGTAACATCCTCACCACTAGAGGCCCTGGAGAAGACCAGCTGGGTCTTAGACTCCGCGCCCTGGGGAATCTTGGCTCTCGCTTCCGTTGGGATCCCGGTTGTGCTCCTCTGGTCCCGCTTTCCACAACCACCCAGTTTCCTATCCGCAGAAGCCAGCCATAGGGTTCACTACCTCGCGGTGCACTCCTGTCCCCCTACGGTGTGCATCTGTCACCTGGCCACAGGTGACCCTGACACAGTGAGGGAAAGTGTCAGTGTGCTATTGTGTTCTAAAACTATTTTGCTGAACCATATTTTCAATCCTTGAGTTGAGGGACAGAGAGGTACAGTGAGTGAAACTGACAGTGTGCTATTCTGTTCTAAACCAATTTTGCTGTTCCATATTTTCAATCCTTGAGTTGGGGGACAGAGAGATACAGTGAGTGAAACTGACAGTGTGCTATTCTGTTCTAAACCAATTTTGCTGTTCCATATTTTCAATCCTTGAGTTGAGGGACAGAGAGGTACAGTGAGTGAAACTGACAGTGTGCTATTCTGTTCTAAACCAATTTTGCTGTTCCATATTTTCAATCCTTGAGTTGAGGGACAGAGAGGTACAGTGAGTGAAACTGACAGTGTGCTATTCTGTTCTAAACCAATTTTGCTGTTCCATATTTTCAATCCTTGAGTTTAGGGACAGAGAAGGACACTCGTAGAAATTATCAGTGTGCTATTCTGTGCTAAATCTTGTTTGTAGGGAGGGACAGAGTAGGACAGTGAGGGAAAGTGTCAGTGTGCTATTCTGTTCTAAAACTTTTTTGCTGAACCATATTTTCAATCCTTGTGTTTAGGGACAGAGAAGGATAGGCAGGGGACAGTGTCAGTGTCATTGTTGCTAAGCCTCCTGCACAATATACACCTGAAGGTACCCCTTATTGCTGTTTTCCCCATCTCCCTGCAGGCCATCCATTAAAATGTCTGGAAGGCAACCAAGGAGAGGCAGACAGTCAGGAGGCAAAAAAAGAGGGCAAGCAGGCTCTGTGTCTGGGGGCAACAGTGCTGGTCGTGTATGCGGTGCATTGTCATCAGCACATGGCCATGGGACACGCTTGTCCTTGTTTTCGGCAGCTGGACATGTTGAGCCACATCATGCCGAAGACTTGGTAGAGTGGATGACCAAGCCCACCTCATCCTCCTCATCCTCTCTCACCCAGGCTCAGGGTACTGGCAAAGCAGCTGCCAAAGCGTCCTCTTCTCTGGTATCATTATCTTCATTAGTCAATCCTTCCCTAGACCCACCATGCCCTCCTCCTGAGGAGTCCCCCGAACTGTTTGAGCACAGTGTTGGGTACATGCTCCAGGAGGATGCCCAGCGTTTGGCAGGATCTGATGATGATACCCAGCTAGAGGAAGGCAGCAGCGTGAGAGCAGAGAGAGGGGATGCTCAAGAAGGACACCAATCTGGCAGTCATGTTCCAGCAGCTGCAGCATACTGCCAGATTGGCTCCAGTGATGAGGAGGGAGGGGATGATGAGGTCACTGACTCCACGTGGGTGCCTAATAGGAGAGAGGAGGAGGAGGAGGATGAGGAGGAGGCACATCTCCAACGAGGCAGGATGCCCTTGAGTGGCCAGCGTATGGGCAGCACACCGACGGAATCACACCGCAGAGCTCCGCCTGTGCAGGGCGCTGCCTCTGCCCGTCATTCAAAAAGTTCTTTGGTGTGGGCCTTTTTTGAGGCGAGTGCATCAGATCGCACAGCTGCTGTTTGCAACATATGTCTCAAGCGTATATCGCGTGGCCAAAACATCAGCCGCTTGGGCACCACATGCTTGATCAGACATATGTTGACCTGCCATGCAGCTCGTTGGCAAGCCTACCTTAAAGACCCACACCAAAGAACAAAGCTGACCTCTTCTTGCACCGCATCAGCTGGGATCTCCAACCCCACTATACCTTCACTCCTCTCTGAAACCTGCTCTGAGAGGAATGAAGGTGTAGAATTAGGTGTGTCACAGGCAAGTACTCTGCTAGCAGTACACCAACGTCCGATTCTAGCAGGCAAATTTCCCTGCCCCAGCTGCTGGACCGTCGAAAGAAGTTCACTCCCAGCCATCCACATGCCCAGCGGTTGAATGCTAGCTTGGCTAAATTGCTAGCGCTTCAACTGCTGCCTTTTCAGTTGGTAGACTCGGCCCCCTTCCGTGAGTTTGTGCAATGTGCGGTTCCTCAGTGGCAGGTTCCCAAACGCCACTTTTTCGCACGGAAGGCTATTCTGGCTCTCTACAGGCATGTGGAAGGCAATGTCTTGGCCTCGCTGGACAGGGCGGTCAGCGGTAAGGTGCATATTACCGCTGACTCATGGTCCAGCAGGCATGGACAGGGACGTTACCTTTCTTTCACGGCCCATTGGGTCACTCTTTTGGCAGCTGGGAAGGATGCAGGACAAGGTGCAGTAGTGTTGGAGGTTGTTCCACCGCCACGCCTCCAAAATGCTACTACTGGTTGTGACACACCTCTCTCCTCCACCCCCTCCTCTTCTTCTTCCTCCATGGCCTCTTCCTGTGGTTTGTCCTCGGAACCAGCGGTGCTCCGTTGGCGTTCAAGGGGCTACGCAAGTACGCAGGCAAAAAGATGCCATGCCGTGCTTGCGCTGGTGTGTTTGGGGGACAGGAGCCACACTGGGGCAGAGGTCCTGTCTGCTCTGCAGGGGCAGGCCGAGAGGTGGTTGACGCCACGCCAGCTTAAGCCAGGAATGGTGGTTTGCGACAATGGCACCAACCTCCTCTCCGTCCTCCGACAGGGACAACTGACCCATGTGCCCTGTATGGCTCACGTCCTTAACCTGGTGGTGCAGCGGTTCTTGGGCAGGTACCCGGGCTTACAGGATGTCCTGAGGCAGGCCAGGAAAGTCTGTGTGCATTTCCGCAGATCTTATAATGCCAGTGCTCGCCTGGCTGAGCTTCAAAAGGAGTTGAACCTGCCCAAGAACCGCCTTATATGTGACATGCCCACCAGGTGGAACTCAACGTTGGCCATGCTGCAGCGGCTGCACACGCAGCAGAGGGCCATCAATGAGTACCTGTGCGACTACGGCACAAGGACAGGGTCAGTGGAGCTCGGGTTATTTTCACCACGCCAGTGGGGCATGATCAGGGATGCATGCACTGTCCTGGCACCATTTGAGGAGGCCACGAGGATGGTGAGCAGTGACAGTGCATGCATCAGTGACACTGTACCTCTTGTCCACCTGTTGGAGCACACGCTGCGTGGAATAATGGACAGGGCACTTGAGGCAGAACAGAGGCAGGAAGAGGAGGACTTCCTTGCCTCTCAAGGCCCCCTTTACCCAGACAGTGTTCCTTCTGTCCCACCCATCGCACAGGAAGAGGAGGAGGAGGAGGAGGAGGAGGATTGTGTCAGCATGGAGGTGGAGGCTGGCACTCAGCATCATCAGCAGCAGTCTTTTAAGGATGATTTACAGTCCCAAGAAACCAGTGGACTTGTACGTGGCTGGGAGGAGGTGGCTGCGGATCATGTCGTCCTTAGTGACCCAGAGGACTCCGGACTGAATGCCTCAGCTAACCTACGCTGCATGGCCTCCCTGATCCTGCAAAGTCTGCGGAAGGATCCTCGTATTCTTCGGATCAAGGAGAGGGACCATTACTGGCTGGCCACTCTCCTTGATCCACGGTACAAGGGTAAGGTTGCGGACCTTATCGTACCGTCGCAGAGGGAGCAGAGGATGAGACAACTCCGGGAGGCCTTGCAGAAAGGTCTGTGCAACGCGTTCCCAGAGACTGGGAGGTTACAAACTCCTGGTCCTGGACAACGAGTTGCTGAGGCTTCGGGCAGTCAAAGAAGGAGCGGTGGGGAAGGTGGCCGTCTGACCGATGCGTTCAGACAATTCTTTAGTCCGCAGCCCCAAAGTATGATTGGTTCCAGCAACCATCGCCAGCGTCTGATATACATGGTGCAGGAATACCTAGGGGCAAGGTCAGACTTGGACACCTTCCCCACCGAAAATCCTCTGGCTTACTGGGTCTTGAGGATGGATCACTGGCCAGAGCTTGCACAGTATGCAATTGAGCTACTGGCCTGTCCTGCATCCAGCGTTCTTTCAGAACGCACATTCAGTGCTGCTGGAGGATTTGTCACGGATCACAGGGTGCGCCTGTCCACCGACTCGGTTGATCGACTGACTTTCATCAAGATGAACCAGTCTTGGATCACCACCAGCTACCACACACCAGATGCTGATATAACAGACTAATTGATTTTAAAATGTCACATCCCTTCAAGACTGATGCTGATGCTGAGTGCCTGTGCTGTTATGTTGACTGGCTATCCTCCTCCTCCTCCTCAATGATACGATTAACGATGATAGCTTGGAAGATCATTTTGGTTTATGGGTGACGCCACCAGTGGCTAAGGCCCAATTTTTCAGCCCCTGTTTAACAGGGGCGTGTAATTAAAATTTTTGATGCAATACTTTGCAACAGGCCTCATTGCTGTGCTCCAAGTACAGTATCTGTGAGGGGTTGCAGTGTTGTGCCACCAGTGCCTAAGGCCCAATTTTTCAGCCCCTGTTCAACAGGGGCATGCAATTATAATTATTGATCTAATAATTCACAGCAGGGAGCATTGCTGCGCCCACCAAGAGTAACTGTCAGGCCTTACAGTGTTGTGGCACCAGCACCACCATCACCACCACCACCACCACCAAAGGCCCAATTTTTCAGCCCCTGTTCAACAGGGGCATGCAATTATAATTATTGATCTAATAATTCACAGCAGGGAGCATTGCTGCGCCCACCAAGAGTAACTGTCAGGCCTTACAGTGTTGTGGCACCAGCACCACCATCACCACCACCACCACCACCAAAGGCCCAATTTTTCAGCCCCTGTTCAACAGGGGCATGCAATTATAATTATTGATCTAATAATTCACAGCAGGGAGCATTGCTGCGCCCACCAAGAGTAACTGTCAGGCCTTACAGTGTTGTGGCACCAGCACCACCATCACCACCACCACCACCACCAAAGGCCCAATTTTTCAGCCCCTGTTCAACAGGGGCATGCAATTATAATAATTGATCTAATAATTCACAGCAGGGAGCATTGCTGCGCCCACCAAGAGTAACTGTCAGGCCTTACAGTGTTGTGGCACCAGCACCACCATCACCACCACCACCACCACCAAAGGCCCAATTTTTCAGCCCCTGTTCAACAGGGGCATGCAATTATAATTATTGATCTAATAATTCACAGCAGGGACCATTGCTGCGCCCACCAAGAGTAACTGTCAGGCCTTACAGTGTTGGGGCACCAGCACCACCATCAAAGGCCCAATTTTTACTACCACTGATCAACAATTATATGTTATTACAATTCCTGATATTATACTTGACAGAAGGGCGTTCCAGCACCCACCAAGAATAACTGTGAGTGCTTTCAGTGTTGTGCCAACACCAACACCTAAGGGGCCAATTTCTGCAGAGTATATACGGAAGGTCCCTACTTTCAAACATCCAACTTACAAACTACTACTACTTGCAAACGGAAGAAGACAACAGGAAGTGAGAGGAAATCTACCCCTTGGAAGGAAAATTCTCTCCTGTAAGAATTAATATGGGAGAAAGGTGTCTCCTCTCTACTGATGCTTTATCACCAATCCTTGTTTCAATAAAAACACCACATTTCAAAAACAGTTGTCATTGGGACGCAAAGTGAGGTGAAATGTTCTGAACAGGGGCACAGACAGCAAAAAAAATGTGACAGGGGTGATAACCGTTCCCTATGTTTTACAGAAAACTACAAAAAAAGGAATTTGCCATGGAGCTCCACTTAAACAATGCAGCTGTTCAAAATTATAAACAGATTCTACATAAGAACAAACCTACAGTCCCTGTCTTGTATGCACCGCCTGTATACGGCTGTTCAGAGTATATAGGTCCTTTTTTATTTTGTGTGCGGGGTTCCCCTTAATATCCATACAAGACCCAAAGGGGCTGGTAATGGGCTGGGGTAGGGGGGGGGGTTGATGGGGTAGCTATGCCATTTTTCCTAAAGATTTTCATCCATATTACCGGGACCAGACATTGCATTAAAGCCGCAAGCAGTTTTAAATGACTTTTTTCCCTTTAGAAATGTTATTTTGTGCAGGGACAGTTCTAAACACGGGAAACACGTGGCACTTCACAGGCATACTTTAGACACCCCCCAGGTACAATATTTAAAGGAATATTTGACTTTTTTTTTTTCACTTTATGCATCATTAAAATGACTGCTCCCGGAAAACGTCCGTTTTTAAAATTTCTTTTTGCATTGATACATGTCCCCTGGTGCAGAAGCCGGGTTCCCAAACTCTGTTTCGGACAATAACATGGATAATAGTCGTTATAATTAGCACTTTAGACTCCGAACGTTCGCATCTATTGTATTTATTGGGTTCTAATGTTTGCGCGAACTTTCGGTCCGTTCGCGGGTTCTGGTGCGAACCGAACCCGGGGGTGTTCGGCTCATCACTACACATAAGTAATCACAAAATAGACAATGGAGAAAATTTGTATAGAAAATTTCATAAAAACATGGTTAATAGACTGACATATACGCCAATATACATAGTTTTCACATCCATGATGTTAGACAGTTTAAGTCAATACAGAGGGAGGCGAATAGGTACCAACATGTTTCGGATACAAATGGCAATTCAAAGCCAATATATATGTCAGTCTATTAACCATGTTTTTATGAAATTTTCTATACAAATTTTCTCCATTGTCTATTTTGTGATTACTTCTGTGTAATAAAACCCTTTCTACTTTTATATACTCTATTGGTCAGTCCATATTATTGCACCAGTCCATACTATCCCAGGGGCATTCCAGTTTCTATTTTCCCCCTTCCTCCAGTAACTGATGCACTTCTGTGCCTCTAATGACTCCTGCACTCTCATGCCTCAAGAGACCTGTGCTTCCAGTGACTCTACGACCTCTGTGCACTCTTGTGGCCCCAGTGTCTCCAGTGACATCAGCACTTGTGTGTCCCCAGCAAACATTGTACACCCTGGTGACCCTTGTGAAACCAGTGACCACTTTATAACCAGCCACCCTTGTAACTCCAGCAATCCCTGTGTCACCAGAGACTTTTCTGTCTCCAGAGAACCCAGCATCTCCAGTGACACCTGCACTCTTGTGTCTCCATTGATCCCATGACCCCTGTGTTCTCCTATGTCTCTAGTGTCTCCTGGAATTCCTGTCCCTAGTGACCCCCGGGCACTACTGTGTTTCCAGTTATTCTGTATTTCATGTGACACAAGGAACCCCTATACATTCCTGTGTCTCCAGTGATTTATGTTCCAGTGACTCCACAGCATCCTGTGACACCCAGTGACCCCAGACCATCCTCTCTCAAACAGTGACACCAAGAGCATCCTGTTTCATCTTGTGACTCTGTGTCTCGGAGCACTTCTGAGACTCCTGCTACATCATGCACATTCCTGTATCTCCTAGGCTGTCACTCTCCCTGTAGATACAGACTCCTGTCCGTGGCAGTTAGGGTCTGCCCCCTTCTTTCCAACCATGCAGTCTTAGGGCCAATTCACACTATATTTTGTGACAGACCACAGTCGCCACAGGGACACAGAGGAAACAATTGTTTCCTCTGTGTCCCAGTCACATTGCAACGCAGCCTAGTGCTACGCTGCAGCATGCTGGTCAGGGCAAGGTTGGCCAGCACAGAGTACTCCCAGCGAATGAAGTGTACATTTTGTACACTTCAAATAAAACTCTTACAAAAATCGAAGGGAGCCATGTGATGCGCTAGATAGTGCATTACACTTCCCCCTAACAGCTGGCAATGCAGAGCAGCCGTAGCACTGAATCGCTCCTCTAATACGCTCCCCTAATACCAAACATGGGGCACTATTCCTACCACTGACACCGGGACGTTTTCAACAGGTCTGAATCACAGTAAAGTGGGCCTTTGTTTAGAAAGTTTGGAGACCCCTGATATATATAAACAAAATAGAGGCTGTTAAAATTGCATGGAGTTGTTTCTTAAATGAAAGCCTACTATTAACCAGCAAGTAATGTGAATTACACAGAGTAACCATTTACGGAACAGTGCAAGCCATTAAACAATAATGTTAATACATCAAGAAATCGATCAGAGGAAGTCATTCTGTAACATGTGAGGTTCTGTTTTTCAATAATACAGTGGGGCAGATTTACTAATAACAGTGCGCTGCGCTGGTTGATCCCTTAATTGGTGCGCCGGATAACTCCTTCATTGAGCGCAGGAACCAGCGGCGCACTGTTATAGTAAATACAAATGTCAGCGGCGCTCTATTGAAAATGAATGGTTCCCTATGGGAGCCCATTGATTTGAATAGAGGTCGCCCGGGAAGTCGGATGAAGCCGATCCGACTTGCGGGGCGACTCGTGTGCCGGCTGACACAGGGACAGCGCAACTTTGCGAGGCAACTTGGACACGACCTGAGCGTGAAGCAGCCGCTCAAGTCGTGTCCTAGAGGCGACTAGCTGGCCGAGAATGTCTCCAGCGCGATGGCATCGCGCTGGTTCTCGGCAGCCTCGCTGTCCCGTGTTTGGTATGAATCATGAAGGGGAACTCCAGGCCAAATTTTAATGAAAAAAACGGCATGGGTTCCCCTCCAGGAGCATACCAGGCCCATAGGTCTGGTATGGATTTTAAGGGGAACCCCCTAAGCCGAAAAAATGGCTAGGGGGTCCCCCCAAGATCCATACCAGGCCCTTAGGTCTGGAATGGATTTTAAGGGGAACCCCTAAGCTGAAAAAACGGCGTGGGGGTTCCCCCAAAATCCATACCAGACCCTTATCCGAGCACGCAACCTGGCAGGCCACAGAGGGAAGAGGGGGGGACGAGAGCGGCCCCCCTCCCTCCTGAACCGTACCAGGCCGCATGACCTCAACATGGGGGGGTGGGTGCTTTGGGGCAGGGGGGCGACCTGTTGATGGGGACAAGGGCCTCTTCCCGACAACCCTGGCCATTGGTTGTCGGGGACTGCGGGCGGCGGGCTTTTCGGAATCCGTGAGCCCCCTTTAATAAGGGGGACCCCAGATACCGGCCCCCCACCCTATGTGAATGAGTATGGGGTACATCGTACCCTTACCCATTCACCTGGTGGCAAAAAAAGTTAATAAAAAACACAACACAGGTTTTTAAAGTAATTTATTAGGCAGCTCCGGGGGTCTTCCTGCCGGGCGCCCGCTATCTTCTTCCAGCTCTTTTGCTAGCGGGGTCCCGGGCTTCCTCATCGTCTTCTTCCGACTTCGGGGGTCTTCCTGCCGGGCGCCCCGCTATCTTCTTCAAGCTCTTTTGCTAGCGGGGTCCCGGGCTTCAGCGTTGTCTTCTTCCGACTTCGGGGGTCTCTTGTTCTGTTCTCCAGTGTCGTCTCCGCGCTCTCCGGTTCTTCTCCCGCTCTCCGGTGCCTTCTCCACGATCTCCGGTTCTTTCTGCCTTCTGCCGGGCGCCCCGCTATCTTCTTCCAGCTCTTTTGCTAGCGGGGTCCCGGGCTTCAGCCTCGTCTTCTTCCCTCTTCTCTCCGCCCGATGTTGCCTCGTCGCTGTCCACCGTTACAATGCTCTTGCCGCGGAGCGCACCCACTTATATTGGCATGGGGCGTGGTCAGCAGGTGATGCCACCCGCTGACCCCGCCCCCGTAGCACGTCACAGTCCCATCATTCCCCGGGACTGTGACATCATACGGGGGCGGGGTCAGCGGTGGCATCACCCGGTGACCACGCCCCATGCCAATATAAGTGGGTGCGCTCCGCGGCCAGAGCATTGTAACGGCGGACAGCGACGAGGCAACATCGGGCGGAGAGAAGAGGGAAGAAGAAGACGAGGAAGCCCGGGACCCCGCTAGCAAAAGAGCTGGAAGAAGATAGCGGGGCGCCCGGCGCCCGGCAGAAGGCAGAAAGAACCGGAGATCGTGGAGAAGGCACCGAAGGGCGGGAGAAGAACCGTAGAAAAGAACAAAAGACCCCCCCAAGTTGGAAGAAGACGACGAGGTAGACCGGGACCTCGCTAGCAAAAGAGCTGGAAGAAGATAGCGGGCGTCCGGCAGAAAGACCCCCGAAGACGGAAGAAGACAACGAAGAAGGCCGGGACCCCGCTAGCAAAAGAGCTGGAAGAAGATAGCGGGGCGCCCGGCAGAAAGACCCCCAGAGCTGCCTAATAAATTACTTTGAAAACCTGTGTTGTGTTTTTTTATTGACTTTTTTGCCACCAGGTGAATGGGTAGGGGTACGATGTACCCCATACACATTCACATAGGGTGGGGGGCCAGTATCTAGGGTCCCCCTTATTAAAGGGGGCTCCCGGATTCCGATAAGCCCCCCCGCCCGCAGACCCCGACAACCAATGGCCAGGGTTGTCGGGAAGAGGCCCTTGTCCCCATCAACATGGGGACATCCTCCCCATGTTGAGGGCATGTGGCCTGGTACGGTTCAGGAGGGAGGGGGCCGCTCTCTCGTCCCCCCCTCTTCCCCTGCGGCCTGCCAGGTTGCGTGCTCGGATAAAGGGTCTGGTGTGGATTTGTAGGGGACCCCCACACTATTTTTTTTTTGTTTGGCGCGGGGTTCCCCTTAAAATCCATACCAGACCTGAAGGGCCTGGTATGGATTTTGGGGGGACCCCCACGCCATTTTTTTTTCATTTTGGTGGGTGGTGTCCCCTTTGAATCCATACTAGACCCAAGGGCCTGGTATTGACCTGGGGGGACCCCACGCTGTTTTTTTTTCTAGATTTTATTTTTTTAGAGCCGGCAATGTTTATTTTTTTTACATTTCCTTTAACAACCAGCTATAAACTGAATATAAAAAATAAATAAAAAATTGCCGTAAATTCGCGGTACTTGCGTTTTGGATGCGGGTCCATTGAATTCTCTTACATCCAAAACACTGTTTTTGGCCTGGCAAAAAAAATCTGCAGTTGCGTTTAAACTCGTTTTTCACAAAGCCTAAAAATGCCTTCAGACGCCAAAGATGTCCACGTTTCAGACGCGGTCCCAGCATTTAGCCGCATTTTAGTTTAGAAGCGTTTTTAAAGGTGACCTATTTTTTTACATTGATAAACTCCAAAATTATGGCAATTTAGGAAAAACCATTAAAAATATATATATATATATCTAGCAAAAAATAAATGAAATTGCTTCCATTGCATTGTGGACAATCCACAACTTGGGACAGCTGACGTGGCAAGTGAACAATCCACAACTTGGGGCAGCTGACGTGGCAAGTGGACAATCCACAACTTGGGGCAAGTGATGTGGCAAGTGACACGCTAAATACAACTACACTGCTGCTCTCTCAGCTGCTGATACTCACTCTGGTCTCACAAAATAGCTGAAATCGTTAATAATACTGTTTTTTGGAGCTTAGGGCGGCTCCTTATCATGTTTCCTAACTAAACGCACATAGACGCAAATGTGGTAAAACGCGGCATGCAAACGCGACAAAACGCGCCTTTCTAAGCGCCGCTTTCAACCTTAGTTCTGAAGACTTTGCACCAGCGTCCCGTGAACATGGGGCCTAAAAACGGCTATGCCATTTACAGCTCAAAAACACCATGGTGGGCATGAGGCCATAGGCTAACATGGAGAGGCGTTTTTAAGCTGCAAAAAACGCTCAAACAAGCGGCTGGAAAAACGTCCGTGTGCATGTAGCCTTATATTAACCACTTGCTTACTGGCCACTTAAACCCCCTTCCTGCCCAGACCAATTTTCACATTTCAGCGCTGATGCACTTTGTATGACAATTGCGCGCTCATACAACACTGTAACCCAATGAAAATGTATTATTTTTTGGCACACAAATAGAGATTTCTTTTGGTGCTATTTGATCACCTCTGCGGTTTTTTGTTTTCTATAAATACAAAAGACCGAGTTAAAAAAAAAAATTGATATTTTAACCACTTCAGCACTGGGCCTATTCTGGCACTTCTCTCCTTCATGTAAAAATCATACATTTATGGCTATAAAATTACTTCAAAACCCCAAACATTATATATGTTTTTTAGCAGACACCCTAGGGAATAAGATGGTGGTCATTGCAAATTTTTATCTCGCTCGGTATTTGCGCAATAAATTTTCAAAAGCCTTTTTTTTGGTAAAAAAATGATTTCATGAATGTAAAAAAAATTACAAAACAGTAAAGTTAGCCGAATTTTTGGGGATAATGTGAAAGATGTTGTTATGCTGAGTAAATAGATACCTAACATGTCACGCTTTAAAATTGCGCAAACTCATGGAATGACACCAAACTTCAGTACTTAAAAATCTCCCTAGGCGATGCTTTAATTTTTTTTACACATTACCATTTTCTCATTACAGAGGAGGTCTAGTGCTAGAATTGTTGCACTCGTTCTAACACACGCAGCAATACCTCACATGTGTGGTTTGAACGGTGTTTACATATGTGGGCGGGACTTATGTGTGTGTTCGCTTCTGAGCGCGAGCTACCGGGCACATGGGCGTTTTTTCTTTATTTTTATTTTTTGTTTGTTTTTTACTTTTTTGTAATTCTTACTCTTTTTTTTACTTTTTTGTTTTTTGGATCACTTTTATTCCTATTACAAGGAATGTAAACATACCTTGTAATAGGAATCTATTGTGACAGGTCCTCTTTATGGAGAGATGCAGGGTCAATAAGACCCCACATCTCTCCTCCAGGCTGGAAATCATGAGATCGGTCAAAAAAATTCACCAATCTCATGCTGACAGCCGAGATCACGGCTTGGTTTACATATGGGAACCCGGCGTGATGTCATAACGTCGCGCCCGGGCCTCCGACGGTCATAGAGATGACTGGTGACCATCTGGTCACCAGTCATCTCTATGCTTCCCATCCGGCGCCGCCCAAATCGTTCTCTGAGCCCAAGATGGCACGGGAGAGCCCGGAGAAGCACCGGATGGCGGCGGGAGGGGGGGGACGTCCCCTCCCGCCGCCTATAAGAACGATCAAGCGGCGGAACTGCCGCTATGATCGTTTTTAGCGTGCACAGAATCGCCGGCTGAAAAGAATGATATCTGAATGATGCCTGCAACTGCAGGCATCATTCAGATGTCACCGCACAAAGCCGAGGACGTCATTTGACGGTGGGCGGTAGGAAAGTGGTTAATATTTCGAAAATTTTGACAAAAGGTAATTTTTCGCCTTCATTGATGTACACTGATGAGACTGCACTGATGGGCTGCACTGATGGGCACTGATAAGGTGGCAAGGGTGGGCACTGAGAGGTGGCATTGCTAGTTGGCACTGGTGGGCATTGAGAAGTGGCACTGCTAGGTGGCAATGATAGTTGGCAGTGATGAGCACTGATAGGCAGCACTGCTAGGTGGCACTGATTGGCACCATTGGTGGGCATTGATAGGTGGCACTGGCAGGGGCTACTGATTGTCACAGATGATGCAGAATTGCCTCTTCCTCTTCGGGCCCAATGTCCCTTGCACATAAGCCGTGATTGCCTTTTTTTATGCTCACGCTGTCAGCACAAGGAGAAAACAAAAACCATTACCCAGCTTTTGTTTACATCACGTGATCAGCTGTCATTGGCTGACAGCTGATCACATGGTAAAGGGCAGGTATCGGCCCCTTACTTGGATCTGTCACCACCCCAGTCTCAGTGACTCGGTGACCACAGCGCGCGCGCGAAGGGGAGGACGTTTATTGACGGACTCCCGGCAATTGAGGACCATGCTGTGGCCGTCGATCAGTTATAGCGCTGATCTCAAGTGATTAAAGAGGGTCTAAATGGGCCATTGACATGCATCACAATGTACATTGCACTCCAGCATTTTGCGGGTTACACCCCAAATTATTAGGTATTTTGGACTTTGGGGTTTATTTACCAAAGGCAAATCTACTTTGCACTACAAGTGCACTTGCTGGATATCTGAGGGGGACATGCAAGCAAACAAAAAAAACACCATCTTTGCTTTTACATGATTGGATGTTACAATCACCAGTGATCCCTCAGATTTTCAGCAGCTACACTTTTACTGCAGAGTGGATTTGTCTTTACTAAACCCCAAACTACCCAATGATTTGGGGTGTACACAACAAAGTGCTAGAGTGCAATTTGCTTAATGGGGACACTAGTTAGATTGATCTGTGTGCCCCCAAGAAAAGACATTGGTAGGGTTTTACCTTCACTTCCTGTTTAGCTGTGTGACAGGAAGTGAAGCCAATTTTACTAAAAGGGGACACAAAGCCCAACCTACAAAAAAAACCACAAGCAGGGGTTCTAACACTTACTTTGTTTCCCTCAAAATGCCCACAATTAGAATTGTATTGCCTTGAGCTATTTTTAAGTGCAGTGCTCTAAATCCGTGCTTCTCAAGTACCCCCAACAGGCCATGTTTGCAGGTTTTCCTTCATCTTGCACATGTGCTTTAAACCACAGTCAATGGTTTGGTATTTTGGACAGCAATTCTCCATAAGATAAATTCACAAAACATGTACTGTTGGGGGTACTTGAGGACTGAGGCTGAGAACCACTGCAGTAAAAAAGGAAAATTGAATACTTACCGCTCGGTATTTTTCATTTCCTGGTGACCATCCATGGCAGCACACAAAACATGCATATGCTAGCATGAAGGCACCAGGGTAGACAAATCACACCTGTTGTTTTGACATGCCAATCAGCTGTCACATTTGTTGCAAAGAAAACGCAAAACAAACCTCAAAACTTTTCATCAAATTTTATTGGTCAACAAAACAAAGAATAATAAAAATAAATAAATAAATAAACAGGGTCAATTTGAAACAGTTACAGACTCACAACATCTTGAGAAGGTTTTCGCAAAAAAATGCAGCACAGACAATTAAATCAAAGTGAACAAACGACAAACATTAACAACATCAAAATTATTTCAGGGGAACATTTCCCCCACACAAAAAAATACAATCCACAAAAGTAAACCAAACATCCTGTTTTGCAAAGACATAACAAATAAAATACATGTGTTACAAACTCGATAAGGACACCAAAATGTACATTTTGCCAGACGGGCACACACACACACGCTTGCCTCTTTTCAGGGCAAGGTAGAGAATGCTATCTGTGAGCTTTATATAACATAGGTTTGTGTGCTAATGAGGCAATTGAAAGCACATGCACAGTCCATGGAACACCCAAAATGCAAGTTCACCCAATGTAGAGACTGAACTTCAAAGTGGCTACACCTGTTAAAAATGTCCTTCAATTACTAACCCATAAAAACACTCTCTGAGCATGCCCAGAAATGTCCAGGTGCTGTTCACACACAAAAAGCACCAAAAAAAAAATAATCTAACAGGCTGGGCATGCTCAGAAGTAGTGATGAGCCGAACACCCCCGGGTTCGGTTCGCACCAGAACCCGCGAACGGACCGAAAGTTCGTACGAACATTAGAACCCTATTAAATACAATGGATGCGAACGTTCGAATTCTAAAGTGCTAATTATAACGACTATTATGCATGTTATTGTCCTAAAAAGGGTTTGGGAACCCGGGTTCTGCACCAGGGGACATGTATCAATGCAAAAAGAAGTTTTAAAAACGGTCGTTTTTCGGGAGCAGTCATTTTAATGATGCATAAAGTGAAAAAAAAAAAGTCAAATATTCCTTTAAATATCGTACCTGGGGGGTGTCTAAAGTATGCCTGTGAAGTGCCACGTGTTTCCCGTGTTTAGAACTGTCCCTGCACAAAATGACACTTCTAAAGGAAAAAAAAGCCATTTAAAACTGCTTGCGGCTTTAATGTAATGTCTGGTCCCGGTAATATGGATGAAAATCTTTAAGAAAAATGGCATAGCTACCCCATGACCCCCCCCCCCCTTACCCCAGCCCATTACCAGCCCCTTTGGGTCTTGTATGGATATTAAGGGGAACCCCGCACATAAAATAAAAAAGGCCCTATATACTCTGAACAGCCGTATACAGGCGGTGCATACAAGACAGGGACTGTAGGTTTGTTCTTATGTAGAATCTGTTTGTAATTTTGAACAGGTACATTGTTTAAGTGTAGCTCCAGCCCAAAAATCTATTTTTAAACTTTTTGGAAAACATAGGTAAGGGTTATCACCCCTGTAACATTTGTTTTGCTGTCTGTGCCCCTGTTCAGAACATTTCACCTCACTTTCCGTCCCAATGACAACTGTTTTTGAAATGTGGTGTTTTTCTTGAAACAAGGATTGGTGATAAAGCATCAGTACAGAGGAGACACCTTTCTCCCATATTAATTCTTACAGGAGAGAATTTTCCTTCCTAGGGGTAGATTTCCTCTCACTTCCTGTTGTCTTCTTGCGTTTGCAAGTAGGAGTCGTTTGTAAGTTGGATGTTTGAAAGTAGGGACCTGCCGTATATACTCTGCAGAAATAGGCCCCTTAGTTGTTGGTGTTGGCACAACACTGTAAGCACTCACAGTTACTCTTGGTTGGTGCTGGAACGCCCTGCTGTCAACTATTATATCAGGAATTGTAATTACATATAATTGTTGAACAGTGGTAGTAAAAATTGGGCCTTTGATGGTGGTGCTGGTGCCACAACACTGTAAGCCCTGACAGTTACTCTTGGTGGGTGCAGCAATGGGCCCTGCTGTGAATTATTAGATCAAGAATTGTAATTGCATGCCCCTGTTGAACAGGGGCTGAAAAATTGGGCCTTTCGTGGTGGTGGTGGTGGTGGTGGTGTTGCCACAACACTGTAAGCCCTCAGAGTTACTCTTGGTGGGTGCAGGAATGGGCCCTGCTGTGAATTATTAGATCAAGAATTGTAATTACATGCCCCTTTTGAACAGGGGCTGAAAAATTGGGCCTTTCGTGGTGGTGGTGGTGGTGGCGTTGCCACAACACTGTAAGCCCTCAGAGTTACTCTTGGTGGGTGCAGCAATGGGCCCTGCTGTGAATTATTAGATCAAGAATTGTAATTGCATGCCCCTGTTGAACAGGGGCTGAAAAATTGGGCCTTTCGTGGTGGTGGTGGTGGTGGTGGTGTTGCCACAACACTGTAAGCCTTTAGAGTTACTCTTGGTGGGTGCAGGAATGGGCCCTGCTGTGAATTATTAGATCAAGAATTGTAATTACATGCCCCTGTTGAACAGGGGCTGAAAAATTGGGCCTTAGGCACTGGTGGCACAACACTGCAACCCCTCACAGATACTGTACTTGGAGCACAGCAATGAGCCCTGTTGCAAAGTATTGCTTCAAAAATTGTAATTACACGCCCCTGTTAAACAGGGGCTGAAAAATTGGGCCTTAGGCACTGGTGGCACAACACTGCAACCCCTCACAGATACTGTACTTGGAGCACAGCAATGAGCCCTGTTGCAAAGTATTGCTTCAAAAATTGTAATTACACGCCCCTGTTAAACAGGGGCTGAAAAATTGGGCGTTAGGCACTGGTGGCGGCACCCATAAACAAAAATGATCTTCCAAGCTATCATCATCAATCGTATCATTGAGGACTCGGAGGAGGAGGATAGCCAGTCAACATAACAGCACAGGCACTCAGCATCAGCATCAGTCTTGAAGGGATGTGACATGTTAAAATCAATTAGTCTGTTATATCAGCATCAGGTGTGTGGTAGCTGGTGGTGATCCAAGACTGGTTCATCTTGATGAAAGTCAGTCGATCAACCGAGTCGGTGGACAGGCGCACCCTGTGATCCGTGACAAATCCTCCAGCAGCACTGAATGTGCGTTCCGAAAGAACGCTGGATGCAGGACAGGCCAGTAGCTCAATTGCATACTGTGCAAGCTCTGGCCAGTGATCCATCCTCAAGACCCAGTAAGCCAGAGGATTTTCGGTGGGGAAGGTGTCCAAGTCTGACCTTGCCCCTAGATATTCCTGCACCATGTTTATCAGACGCTGGCGATGGTTGCTGGAACCGATCATACTTTGGGGCTGCGGACTAAAGAATTGTCTGAACGCATCGGTCAGACGGCCACCTTCCCCACCACTCCTTCTTTGACTGGCCGAAGCCTCAGCAACTCGTTGTCCAGGACCAGGAGTTTGTAACCTCCCAGTCTCTGGGAACGCGTTGCACAGACCTTTCTGCAAGGCCTCCCGGAGTTGTCTCATCCTCTGCTCCCTCTGCGACGGTAACATAAGGTCCACAACCTTACCCTTGTACCGTGGATCAAGGAGAGTGGCCAGCCAGTAGTGATGAGCCGAACACCCCCGGGTTCGGTTCGCACCAGAACCCGCGAACGGACCGAAAGTTCGAACGAACATTAGAACCCTATTAAATACAATGGATGCGAACGTTCGAATTCTAAAGTGCTAATTATAACAACTATTATGCATGTTATTGTCCTAAAAAGGGTTTGGGAACCCGGGTTCTGCACCAGGGGACATGTATCAATGCAAAAAGAAGTTTTAAAAACGGTCGTTTTTCGGGAGCAGTCATTTTAATGATGCATAAAGTGAAAAAAAAAAAGTCAAATATTCCTTTAAATATCGTACCTGGGGGGTGTCTAAAGTATGCCTGTGAAGTGCCACGTGTTTCCCGTGTTTAGAACTGTCCCTGCACAAAATGACACTTCTAAAGGAAAAAAAAGCCATTTAAAACTGCTTGCGGCTTTAATGTAATGTCTGGTCCCGGTAATATGGATGAAATTCTTTAAGAAAAATGGCATAGCTACCCCATGACCCCCCCCCTACCCCAGCCCATTACCAGCCCCTTTGGGTCTTGTATGGATATTAAGGGGAACCCCGCACATAAAATAAAAAAGGCCCTATATACTCTGAACAGCCCTATACAGGCGGTGCATACAAGACAGGGACTGTAGGTTTGTTCTTATGTAGAGTCTGTTTGTAATTTTGAACAGGTACATTGTTGAAGTGTAGCTCCAGACCAAAAATCTATTTTTAAACTTTTTGGAAAACATAGGTAAGGGTTATCACCCCTGTAACATTTGTTTTGCTGTCTGTGCCCCTGTTCAGAACATTTCACCTCACTTTCCGTCCCAATGACAACTGTTTTTGAAATGTGGTGTTTTTCTTGAAACAAGGATTGGTGATAAAGCATCAGTACAGAGGAGACACCTTTCTCCCATATTTATTCTTACAGGAGAGAATTTTCCTTCCTAGTGGTAGATTTCCTCTCACTTCCTGTTGTCTTCTTGCGTTTGCAAGTAGGAGTCGTTTGTAAGTTGGATGTTTGAAAGTAGGGACCTGCCGTATATACTCTGCAGAAATAGGCCCCTTAGTTGTTGGTGTTGGCACAACACTGTAAGCACTCACAGTTACTCTTGGTTGGTGCTGGAACGCCCTGCTGTCAACTATTATATCAGGAATTTTAATTACATATAATTGTTGAACAGTGGTAGTAAAAATTGGGCCTTTGATGGTGGTGCTGGTGCCACAACACTGTAAGCCCTGACAGTTACTCTTGGTGGGTGCAGCAATGGGCCCTGCTGTGAATTATTAGATCAAGAATTGTAATTACATGCCCCTGTTGAACAGGGGCTGAAAAATTGGGCCTTAGGCACTGGTGGCACAACACTGCAACCCCTCACAGATACTGTACTTGGAGCACAGCAATGAGCCCTGTTGCAAAGTATTGCTTCAAAAATTGTAATGACACGCCCCTGTTAAACAGGGGCTGAAAAATTGGGCCTTAGGCACTGGTGGCACAACACTGCAACTCCTCACAGATACTGTACTTGGAGCACACCAATGAGCCCTGTTGCAAAGTATTGCTTCAAAAATTGTAATGACACGCCCCTGTTAAACAGGGGCTGAAAAATTGGGCCTTAGGCACTGGTGGCACAACACTGCAACTCCTCACAGATACTGTACTTGGAGCACAGCAATGAGCCCTGTTGCAAAGTATTGCTTCAAAAATTGTAATTACACGCCCCTGTTAAACAGGGGCTGAAAAATTGGGCGTTAGGCACTGGTGGCGGCACCCATAAACAAAAATGATCTTACAAGCTATCATCATCAATCGTATCATTGAGGACTCGGAGGAGGAGGATAGCCAGTCAACATAACAGCACAGGCACTCAGCATCAGCATCAGTCTTGAAGGGATGTGACATGTTAAAATCAATTAGTCTGTTATATCAGCATCAGGTGTGTGGTAGCTGGTGGTGATCCAAGACTGGTTCATCTTGATGAAAGTCAGTCGATCAACCGAGTCGGTGGACAGGCGCACCCTGTGATCCGTGACAAATCCTCCAGCAGCACTGAATGTGCGTTCCGAAAGAACGCTGGATGCAGGACAGGCCAGTAGCTCAATTGCATACTGTGCAAGCTCTGGCCAGTGATCCATCCTCAAGACCCAGTAAGCCAGAGGATTTTCGGTGGGGAAGGTGTCCAAGTCTGACCTTGCCCCTAGATATTCCTGCACCATGTTTATCAGACGCTGGCGATGGTTGCTGGAACCGATCATACTTTGGGGCTGCGGACTAAAGAATTGTCTGAACGCATCGGTCAGACGGCCACCTTCCCCACCGCTCCTTCTTTGACTGGCCGAAGCCTCAGCAACTCGTTGTCCAGGACCAGGAGTTTGCAACCTCCCAGTCTCTGGGAACGCGTTGCACAGACCTTTCTGCAAGGCCTCCCGGAGTTGTCTCATCCTCTGCTCCCTCTGCGACGGTAACATAAGGTCCGCAACCTTACCCTTGTACCGTGGATCAAGGAGAGTGGCCAGCCAGTAATGGTCCCTCTCCTTGATCCGAAGAATACGAGGATCCTTCCGCAGACTTTGCAGGATCAGGGAGGCCATGCAGCGTAGGTTTGCTGAGGCATTCGCTCCGGAGTCCTCTGGGTCACTAAGGACGACATGATCCGCAGCCACCTCCTCCCAGCCACGTACAAGTCCACTGGTTTCTTGGGACTGTAAATCATCCCTAAAAGACTGCTGCTGATGATGCTGAGTGCCAGCCTCCACCTCCATGCTGACACAATCCTCCTCCTCCTCCTCCTCCTCCTCCTCTTCCTGTGCGATGGGTGGGACAGAAGGAACACTGTCTGGGTAAAGGGGGCCTTGAGAGGCAAGGAAGTCCTCCTCTTCCTGCCTCTGTTCTGCCTCAAGTGCCCTGTCCATTATTCCACGCAGCGTGTGCTCCAACAGGTGGACAAGAGGTACAGTGTCACTGATGCATGCACTGTCACTGCTCACCATCCTCGTGGCCTCCTCAAATGGTGCCAGGACAGTGCATGCATCCCTGATCATGCCCCACTGGCGTGGAGAAAAAAAACCAAGCTCCCCTGACCCTGTCCTGGTGCCGTAGTCGCACAGGTACTCATTGATGGCCCTCTGCTGCGTGTGCAGCCGCTGCAGCATGGCCAACGTTGAGTTCCACCTGGTGGGCATGTCACATATAAGGCGGTTCTTGGGCAGGTTCAACTCCTTTTGCAGCTCAGCCAGGCGAGCACTGGCATTATAAGATCTGCGGAAATGCACACAGACTTTCCTGGCCTGCCTCAGGACATCCTGTAAGCCCGGGTACCTGCCCAAGAAGCGCTGCACCACCAGGTTAAGGACGTGAGCCACACAGGGCACATGGGTCAGTTGTCCCTGTCGGAGGGCGGAGAGGAGGTTGGTGCCATTGTCGCAAACCACCATTCCTGGCTTAAGCTGGCGTGGCGTCAACCACCTCTCGGCCTGGCCCTGCAGAGCAGACAGGACCTCTGCCCCAGTGTGGCTTCTGTCCCCCAAACACACCAGCGCAAGCACGGCATGGCATCTTTTTGCCTGCGTACTTGCGTAGCCCCGTGAACGGCTACGGAGCACCGCTGGTTCATAGGACAAACCACAGGAAGAGGCCATGGAGGAAGAAGAAGAGGAGGGGGTGGAGGAGAGAGGTGTGTCACAACCAGTAGTAGCATTTTGGAGGCGTGGCGGTGGGACAACCTCCAACACTACTGCACCTTGTCCTGAATCCTTCCCAGCTGCCAAAAGAGTGACCCAATGGGCCGTGAAAGAAAGGTAACGTCCCTGTCCATGCCTGCTGGACCATGAGTCAGCGGTAATATGCACCTTACCGCTGACCGCCCTGTCCAGCGAGGCCAAGACATTGCCTTCCACATGCCGGTAGAGAGCCGGAATAGCCTTCCGTGAGAAAAAGTGGCGTTTGGGAACCTGCCACTGAGGAACTGCACATTGCACAAACTCACGGAAGGGGGCCGAGTCTACCAACTGAAAAGGCAGCAGTTGAAGCGCTAGCAATTTAGCCAAGCTAGCATTCAACCGCTGGGCATGTGGATGGCTGGGAGTGAACTTCTTTCGACGGTCCAGCAGCTGGGGCAGGGAAATTTGCCTGCTAGAATCGGACGTCGGTGTACTGCTAGCAGAGTGGGCGCAAGTACTTGGCTGTGACACACCTAATTCTACACCTTCATTCCTCTCAGTGCATGTTTCAGAGAGGACTGAAGTTATAGTGGGGTTGGAGATCCCAGCTGATGCGGTGCAAGGAGAGGTCCGCTTTGTTCTTTGGTGTGGGTCTTTGAGATAGGCTTGCCAACGAGCTGCATGGCAGGTCAACATATGTCTGGTCAGGCATGTGGTACCCAAGCGGCTGATGTTTTGGCCACGCGATATACGCTTGAGACATATGTTGCAAACAGCAGCTGTGCGATCTGATGCACTAGCCTCAAAAAAGGCCCACACCAAAGAACTTTTTGAATGACGGGCAGAGGCAGCGCCCTGCACAGGCGGAGCTCTGCGGTGTGATTCCGTCGGTGTACTGCCCTTACGCTGGCCACCAAAGGGCATCCTGCCTCGTTGGAGATGTGCCTCCTCCTCATCCTCCTCCTCCTCCTCTCTCCTATTAGGCACCCACGTGGAGTCAGTGACCTCATCATCCCCTCCCTCCTCATCACTGGAGCCAATCTGGCAGTATGCTGCAGCTGCTGGAACATGACTGCCAGATTGGTGTCCTTCTTGAGCATCCCCTCTGTCTGCTCTCACGCTACTGCCTTCCTCTAGCTGGGTTTCATCATCAGACCCTTCGAAACGCTGGGCATCCTCCTGGAGCATGTACCCAACACTGTGCTGAAACAGTTCGGGGGACTCCTCAGGAGGAGGACATGGTGGGTCTAGGGAAGGAGTGACTGATGATTTGTCTGACATTGATACCAGGGAAGACGACGCTTTGGCAGCTGCTTTTCCAGTACCCTGAGCCTGGGTGAGAGAGGATGAGGAGGAGGAGGAGGGCTTGGTCATCCACTCTACCAAGTCTTCGGCATGATGTGGCTCAACATGTCCAGCTGCCGAAAAGAAGGACAAGCGTGTCCCATGGCCATGTGCTGATGACAATGCACCGCGTCCACGACCAGCACTGTTGCCCCCAGACACAGAGCCTGCTTGCCCTCTTTTAATGCCTCCTGACTGTCTGCCTCTCCTTGTTTGCCTTCCAGACATTCTAATAGATGGCCTGCAGGGAGATGGGAAAAAAGCAATAAGGGCTACCTTCAGGTGTCCTTCTCTGTCCCTTGAAACAAGGACTTTCACAGTGAAAGAAACTGACACTCTCCCTACCTACAGTTTTCTGTCCCTAGAAAAAATGTTTTTTTTAATCACAATATAGCACAAGGACAATTCACTCACTGTCCTTACAGGTCCCTGGAAACAAGGACTTGCAGAGTGAAAGAAAAAAAACACTCTCCCTACCTACAGTTTTCTGTCCCTAGAAAAAATGTTTTTTTTAATCACAATATAGCACAAGGACAATTCACTCACTGTCCTTACAGGTCCCTGGAAACAAGGACTTGCAGAGTGAAAGAAAAAAAACACTCTCCCTACCTACAGTTTTCTGTCCCTAGAAAAAATGTTTTTTTTAATCACAATATAACACAAGGACAATTCACTCACTGTCCTTACAGGTCCCTGGAAACAAGGACTTGCAGAGTGAAATAAACTGACACTCTCCCTACCTACAGTTTTCTGTCCCTAGAATAAATGTTTTTTTTAAGCACAATATAGCACAAGGACAATTCACTCACTGTCCTTACAGGTCCCTGGAAACAAGGACTTGCAGAGTGAAAGAAAAAAAACACTCTCCCTACCTACAGTTTTCTGTCCCTAGAAAAAATGTTTTTTTTAAGCACAATATAGCACAAGGACAATTCACTCACTGTCCTTACAGGTCCCTGGAAACAAGGACTTGCAGAGTGAAATAAACTGACACTCTCCCTACCTACAGTTTTCTGTCCCTAGAATAAATGTTTTTTTTAAGCACAATATAGCACAAGGACAATTCACTCACTGTCCTTACAGGTCCCTGGAAACAAGGACTTGCAGAGTGAAAGAAAAAAAACACTCTCCCTACCTACAGTTTTCTGTCCCTAGAAAAAATGTTTTTTTTAATCACAATATAGCACAAGGACAATTCACTCACTGTCCTTACAGGTCCCTGGAAACAAGGACTTGCAGAGTGAAATAAACTGACACTCTCCCTACCTACAGTTTTCTGTCCCTAGAATAAATGTTTTTTTTAATCACAATATAGCACAAGGACAATTCACTCACTGTCCTTCCAGGTCCCTGGAAACAAGGACTTGCAGAGTGAAATAAACTGACACTCTCCCTACCTACAGTTTTCTGTCCCTAGAATAAATGTTTTTTTTAAGCACAATATAGCACAAGGACAATTCACTCACTGTCCTTACAGGTCCCTGGAAACAAGGACTTGCAGAGTGAAAGAAAAAAAACACTCTCCCTACCTACAGTTTTCTGTCCCTAGAAAAAATGTTTTTTTTAAGCACAATATAGCACAAGGACAATTCACTCACTGTCCTTACAGGTCCCTGGAAACAAGGACTTGCAGAGTGAAAGAAAAAAAACACTCTCCCTACCTACAGTTTTCTGTCCCTAGAAAAAATTTTTTTTTAATCACAATATAGCACAAGGACAATTCACTCACTGTCCTTCCAGGTCCCTGGAAACAAGGACTTGCAGAGTGAAATAAACTGACACTCTCCCTACCTACAGTTTTCTGTCCCTAGAATAAATGTTTTTTTTAAGCACAATATAGCACAAGGACAATTCACTCACTGTCCTTACAGGTCCCTGGAAACAAGGACTTGCAGAGTGAAAGAAAAAAAACACTCTCCCTACCTACAGTTTTCTGTCCCTAGAAAAAATGTTTTTTTTAATCACAATATAGCACAAGGACAATTCACTCACTGTCCTTACAGGTCCCTGGAAACAAGGACTTGCAGAGTGAAAGAAAAAAAACACTCTCCCTACCTACAGTTTTCTGTCCCTAGAAAAAATGTTTTTTTTAATCACAATATAACACAAGGACAATTCACTCACTGTCCTTCCAGGTCCCTGGAAACAAGGACTTGCAGAGTGAAATAAACTGACACTCTCCCTACCTACAGTTTTCTGTCCCTAGAATAAATGTTTTTTTTAAGCACAATATAGCACAAGGACAATTCACTCACTGTCCTTACAGGTCCCTGGAAACAAGGACTTGCAGAGTGAAAGAAAAAAAACACTCTCCCTACCTACAGTTTTCTGTCCCTAGAAAAAATGTTTTTTTTAATCACAATATAGCACAAGGACAATTCACTCACTGTCCTTACAGGTCCCTGGAAACAAGGACTTGCAGAGTGAAATAAACTGACACTCTCCCTACCTACAGTTTTCTGTCCCTAGAATAAATGTTTTTTTTAAGCACAATATAGCACAAGGACAATTCACTCACTGTCCTTACAGGTCCCTGGAAACAAGGACTTGCAGAGTGAAAGAAAAAAAACACTCTCCCTACCTACAGTTTTCTGTCCCTAGAAAAAATGTTTTTTTTAATCACAATATAGCACAAGGACAATTCACTCACTGTCCTTACAGGTCCCTGGAAACAAGGACTTGCAGAGTGAAAGAAAAAAAACACTCTCCCTACCTACAGTTTTCTGTCCCTAGAAAAAATGTTTTTTTTAATCACAATATAACACAAGGACAATTCACTCACTGTCCTTCCAGGTCCCTGGAAACAAGGACTTGCAGAGTGAAATAAACTGACACTCTCCCTACCTACAGTTTTCTGTCCCTAGAATAAATGTTTTTTTTAATCACAATATAACACAAGGACAATTCACTCACTGTCCTTCCAGGTCCCTGGAAACAAGGACTTGCAGAGTGAAATAAACTGACACTCTCCCTACCTACAGTTTTCTGTCCCTAGAATAAATGTTTTTTTTAAGCACAATATAGCACAAGGACAATTCACTCACTGTCCTTACAGGTCCCTGGAAACAAGGACTTGCAGAGTGAAAAAAAAAAAACACTCTCCCTACCTACAGTTTTCTGTCCCTAGAAAAAATGTTTTTTTTAATCACAATATAGCACAAGGACAATTCACTCACTGTCCTTACAGGTCCCTGGAAACAAGGACTTGCAGAGTGAAATAAACTGACACTCTCCCTACCTACAGTTTTCTGTCCCTAGAATAAATGTTTTTTTTAATCACAATATAGCACAAGGACAATTCACTCACTGTCCTTCCAGGTCCCTGGAAACAAGGACTTGCAGAGTGAAATAAACTGACACTCTCCCTACCTACAGTTTTCTGTCCCTAGAATAAATGTTTTTTTTAAGCACAATATAGCACAAGGACAATTCACTCACTGTCCTTACAGGTCCCTGGAAACAAGGACTTGCAGAGTGAAAGAAAAAAAACACTCTCCCTACCTACAGTTTTCTGTCCCTAGAAAAAATGTTTTTTTTAAGCACAATATAGCACAAGGACAATTCACTCACTGTCCTTACAGGTCCCTGGAAACAAGGACTTGCAGAGTGAAAGAAAAAAAACACTCTCCCTACCTACAGTTTTCTGTCCCTAGAAAAAATGTTTTTTTTAATCACAATATAGCACAAGGACAATTCACTCACTGTCCTTACAGGTCCCTGGAAACAAGGACTTGCAGAGTGAAAGAAACTGACACTGTCCCTACCTACAGTTTTCTGTCCCTAGAATAAATGTTTTTTTTAAGCACAATATAGCACAAGGAGAATTCACTCACTGTCCTTCCAGGTCCCTGGAAACAAGGACTTGCAGAGTGAAATAAACTGACACTCTCCCTACCTACAGTTTTCTGTCCCTAGAATAAATGTTTTTTTTAAGCACAATATAGCACAAGGACAATTCACTCACTGTCCTTACAGGTCCCTGGAAACAAGGACTTGCAGAGTGAAAGAAACTGACACTCTCCCTACCTACAGTTTTCTGTCCCTAGAATAAATGTTTTTTTAAGCACAATATAGCACAAGGACAATTCACTCACTGTCCTTCCAGGTCCCTGGAAACAAGGACTTGCAGAGTGAAAGAAACTGACACTGTCCCTACCTACAGTTTTCTGTCCCTAGAATAAATGTTTTTTTTAAGCACACTATAGCACAAGCACAAAACACACTGACACTCTCCCTACCTATCCTTCTCTTTCCCTAAACTAAAGGAATCCAGGTTAAGCAAGAAAGAAATAACAGTCACTGTCCCTGCCTATGCTGCTCTATCCCTGCTCCGGAACACACTACACTAGGCCGCCGTGCTGGCGGCCTTTTATAGTGTGGGGCGTGTACTAAACACCCTCAGCAATAATTGGCCACAGGCATCCTGCCTGTGGCCAATCATTGCTCTCCTCGCTGCCGGCGCTGTGATTGGCCAAGCATGCGGGGTCACAGTGCATGCTTGGCCAATCACAGCGCCTGGATGACACTGCGATGGCGTAGTGCATTGTGGGCCGTTCGCGTCACTCGAATTTGGCGCGAACGGCCCAAATCGTTCGATCTTCGTCGAACGATCGAACAGCCGATGTTCGAGTCGAACGTATGTTCGACTCGAACACGAAGCTCATCCCTACCAGCCAGTAATGGTCCCTCTCCTTGATCCGAAGAATACGAGGATCCTTCCGCAGACTTTGCAGGATCAGGGAGGCCATGCAGCGTAGGTTAGCTGAGGCATTCGGTCCGGAGTCCTCTGGGTCACTAAGGACGACATGATCCGCAGCCACCTCCTCCCAGCCACGTACAAGTCCACGGGTTTCTTGGGACTGTAAATCATCCCTAAAAGACTGCTGCTGTTGATGCTGCTGAGTGCCAGGCTCCACCTCCATGATGACACAATCCTCCTCCTCCTCCTCCTCCTCTTCCTGTGCGATGGGTGGGACAGAAGGAACACTGTCTGGGTAAAGGGGGCCTTGAGAGGCAAGGAAGTCCTCCTCTTCCTGCCTCTGTTCTGCCTCAAGTGCCCTGTCCATTATTCCACGCAGCGTGTGCTCCAACAGGTGGACAAGAGGTACAGTGTCACTGATGCATGCACTGTCACTGCTCACCATCCTCGTGGCCTCCTCAAATGGTGCCAGGACAGTGCATGCATCCCTGATCATGCCCCACTGGCGTGGAGAAAAAAAACCAAGCTCCCCTGACCCTGTCCTGGTGCCGTAGTCCCACAGGTACTCATTGATGGCCCTCTGCTGCGTGTGCAGCCGCTGCAGCATGGCCAACGTTGAGTTCCACCTGGTGGGCATGTCACATATAAGGCGGTTCTTGGGCAGGTTCAACTCCTTTTGCAGCTCAGCCAGGCGAGCACTGGCATTATAAGATCTGCGGAAATGCACACAGACTTTCCTGGCCTGCCTCAGGACATCCTGTAAGCCCGGGTACCTGCCCAAGAACCGCTGCACCACCAGGTTAAGGACGTGAGCCACACAGGGCACATGGGTCAGTTGTCCCTGTCGGAGGGCGGAGAGGAGGTTGGTGCCATTGTCGCAAACCACCATTCCTGGCTTAAGCTGGCGTGGCGTCAACCACCTCTCGGCCTGGCCCTGCAGAGCAGACAGGACCTCTCCCCCAGTGTGGCTTCTGTCCCCCAAACACACCAGCGCAAGCACGGCATGGCATCTTTTTGCCTGCGTACTTGCGTAGCCCCTTGAACGCCTACGGAGCACCGCTGGTTCAGAGGACAAAGCACAGGAAGAGGCCATGGAGGAAGAAGAAGAGGAGGGGGTGGAGGAGAGAGGTGTGTCACAACCAGTAGTAGCATTTTGGAGGCGTGGCGGTGGAACAACCTCCAACACTACTGCACCTTGTCCTGCATCCTTCCCAGCTGCCAAAAGAGTGACCCAATGGGCCGTGAAAGAAAGGTAACGTCCCTGTCCATGCCTGCTGGACCATGAGTCAGTGGTAATATGCACCTTACCGCTGACCGCCCTGTCCAGCGAGGCCAAGACATTGCCTTCCACATGCCGGTAGAGAGCCGGAATAGCCTTCCGTGAGAAAAAGTGGCGTTTGGGAACCTGCCACTGAGGAACCGCACATTGCACAAACTCACGGAAGGGGGCCGAGTCTACCAACTGAAAAGGCAGCAGTTGAAGCGCTAGCAATTTAGCCAAGCTAGCATTCAACCGCTGGGCATGTGGATGGCTGGGAGTGAACTTCTTTCGACGGTCCAGCAGCTGGGGCAGGGAAATTTGCCTGCTAGAATCGGACGTCGGTGTACTGCTAGCAGAGTGGCCGCAAGTACTTGGCTGTGACACACCTAATTCTACACCTTCATTCCTCTCAGTGCATGTTTCAGAGAGGACTGAAGTTATAGTGGGGTTGGAGATCCCAGCTGATGCGGTGCAAGGAGAGGTCCGCTTTGTTCTTTGGTGTGGGTCTTTGAGGTAGGCTTGCCAACGAGCTGCATGGCAGGTCAACATATGTCTGGTCAGGCATGTGGTACCCAAGCGGCTGATGTTTTGGCCACGCGATATACGCTTGAGACATATGTTGCAAACAGCAGCTGTGCGATCTGATGCACTAGCCTCAAAAAAGGCCCACACCAAAGAACTTTTTGAATGACGGGCAGAGGCAGCGCCCTGCACAGGCGGAGCTCTGCGGTGTGATTCCGTCGGTGTACTGCCCTTACGCTGGCCACCAAAGGGCATCCTGCCTCGTTGGAGATGTGCCTCCTCCTCATCCTCCTCCTCCTCCTCTCTCCTATTAGGCACCCACGTGGAGTCAGTGACCTCATCATTCCCTCCCTCCTCATCACTGGAGCCAATCTGGCAGTATGCTGCAGCTGCTGGAACATGACAGCCAGATTGGTGTCCTTCTTGAGCATCCCCTCTGTCTGCTCTCACGCTACTGCCTTCCTCTAGCTGGGTTTCATCATCAGACCCTTCGAAACGCTGGGCATCCTCCTGGAGCATGTACCCAACACTGTGCTCAAACAGTTCGGGGGACTCCTCAGGAGGAGGACATGGTGGGTCTAGGGAAGGAGTGACTGATGATGAGTCTGACATTGATACCAGGGAAGAGGACGCTTTGGCAGCTGCTTTGCCAGTACCCTGAGCCTGGGTGAGAGAGGATGAGGAGGAGGAGGGCTTGGTCATCCACTCTACCAAGTCTTCGGCATGATGTGGCTCAACATGTCCAGCTGCCGAAAAGAAGGACAAGCGTGTCCCATGGCCATGTGCTGATGACAATGCACCGCGTCCACGACCAGCACTGTTGCCCCCAGACACAGAGCCTGCTTGCCCTCTTTTATTGCCTCCTGACTGTCTGCCTCTCCTTGTTTGCCTTCCAGACATTCTAATGGATGGCCTGCAGGGAGATGTGAAAAAAAGCAATAAGGGCTACCTTCAGGTGTCCTTCTCTGTCCCTTTACTTAAGGATTTCTAAATATGGTTGAGGATGACTGCTTTCGCACAGAATAGCACAATGACAATTTCCCTGACTGTCCAAAAAACAAGGATTTCAAAGATGGTTGATGAGGAATGCTTTAGCACAGTATAGCACAATGAGAATTTCCCTCACTGTCCTTCCCTGTCCCTACAAACAAGGTTTAGCACAGTAAAACACACTGACACTCTCCCTACCTATAGTTTTCTGTCCCTATAAAAAATTTTTTTTTTAAAGATGGTTGATGAGGAATGCTTTAGCACAGTATAGCACAATGAGAATTTCCCTCACTGTCCTTCCCTGTCCCTACAAACAAGGTTTAGCACAGTAAAACACACTGACACTCTCCCTACCTATAGTTTTCTGTCCCTATAAAAAATTTTTTTTTTAAAGATGGTTGATGAGGAATGCTTTAGCACAGTATAGCACAATGAGAATTTCCCTCACTGTCCTTCCCTGTCCCTACAAACAAGGTTTAGCACAGTAAAACACACTGACACTCTCCCTACCTATAGTTTTCTGTCCCTATATTTATTTTTTTTTTAAAGATGGTTGATGAGGAATGCTTTAGCACAGTATAGCACAATGAGAATTTCCCTCACTGTCCTTCCCTGTCCCTACAAACAAGGTTTAGCACAGTAAAAAACACTGACACTCTCCCTACCTATAGTTTTCTGTCCCTATAAAAAATATTTTTTTTAAAGATGGTTGATGAGGAATGCTTTAGCACAGTATAGCACAATGAGAATTTCCCTCACTGTCCTTCCCTGTCCCTACAAACAAGGTTTAGCACAGTAAAACACACTGACACTCTCCCTACCTATAGTTTTCTGTCCCTATAAAAATTTTTTTTTTAAAGATGGTTGATGAGGAATGCTTTAGCACAGTATAGCACAATGAGAATTTCCCTCACTGTCCTTCCCTGTCCCTACAAACAAGGTTTAGCACAGTAAAACACACTGACACTCTCCCTACCTATAGTTTTCTGTCCCTATAAAAAAAAAATTTTTTAAAGATGGTTGATGAGGAATGCTTTAGCACAGTATAGCACAATGAGAATTTCCCTCACTGTCCTTCCCTGTCCCTACAAACAAGGTTTAGCACAGTAAAACACACTGACACTCTCCCTACCTATAGTTTTCTGTCCCTATAAAAAATGTTTTTTTTTAAAGATGGTTGATGAGGAATGCTTTAGCACAGTATAGCACAATGAGAATTTCCCTCACTGTCCTTCCCTGTCCCTACAAACAAGGTTTAGCACAGTAAAACACACTGACACTCTCCCTACCTATAGTTTTCTGTCCCTATAAAAAAAATTTTTTTTTAAAGATGGTTGATGAGGAATGCTTTAGCACAGTATAGCACAATGAGAATTTCCCTCACTGTCCTTCCCTGTCCCTACAAACAAGGTTTAGCACAGTAAAACACACTGACACTCTCCCTACCTATAGTTTTCTGTTCCTATAAATTTTTTTTTTAAAAGATGGTTGATGAGGAATGCTTTAGCACAGTATAGCACAAAGAGAATTTCCCTCACTGTCCTTCCCTGTCCCTACAAACAAGGTTTAGCACAGTAAAACACACTGACACTCTCCCTACCTATAGTTTTCTGTCCCTATAAAAAAATCTTTTTTTTAAAGATGGTTGATGAGGAATGCTTTAGCACAGTATAGCACAATGAGAATTTCCCTCACTGTCCTTCCCTGTCCCTACAAACAAGGTTTAGCACAGTAAAACACACTGACACTCTCCCTACCTATAGTTTTCTGTCCCTATAATTTTTTTTTTTTTAAAGATGGTTGATGAGGAATGCTTTAGCACAGTATAGCACAATGAGAATTTCCCTCACTGTCCTTCCCTGTCCCTACAAACAAGGTTTAGCACAGTAAAAAACACTGACACTCTCCCTACCTATAGTTTTCTGTCCCTATAAAAAATTTTTTTTTTAAAGATGGTTGATGAGGAATGCTTTAGCACAGTATAGCACAATGAGAATTTCCCTCACTGTCCTTCCCTGTCCCTACAAACAAGGTTTAGCACAGTAAAACACACTGACACTCTCCCTACCTATAGTTTTCTGTCCCTATAAAAAAATTTTTTTTTAAAGATGGTTGATGAGGAATGCTTTAGCACAGTATAGCACAATGAGAATTTCCCTCACTGTCCTTCCCTGTCCCTACAAACAAGGTTTAGCACAGTAAAACACACTGACACTCTCCCTACCTATAGTTTTCTGTCCCTATAAAAAATTTTTTTTTAAAGTTGGTTGATGAGGAATGCTTTAGCACAGTATAGCACAATGAGAATTTCCCTCACTGTCCTTCCCTGTCCCTACAAACAAGGTTTAGCACAGTAAAACACACTGACACTCTCCCTACCTATAGTTTTCTGTCCCTATAAAAAATTTTTTTTTTAAAGATGGTTGATGAGGAATGCTTTAGCACAGTATAGCACAATGAGAATTTCCCTCACTGTCCTTCCCTGTCCCTACAAACAAGGTTTAGCACAGTAAAGCACACTGACACTCTCCCTACCTATAGTTTTCTGTCCCTATAAAAAAATGTTTTTAAAGATGGTTGATGAGGAATGCTTTAGCACAGTATAGCACAATGAGAATTTCCCTCACTGTCCTTCCCTGTCCCTACAAACAAGGTTTAGCACAGTAAAACACACTGACACTCTCCCTACCTATAGTTTTCTGTCCCTATAAAACATTTTTTTTAAAGATGGTTGATGAGGAATGCTTTAGCACAGTATAGCACAATGAGAATTTCCCTCACTGTCCTTCCCTGTCCCTACAAACAAGGTTTAGCACAGTAAAACACACTGACACTCTCCCTACCTATAGTTTTCTGTCCCTATAAAAAAATATTTTTTTTAAAGATGGTTGATGAGGAATGCTTTAGCACAGTATAGCACAATGAGAATTTCCCTCACTGTCCTTCCCTGCCCCTACAAACAAGGTTTAGCACAGTAAAACACACTGACACTCTCCCTACCTATAGTTTTCTGTCCCTATAAAAAATTGTTTTTTTAAAGATGGTTGATGAGGAATGCTTTAGCACAGTATAGCACAATGAGAATTTCCCTCACTGTCCTTCCCTGTCCCTACAAACAAGGTTTAGCACAGTAAAACACACTGACACTCTCCCTACCTATAGTTTCTGTCCCTATAAAAAAATGTTTTTAAAGATGGTTGATGAGGAATGCTTTAGCACAGTATAGCACAATGAGAATTTCCCTCACTGTCCTTCCCTGTCCCTACAAACAAGGTTTAGCACAGTAAAACAGACTGACACTCTCCCTACCTATAGTTTTCTGTCCCTATAAAAAAATATTTTTTTTAAAGATGGTTGATGAGGAATGCTTTAGCACAGTATAGCACAATGAGAATTTCCCTCACTGTCCTTCCCTGCCCCTACAAACAAGGTTTAGCACAGTAAAACACACTGACACTCTCCCTACCTATAGTTTTCTGTCCCTATAATTTTTTTTTTTTTAAAGATGGTTGATGAGGAATGCTTTAGCACAGTATAGCACAATGAGAATTTCCCTCACTGTCCTTCCCTGTCCCTACAAACAAGGTTTAGCACAGTAAAACACACTGACACTCTCCCTACCTATAGTTTTCTGTCCCTATAAAAAATTGTTTTTTTTAAAGATGGTTGATGAGGAATGCTTTAGCACAGTATAGCACAATGAGAATTTCCCTCACTGTCCTTCCCTGTCCCTACAAACAAGGTTTAGCACAGTAAAACACACTGACACTCTCCCTACCTATAGTTTCTGTCCCTATAAAAAAATGTTTTTAAAGATGGTTGATGAGGAATGCTTTAGCACAGTATAGCACAATGAGAATTTCCCTCACTGTCCTTCCCTGTCCCTACAAACAAGGTTTAGCACAGTAAAACAGACTGACACTCTCCCTACCTATCCTTCTCTTTCCCTAAACTAAAGGAATCCAGGTTAAGCAAGAAAAAAAAATGTCACTGTCCCTGCCTATGCTTCTCTTTCCCTGCTCCGGAACACACTACACTAGGCCGCCGTGCTGGCGGCCTTTTATAGTGTGGGGCGTGTACTAAACACCCTCAGCAATAATTGGCCACAGGCATCCTGCCTGTGGCCAATCATTGCTCTCCTCGCTGCCGGCGCTGTGATTGGCCAAGCATGCGGGGTCACAGTGCATGCTTGGCCAATCACAGCGCCTGGATGACACTGCGATGGCGTAGTGCATTGTGGGCCGCGAATTAGGCGCGAACGGCCCAAATCGTTCGTTGTTCGGCGAACGATCGAACAGCCGATGTTCGAGTCGAACGTATGTTCGACTCGAACACCGAGCTCATCCCTACTCAGAAGAACTCAAATGCAGCTAGCAGAAAATAACCCCCCCCCGTCCAAAATTAAGCACATCATCCAGCATGCTACAAAAATTAGGGATGGGACAATCACCCCCCCCCCTTACCAACAAATACCATTGCAGTCTATGGGAACTGACATGGTAATTTTGCTAGTCCCCACTTGGCTGGCTTATCTTCTAGTTATTGGCCTTAAAATGGGGGCCCAGGTCCCACCCTAAGAGACATATATCAATGTCACCAATTTGGACAACACCAAAAACAAAACAAGGAGAAGTGCCTTTAAATATGCCAAATTGCTTAAGGGCCATTTCCCACCACATGCAGTCCATTGCGTTTTTTATGCATCAAAAATGCATGGAAAGTTGGTTATATGGTTCTAAATGGCAGTGTTTGTTCCAGTTCCACAAAAAAAGTAGAACATGCTGCATTTTACCTGCACTGGACTGTACTGGAACGCAGCAAAACGCATCATAAACTCACTGAAACGCACAGGAACACACCTAAATGCACAAAAAACGCACTGGAACACACTTGTCCTTATCTATGGTTAATAAAAAAAGAGGGGTGAAAAAGAAACACTGGACTGCATCAAAAACGTACCAAAAATGCACTGGAACGCATCAAAAACGTGCATGCAGAAAGGCACCTGGAACGCATCCGGATTGCGTTTCTATGGTGTGAACTGGCCCTAGTTCACACCATAGAAACGCAGTCTGGATGCGTTCCAGGTGCTTTTCTGCATGCGCATTTTTGACACGTTACAGTGCATTTTTGATGCGTTTTTGATGCAGTCCAGTGTTTTTTTCCCCTCTTTTCACTTAGGACAAGTGTGTTGCAGTGCATCTTTGGTGCATTTAGGTGCGTTCCGGTGCATTCCAGTGCATTTTTGGTACGTTCCATTGCGTTTTTGATGTGTTTTACTGTGGTCCAGTACAGTTCTGTACCTAAAAAATGCAGCATGACCAATTTTTTTTTGCCTTTCTGAAACGCACTGGAACGGACTGCAGTGGTGTGAACTATGCCATTGGCATTAATGTGATCAACTTTCTTTGCGTTTTTCATGCATCAAAAAAATGCACTGCACTGCATCCGGTGTGAACTGGCCCTAAATATCATACCCGGGGGGTGTCTATAGTATGCCTGTAAAGTAGCGCATGTTTTCCATGTTTATAACAGTTCCAGAGCAAAATTACATTTCTAAAGTAAAATAATAGTCATTTATAAGTACTCGCGGCTGTAATGAATTGCTGGTTCCCGTCAATACAGATAAAAATCATTGAAAGTCTTTGATAACAAAAAAAAAAAGCGTGGGGGTCCCCCAAATTCCATTACCATACAACACTGGGGAGAGCAAAGCTTGGGACTTTTGAAGGGGACGTGAGGAGAGTTCACGTTCCCATCCCTGGAACATATGATAAGAGGGGGGAAGGTTTGGGACTTTAGATGAGGCGTACATGGTGGGACCAGACAAATTCACATAGGTGCAAACATATGTATGTTTATTGGACCAATGATCGACATGATATGAGAAAAACGTAGTTGCATACATACACCAGGGGTAATGTTCTAGTACAAACATGATAAACAGCATATATAACAACATGGCACATCAGGTGATACAATAATAACATGTCCTTCATGTAATGAAAGTGAACTAAAAATATCAACAGAGGGTAAAACCATCTAAAAATGATCAATGTGTGTTGGATGCATCAGAGTAAGGCTCGACGCGTTTCATGGACTTGTGTCCACTCCTCAGGAGCCAAGTGCATCCATATTCTATAAAAAAGAAAGAAACAGTAGATACCCAGATGATATAATTAGATTGCCCGGATAAGGGATGAACAACCAAAATGTATATAAATATTAAAAATTGGGATGTGACTGGCCATGCCAAAGGGTACTCACATATGACCCAGAGGTTGTGTCCATATAGAAGCACAGGTCAGGGACAGGCCAATCAAGTCTAGCCCGGGAGCAGAGAGGGGGACCCAATGGGAAATCCGGAGAAACGCACACCATCCCTCATGAGTAGATCGAATTTCTATAGTATAAGGAATGAATACTAATGGATATCTATGGTAATGAACGTCAAAGGAGTAAACTAAAAGTAACTGGTGACCCAGAGCTATAGTATTAAGATGGGTTTACCTGGTTGGGTCCAACGAGAGTACAAAGCCCAATGGGAACAGGGAGGTCTGGATGTAACTACTGCTATGCTGACTCAACAGCAGAGTGTGGATGGATGGGGAATGGAGTGCGGCCCCAGGAAGCCCCCAAACTCCCCCTCAGCATCACGCTGGCACGACAATGCAGGAGAGACGTCACGGCTGGAAGCCTGTGTGTCTCACCGCATGTCAGCCAAGTTTGTATGCCGGACGCGTGCGTGACTGACCGTCAGTCAAGACGTCACACGCACAGCGCCAGGGGCGTGATGCTGATGCGCGGTGACAACGCCCCCCCGCCCCCACACACACACACATCCAAGTGACGTGGAGGGGAGGAGGAAGGGAGGGCGCAACAGCGCGCATCGCAGCTCCCGGGTAAACAGGCATGAGCCAACCCCCCGGCCGTGGATCAAAGGGAGCACAAAAAAGGGGCTGCAAAGAGTAAGAAAGTACAAAACTAGATGAATATATATGGTGAATGCAAACTGGGTTCTAATTCTGACATGAGGAATTATGGTCTGACACACTTAAGGTCAGCCATAAGAAAATGTAAGGTCCCACCGTATAGTACACCTCCATCCCTATTTCGCGATACAACACTGGGGAGAGCAAAGCTTGGGACTTTTGAAGGGGACGTGAGGAGAGTTCACGTTCCCATCCCTGGAACATATGATAAGAGGGGGGAAGGTTTGGGACTTTAGATGAGGCGTACATGGTGGGACCAGACAAATTCACATAGGTGCAAACATATGTATGTTTATTGGACCAATGATCGACATGATATGAGAAAAACGTAGTTGCATACATACACCAGGGGTAATGTTCTAGTACAAACATGATAAACAGCATATATAACAACATGGCACATCAGGTGATACAATAATAACATGTCCTTCATGTAATGAAAGTGAACTAAAAATATCAACAGAGGGTAAAACCATCTAAAAATGATCAATGTGTGTTGGATGCATCAGAGTAAGGCTCGACGCGTTTCATGGACTTGTGTCCACTCCTCAGGAGCCAAGTGCATCCATATTCTATAAAAAAGAAAGAAACAGTAGATACCCAGATGATATAATTAGATTGCCCGGATAAGGGATGAACAACAAAAATGTATATAAATATTAAAAATTGGGATGTGACTGGCCATGCCAAAGGGTACTCACATATGACCCAGAGGTTGTTTCCATATAGAAGCACAGGTCAGGGACAGGCCAATCAAGTCTAGCCCGGGAGCAGAGAGGGGGACCCAACGGGAAATCCGGAGAAACGCACACCATCCCTCATGAGTAGATCGAATTTCTATAGTATAAGGAATAAATACTAATGGATATCTATGGTAATGAACGTCAAAGGAGTAAACTAAAAGTAACTGGTGACCCAGAGCTATAGTATTAAGATGGGTTTACCTGGTTGGGTCCAACGAGAGTACAAAGCCCAATGGGAACAGGGAGGTCTGGATGTAACTACTGCTATGCTGACTCAACAGCAGAGTGTGGATGGATGGGGAATGGAGTGCGGCCCCAGGAAGCCCCCAAACTCCCCCTCAGCATCACGCTGGCACGACAATGCAGGAGAGACGTCACGGCTGGAAGCCTGTGTGTCTCACTGCATGTCAGCCAAGTTTGTATGCCGGACGCGTGCGTGACTGACCGTCAGTCAAGACGTCACACGCACAGCGCCAGGGGCGTGATGCCGATGCGCGGTGACAACGCCCCCCCCGCCCCCACACACACACACATCCAAGTGACGTGGAGGGGAGGAGGAAGGGAGGGCGCAACAGCGCGCATCACAGCTCCCGGGTAAACAGGCATGAGCCAACCCCCCGGCCGTGGATCAAAGGGAGCACAAAAAAGGGGCTGCAAAGAGTAAGAAAGTACAAAACTAGATGAATATATATGGTGAATGCAAACTGGGTTCTAATTCTGACATGAGGAATTATGGTCTGACACACTTAAGGTCAGCCATAAGAAAATGTAAGGTCCCACCGTATAGTACACCTCCATCCCTATTTCGCGATACAACACTGGGGAGAGCAAAGCTTGGGACTTTTGAAGGGGACGTGAGGAGAGTTCACGTTCCCATCCCTGGAACATATGATAAGAGGGGGGAAGGTTTGGGACTTTAGATGAGGTGTACATGGTGGGACCAGACAAATTCACATAGGTGCAAACATATGTATGTTTATTGGACCAATGATCGACATGATATGAGAAAAACGTAGTTGCATACATACACCAGGGGTAATGTTCTAGTACAAACATGATAAACAGCATATATAACAACATGGGACATCAGGTGATACAATAATAACATGTCCTTCATGTAATGAAAGTGAACTAAAAATATCAACAGAGGGTAAAACCATCTAAAAATGATCAATGTGTGTTGGATGCATCAGAGTAAGGCTCGACGCGTTTCATGGACTTGTGTCCACTCCTCAGGAGCCAAGTGCATCCATATTCTATAAAAAAGAAAGAAACAGTAGATACCCAGATGATATAATTAGATTGCCCGGATAAGGGATGAACAACAAAAATGTATATAAATATTAAAAATTGGGATGTGACTGGCCATGCCAAAGGGTACTCACATATGACCCAGAGGTTGTGTCCATATAGAAGCACAGGTCAGGGACAGGCCAATCAAGTCTAGCCCGGGAGCAGAGAGGGGGACCAAACGGGAAATCCGGAGAAACGCACACCATCCCTCATGAGTAGATCGAATTTCTATAGTATAAGGAATAAATACTAATGGATATCTATGGTAATGAACGTCAAAGGAGTAAACTAAAAGTAACTGGTGACCCAGAGCTATAGTATTAAGATGGGTTTACCTGGTTGGGTCCAACGAGAGTACAAAGCCCAATGGGAACAGGGAGGTCTGGATGTAACTACTGCTATGCTGACTCAACAGCAGAGTGTGGATGGATGGGGAATGGAGTGCGGCCCCAGGAAGCCCCCAAACTCCCCCTCAGCATCACGCTGGCACGACAATGCAGGAGAGACATCACGGCTGGAAGCCTGTGTGTCTCACCGCATGTCAGCCAAGTTTGTATGCCGGACGCGTGCGTGACTGACCGTCAGTCAAGACGTCACACGCACAGCGCCAGGGGCGTGATGCCGATGCGCGGTGACAACGCCCCCACGCCCCCACACACACACACACATCCAAGTGACGTGGAGGGGAGGAGGAAGGGAGGGCGCAACAGCGCGCATCGCAGCTCCTGGGTAAACAGGCATGAGCCAACCCCCCGGCCGTGGATCAAAGGGAGCACAAAAAAGGGGCTGCAAAGAGTAAGAAAGTACAAAACTAGATGAATATATATGGTGAATGCAAACTGGGTTCTAATTCTGACATGAGGAATTATGGTCTGACTATATCATGTTTGTACTAGAACATTACCCCTGGTGTATGTATGCAACTACGTTTTTCTCATATCATGTCGATCATTGGTCCAATAAACATACATATGTTTGCACCTATGTGAATTTGTCTGGTCCCACCATGTACGCCTCATCTAAAGTCCCAAACCTTCCCCCCTCTTATCATATGTTCCAAGGATGGGAACGTGAACTCTCCTCACGTCCCCTTCAAAAGTCCCAAGCTTTGCTCTCCCCAGTGTTGTATCGCGAAATAGGGATGGAGGTGTACTATACGGTGGGACCTTACATTTTCTTATGGCTGACCTTAAGTGTGTCAGACCATAATTCCTCATGTCAGAATTAGAACCCAGTTTGCATTCACCATATATATTCATCTAGTTTTGTACTTTCTTACTCTTTGCTAGACATGTGCAAAAGGAAAAAATTTGTTTCGTTTCGTTTCGTTTTAATTCGTTAATTAATTAATTTCGTTTAGTTAGATTCGTTAAATTTGTTAAATTCGTTTTCGGATTTCGTTTTGTTTTCGACTGAATTCGAAAATCGGTCGCATTCGAAAATATTTCAACCGAATTCGAAAATATTTCTACCGGATTCGAAATTATTTCAACATGATTCGAAATTATTTCAACCGCATTTGAAACTATTTCAACCGGATTCGAAAATATTTTGCGACCCGACTTTGGGTCCACGTATCTTGTTTCTAGCTACAAGTGGCCCCGAGATATGTGGCCCCAAATTCGGGTCGCAAAATGTCATTCTCTGCTGCAGAAAAGTGTTTGACATTTTGCGACCCGATTTTGGGTCCACGTATCTCGGGGTCACTTAGTGATAGAAACCCCAAATTTTGTGTGCAAACACAGGAGAACTAGCACTAAAACATCCCCAAATTTGGGGTTTCTATCGCCAACTAACCCCGAGATATGTGGACCCAAAGTCGGGTCGCAAAATATTTTTGAATCCGGTTGAAATAGTTTCAAATGCGGTTGAAATAGTTTTAAATGCGGTTGAAATAATTTCGAATCATGTTGATACTATTTAAAGCGGATTCGAAAATATTTTGCGACCCGACTTTGAAAAAAAAAATTAAATTGATTCTAACAGTCTGCAGGAGATCTGCAAAAAAAAAAAGAAGTGAAATGGCTGTTAATAGTCTACAGGAGATCTGCTAAAAAAAGAAATAGATGCTAATAGTCTGCAGGAGACCTGGTGAGAAAACTAAATAGATACTAATAGTCTGCAGGAGATCTGCAAAAAAAATAAAATAAATGCTAATAGTCTGCAGGAGATCTTATGTAAAAAATAGTAATCTGCAAAAAAAAATTAAACATGAAATAGATAGTATCTATATTCTATTCTATTCTATTGTTTTTCTAGTGTATTCTCTATTTCTATTCTAATCTATTCTATCCAAAGTTAAAATTAATTAATTACATTTTTTTTAATTCCTACTATTCGAAATTCAAATGTATTCTATTCGAAATTCGAATTTCATAAGATGGTTGCATATTCTTTCTATTTTATTCTATTAAATTATTTTTTTTTCTATTCTGTTCTAATCTTTTCTATTTGAATTATACATTTTGAAAGATGGTTAGTTACTTACTTATATACATCTGTCACATAAAAAAAAAGATGTGAAATGGCTGTCATGGATGTCGATCGCAAGGCAAGTACATATGCTGTATGTCATTGTCCGAGTGCCACGTGACCGGCCACGTGACCAAGTTGTGGATTGTCCACTTGCCACAAGTTATGGGGTTCCTAGCACCAAGTGACCCCCAGATATGGGCGATATGTCAAGTGCTTTTCTGCAGCAGAGAATTAAATTTTGCGACCCGACTTTGAGGCCACGTATCTCGGGGCCACTTATAGCTAGAAATCCCAAAATATTTGGTATGCAAACACATTACAACTGGCACTACAATAACCACAAATTTGGGGTTTCTATCACCAAGTAACCCCGTTGTAATGCTAGTTCTACTGTGTTTGCATACCAAATTTGGGGTTTCTAGCTATAAGTGGCCCCAAGATACGTGGCCCCAAAGTCGGGTCACAAAATGTCATTCTCTGCTGCAGAAAAGTACTTGACATATCGCCCATATCTGGGGGTCACTTGGTGCTAGGAACCCCATAACTTGTGGCAGGTGACGTGGCAAGTGGACAATCCACAACTTGGTCTCGTGGCAGGTCACGTGGCACTCGTGGCCGTTCACGTGGCACTCATGGCAGGTCACGTGGCACTCATGGCCGGTGTCGTGGCACTCGTGGCCGGTGTCGTGGCACTCGTGGCAGGTGTTGTGGTAAGTGGACAATGACATACAGCATATGTACTTGCCTTGCGATCGACATCCGTGACAGCCATTTCACATCTTTTTTTTTTATGTGACAGATGTATATAAGTAAGTAAATAACCTTCTTCCAAAATTTATAATTCAAATAGAAAAGATTAGAACAGAATAGAAAAAAAATATAATTTAGAAGAATAAAATAGAAAGAATATACAACCATCTTCTGAAATTCGAATTTCGAATAGAATAAATTTGAATTTCGAATAGTATGAATTCAAATTTTTTAATTAATTAATTAATTTTAACTTTGGATAGAAAAGATTATAATAAAATAGAAAATAGACTAGAAAAACAATAACCCCAAATTTGGGGTTTCTATCACCAAGTAACCCCGAGATACATGGACCCAAATTCGGGTCACAAAATATTTTCGAATCCGGTTGAAATAGTTTCAAATGCAGTTGAAATAATTTCGAATCATGTTGATACTATTTCAACCGGATTCGAAAATATTTTGCGACCCGACTTTGGGTCCATGTATTTTGGGGTTACTTGGTGATAGAAACCCAAAATTTGGAGATGTTGTAGTGCTAGTTCTTCTGTGTTTGCATACCAAATTTGGGGTTTCAATCACTAAGTGACCCCGAGATACGTGGACCCAAAGTCGGGTCGCAAAATGTCAAGCACTTTACTGGAGCAGAGAATGACATTTTGCGACCCGATTTTGGGGCCACATATCTCGGGGCCACTTGTAGCTAGAAACCCCAAATTTGGTATGCAAACACAGTAGAACTAGCACTACAAGATCTCCAAATTTTGGGTTTCTATCACCATGTAACCCCAAAATACATGGACCCAAAGTCGGGTCGCAAAATATTTTCGAATCCGGTTGAAATAGTATCAACATGATTCGAAATTATTTCAACTGCATTTGAAACTATTTCAACCGGATTCGAAAATATTTTGTGACCCGAATTTGGGTCCATGTATCTCGGGGTTACTTGGTGATAGAAACCCCAAATTTGGGGTTATTGTTTTTCTAGTCTATTTTCTATTTTATTATAATCTTTTCTATCCAAAGTTAAAATTAATTAAATAATTAAAAAATTTGAATTCATACTATTCGAAATTCAAATTTATTCTATTCGAAATTCGAATTTCAGAAGATGGTTGTATATTCTTTCTATTTTATTCTTCTAAATTATATTTTTTTTCTATTCTGTTCTAATCTTTTCTATTTGAATTATACATTTTGGAAGAAGGTTATTTACTTACTTATATACATCTGTCACATAAAAAAAAAGATGTGAAATGGCTGTCACGGATGTCGATCGCAAGGCAAGTACATATGCTGTATGTCATTGTCCACTTACCACAACACCTGCCATGAGTGCCACGACACCGGCCACGAGTGCCACGACACCGGCCACGAGTGCCACGTGACCTGCCACGAGTGCCACGTGAACGGCCACGAGTGCCACGTGACCTGCCACGTGACCTAGTTGTGGATTGTCTACTTGCCACGTCACCTGCCACAAGTTATGGGGCTCCTGGCACCAAGTGACCCCCAGATATGGGCGATATTTCAAGTACTTTTCTGCAGCAGAGAATGACATTTTGTGACCCGACTTTGGGGCCACGTATCTCGGGGCCACTTATAGCTAGAAACCCCAAATTTGGTATGCAAACACAGTAGAACTAGCATTACAACGGGGTTACTTGGTGATAGAAACCCCAAATTTGGGGTTATTGTAGTGCCAGTTGTAATGTGTTTACATACCAAATATTTTGGGATTTCTAGCTATAAGTGGCCCCGAGATACGTGGCCTCAAAGTCGGGTCACAAAATTTAATTCTCTGCTGCAGAAAAGCACTTGACAGATCGCCCCTATCTGGGGGTCACTTGGTGCTAGGAACCCCATAACTTGTGGCAGGTGACGTGGCAAGTGGACAATCCACAACTTGGTCACGTGGCACTCATGGCAGGTGTTGTGGTAAGTGGACAATGACATACAGCATATGTACTTGCCTTGCGATCGACATCCGTGACAGCCATTTCACATCTTTTTTTTATGTGACAGATGTATATTAGTAAGTAAATAACCTTCTTCCAAAATTTATAATTCAAATAGAAAAGATTAGAACAGAATAGAAAAAAAATATAATTTAGAAGAATAAAATAGAAAGAATATACAACCATCTTCTGAAATTCGAATTTCGAATAGAATAAATTTGAATTTCGAATAGTATGAATTCAAATTTTTTAATTAATTAATTAATTTTAACTTTGGATAGAAAAGATTATAATAAAATAGAAAATAGACTAGAAAAACAATAACCCCAAATTTTGGGTTTCTATCACCATGTAACCCCAAAATACATGGACCCAAAGTCGGGTCGCAAAATATTTTCGAATCCGGTTGAAATAGTATCAACATGATTCGAAATTATTTCAACTGCATTTGAAACTATTTCAACCGGATTCGAAAATATTTTGTGACCCGAATTTGGGTCCATGTATCTCGGGGTTACTTGGTGATAGAAACCCCAAATTTGGGGTTATTGTTTTTCTAGTCTATTTTCTATTTTATTATAATCTTTTCTATCCAAAGTTAAAATTAATTAAATAATTAAAAAATTTGAATTCATACTATTCGAAATTCAAATTTATTCTATTCGAAATTCGAATTTCAGAAGATGGTTGTATATTCTTTCTATTTTATTCTTCTAAATTATATTTTTTTTCTATTCTGTTCTAATCTTTTCTATTTGAATTATACATTTTGGAAGAAGGTTATTTACTTACTTATATACATCTGTCACATAAAAAAAAAGATGTGAAATGGCTGTCACGGATGTCGATCGCAAGGCAAGTACATATGCTGTATGTCATTGTCCACTTACCACAACACCTGCCATGAGTGCCACGACACCGGCCACGAGTGCCACGACACCGGCCACGAGTGCCACGTGACCTGCCACGAGTGCCACGTGAACGGCCACGAGTGCCACGTGACCTGCCACGTGACCTAGTTGTGGATTGTCTACTTGCCACGTCACCTGCCACAAGTTATGGGGCTCCTGGCACCAAGTGACCCCCAGATATGGGCGATATTTCAAGTACTTTTCTGCAGCAGAGAATGACATTTTGTGACCCGACTTTGGGGCCACGTATCTCGGGGCCACTTATAGCTAGAAACCCCAAATTTGGTATGCAAACACAGTAGAACTAGCATTACAACGGGGTTACTTGGTGATAGAAACCCCAAATTTGGGGTTATTGTAGTGCCAGTTGTAATGTGTTTACATACCAAATATTTTGGGATTTCTAGCTATAAGTGGCCCCGAGATACGTGGCCTCAAAGTCGGGTCACAAAATTTAATTCTCTGCTGCAGAAAAGCACTTGACAGATCGCCCCTATCTGGGGGTCACTTGGTGCTAGGAACCCCATAACTTGTGGCAGGTGACGTGGCAAGTGGACAATCCACAACTTGGTCACGTGGCACTCATGGCAGGTGTTGTGGTAAGTGGACAATGACATACAGCATATGTACTTGCCTTGCGATCGACATCCGTGACAGCCATTTCACATCTTTTTTTTATGTGACAGATGTATATTAGTAAGTAAATAACCTTCTTCCAAAATTTATAATTCAAATAGAAAAGATTAGAACAGAATAGAAAAAAAATATAATTTAGAAGAATAAAATAGAAAGAATATACAACCATCTTCTGAAATTCGAATTTCGAATAGAATAAATTTGAATTTCGAATAGTATGAATTCAAATTTTTTAATTAATTAATTAATTTTAACTTTGGATAGAAAAGATTATAATAAAATAGAAAATAGACTAGAAAAACAATAACCCCAAATTTGGGGTTTCTATCACCAAGTAACCCCGAGATACATGGACCCAAATTCGGGTCACAAAATATTTTCGAATCCGGTTGAAATAGTTTCAAATGCAGTTGAAATAATTTCGAATCATGTTGATACTATTTCAACCGGATTCGAAAATATTTTGCGACCCGACTTTGGGTCCATGTATTTTGGGGTTACTTGGTGATAGAAACCCAAAATTTGGAGATGTTGTAGTGCTAGTTCTACTGTGTTTGCATACCAAATTTGGGGTTTCTAGCTACAAGTGGCCCCGAGATATGTGGCCCCAAAATCGGGTCGCAAAATGTCATTCTCTGCTCCAGTAAAGTGCTTGACATTTTGCGACCCGACTTTGGGTCCACGTATCTCGGGGTCACTTAGTGATAGAAACACCAAATTTGGTATGCAAACACAGAAGAACTAGCCCTACAACATCTCCAAATTTGGGGTTTCTATCACCAAGGAACCCCGAGATACATGGACCCAAAGTCGGGTCAAAAATATTTTTAGATTCGAAAAAATTCGGATTCGGTTAAATTCGTTAGTATTGTAATTCGGTAATTCGGATGCATCCGAATGTCCGAATAATGAAAAATTCGTCCGAATTTCGATTCGGAACGAAACGAAATGCACATGTCTACTCTTTGCAGCCCCTTTTTTGTGCTCCCTTTGATCCACGGCCAGGGGGTTGGCTCATGCCTGTTTACCCGGGAGCTGCGATGCGCGCTGTTGCGCCCTCCCTTCCTCCTCCCCTCCACGTCACTTGGATGTGTGTGTGTGTGTGGGGGCGGGGGGGCGTTGTCACTGCGCATCGGCATCACGCCCCTGGCGCTGTGCGTGTGACGTCTTGACTGACGGTCAGTCACGCACGCGTCCGGCATACAAACTTGGCTGACATGCGGTGAGACACACAGGCTTCCAGCCGTGACGTCTCTCTTGCATTGTCGTGCCAGCGTGATGCTGAGGGGGAGTTTGGGGGCTTCCTGGGGCCGTACTCCATTCCCCATCCATCCACACTCTGCTGTTGAGTCAGCATAGCAGTAGTTACATCCAGACCTCCCTGTTCCCATTGGGCTTTGTACTCTCGTTGGACCCAACCAGGTAAACCCATCTTAATACTATAGCTCTGGGTCACCAGTTACTTTTAGTTTACTCCTTTGACGTTCATTACCATAGATATCCATTAGTATTTATTCCTTATACTATAGAAATTCGATCTACTCATGAGGGATGGTGTGCGTTTCTCCGGATTTCCCGTTGGGTCCCCCTCTCTGCTCCCGGGCTAGACTTGATTGGCCTGTCCCTGACCTGTGCTTCTATATGGACACAACCTCTGGGTCATATGTGAGTACCCTTTGGCATGGCCAGTCACATCCCAATTTTTAATATTTATATACATTTTTGTTGTTCATCCCTTATCCGGGCAATCTAATTATATCATCTGGGTATCTACTGTTTCTTTCTTTTTTATAGAATATGGATGCACTTGGCTCCTGAGGAGTGGACACAAGTCCATGAAATGCGTCGAGCCTTACTCTGATGCATCCAACACACATTGATCATTTTTAGATGGTTTTACCCTCTGTTGATATTTTTAGTTCACTTTCATTACATGAAGGACATGTTATTATTGTATCACCTGATGTGCCATGTTGTTATATATGCTGTTTATCATGTTTGTACTAGAACATTACCCCTGGTGTATGTATGCAACTACGTTTTTCTCATATCATGTCGATCATTGGTCCAATAAACATACATATGTTTGCACCTATGTGAATTTGTCTGGTCCCACCATGTACGCCTCATCTAAAGTCCCAAACCTTCCCCCCTCTTATCATAAATTCCATTACCAGGCCCTTCAGGTCTGGAATGGATATTAAGGGGAACTCTGCCGCAAATTTAAAAAAAAATGTGTGCGGTTCCCCCAAATATCCATACCAGGCTCTTCAGATCTGGTATGGATTTTAAGGGGAACTCCACCCCAAATTTTAAAAAAAATGACGTGGAGTCCCCCCAAAAATCCACACCAGACCCTTATCCGAGCACACAACCTGGCAGGCCGCAGAAAAAGAGGGGGGACGAGAGAGCGGCCCCCCCCTCCCTCCTGAACCGTACCAGGCCACATGCCCTCAACATGGGGAGGATGTCCCCATGTTGATGGGGACAAGGGCCTCATCCCCACAACCTTTGCCCGGTGGTTGTGGGGGTCTGCGGGCGGGGGGCTTATTGGAATCTGGAAGACCCCTTTAACAAAGGGGACCCCCAGATCCCGGGCCCTCCCCAGTATGAAATGGCAATGGGGTACAAATATACCCCTACCATTTCACAAAGAAAGTGTAAAAAATGTTAAAAATGACAAAAGCCGGTTTTTGACAATTCCTTTATTAATGTCTTCTCCTTTCTTCCATCTTCTTCCATCTTCTTCTTTTCTCCATTCGGGTTTCTTCCTCCATCTTGTTCTTCATCTTCATCTTCCTCTTCCTCTTCCTCTTTATCTTCATCTTCATCTTCATCTTCCTTCTTCCTTCGATCTTCTCGTCCGCATCTTGCTCCGGCTTCTTCTTTCTTCTTTGGCCACTCCGTTTGAATTGGAGGTTCCTGCTGTGCGACGCTTCAGTTCTTCAGTTCTCCTCTGGGTCCGCTGCCACCCGGTGACCCCGCCCCCCTCTGATGCACATGGATTTTACGGGGACTTTCCCCGTGGTGTCAGAGGGGGCGGAGCCACCGGGTGGCAGCGGACCAAGAGGAGAACTGAATCGTCACACAGCGGGAACCTCCAATTCAAACGGAGCGGCCGAAGAAGAAAGAAGAAGCCGGAGCAAGATGCGGACGAGAAGACCGAAGGAAGAAGGAAGATGAAGATGAAGAGGAAGATGAAGATGAAGAGGAAGATGAAGATGAAGAACAAGATGGAGGAAGAAACCCGAATGGAGAAAAGAAGAAGATGGAAGAAGATGGAAGAAAAGAGAAGACATTAATAAAGGAAATGTCAAAAACCGGCTCTTGTCATTTTTAACATTATTGACACTTTCTTTGTGAAATGGTAAGGGTACATTTGTACCCCATTACCATTTCACATGGGGGGACAGGATCTGGGGGTCCCCTTTGTTAAAGGTGTCTTCCATATTCCGATAAGCCCCCCACCCGCAGACCCCCACAACCACCGGGCAAGGGTTGTGGGGATGAGGCCCTTGTCCCCATCAACATGGGGACATCCTCCCCATGTTGAGGGCATGTGGCCTGGTACAGTTCAGGAGGGAGGGGGGCCGCTCTCTCGTCCCCCCTCTTTTCCTGCGGCCTGCCAGGTTGCGTGCTCAGATAAGGGTCTGGTATGGATTTTTGGGGGGACTCCACGCCATTTTTTTTTATTTGGGGTGGAGTTCCCCTTAAAATCCACACCAGATCTTAAGGGCCTGGTATGGATATTTGGGGGAACTGCACGCATTTTTTTTTTAATTTGCGGCGGAGTTCCCCTTAATCTCCATTCCAGACCTGAAGGGCCTGGTAATGGAATTTGGGGGACCCCCACGCTTTTTTTTTTTTGTTATCAAAGACTTTCAATTACTTTTCTCTATATTGCCGGGAGCCGACAATTCATTACAGCCGCGGGTGCTTTTAAATGGCTTTTTTTTTTCCTTTAGAAATGTCATTTTGCTGGCGCACTGGGAAGTTCAGAGCTGCGCCTGTTCAACTTATGCAAATTGGTTTACGTGACTTGACATTTACTAAGATTTTGCCGGCGCAGTGTCTTGGCGCAAGAAAACAAGGAAAATTCCCGCGCTGAGCTCAAAAAAACCTCCCGCAGCTCGAATCGTACTTGCCGGCGCAGCGGGCTGGTTTTGAAAAAGTTACTCTCTCACTCTATTTTGGGCATATTTGTTACTTGGGCAGGTGTCACTACACTTCCTCACATCACCCCACATCACCCCCATTATATTCTCACTTCCAGCTTCTTTATATTTAGATTTTAACATGCCGTGCGCCAGGTCCATAGTGGCGCACTGAGCGCCTCCTCCCGTCCGCCGACAACACTATAGTAAATGGTAAATAGGGCTGCGCTACCGGCGCTAATGTTTTGTAAATACCAAAACAGCCATTGCGCGCAGATGCGCCGATACTCATGGCGCAAACGTTTTGTAAATCAGCCCCAATGTGTTACATGAAATGTTATGCTCATAAAACTTTAATCTGGTGATGACAGATCTTTAATATGACAATTTATTATAAAGCATAGTTGCATACCTTCTAATAAGATACAGTCCATATTACTTATGAGACTAAAATAATTGTAATTTTTGGCATAATTTCTGCTTCCCTAATATTTTTTGTCTAATATTTTTCAACACAGTCCAAACTAGAAATCCTGTTTTTGGGTAGAATATAACAAATTGTGGTAACTAAATTAAGTCGACTAAGTCAGAAAAATAAGACAATTAGAAAGATGATGCATGCAACACACAATAACTAAATAGATGAAACCATATTGGGCTTAATGAGATAAATCAAAATGAGACAAAAATGTATAACATTTATTTTTTGATCTAATAATTTATTTTTTAAGGTGCAACACCATACAAATCTAGGAATCTCGTTTTTGCCAGATCATGAAGACCTAAAATAAATATATCAGAATCACACTGTTAGCCCTCGTTCACATTGACTGCAGCTTTGAAATCATGTGACTTCTTCTGAAATTGCACGATTTCAAAGCTGCATGGCAGTGCGACTTCTGGTGTGACTTGGAAGACATCTGTGCGGCTTCATGCACAGATGTCTATGCAAATTACACTCAAAATCGCCATAAGTAGAGCAGGAACTACTTTTTCAAATTGATTTGAACAGTGCATTGCAGGGCATTTGGCAGGGCGAACACCCGCCGAACACCCTGCAAATTCGGGTGTTCCCCGAAAGGGGCGAACCGCCAAGGTCGGGCTCGGGCCGAGCCGTTCGCCCAACTCTAATCAGGAACAACAGTGATTGGATAGAAAAATGAATGATGTTATGATGACCAGTCTGCAGCCTCTGTCATCTGCTTGATGGTACTGAGGGATGCTTAAAATTAGTTCAACATTCAATCAGTACCTGATGTGTTTCTCTTTAGCTTCATTATGCTTGTTGGAAAACTACCATTTTGCCCTGAAATTCTGCACTGCATTTGGTTATGCCAAAGAGAGGTAGATTTACTAAAATTGGAGAATGCTAAATTATTAGAGCTATTATATTAATATTATCCGCTTGTGAGTATTTCCATTTGTGAGTATATCACTTACAGCTGATACTTTTATAGGGTGTCCCAAAAAAATGTATACACAATTTGAATGCTCTTAAAGTCAGTATTTATTACCATACAGATCACTTTCAAATTTTAAAATAAAATATTTTAGACAACTGCACATTTCCAATCCTTATGGCAACAGTTTAAGAATAGCCCATTTTTCCAGCTTACTGTTGCCCCGGTGCATATAGGTAGGTTCATAATGACATGATTTCATGAGTTTAGTGTGAAGGAACTTGCATGGCCTAACCTCCAACCTTGATTCTCTCATCTAATATCGATACCCGGCCTCGCAAATGTTGGCTGAATGGTCACAAATTCTCTCAGAAATATCCCACATTTTTTTATGGAAATCTTTCTTACAAAAATGTCTGTTTCTGCCGTAAAGGGGCAGCCATAATATTGCTCATGGTATTGGAATATCTAGCATTCTCATACAGATGTGGTGGTCAGGGGTTCACAACCTTTTGGGCACATAATGTAGGCCAGTGTTTCTCAACTCAAGTCCTCAAGGCGCCCCAACAGGTCATGTTTTCAGGAATTCCCTCAAATGAAACAGCTGTGGTAATTACTAAGTCAGTGAAACTGATCAAATCACCAGTGAAAAATAATGGAGAGCCTGAAAACATGTCCTGTTGGGGCGCCTTGAGGACTGGAGTTGAGAAACATTGATGTAGGCATACTCCTCAGGAAAACTATCCAGCATTCACTCCTTTCCTTCAAGATACATGTTCCCTAATATTAATCTTTTTTTTAATATATTTTATTGGTTCCTTCATATCTGTAATAATCATGAAAAGAAAATTACCTTTATGGGGTTTTGGAAGACCTTAATCCCTATATTTTATATCAGCGAGAACTAGACCATTCTGGGGCAGGCAGAATCATTCTGTTTGCTATTTGGGCGCATTCTGTTTCAATGACTACTCTTAATTCTTCAATGGTTGCCAGTTTTATAGCATAAACTTTATCTTTTAGATACTTTATCTTTTTTTCCCCACTAGAAAAAGTCCAGTAGTACAGTGGTGTATTTAGGTTTTGTGCTGCCCTAGGCCTGACTAAACTTGTGTGCACCCTAATTTAAATATGACCCACCCCTTCCTGTCAGGGACACACCCCTTTCTGTTTAAGACCCACCCTGAAAAGTTTGAGTGGGGACACTAGTTCTTAGGGCCTGGGAAGGGGGGGCAATGGATTTCCTCTCACTTCTTGTTTGGTTATGGGGCAGGAAGTGAAGGTAAATCTCTGCAATGGGACAGGGATGGTAAAAAATAAACTGACAGGGGCTCTAACCCCCCCTTACTCTATCCAAAATGAAAAAAATAAAATAAAAAAGTGTTATATAGTTCTACTTTAAGCACAAATTTTTGATAATTTTATGGAGAGGACTAAGAAGATATAACCATGCCAATGGTGCAGCAGAAAACATGTAGCACAGTGAGGAAGGTTTGTGGTCCAGGCTGATAGGACAGTCAAAATTAGAAGCAGCTTGCATTACACTAACAGTGTAGCACAAGCCGGCGGGGACTCTTTCTGTGCTGCCCCCCTGCAAAGTGCTGCCCTAGGCCTGGGCCATGTTGGCCTAGGCCAGGATACAGCGTTGCAGTAGTATGAGGTCTGGTGAATGCAGAAGGTATTCTACTGAACCTCTTCACCCAATCCATCTGTTTGGTAGATTCTCATCATAGGCCCTTACATCACGATGGTTTAGGTGGGGCGGGGGGCATCTTGTTTGAATTAAAAGTCCTCATCTCCAAAATCTTCTTGAATAAGTGGCATGACAGATTCCAGCAGCAAGATCAAGCAAATGACATCAGTTACAGTACCATCAAAAAAGAATGATCCAATCCATGTGCTGACAAGCAGGACCACACTGTCACTCCTGGTAAATAACATGATGTTCCTCCATAATGTGCGGATTCTGAGGTGCCTAGTAAGTGCAATTGTGGTGGTTAATTGAACCAGTTGCTGAATATAAAAAAAAGTACAGTTATGTAATTCATTTTCAAATTTGAAAGTGAACTGTATGGTGATAAATACTGACTTTATAATCATTCAAATTGTGTCTTCATTTGTTGGGACACCCTGTATATTAGTGCCTTGCTATACATTTTCTTGGACAGATCATTCTCCTTATCTTAACAATCCTGATTGACATTACATTATCCAATCCCATAATTAGCATGAGATGTTAGGTAGACTTAGGCAAAGCACTGTATGTCCCAAATAATTCTCATAATAAATTGTAATGAAGGATGTGTCTAATTAAACATATTGAAATCAGGATAATATATTTCACAAGAATAATTATACATTTTGGTTTGCCTAGTTTTAGATGTTATCTCATTTTCTTTACAGGGTGCAGACACAAATGTCCTTATTCAGTAAAGAGCTTGTTTTTAAAAGTTATATTTAAAAAAAAAATAGTATCCCATGAGGACCAATCAGAATTTATCTTGTACAAGACTGTTTTCTGACTTCTGATTGCTGCATTCACTTCAGGGAATCTATGAAAATGTGTATTTAAGAACACTGCAAACAGCAGATACCAATGCAGTGCAAGAGAGTGCTGGAGAGACAAAGCATATAATGGTGCTGTGTTTTTACAGGAAAAGAAGTGTCACCAGTTCCCCAGAATGCTCATCCTGAGCATTTTTTTACTCACATGGGAGTATCATTTTTTGCCTGCTGAAGAAGTCCGTTGATGGCTCCAAAACATTGCTGTTGTTAACATGTGACTAATGTAAGGCTCAGGATGAGCATTCTGGTGTGCTGGTGACACTTCTCTCTAATCACTTGATTTTTGAGAAGCCCACTAATGCCTCTACACTCCTCCATTTCTATATCCTTCAATGGATGCCCTCAAATGTTATATTTGCGTCGTTTTTTATGAGAACAGGCATGTGTATTTGTAGGGTATTTTTAATTTTGCTTTGATACACTATAATGTCAAACGTATGAGAATACCCTTCCAAATTGTTCAGTTTAGGGGTTTCAAAAAAAAGGTAGAGTATACAAAGTTATTTTAAACAACTGCACATTTCCAACTATTATGGCAACATTTAAGAAGAGACCTTTTTTCCAGCTTACCGTTGCCCCTGTGCACAAAGGTAGGTTCATAAAGACATGCTTTTATAAGTTTAGTGTAAAGGAACTTGAGTGGCCTGACCTCAAACCTTGATCCTCTCATCTAATATCGGTACCTGGCCTCGCAAATGTTCTTTTGGCTGAATGGCCACAAATTCCCTGAGATACCTCCCACATTTTTTATGGAAATCTTTCTTACAAAAATGTCTGTTTTTTCTGTAAAGGTACAGCCATATTATTGCTCATGGTATTGGGATGCCTAACATCCTCATACAGTTGTGGCGGTCAGGCGTTCACAACCTTTTGGCCACATAATGTAGGAATACTACCCAGGAAAACTATCCAGCATGCACTCTTTTTTATCCAAGATACATGTTCACTTCCAAAATATTTATTTTATTTTTTATTATTCTTTACTGGTTGCTTCATACGTGAAACAATTAACAATGTAAAGAAAATGACTTGTCTGGGGTTTTAGGAGACCTTAATCCGTATATTTCATATCAGTGAGAACTAGAAGATCACACCACACTTCAGCATATCTTCCAACTTTCTGAAATGAGAATATGGAACACATATCAGAGCACACATTTTATTTGTAAGGCTCCCTGTTTCTACACACCTGGTCAGAATTTCAACAAATGCAACATAATTCCTCAACACTAAAACACATATGGACTTATTTAAAATTTGACTGTAGTGGTCACTGTAATTTTTACCTCCTATTCCTAGAAAATAATTTCACCCAAAAATTCCACAATAATTTATAGTACAAAGGAGTTTGAACAGTTTATATTTAACGAGTACATTCACATATGCAAATCTAAAAACAACAGTTTTGGGGAACGAAGGACATAAGGATTTAAATGAGAAAGGGGGACTGACCCTAAAGAGCTAATCCATCTGGGAGCTATCCAGCAATATTACTTTCATCCTGCATGAGCCCCACTAAGTAACAGTAAATATGACATTTCCTGTAGATTTCTGATATGAAGCTGAAAATCTATTAAACGTACTGTATTTTTAATTATGAAAGGACAGTAAAACAGCAGGAGTGTTACTTGGAAGGGGGTGTTAGGCTTTATTGAATGTCCAATATGCCTTGCAAAGCAAGAATTCATCTTTACTGCAGCATTCCATAACTCCCCCCGGGACCCAGAACACACTGCAAAATGCAGCTCCGACTGATTAAAGAATGTAGTTGTAACAGAGTTGTACACCATCCTGAGCGAGCGGCCGAATACTTAATCTAAAAACACTCATTTCATAATGTACACAAGACAGCCACTCAGCTCCTCATTCTTCTTCTGATTCTGCAACAATCTGCAAGAACAATCAGATTCCTTGAGGCTGATTTTCCACAGTTAGAGCTGTTGCTTACATAACCATTCAGATGCAATGTTTTATCTGAATTTATGAAATCCTATTGGTTTATTTTGGGTTTCATTTATTTTCTTTTTTTTTCTTTTTAAGTTTCTCTGTTATAAATCTGTCGTAACTTCTATAGTAAGTGGTCAAATTTTTAACCAGTTTTCATAAATCATCTTAATGAAGCTCAACATTTTTTTTAGATATACATCTAAAATATGGTAAAATATCAATAGTAGAATTATATTAAAAAATTACAATTTTAAATGTGCATGGCGTATCCAATACAACCCATGAAATCACCCAGATCCAACAATGATTTATGCATCTAATGTTATAACCAGGTACTGTTTGTACTGAGCAATCAATAATGAACATTAGAAATTGACAAAAGTGGTTGTAAAGTCAAAAGGCATTCTATGCATTAAGATAAAAAACCTTTTGTGTGCAGCAGCAACCCCTAATACTTATCTGAGCCCATCTCGATCCAGCAATATTACAGGAGAGTCTCAGCTGCCCGGAACTCTCCCTCCTCATTGGCTGAGACAGCAGCGCAGCGCCATTGGTCCTGCTGCTGTCAATCAAAGTCAGTGAGTCAATTAGGAGAGGGAGCGAGCCGCGGCTCTATGTCGGAATGGACACACAGAGCAGCAGCACAGCTTGGGTTCCCCTTAGCAAGCTGCTTGCTGTGGGGGCACTCGGCAGGAAGGAGGGGCCAGGAGCGGCGCTGAGGGACCCAAGAAGAGAAGGATCTGGGCTGCTCTGTGCAAAACCACTTCACAGAGCAGGTAAGTATTATATGTTTGTTATTTTCAACAAAAAACTGAGACTTTAGTATCACTTAACAAAGTTAACATTATATGACTAGCATCATTTTTGCATTGCTTTCCGGCACATGGGAAGTCGCCAGCCTGCAATACAAGTGCTCTACGTGGCCATGCTTTTAAAAAATGCTGATGCTTCTTTGCATGCCCATTTGGTGTTATTTTTAAATGCGCAATTTTCACGTTTATAAAATATGTCAGATGCACATGCACAGGTAATCGGTGATGCAAAGAAGGAAGTCGGGAAATTACAGGATTGGCCATAAAGAAAAAAACTAAAACATTATCTTACTATAAAAAAAAGAAGAAAAAAAAAAAAGAAAAAATACGATGGTTTAGCTCTACTCTAACTTGATTATTTCGTGAACTGAGCAGTGATGGCGTGCACACATTTCAGAAAAATGTTACACGTGTTTCTGCTCTATCCGTAGGTAAGTGTGAATATATTGGGAAGTACATTTTGTGTTTATAGAAATCCTCTCCAGTGAAGGAAGCAGTCAATCAAGAAAATGATTGATTTAATCTGGCATTTTACAGAAAGCACACATGAAGTTTACTGGCTAAAACACATTAAACAAGAGAGCTGAGCCAAGCAGTGACAGGATAATCTTCAAAAAACATCCAGCCATGTTCCTGACATTATTTGTAGCTTTACATGCGTGAAGGTATTAACACTCATACTGGGAATATGACATCTTATAGGCAAAAAAAAAAAAAAAGCAGCTCTGGCTTTAGAAATCAAAATGATTTTCCAGACAAAACAGCATGTGCAAGAACAGAGGTCTAATTATCAGGATCTTTCATTGACAGAACTCCAGGCAAATACATAAAAATTTACTTTTATATTGTATGTTCCTTGAAAAGTAGTTAAAGGAATGTTTCTTTTTTATGTATTTGTTTTTCCTTACTATGTTTAGGTCTGAAAAATAAAATGCGATTTTTTTTTTTTACGATTCCAGCTACACATAAAATGCTGCATATTAATATTTTACATTTCCAGCCAGCAGGAGCTTATGTGTTTACTAGGCAATTCACAACTGCTCTGCTAAAAAAAACAAGTTCAATAACAGATTTTTTATTTTTTTTTGCAAATCTATTTTATTATATTTTTGCATGTAAAACAAAAATGTGTACAGACTCCAACGTCCCAACCCACGCAGGTGGGGTCGCCGGTAAGACAACACAAAAAAAATAAAAAATAAAATAACAAGAAATAAACCCCTAACTTGATGGCTCATGAACCAGTCCACAACACCCTCTAAGAATCTCAGAGCATCTTCCCGTTAGTGTTACATTGAACAAAATGGAAAAGGCATAAAAAGAAAAAGGGGGGAGGAAAATCAAGGGTCCGAGTCATCTGCCCTCTGCCGTAGAGGGTTCCTCCATCCATCTGGTCCAGACCTTATGAAACGTATTCTTTCAACCTCTATGATCATACTCAAAAACAGATTTTTCATAGAGCTGAATGTCTCAAAGGAATGACTCCTCCCTCTCCTTCCCTCTACTTTATTGAGCCATATGGTAATTCAATTAGAAAGAGATAGTCTGAAATAAAACTTCTGTTGTGCTCTCTGTTTAGTATGAAATAAAACTTCTGATGTGCTCTCTGTTTAGTTTGAAATAAAACTCCTGATGTGTTCTCTCCGTTTAGCCTGAAATAAAACTTCTGATGTGCTCTCTGTTTAGAAGACACCTAATTCTCTGTAATACCATTATCATGGGTGCACACATATAAACATAAAACAAAACAAATTGGGCTAATTGGTTTAATCTGAGTTGCCACAATTTCCTCAAGCTTATGGAACTGTTGGCTCCTCTTGTTCTTTGGGGATGGCAGAGTGCTGAGGATTTAATGGGAATAATCAGTAAATGTGCGCCTGTTAAATTTACAAGGAAAGTGGCAGCACTCAAGAACGGAACAGCCATTACGTACATGACAAGGACTCAAATCAAGCACAGGGACGAGTACTTGTAGTTAATCATGCAGCTTATCATTAGATCTTAATTTCAACCTAATGATACTATACACTTAAAAGGTTTGGTGTACCTTTGACAAACTGGCACAGAGCTTATGTGGGCTAAAAGTTTTTCCCCTGCACCTCTTCCCACGTGTACAGGAGGCGAACATGTTAGTCTCAACAAATGCTTGGCTATACTAAAGGATTATAATGGCCATTTATTTTGACGTGTGTAAAGATCCTTGTCATGGCTTTTGTAAGTTTTAGCATGCCCATAATGGTTGTGCTTAAAAAAAACAATATGTAATCAAAGTTTTCTCTGTGGTTGTCATATTCATTTTTTTAAGGTACAAAAGACGAGCGGTGGTAGCCCAGCCTGTCAGTCTTAGGGTAAATATAGAGAATATTGTCTTACACTAGTGATCTGGGGGGTGTGACCATAGATAAGCACAAATGCAGGGGACCTGGATAGAACTAAAAACATGAACACTAAATGATAATAATGTCCATATAAAGAGATATGACAGTCTCAAAGTCCTATAGTGATAACAAAGTCCATCCACCAATGGCAGCTTCCCAAATGAGAACCTGAAGCAGATTCCAGCAGCAGCTATATTACAAGGAGGGAGGCGCCTTTAAGTGTAGGAGTAAATAATAAAGTAAAAACAATTGGCAACTCACATAGAACGTAGTAAAATGGACACATAAGAATGGAGGCATCCTGTATAAGCTGTCATCAGTGACTGTCAACCAAGGGGGGCGGCTCCTGCCATGGTAGTCTTCCATTTTTTACCCAGAAGTCGGCCCTGAGATGTAGCGGGTGTCAGAACGAGGCTTGGAGCTCTCATGGAGCACATCGCGGGGTGTGATGATGTCATTCTTGGGGCTAGACCAGTTTGTCTATGGCTAGCTTTATAGAAAATCTGTTGCTATCTTCAGATGAGATCTATTCTTAACAGCTAAATTGACAGAGGGGAACAGGGAAGCATAGCTATAATGAAGCACTACTAAGCAGGATAAAAAACCCTGAATATGTAATAAGTAAAATATGGCTACCCTATTTTTTCCTTGCACACACCAACCACTAAGTTCATTAGCAAATCTGTAATTTGCCCCTTTTTCTTAGTGGGTTTTGGGGATACAATTATTCCTACAAAACTCAATTAACATATTCTTCTAATTTCAATGAAAAAAAAGTCCCCTTTATCCTACCAGACAATATTCAGAGCTGGCTTTTCTCTTTTACTTGAGAAAAATTATTAGCAGTAGACTCATCAGCAAGTAGTACAAGTGGGATCAAAAGCTGTATACACGTTCACCTATTTCATGATGGTGCCAGGGGCATAAAACGAACATTTCAATGATATTTAAAAGGTTAGAATATTTAAAGTAAAATAAAATTTCCTCCTCGCTTGCAATAAGACTTTAAACCTTGAGTGACTAAAGCTTGCCTAGGGGACAAACAACCTTTGTAGCATAGGGAAACAAGTGTTGCAATTAGAAGGAAGAAGTAAGTGAAAGGAGACAACAAGTTTAAGCTTGTAGAGAATAAAAGAAGAGTCTGTTCAGGTTTTATAAGCTATTTAATACATGTTTTACCCAGAGAACAAATGTTTCCTTTCAAAGAAAGTAATTTCTCTGTTTTTTTCATAGTCATTTCCAGCTGCTTGGAAACTGATCTATATCACGCTGTTCCTCTATATTTTCATTTTTTTTTTGCATTTCTTCAGTGATATCAGCATGAAATTAGGGGGCCCATATTTAAATGGTATTTTAACTACAGTGTAACATAATCTCGAAATATGTTCACACTGAAACGACATGACACCTTTTCAAAAGCCGAATTATCATATTGAATTTCCTTGACCCGTGCCTTTCAGACAGAAAAAAAAATGTAGACATGTCAGTGAACCAGAGATAACAAAATTACTAGACTGGATGAATTTGGTTTATCAGAATAATTTAGAACGTTTTACTTCATTTTACAGCACATTATCCTTTCAGTTTTATTATGTCTTTCTCTCTTTTATAACTCGGCAATAATATTGCCTAGTGATATGCCCACTAGTAGTTATCCTAATTTTCAATTTGCCTATCCAGGTGAGGGCCATCGTGCCAAGAGGCTGAACAAGCCAAGATTATCATTTCACTGGTCACAGATGGTTCTTGCCAAGGAATACAAGACTGTTTCAGGCCTGGTTTGACAATTCTGGTTTTCACCAGGGCAAATGGCTTTTCTCAGCAAATCTTGTCTCAGTTAGTCTGGTTTTCATAAAATGAAGTTCGCTGTAGTCCACTCCATTATAGGGTTGAAGAGGAGGGGGGCAGTACTTAGAAAATTAAGTTTCTACCGGGTCAGGCAAAGTTTGGTCATCTACACAAAAGTACTGACTTGCTTTATTTTCCCAGCTAAATGCTATCCCTAGACCAGCCTGAGTCTTGCCCAACTAAGATATATACATTCTTTCATGGAGCCTCAATATAAGATACTGAAAACCTGTTTAATGTATTATTTTTTTCAATTGTATTTATTATTTTCATTTTATTTTTTTATCCCTGGCTATAACAAATCGTTACAAAATTAAGATATTTACAGAAATTAAAAATTAAATAGTTGATCATTATTATTCTATTACACAGAGAGAAATGTGTTTCTAAAAAAAGTAAACTAGTGCCAAATTTCTCCCTCATCCTCTAGTCTCCTTACATCTACCAAATTATCATGCTTTTAGAAAGATGCTTATTAGTATGAGTGGAAGGGCTTAACATAACTTTTCAAGATTCCCAAACAACATCATAACTGAAAAAGAGCAGAGCTTATTTTACTTACACGTTCTTTCCTTTTAGCTGCATATTTGATGGTTTCAAAACTACAGGTTTGTGTTCATTTACAAACATCTTAAAGTACAAATTGATTTTTTATTCAGCTTTAGGCATGAGGGAAATTGGCAATTTTGCTTTGATAACATTATGGCTAAATTTTCAGATTTGTTGGGAAAGTTCTGCCTATAAGTGAAATGCATTAGAGTCAATGGGGAAGTCAAAACTTAAGTGGTTTTAAGAGATTTCAATGACTTTTAAGTGTTTTGTTCCTTTGTAGTCTAGTTGTCATCCCTATTTGTTTTTTTGTTTTTTTTAAGACAATGTAAAAAGTCCAAATAACAACTTAAAAAGAATGAAAAAGATGGAAACCCAAGCATGCACCCAGTGTTAAATGTGTATTGTGTCTATTTTCAACCTATTTTTTCCTGTTGTCTAAAAAACAAATACCATTACCAACAAATATACTAAACACATTTAAAAAGAAACAAGGAAGAGGACAAAAATTTTTAAAAAGGAGTTTTTACTGATCATGATTGTTATCTGTATCATGCATACCCCAAAATAATGTTCTTGGAATTTAAAAAAAAAAAAAATTTTCAATTTACAAAAATCTTAATGTACCGGTACTTAGAAATAAAAATTTTAATCAGCTTGGGAATGAGTAAAATTTTCTGATTTCCCTTTGACAAAATGATGGCAAAATTTGCTGATTTTTTAGGCAGGTTTCGCCTATAGTCAAAATGCATTAGAGTCAATAGGAAGGTCAAAACTATGATATTTTAAGGTATTTTTAGGACTTTTAGGAGATTTCAATGGCTTTTGAGTGTTTTGTTCCTATGTAGTCTATTTTTCATCACTTTTTTGCTTTTTGTTTTTGCTTTTTTTTTTTTTTTTTTTTAGACGCGTGTCCAAATAGCAATTTGCATTTTTTTTTATTTCTTTGAAGTTTTTTTTTTAGACAGTGGAAAAAGTCCAAATACCAACTTAAAAATGTAAAGAGATGGTAGCACAAGCATACACCAAGAGTTTAATGTGTACAACTATTTTCATCCGTTTTTTTTCCTGTTGTCTAAAAAAAACAAATAACAACAAAGTACACTAAACACATTAAAAAAGAAACAAAGTGGAGAGAAAAAAATGTAAAATAATGTTCTTGAAAAATGTTCTTGTTTTTTTTTTTTCTATTATTTCTTTGGTGCATTTTGTTGTTCTTTGATTTATTTTTTTATTTTTTTCGCAAGGCAAAAATTTAAAATTTACGTTTCCGTGTCAATTTACAAACATCTTAATGTACTTTTAAATCAACATTTTAGTCAGCTTTAGGCATGAGTGAAATTTACTAATTTACCTTTGACAAAATAATGCCAAAATTTCGTGATTTTTCAGGCAAGTTTTGCCAATAGTCAATATACACTGGAGTCAGTAGGAAAGTCAAAACTATGGTGGTTTAAGCCATTGCTAAGACTTTGAAGGGATTTAAATGTCTCTTGAGTGTTTTTTCCTTTAGGCTGGTTTCACACTATAGAACGCAGAGCTTCACAGGAGTCCAGTGCGTCTCCATTCACTGTTTCAGGTCCAATTTCAGCCTGAATTTTGGGCTGAATTTGAACCTGAAACGGACCAAAAGACGGAGCCGCTGCGAAGATGTGTGAACCTGCTCCATAGAGTCACAATCTTTGCTATGCGAATTGGATGCAGGGAAACCCACATCCAATTCGCAATAGTGTGAACCCAGCCTTATGCCCTGTACACACGATCATTTTTTCCAATGAAAAAAGTCTGATGGCCTTTGTCTGCTGATTCGGAACCATCTCTGCTCATACAATATCTACCTTGACCTGGCCTCCACTCTAGATCCTGCATTTGCTAGCTTCTGGATTGCTTTCTGCATGGATACCAGTCCTGTGCTCAATGCATCTCTTGCACTACACAGAATCTTCCAGCCAGATCTTCTACAGGCACCCATGCCACTACGTGCCCTCTCATCATCTCCAGGGGACAGGATAAGAGGTGGGAGGGGCCTCTACCAGGCACGTGACAAGATTATTGCAATTTGTACATTTAGAGGCTCATTCATGGTCCTGAATGCCTCATGATAAACCATGATTGTGGGTTACTACTTTCTCAACCTCAGCAGAGTCAATGTCAGTTCAAATCCATAAAGATTCATTGTTCACAATCACTAGGTGAATTACACTGTAACTGATTTTCTGTTTCAATGTTTTTATTAAAGTATTTCACAAGAAAGAATACAAAAGTTATGACAAAGAATGCATTTCTCCAGCAATGTAAAATACATACTGAATGGGTACATGGGCGTCCGCTGAACTTTTTTCAGGGGGGGGGGGGCATCATTCTTGAGGATAGATCCGGTTCACTCCATGCCCATATAAATATAGCCTAGAGAATAAAGGTGAGGGGAGGGGCATGAAATGTCCCCGCCCATCACACATGGAAAGCTGTCAGACAAAAAATTTCTAATTTAAGGCAGTTATTAACCGTTTTTATGCACTTACCTGTAATTGGTTGAAATGGCAACGGTCTTCTTGGCACGAGTATTTTCCTATAAAAAGAAAAAAATGCGTCACATTAGTACACTCCGGCGGTGATCTACAGAGAAGAAGATTGTATTCTCGATCATGGAGTCATTGCTGCGTCGAGTTCTTGAACGGGCCGGGACCGAAGAGGGTGAGCGCTGGCTTCAATTGCGCTTGTCGTTACCTCCTCCTCCGTCTGTGTGCGGCTTCCCGGTGGTTCCGTCCACTTCATCTGCTCCGGCTGTTCTTGATGCTGGTCTCCGCCATGATGTTGTTCCCCTTTCGTCGCCTGCCCCGGATCTTCCTCTGACGGCTGCTTCCGCTTCCTCCATCTGTTGTCCTCCTATTGACCCCGTGGATCGGCTTGCGTCATTCGGTAATCTCCGTAATGACGGCGGATATTCTCCGATTTCTGAGGACGCATGCGCAGTTCGCCCGGAGGTCCCTTCAAAGCGAAAACGCAAGAAGCCCGGCAAATATGAATCTCCTCCACAGCGCAGGGATAATGCAAACAAAAGATTGAAGAAGAAGACATTGGGAAATGGACGGGCAGCATCGGACATTCGGAATGGTGACACATTTCAAGGTTCGGCTATGGATAGCGGTAAGGTTAACCCTTCGCTTGCTGGTGACAGTTTACAAGATGTACCGGCTGGTGATGTGGTTGCTATGGCACCCGGGTTTACGCGTGCTGAAGCTGCAGCGGTTGCTGCTATGGTTACTGACGCTGCTCCTCGGTCTAATGTCACTCCTGTTATTTTGCCTGCAATCCAGGTTGCTGATTGTGAGGATGGATTGATTAATGCGGGTACTGCCGAATTTGACTTGATTCCTGAAAACAGTACATTTTCTTCCGCTTCAAACTCGGCTGTGCAGCAAGGAGGTGAGCATGTGGATGCCTCTGTATTAAAAAATGTTGTTATGTCTATGTCGAATTTGTTGTCACAATTGTTACCTGTTAAGCGAAATGTTGTACCTACTTTGAACCCTCTTGCTTCTGTATGGAGAGATAATTTGTCTGTTGATAATTTTACGCCGATTGTTCAAGAGGTTGCTACTCACTCTCCTGTCCTGCAAACTACGCCAAAAATGGCTTTGTCTAATCCTGATGTGCCTGAAGCTTATATGAAAGAAGTTCTTTCTTGTGAACTTTCTCCTTTAGGTTTCCATTTAAGTAATGCCGTAAAAGACAGAATATGGAAAGGAGAATATATTGATTTGCTTTCGTTGTTGCCTTCTACTAAAGATCATAGGTTGAAGAAGGACGACGAAAAATTTGATGACGAAAAACGTAAATTTGTTTCTCGAAGCTTTAATAATTGGTTACAAGCATTCTGTATTTTTGCAGGTGTTATGGGTGAAAAACGCCCTGACTTATGCAGTGGCCTTTTTCAACATGTTGAGATAATATTGGAGGCTTATAAGAATTTTCCAGGTCTATCATGGTTCTACTATGATGAGTCATTTCGACAAAAGCTTGCGGTACATAGAAATCTAAAGTGGGGTATGAAGGATGTAGGCCTATGGTTAAATCTGCTATTGCCTCAGAAACAGGTTGTTAAAACTGTTGCTCCTGCTGTTGGTCCTTATCGTAAAGGGCTTTGTTTTAATTTTAATGAAGGTCATTGTAAATGGCTTGCTAGCTGTAGGTATAAGCATGAATGTGCTCATTGTGCTGGTACTCATCCTGCAGCTCGGTGTTTTAAAAAATCGGGTCATCTCACCCCTGCTGTTTCCAAGGATGATACATTTCTTAAAAGCAATTACGCCAGTGATACTGGAAAACATGTTGCCCTGGCTCCTTCTGTATCCGGACAGCATGAATGCAGACATGTTAATTAGTGGATTTTGTTATGGTTTTCTACTGCCATCTTTTTCGGGTTCTGGTTGCGAAGTGTTTGATAATTTGGCCTCTGTTGTTTTTCATAAGGATGTTGTGCGACAAAAAATTTTGAAAGAAAAAGAGGATGGTAGGATTGCTGGCCCTTTTGATCACCCTCCATTCTCTAATTTTCGGATATCCCCTCTTGGCGTTATCCCCAAAAAAGAGGCTGGTTCTTTTAGGCTTATACATCATTTGTCCTTCCCTGAAGGTTTTTCTTTGAATGATGACATCGATTCGCAATTGTGTTCGGTGTCTTATTCTTCTTTTGATGATGCGTTGTCAAAAATTCGTTCTGCAGGTAATTCGGCTTTGTTGGCAAAAGCTGACGTGAAATCTGCGTTTAGATTATTGCCTATTCACCCTTCGGCGTTTAATTCCTTAGGTTTTGTTTTCGACGGTAAATATTATTTTGATAAATGTTTGCCTATGGGCTGTTCTTTGTCGTGTCGTTATTTTGAAATTTTTTCTTCTTTTCTTGAATGGGTTGTTTGTCGCCGTTCAGGTTTTGAACTTTGCGTTCATTATTTGGATGATTTTTTATTTATGGGTAGAGCGAATACTTTGGATTGCTTATACATTTTTACAGAGTTTAAATTGATGTGTAGTTTGTTTGGTGTCCCTTTAGCCCCTGAAAAATCGGTTTCTCCTACCACTTGTTTAGACTTTTTGGGTATTCAGATTGATACGGTATCCATGGTTTTTAGGCTTCCTATGAATAAAATTGTTAAGATTCGGTTGTTGTTAGATTTCATTTTATCGAAACGAAAGGTACAATTGCGTACAATTCAGTCTTTGTTGGGTTTGTTGGCCTTTGCTTCATGAGTTGTGCCCATGGGCAGAATTTTTTCAAAACGTCTTTATAGAGCAATTTCTGGAATAAAATCACCTAGACATTTTGTTCGTATCACCACAGATATACGCGACGATTTATTGGTCTGGCGTAAGTTCTTGAGTTCATTTAACGGTTGTTCACTTTGGCAGGATCCTTTTTGTGTGGCTTCTGCTCTAGAGTTGTTTACTGATGCTGCTGGTTCATTAGGTTACGGTGCTTTTTGGCAGGGACATTGGTCGGCTGATCTTTGGCATTCTTCATGGATTGTGAGAGGTCTGGTTTCTAATATTGTTCTGTTGGAGTTGTTTCCTGTTGTTGTTGCTTTGGAATTGTGGGGTGATCATTTTCGAAATAGGAGGATACTGCTTCATTCAGATAATAAGGGTGTTGTTTTTGCAATTAATTGTTTAGTTTCTAAGTCACTTCCCGTTATTTCTGTTCTTCGTTTTTTAGTTTTTCAATGTTTGGAATTAAATATCTGGTTAAAAGCGAAATATGTACCTGGTAGTTTTAATGATATTGCTGACTCATTATCTCGTCAACAGTCACGAAGGTTTCGGGAGCTGGTTCCAGATGCGGACGAAATTGGGCTGTCCTGTCCTCCTCATCTTTGGTTAATAGTATGAGTCCGGTGATGACTGCTTTAAAGAATTCTTTAGCACCGTCCACGCGAGCATGTTATGAAGCTGCGTGGGACTTATGGCATTCCTGTCTAGGCTGTTTTGCAGTTTCGGACGCTTTGAGTTCTGAGGATTTAGTTTTATTTTTCTTAAATACTTTGATGAAAAAGGGTTTTTCTTATTCTCATATTATTAAATTATTGGCGGGAGTTTCATTTTTTAAGAAATTGAATGGTGAGGCTCCGTGTATTAGTTTTTTCACTGTCAAACAGGCATTAAAAGGTTATCGCAAACGACATGTGTTACCTGATAGGAGATTACCGATTAGTATAGATTTACTACAAAAAATTTGTGCAGCTACTGATGTTGTTTGTTTCTCGACTTTTGAGGCTTTGTTGTTCAAGCTTACTTTTTGTCTGTGCTTTTATGGTGCTTTCAGAATATCTGAATTGCTTCCTACTAAACGATTAACTTGTTTGGGTCTTCCTTGGGCAGCGGTGTCTGTTCATTCTGACGTTATTCGTCTGTTTTTACGCAAGAATAAAACTGATCAGTTTGGTCGTGGTAGGTGGATCACCATTCACAAACATACTGATTCGTCTATGTGTGTAGTTGTACTTGTTCACCGTTACCTGCTTGTTCGTCCGTCTAGTGATAAGCAATTCCTCATTCATTCTGATAATACGCCATTGACCGTTTATCAATTTAATTCTGTGTTGAAGAAATGTTTATTTCATTTGGGTTTGGGGCATCTGCCGATCTCTTCTCATTCATTTCGGATTGGGGCGGCGACAACTGCTAATAATATAGGTTTGGACGTTGCTGCTATTAAAAAAATTGGTAGATGGTCTTCTAAATGCTATAGTACATATGTTCGCCCTAATTGTTCTATTTAATTACAGATTCTGCACTTATTACTTGGATCGTTGGTCACTCATTCGTTTACTGGGCACATAGAAGAGCAGAAAAAAGATGTTATGGTAGTAATCTGGGCCTGGATTCTGCTAATGTTAAATTGTTCTGGTATGGGCATAGGGGATTGACTTGGGCTAGTTTGAGTAGAGTTTTGACATTGTTGTGTTCCAAATGGCCTCTGCCTCAAATTATCATTTTCCATTTGGCTGGGAACGACCTTGGACGCCGAAGGACTTTAGATGTTATTTCTAGTATAAAGAATGATTTTGTGCATATTCATGCCGTATTGCCTGAATGTGTATTGGTGTTTTCGGAGATTGTCCCTCGTCTACTTTGGTGTTCCCCCAAATGGAAACATTTTGAAAAAATGAGAAAAAATGTTAATAGGGCAATTGCAAAATTCATGCTTCTGTTTGACGGTTTATCTTATAGACATATTGATCTGGAGGGTGGTGTGCCTGGCTTTTACCGCCCTGACAGTATCCATTTGTCTGATGTTGCTCTAGATATTTTTAATTTAGGTTTGCAAAATAGTGTGGAATGGGCCGTGGGCCGGTGGGGGTGCCGTGCTTATTGTCCATAAGCTCGGCGTATGGGACTTAATGTTGTGTAATGTAGCTTGAGCTTTAAATAGCTAAGCTTTATATATATATGGTATTCATTTTTTGTTGAATTATATATCCAATGTGATATAAGTATTGATATATTTATAATTGATAAAATATTTATCTATACCAATAATAAAGGCCGCGGCCATTACATCCACATGCAATAGTATTTGGGTTTTTTATTTAAAATTATTTATATTTAAAGTAAATAAGTTATGACTAGCTTTCCATAAAGGTGAGGGGAGGGGCATGAAATGTCCCCGCCCATCACACATGGAAAGCTGTCAGACAAAAAATTTCTAATTTAAGGCAGTTATTAACCGTTTTTATGCACTTACCTGTAATTGGTTGAAATGGCAACGGTCTTCTTGGCACGAGTATTTTCCTATAAAAAGAAAAAAATGCGTCACATTAGTACACTCCGGCGGTGATCTACAGAGAAGAAGATTGTCCCTCCCACCCTCCCTTGTCGCGGCTTTATTATGTGGTTGTTGTCCTTTTCTGTTTGAAAAGGGACTTAATGTTGTGTAATGTAGCTTGAGCTTTAAATAGCTAAGCTTTATATATATATGGTATTCATTTTTTGTTGAATTATATATCCAATGTGATATAAGTATTGATATATTTATAATTGATAAAATATTTATCTATACCAATAATAAAGGCCGCGGCCATTACATCCACATGCAATAGTATTTGGGTTTTTTATTTAAAATTATTTATATTTAAAGTAAATAAGTTATGACTAGCTTTCCATGTACATCTTTCTATATTGCAATGTATTGCAATACATCTGTTGTGGCCATATTTTGATCTTGATGAAAACAGCCTATACCAGTGATGGCGAACCTTGGCACCCCAGATGTTTTGGAACTACATTTCCCATGATGCTCATACACTCTGCAGTGTATTTGAGCATCATGGGAAATGTAGTTCCAAAACATCTGGGGTGCCAAGGTTCGCCATCACTGGCCTATACTGTATACTGTAGCCACAACACAGATGTATTGCAATACATTGCAATACAAAAAGATGTACACAGTGGTGTCGTGGCACAGGCACTGCTGTTACCTGTAGTTCTTCAGCGATAGGGCAGGCACTGGCAGCGTATTCAGTCTCTCGTCTCGGCCACTGCACGCCACGCACCTGTGGGAGGAGCCGTCGCCGCCGCGGCCGTATCGGCATAGGCACATTTACACAGGCAGAGGCAGGCTGAGGCAGCAGCCAATCACGGAACAGCCGGGTCAGGGTCACAGTGATGTTAAGCAGAGGCCCGAGCGGCAGAGCCAATCCGATGCTCGGGCCGGGGGTGAGGAGGGAGGGACAGATAGTCGGAAAAGACTGAGAGCAGCCCCAGCCCCAAGGCCAACAGCTGTCTGCAGACTTAGAAAAAAAGTCCACGGCTGCCGCGGAGGTGGCCGCGGCGGCCATTGCAACACAGGGGGCAAGTGTGTCTTCACTCTGACTTCCAGGGGGGGCAATTGACCCCCCTTGCCCTATGGAGCGGACGCCCATGAATGGGTAAAAGACCAAACATTTTTAAACATAAAAGAACGTATAAAAAGGGCGTTCTTTCAAATAAAAATCTTCACAGTCAGTATAGATTGTACTCTCAGTGTGGGGTAACCCCAGAACTTACTCAAAACTAAATTTTACATTAACAAGGCACATCTCAGACTCGTTGTACATTAAACGATAGAGCAGCTACATATTGCATTTTCAAGCTTAGGGTCAGCTCGTAAACCTTAGTGGATTGGAGATGCACCTGGCAGTAGCTGTATACATTCGTGGAAGGGGACCTATACCTCCAGAAAATGGAAGCTGCATCCCTCGTCACCCAGAAACCGGTCTTCACTCTGAGGAAGTAGCCACTTTTCTAGGTTTAGAAGAGGGGAAAGGTTGAGGGTATGACCTTGCACGTACTGTAACTGATTTTATTTCAGAAGTAATGTGACTGTACCTATAAATCTGAAAAATGATTGCGAAAACATGGCCAAAAATAACAAGTACATATAAACACTTCTTAAAAAAAGTTTTTTCGGGTAAACATTATGATAACGACTCAGAATAAGTGAATTCCAAAAAGATGTCATACTTTCCCTTTAACTTCTGTACAATAATCATGAACGTTCCCTGTGTTGGAATAAACAACAAACTGATCCCGGTAAGAATATTACAGAGCTGTGCAGCCTGGAGCACCTCTCATTTATCTACTGCACAATATGGATATTCACAGATGTGCACTAAGCCTTTGCCTGAAGAGACTCACTAATTACAGCCATCATTTAGTTTAATACATATTTTATAGCATGTAATTAGACTTGGGAAAATGTTATAGGTAGATTTTATTCACATACACCCCCAAAAGCATGACGCTTTTATTCCAGCTCTCTGTTTACAAATGACTTACTTTTATAACACAACAGTAGCTCTTGGGAGGATTAAAATGTAATATAAACATAAGCGCGTCTTGCTCAAAGTTCGCTATCATTTCTATATAAATGAAAGGTGAGTGAACTTCTTCTTGTATTTCAGTGAGTCGTTTGATCTGAGTGGATGAAAGTTATTTTAGTGAAATGCACAGCGAGGCATATATGTTGTATGTAACTGCTCCTGGCATCTGGACACAGGAGACATGCTGGGCTAGCTGCATCCCCCTGTGTATTCAGCATCTAAAAGGAACTAAGATGGCTTCATCCATATCCTTAAAGGGAATGTATAGTGTTTTTGTATACCATTTCTTTATTTGATTATGTCCAGAAAAAACAATCACAAAAATATTTTTCATTATTTTTTAGTCCTCGCTACACGTTTTCCTGTATGTAACTTGACATGCAGCTAAACCCTCTTATTGTGCAACAAGCCAGACTGAGTGTAATCTTGAAGCTTTATTCACAGAACAGGGTGGGGTGAAACTATTGAGAAAAAACAAATACGGATACATATAACTAGTATATGAAATATACAGAAATACAATAAATAAGCTAGGCTGTAGATGGTGATAAGTAATTCTCATCAGCGATGCTGCATTTGGAGGATGCAAGCAGATGCAAGTTTCAGTCCAAATGTGCTCTGATAGCTGGTTCCTTCTTTCAGTCTCTAAGATGGAGTCTGAGTTCCCAGGATGCACATGTTTCTTTTCCTTAGACTGAAAAAAAAATGGGAACTTTTGTTAAAGTTGAACAGTTTCTAGTTTCTGGAAAAACAGTACATTTACCACTGCTTCCATCTTGTGGTCAAATCTGATATTGCAGGCAAAACAACTTTATCAGTATCCTGCTGGATGCAGAACAGTCAGGTATATATAAATTATTACATATCAATTTTTAAAGTGGTTGCAATGTAGACCATTACATACACTCATGAAAGTGACTAGCCTCTGTTGATACCCAGAGATTGAACAAATCCTCCCACATATGTTGTATCCGTTTATCTGCAGCCGCATCTTCTCTACAGCCTTCTAAAACACACAGATCAAAGGGTTTTTCTCAGATCCAGCATGCAGGGGGTGGGGATCTGATGTCACACACAGCACAGGATAGGTAGGAGAGCTCAGTGTAACCTGAGACCTGAGTGGAAAGAATGGACACACCTCGCTCTACATAGTCTCTGCTGGAGGGGGACGCAGGGCCATCTCCCAGGACTCTGTGGTGTTAAGTCAGACTGTCAGAAGTGACTCACGCATGCAGCAGAGGGAGGAGAGGTCAGAGAGGAACTACACTAGGTGCTTTGGATTGATTAAGACAAGTATACACTATAGAGCAGGGGTCTCCAAACTTTCTAAAGAAAGGGCCAGTTTACTGTCCTTCAGACTTTAGGGGGGCTGGACCGTGTCTAGTGGGAGCAAACAATACCTGATCTTTGATATTAGAAGGAGAAATAGTTGGTGTCAGTGGGATGAATAGTGCTCCATTTTTGTTGTCAGAGGAAGGAATTATGCCCCATCATTGGTGTCAGTGGAAGGAATAGTGCCCCATTGATGGGTGTCAGTGGCAGGAATTATGCTCCTTTGTTGGTGCCAGTGGCAGGAAAATGCCTTAAAAGTGTCAGATAAAGGCAAGCAAAGGACTGCATCTTGCCCCAGGGCCGTAGTTTGTAGACCAGTGCTATAGAGGGATAAGCTTTGTTCATTTTTCATTTTCAGATATTTACAACCACTTTAATATTTCTTTCCAGGCAGCAGTTGGTTTTCTTAGCTCTCTTTTTGTTTACAAGGAAGAGCAGGAACAATTTAAAAAAAAATGCCATATAAAGAGGGTTAAATCTCCCAGCAGGGAGAGCAGGAAATAGTAAAAACTTGCCAGGGTTCTATCCTTCCAAATAGCAGGCTAGGGTGGTGTGGTCCTGACTGGTAAATCCTTCCCTACCCTATCCAAAACTAAAAAACAAATTTTGACTTTATATACATTTTACTGCTCTGCCTTTGCGACTCCATCAGGACAGGATAACTATTGACTACACTTTTGGTCTTTAGTTAAAGAGACTCAGTCACCAAGTAAAACAAATGTGCAGGTAAAAAGTGCAGAAAAATCAAGTATTTTACATGCTTATTTGCAGAGTTTTTCCTTTCCATAAATTACTTATTATTCCCTTATGTGCTTTAAAACTTGATAAAAAAAAAAAAAAAAAAAGTACTATCCCAGAAGAGTAATTTTCTAAGCAACCACCACCATCCCCATCCCATCTTTGCACGTCATAGCCCTCTCTTCTTCTGTGTCTAATTACTCTGTGCTGGTCATACATCTCCTCACCTCCTTACATAAGCTTTTATGCAGCTGCCGAAGAAGGAGTTAAGGGGAACGCTATAGATTGTCACTTGAGTGATAGCTCTATGTTTGCTGACATCACACCCAAAATGGCAAAGCTCAGCAGTAGTCTCAGGGCTGCTGGATGTCTACACAAGGGAAGCTATTACAGGAAAATAACACGCATAAAATACATTAAATGCACATGTTATGGAAATATTTTTGTTTAAATGTCTTTTTAACCACTTAAGGACCGCCTTACGCCGATATACGTCGGCAGAATGGCACGGCTGGGCACATCAACGTACAGGTACATTGTCCTTTAAGAGCCCAGCCGTGGGTCGCACGCGCGCCGCCGGCAGCGCACTCGCGACCAGGTCCTGAGCTCTGTGACCACGCCCGCGGGACCTGCGGACCCGATCGCTGCCGGTGTCCCACGATCGGGTCACAGAGCTGAAGAACAGGGAGAGGTGAGTGGAAACAAACCTTTCCCCGTTCTTGTCTGTGGCATGTTAGTGATCGTCTGTTACCTGTCATCGGAACAGACAATCAGTGACGTGTAACGTGTAGCCACGCCCCCTACAGTAAGAATCACTACCTAGGGAACACTTAACCCCTACAGTGCCACCTAGAGGTTAAACCCTTCACTGCCAGTGTCATTTTCACAGTAACAGTGCATTTTTATAGCACTGATCGCTGTAAAAATGGCAATGGCCCCAAAATGGTGTCAAAAGTGTCTGATGTGTCCGCCATAATGTCGCAGTCACGATAAAAATCGCTGATCGTCACCATAACTAGTAAAAAAAATATTATTATTAAAAATGCCATAAAACAGTCCCCTATTTTGTAGAAGCTATAACTTTTGTGCAAACCAATCAATAAACGCCTATTGCGATTTGTTTTACCATAAATATGTAGAAGAATACGTATCGGACTAAACTGTGGAAAAAAAATGTAAATATATATTTTTGGGGGATATTTATTATAGCAAAAAGTAAAAAAGATGTAATTTTTTTCAAAATTGTCGCTCTATTTTTGTTTATAGCGCAAAAAATAATAACCGCAGAGGTGATCAAATACCACCAAAAGAAAGCTCTCTTTTGTTTGGGAGCCACGTCCCACGACCATGCAAGTGTCAGTTAAAGCGACGCAGTGCCGAATCGCAAAAAAGGGACCTGGTCCTTTAGCTGCATATTAACCACTTTAATACCAGACACTTTTACCCCCTTCCGGCCCAGGCCAATTTTCAGCTTTCAGCACTGTCACACTTTGAATGACAATTGTGCGGTCATGAAAAACTGTACCCATATGAAAAATTTGTATAATTTTTTTTCACACAAATAGAGCTTTATTTTGGTGGTATTTAATCACTGCTGTTTTTTGTATTTTTTGCAAAATAAACAGAAAAAAATACACGTTTTTCTTTGTTTTTGTTATAAAATTTTGCACATAAGAGATCTTTCTTCATAAATTTAGGCCAAAATGTATACTGCTACATTTTCTTTTGTGAAAATAACCCACATCAGTGTTTATTATTTAGTCTGTTGGAAAGTTATAGAGTCCACAGACTATGGTATTTATATCTGAAAATCAATCCTGATGTACTGACAGCCTATCTCATTTCTTGAGGCCCGAAAATGCCAGAACAGTACAAGTTTCCCCCAACCGAGCCCTTTTTGGAAAGTAGAGTCTGTCAGGAAAGGTTTCACCTGCTGGTGGCGCTGTCAGATCTTTGGGCCACAGTACTGGTGTCCACCAGCGGGTGTCTCCCGGCAGTCTGGAGCCGACATCATCTCCTGCAATCAGGCGTCACCTGAGACTGATTGCAGGAGGTGTGTATTTATACCTAGCAGACGCTCAAGCATTTGACTTGGTATTTTCCTGGAGCCCAGACCTATATTATTGAATCTGTACCTGTACCTTGTGACCTGTAATCCTGTACCTTGTGTCCTGTGTTCCTGAATCCTGCATCCATCCCTGGACCCCTGTCTTGCAGATTTATCCCTTCCTCCTGTTATCCTCTCCTTGTCCCGTCCTGCTCCCTTTTCAATCTGATGGATCTCTTGTGTATGACCCTGGCTTGATTACATTCATGATTATATCTCAATCCTGTATTCACAATTGGTTTAAACCTTAGAGAGTTACTTTTTTGTGTCACCGTGGTTGTTTGCTGGTTGCTTTATTGTTTATGACTTATCCTTATAATAAATCTCACTATATTTACTTTACATGCGTTTTGGTCTTCCCTGTTGCAGTCCACACATATCTGCTTATGACATAGTCCAAGGTATTTATTAAAAGGCATGACGAGTTTTTTTAAGTCACAATTTTGTCACAATTTTTGTGAAAATGAAGAAATGTAAAAAAAAAAAAATTCACAATTTTTTACATACTGTCACCAGTGCAGTACAGCATCAGCATCTGATTAGTGTGATGGTGATCAGCTATGAGTAAGCGTCAATTCGTGACGTGAAACGCGTTAGCCACCCTTCCCTGCATGCACACCATCTGCATTTGTTGTTTTGGATTTATGGATTTATTTTGAATTTGGATTTTTTACCTGAAATTTTGGAATAAATAACTGTCTATACAGAGTGCGGCAGTCCAGGGTTTCTTTTTCTCCCATGCATCAGTGCAGAGCCAGCACCTGTGTGAGTGACCGGGCGGAAGCAGCTATTTGGTGAATTCTCAAGCTTTTGATCGGTACGTTTTTCCTTTCCTCTGTGATGGTGATCAGGTATACTGACTGGTGACAATATGTAAAAAAAAAGAAAAACATGTAATAATTTTGTTTTAATTTTTTACATTTATTACATTTCTTTTCCTATTTTTTTTTACATACAGTGACCCGAGCAATACAGTGTTACCACAGTAACACTGTACTACTCTGGAAAGGTGATCAGGTTGTTTTTTTTTTACACACTGTGATTGCTTATAATCGGGAATGTTACAGTTATAGACAGCCATTTTTTTCTCAATGAAAGCCACAGCTAATCACATGGTACAGATGGGCTGTGATTGGCCCTGTCTGTACCATGTGATGACTGTGACCAATCACAGAGCTCATCACAATAGTACACAATGAAAGACATGTTACAAAGCTTTTCATTGTGTACAACTGTCATGTGATCTGCTGTGATTGGCCACAGCAAGCACATGGTCCTGGCAGCGGGCTGGTACAGTGATCTAGCATCAGCCGTGTCCAGTGCTTCATGGCAGGTGACAGATCGCACCGAAGGGCAGCCCGTTTGGCACATGCAGGGTGCAATCCTGGGTGGACGTCATACCGGTGCTTGGTAATGCGTGTAGCTATAGTCCACTGAGGAAAACAGCTGAAGACATCAAGTCACGTCCAGTGTATTTAAAGTATATGTAAACCCTCACATATACCCAGTGACGTGAATAGCCTCAGATGATACAAGGAGATGAAACAAAACTCCCTACTTAAGTTTTACTTGTATATCTGCTGTCTTCAGCTTTCCAGACTCTTTAGAAAAAGCACATCGAGTTATAAATTTTTCTTCCTGTTTCAGCAGTGGAAGGGGAGTCTGGGCATACACTGTGTGTGAGCTGATTGAGGAAAGGCACACACCCCCTCTCCATATAGGCAGAGAAACGAAGAAACTTGCAGAGCTGCAGTCTGAATAGACAAGCTCTCTGCTCATCTGTCTCTAAGTTTCCTCCCCGACACAAATGTCAGCTGCTTTTATCTCCTGTGTCAGAGAACTTGTCAGAAGTTATCATCCAACAGAGGAACTGAGCAGCAGAAAGACACAGGACTTTGGAGAGAGATAAATAAACACTACAGATATTTTTGCCCAGGTTAAATTTCATGAACGGGGTTTATATCCACTTTAACCTCTTCCTGCCCAGCCCAATGTACAATAACGGCTGGACGGGAAGATGTTAATACACTGGACGTGACTTGATATCTTCAAAAGTACTCAATATCACCCCATTGGGTAGAAGAAGGGAGGTTACCGCTCAGGTACAGCTGATAATCTCCTCACAGGATCCAGAACCGAGGGTGCAGCCAATGCATGTAGCAATGCAAAAATAGTGAGAAACCTTGGACTGCCGCTCATAGCTATGATTAAGCGCTGAAGTCCAGTGCGAAATGCGTCAGCTCACATTAGCTGTTTCTTTTGCTGTGCCATGTATTTATTGTTTTTACTTTAATTTTAATAAAAGAACAAAAACATATTTTTTTGGAGTGCGGCGGTCCAAGGTTTCTCACTATTTTTGCATCACCCCATTGGGGTAGGCCTAAACAGCCCGATTCACACCTAATCATTACATTAGGTCTTTGAAATGGGGCAGCCTTAAGCCCGGTTCACACAGGCCAAAAATCCTGCTGAACCAGCTGACTTTCAGTCCTTATTTATCGCTGTTTGTTCAACAGAAGCCGGTCTAACGCAAACGGTCATGCTGGAAAACCAGTGTTATTTTTCGTACCTGTAGTGGGTGGTCATATACAGTCATGGCAGAAATTTTTCCAGAAAATCAAGTATTTCTCACAGAAAAGTATTGCAGTAACACATGTTTTGCTATACACATGTTTATTCCCTTTGTGTGTATTGGAACAAAACAAAACAAAAAAAGGGAGGAAAAAAAGCAAATTGGACATAATGTCACACAAAACTCCAAAATGGGCTGCTCAAATTTCTTGGCACCCTTTCAAAATTGTGGATAAATAAGATTGTTTCAAGCATGTGATGCTCCTTTAAACTCACCTGGGGCAAGTAACAGGTGTGGGCAATATACATATCACACCTGAAAGCAGATAAAAAGGAGAGAAGTTCACTGAGTCTTTGCATTGTGTGTCTGTGTGTGCCACACTAAGCATGGACAACATAAAAAGGAGAAAAGAACTGTCTGAGGACTTGAGAACCAAAATTGTGGAAAAATATCAACAATCTCAAGGTTACAAGTCCATCTCCAGAGATCTAGATTTGCCTTTGTCCACAGTGCGCAACATTATCAAGAAGTTTGCAACCCATGGCACTGTAGCTAATCTCTCTGGGCGTGGCCGGAAGAGAAAAATTGATGAAAGGTTGCAACACAGGAAAGTCCAGATGGTGGATAAGCAGCCCCAAACAAGTTCCAAAGAAATTCAAGCTGTCCTGCAGGCTCAGGCAGCATCAGTGTCAGCGCAAACTATCCGTCGACATTTAAATTAAATGAAACGCTATGGCAGGAGACCCAGGAGGACCCCACTGCTGACACAGAGACATAAAAAAGCAAGACTACAGTTTGCCAAAAGGTACTTGAGTAAGCCAAAATCCTTCTGGGAAAACGTCTTGTGGACAGATGAGACCAAGATAGAGCTTTTTGGTAAAGCACCAAAAACGGAATGAGGCCTACAAAGAAAAGAACACAGTACCTACAGTGAAATATAATGGAGGTTCAATGATGTTTTGGGGTTGTTTTGCTGCCTCTGGCACTGGGTGCCTTGAATGTGTGCAAGGCATCATGAAATCTGAGGATTACCAAAGGATTTTGGGTCGCACTGTAGAGCCCAGTGTCAGAAAGCTGGGTTTGCATCCGAGATCTTGGGTCTTCCAGCAGGACAATGACCCCAAACATACGTCAAAATGCACCCAGAAATGGATGGAAACAAAGCGCTGGAGAGTTCTAAAGTGGCCAGCAATGAGTCCAGATCTAAATCCTATTGAACACCTGTGGAGAGATCTTAAAATTGCTGTTGGGAAAAAGGCGCCCTTCCAAAAAGAGAGACCTGGAGCAGGTGAGAGGTGTAAGAAGCTTATTGATGGTTATAGGAAGCGACTGATTTCAGTTATTTTTTCCAAAGGGTGTGCAACCAAATATTAAGTTAAGGGTGCCAAGAATTTTGACCAGCCCATTTTTGGAGTTTTGTGTGACATTATGTCCAATTCGCTTTTTTTCCTCCCTATTTTTGTTTTGTTTTGTTCCAATACACACAAAGGGAATAAACGTGTGTATAGCAAAACATGTGTTACTGCAATACGTTTCTGTGAGAAATACTTGATTTTCTGGAAAGGAAAAATTTCTGGGGTGTCAACAATTTCGGCCAAGACTGTAAATCTGGCGAGTTTTCTGTGTTGGTGGAGAATCACTGGAGCACTGTATTATTTGTCTGCATGTATCTATTAGATTGTAAGCTCCTATGAGCAGGGCCCTTTTAACCCTCTTGTATTTTATTGTACTGTATCTGTACTGTCTCCTTTTTATATAGAAAAGAGCTGCTTAACTGTTGGTGCTATATAAATCCTGTATAATATCAATAATATTCAAGGAGTGAACATGAGAGCACTTTTATGGGATCCATTATATGGACACTTTATCCAGGACATGGAGCCTGAATTTGTTGGATATAGCTGCACTACTGCACTTTTTGTGGAATTTTGATAAATGGACACTTTATTTTTGCACACTATGGGTCTAATATATATAATTTTTTTTAGTTGTATGCACATAGGTTTATATAAACAGACCAATAGCGCTGTATAGAACTGATTAATACATTTTTTGCAATATGTTTCCATTGCATATGTAGTGCATTTTTTATAATAGTGAAAAATGTTAATGCAACATAAAAACGAAATTAATCCTAATCAAAATCGATCATTCGTTGTCAGTACATTATTTTGGATGCTTCAAACATTAAGGCCCCTTTCACACTGGGGCGGGAGGTGCGGTGGCGGTAAAGCGGTGCTATTTTTAGCGTCACTTTACCGTTGGGATTGTGGCGGTTTTCGGCTGCTAGCGGTGCGGTTTTAACTCCCGCTAGCGGCCGAAAAAGGGTTAATACAGCCCGCAATGCGCCTCTGCAGAGGCGCATTGCGGGCGGTATAGTCACGGTGTCCCGTTGCTTTCAATGAGCAGGAGCGGTGGAGGAGCGGTAAACACAACGCTCCTTCACCGCTCCAAAGATGCGGCTAGCAGGACTTTTGGAGTGGTCCTGCTAGCGCACCGCTCCAGTGTGAAAGCCCTTGGGGCTTTCACACCGGAGAAACAGCAGCCGCTGTTTCAGGTCGGTTTGCAGGCACTATTTTTAGTGCAATAGTGCCTGCAAACCGCCCAAGTGTGAAAGGGGTCTAACAAAAAGCTCAAACCATTGCATCATATTATCCAAATGAATACAAATTAGTTTTTTTCTCGTTACAATTGATTTAAGATTCGTGAAATTCAGTAATATTGTGATTTGGAGATACGCATACATCCAAACCTTCGAATAAGGAACATTTTGTCCAAATTTTGATTCATAACAAAACACATGTCTAATAACTATCAATATTGGTGCCAGCAACCGCAATAACAACCTCCAGCAGTATGGTCATTGACCATGGTCTGTGTGACAGGGGGGTCACTTTGGACACAGGGTGAGCCAGGAAATAATGGACATTAAGAAATATATCTTGGACTACCTAAAATGGGTCTGTAATATTTATCCACCATATTCCCAAGGATATCTGTAAAGGACTATTTACTTATTCTGAACTCAACAGGTTAATTGAGAGATACTGAGGTATTCAGCCTCAATCACCTGTCTGCCTAGTGTAATGCTAATGAATTCCAGCTTCTAGAAGACCTGTTCATTGTTTGTGGTGATGTGGATTGGGGAAATTAAGTGTGTCCTTGTGCGTATTGTAAAGTAGCAGACAGTCTGGTGAATATAAAGGTCATGCATAGTTATTTAAACATAAAGGGGATTAGAACCTGTTGTCTCCTAGCAGACGTCAAAATAATGTGTATTGGGCTTTGTTATGTTGTGGGTGGAGCTGAACGGCCTATTTTTGGAAAGATACAGAGCGTGTTGTCTCGTTCTTTGGAAGGATTAATTCCTATGGGAAGTGGTCTTCTGGCTGTGGAGGATCGACAGTGAAGTTGTGTCCAGGAGAGGGAAGGGATCTAAACGGCATTACCCCCTTTCGTATTTGGGGTGCCGTTACAGTCTGTGTGACCAGACTAATAATTTTTTAATTTTTAATGAAAAGTAAGGATATAAGGTGTAAGAAAATTATTTAAAGAAATAATATTACAAAAGGCAGTCAATAAGAAACAGCAAAATAAATGGGATTAAGAATAGAAAGTACTTAAAGTTCAACTGAGCTCACCTCAGTGGAAAGACCTGAGGGGTGAAAGATAGGAGTGCTGAAACATGATATTTCATCAGATCCTTCCTCAAATATCAGTGGCAGTATTGAAAACCCCTGCATTTGTAGTTAGTGGCAGTGTGACACCACCACCGTAACCCCCTCCCCACATTGGTGGTCAGTGTAAACTTACCAGGATTACACTTCTACTGTTGGGTGGTGATCGCTCTGCCTGACAGTACTAGCTTCATTTCAGTGCCAGGTGCCGGCAGGTCACATTAGGCCCCCAAGGTTCCTTGTAATAGCCTACCGAGGACTGGGGGGGGGTGGGAACCCACCATGATCCTCGACCAACACAAGCATGTGCAGTATATCAGATCTTTACTTTTCCCTATAGTAAAGGGAAGGATCAGCCTTGCCCAAAAAGGAATCTTTTGGGATGTTGGAAGATCCCTTTGTGCAATAACAAGAACCGCTGAGGGTGTGAGCTACTCCATATCGCCCGCTGGCATGTCAAAAACTGCACAGTAATTGAAAATGTTGCCCAGAATTTAGAGTGCTGCTTACTTTTAGCGGGCATTTCTCAGCAGTGTATGAAACCATTTCAGACAAGCATCTTCCCAATTCTCTCATGGAAAGAAATTGATGTAAGCCTTTACATGGGAAAAACAAGAAAGCAGTATCTACATCCCTTCACATAAAGTATGTGGCCAAAAATGAAAAGCTTGTTGTAGGGAATGTGTGCAATAGGAGTTTCATCCCTACATTGGCGTTTGAGAGGGGTAGTGAGCCGTTCACAGAGACAAAAATATATAGTTAAAGTGTTACTAGAACCAGGACCCTGCATTCACTATATCTGGTCTCCCACAGTACACAGAACATGGAAATGCAATTATTTTAGTAAAAATAGAAACTGCTAAATACCTTTTCTCATCAGCAGTTAGAGCAGTCTTGTGACTTCTATGAGTGTCCAGCCAAGCACTGGTTAAAAAGTGAGTTTTCTGACTGTCCTATGAGACTGCAAAAGCCTTGACAGTCTGTGGACAGTGCTAATTGGCCCTGTGCTGATCACATGCACCCTCCCGAGAAAAAAAAAAAAACCTCTTTAGAAATACACACCAAACTGAGCATGTGCAGCCTGACTCCATAGGCTGTGTTATCAGGAAATTATCAGGGGACAGTAGAAGGTGGGGAGGATCTGTGCATACAGGATCCAACAGCCTTTTTACACAATGAAGAGGATTAACCCCTTGTGTTCCACAGTGAATATAACAAGCATGCTTTACTGCATATACAGACTGATTTTACTGTTGTGGGTTTAGTAACACTTTAAGATGGAGCAGCAATGGAAGCCTACATATTTCATACCAGGTGTATTTTAAGAGAACCCTATACTTAGAGAACTATGGAGACTGCCATTACTAACTTTTTCTACTACTAGTTGCCTGGCTGCAAAGTAAACGTGCAGATCAGTAAAGTCAATTTATAATCTGCATACTTTTTTCATATTAGCCAATGGCTACTATGACAGCCAGAAAACGAGTATTTTCAGAAGAGATCAGCTATATCAGTTCACATGCGTCCTTAGTACAGGTTCCCTTTAAAACTGTATCATCCCTTCAATTTTCTTAATTTGAAAGGCTGGATTAATTATTATCGGGTATATTTCCTTGCATTAACTCATCCTGGCACACTAGCAGAAAGAGATTTACACACCTGTTTTCATAGTGGGTGTGTATGTATATTGGCACATCTTGCTTGCATCAATTCAAAATTCAGGCTGTGTTTATTGCCAAAATACAGGTCGCCTGTGCAATACTTGTTTCTTCTCTGACCTTAAGAAACAATACAGGTGCTACAGCCATATAAACAGTAAATCTGCCCAAAATGTATCCTATGTACAGAACATGCCTTTCTCCTTTTATTTGAGTAAATACCAATGTGTTACTGTAATATTTGCTTTTCTAAAGCTTACACCTAGTGAAGCACAATAGATTATAGATTCTAACACCAACCACTGAAGTTTACTTTAATCTCACAAAACACTTGGTTCAGGACATCTGCTTACAGCCATCACCATTTATTTAGTAGCAATGATATGGCACTAATACACACTATATAGCCAGGAGTTTATAGATACCCAATGATCACAGGTATAAAATCTTTTTGGACACCTCATTAAAAACTGCGGGCAATAATATGGTGCCGCCCCCCACCACTCACACATTGCAGCTATAACATCCTCTACTCTTTAACCACTTAAGCCCCGGACCATTTTGTTGCTAAAGGACCAGGCCCCTTTTTGCGATTCGGCACTGCGTCTTTTTAACTGACAATTGCACGATCGTGCGACGTGGCTCCCAAACAAAATTGACGTCCTTTTTTTCCCATGAATAGAGCTTTCTTTTGGTGGTATTTGATCACCTCTGCGGTTTTTATTTTTTGCGCTATAAACAAAAAGAGAGCGACAATTTAGAAAAAACTGACACATTTCTTACTTTTTGCTATAATAAATATCCCCAAAAATTATATAAAAACATTTTTTTTCCTCAGTTTAGGCCGATACGTATTCTCCTACATATTTTTGGTAAAAAAAAAATCACAATAAGCGTTTATTGATTGGTTTGCGCAAAAGTTATAGCATATACAAAATAGGGGGTAGTTTTATGGCATTTTTATTAATATTTTTTTTTTACTAGTAATGGCGGCGATCAGCGATTTTTATCAAGACTGCAACATTATGGCGGACACATCGGACACTTTTGACACATTTTTGGGACCATTGTCATTTTTACAGCGATCAGTACTATAAATATGCACTGTTTACTGTAAAAATGACACTGGCAGTGAAGGGGTTAACCTCTAGGTGGCGCTGTAGGGGTTAAGCGTGACCTAATGATTGATTCTTACTGTAGGGGGGTGTGGTTTGGCGTGTGACATCACTGATCGTCGTTCCCTATGACAGGGAACAGACCATCACTGACATGCCAATAGGAAGAACGGGGAAAGGTTTGTTTACACTTACCTCTCCCCGTTCTTCAGCTCTGTGACCCAATCGCGGTCATGGAGCTTCGAACCGGGTCGCGAGCATGACCCACGAATGGGTTCTTAAACAGGACGTACCTGTTCGCCCTTGTGCCTGTCCGTGCCATTCTGTCGACGTATATCATTGTGCGGCGGTCCTTAAGTGGTTAAGCAAGGCTTTCCACAAAATTTTGGAATGGGCCTGTGGGAATTTGTGGCCATTCACCCAAAAGATAATTTGTAACTGGTCAGGTACTTATGTTAGACAAGATCAGGCTGGCAATCAGCATTCCAGTACATACTAAAGATGGGGTGCCATAAGGGTTCTGTACAGGCCAACTGAGATCCTCCATACCAATTTAATCAAACCATGTCTCTATGGATCTGGTTTTGTGCACAGGGGCAACAAAAAATGTAGTTACTTGTAAATTCTGTTTCCTGGAGTACAGTACAGGCCCCAGATTATAAAATCCAATTTTTTTAGGTTTATTCCTATATTCCATTTCAAGGGATGATAGCAATTACATGTATAGCCATACGAGTCATTAATTCTAGATTATAAAAAGCTTTCCAAAAGGGTATATGCAGCCATCTACAGGTGCTTGGATACAAGCAAAGGAAGGCTGCAGGGTCATCCCCCTACATAACCTTTCCCACTGCCAGCATCTCTCAGTTTTGTAGCACGCAATAGGAAAATAGCATTTAACTGGCATCAGAGGAGGCCTGAATAGCCACCTGGAAGAATGTAACAAATGTGTAAACTAAAGCCCAGCAGCCACATTACCAATCTGAGAAACAGATGCCTGATGTTAAAAAAGCCCACGAAGTACTGATATATCTGGTAGAGGGAGCAAAAAATAAAATCAAACTAATCTGTTTTAACTAGGTATGAGCTTCGAGTTTGACTCGAACATCGGCTGTTCGATCGTTCGACGAAGATTGAACATTATGGGCCGTTCACGCCAAATTCGAGCGGCGCGTCACAGCCCATAATTCACTGTGTCATAGCAGTGCATTGCTGGCTGATGATTGGCCAAGCATGCACTATGACCCACATGCTTTGGCCAATCACAGCGCCGTCAGCGAAGAGAGCCATAATTGGCCAAAGGCAGGGTGCCGTTGGCCAATTATGGCTCAGGGGGTTAAGTCCACGCCCCACACTATATAAAGCCGCCTGCACGTCGGCCTTATGTAGTGTGTCCTGGCGGAGATAGAGAGAGAGAGTGTCACAGAGAGAGTGTCATTTCATTTATTTACTTTGAGCAGGCAGGCGATTCAGTTAGCTGCAGTCACAGTGTATTTAGTATATATATGCATCACGGTTTTGTATATATATATATATATATATATGTATATATATACACACACTGTATCCTGTGCAACTAGATCTCACTGCAGACCGTTCCTGGTGTACTGTTTCTAAAAGACACTTTCAGGCAGGCAGTTGATTCAGTTAGCTGCAGTTTTTTCAGCATATATATATATATACATCCCGGCTTTGTATATGTAGCGGCCTCACCCCATCTCCTTTGTCTAGGCGTATGTCACATGACAGGGTGAGATGCGCTATGGCCCATGTCCTCCCCATAGCTGTGGGTGAGGTGAAGGCCAGTACCAGATATTTCCTCGGGCCTGTGTGCTTTTGTCTAGAATCAAGTCCTGCTGTGCCAACACTTCCCTCTGCTCCCATTAACCAGAGTTCCACACACGATCACAGTCCAACTCTTGTTTTATTGCATATCTCACAATAAACAGTGCTTCAGTAGCCAACTGGTTGCGACTTGATGACATTTTGATACGGGGAATGAGCAGGTCGAGGCACTATCCTGGTTGTCAGCTAAACCACTGCGATCTCGCCAGCGGTTACTATAGCCTTAGCTAGAAAGGACTTAGAACTTGAGAGTTTCTACCAGCGACTCAAGAGAACGTAGATAGGAGTACCTTCGCTGCGCTGCGGCCCCTGTCAGGGGAAGATGTCCCTCCAAGAGAGTTACCAGAGGCCCATCCGTCACTGGGTTGATGCTGCTCCAGACTCTCCGAATGGGTAACCTCCCCGGCCTCCTCACCTCAGACATGGGCCCCATCCACTTCAGGGACCCTCGGACTTCTCCACCCTCGCGGGACCCAGTCGAAGTCACTGGGCCCCAGGCCTCCTGGTTCAGTACATCACCCCAGGCTGAAGGTGCCTGGGATGGACTCCAACTCCATTCCGGTCAGGCCTAGGGCGCCTGGGCCGGAATCTGGAACCGCCCGCACCCAGGCCTAAGGTGCCTGGGCGCGTGAAGAACTTCCTCCTGAAGACCTTGTGGTTAGGGCGTCTCCCCCTTTTATCTCCTCCCATCGACACCACGGCAGGTTCCCCGCCCTCGCCGTACCATCTCCGGAAAGGGACAAAAAGGTTAGCACTGTGACGGCCAATCTACCTTGAGCCTACGGGTACCCCGCCACCCAGAGGCCAAAGAGATTATAACACCGTCCAATCCTCCACAAACACAAATGGTCCATTATTCCCATACTTACACATCTGAGTGTCCTACCTAAATTTAGAGACCCCGCTACATATATATATATATATATATATATATATACACATACACTGTATCCTGTGCAGCTAGATCTCACTGCTGACCATTCCTGGTGTACTGTTTCTAAAATACACTTTCAGGCAGGCAGTTGATTCAGTTAGCTGCAGTTTATTCAGCATATATATACATCCCAGCTTTGTATATATACACATATATATATATATATTGTGAGGGGGTTAACTCGGTAGCGGGTGTGTGTGACCCCCTGGTTGGGCTCCCCACACAAAAACAGGGCCAGCAGACGGAGGTTGTGGTTTTCAAAATCAAAAGGTGCGGTTTATTTCTCTATGTACAGTGACAAAAACACAGCAAAGCCAAAAAGAAACAAACAAAATAAATCCTGGTCAGTTTGACCTCTGACTAAACATGCAGGTTTCCTAAACTAACAACTGGGATCAGCCTGGTGCTGTCCTAGTCCCTAAGTCCCTGGTTTAGTAAAAGTCCAAACAAATAGCCACACAGGCTTTGCCTCACCGCACAGGGGTTCACTCTCCCTAGACAGTCCACACAGGTCTGGTTCCAGGCATGAGCTAACACCTAATGAATCTGGGAGTTCTTATAGAGGCCTAAATGAGCTGACAAGCTTCAGCTGGCCTCATCAACTCCCTGTCTGTACGACGCCCCACACTCTCCCTAGAGGTATGAGTCATCCATGAGCCTACTAGCCTCAGCTGGGATTATACAACTCTCCACCCTAGTTGTATAAGTCAGCATAAAGCCTGAATCTGGGAGAAATATATCCACCCCCCTGGATGCAACCAGGTGACTTTACCTTCCTGCTGTCACATACCCCCCCTCTTGTTTTAACCTTGGGGTTGGAACACCAGCAATCAGGCATTCATGTACTCGAGACAAAGCATCCACATTCCCCATTTGAACGCCAGGGCGATGCTTTACTGTGAAGTTGAATTCCTGTAGGGCCAGGAACCACCTATTCACTCTTCTATTTGTCTCCTTGTTTTGAGCCATCCACTTTAACGGAGCGTGATCCGTAACCATGTCAAAGTGCCTACCTAGCAGATAGTACCGAAGGGAATCTAGAGCCCACTTCACCGCTAAACACTCCTTTTCAACCGTGGCGTAATTTACCTCATGGGACTTCAACTTCCTGCTGAGGTAAATGACTGGGTGCTCTTCCCCGTTCCAGACCTGGGACAATACTGCTCCTAACCCCACATCTGACGCATCACTTTGTACGACAAAGTCTTTAGAGAAGTCGGGTGAGTACAACACTGGCTGGCTACATAAGGCTTGTTTCAAGAATTGGAATGCTGCCTCAGCCTCGGGGGTCCATTTAATCATGACCGACCCTTTCCCTTTCGTCAGGTTGGTTAGGGGCACAGCCTTAGAAGCAAAGTGGGGAATGAAGCGCCGATAATAACCCGCGATTCCCAGAAAGGCCCGTACCTGCTTCTTGCTGTTGGGACGTGGCCAACTCTGGATGGCCTCGACTTTGTTGAGTTGGGGTTTTATCACTCCCCTGCCAATGGTGTACCCAAGATATTTGGCCTCCTCCTGCCCAATGGTACACTTCTTGGGGTTAGCCGTAAACCCCGCTTCCCGGATAGAGTCTAGGACTGCTTGCACTTTTGGCAGATGTGAGGCCCAATCTGTGCTATGGACAATTACGTCATCCAGGTAAGCCGCAGCATACTTCCGATGGGGCCTCAGTATCTGGTCCATTTTCCGCTGGAATGTGGCCGGCGCATTCTGTAACCCGAACGGCATTCTCTTATATTGGAACGCCCCGTCTGGGGTTACAAATGCGGTTTTCTCTTTGGCCGACTTGGCCAGGGGAATTTGCCAATACCCTTTTGTGAGGTCAAGAGTCGTCATGTATCGGGCTGTTCCCAGCCGGTCGATCAACTCATCTATACGTGGCATGGGGTAGGTGTCAAATTTTGTAACTTTGTTCAACTGACGAAAATCGTTACAAAATCGCCAGCTCCCATCCGGTTTAGGCACCAACACAATGGGACTAGACCAATCACTTTGGGACTCCTCTATCACCCCTAAGTTCAGCATTTTCTGTACTTCCTCCCGTATTGCCTCCCGTCGGGCCTCTGGGATCCGATAGGGTTTTAACTTCACCCTTTCACCGGGCGGGGTAATAATATCATGCTCTACCCCAGATGTTTGTCCCGGCAGCTCAGAGAACACCTCCTTGTTGCGAAGCACAAACTCCTTAACCTCCTGTTGTTGGGGTTGTGACAAGGTGGCTGCTATTCCAACCTCCGGAATCACGCAACCAGTTTGAGCTGGTGACCAAGTTTCTGCGACTAGGGACTCTCTATCCCTCCAGGCTTTCAACAGATTAACGTGATATATCTGTTCGGGCTTTCGCCTTCCTGGTTGTCTGACCTTGTAATTCACTTCGCTCACTTTTTCCATTATCTCGTAGGGGCCTTGCCATTTGGCAAGGAATTTACTTTCAACCGTAGGGACAAGTACCAATATCCTATCCCCCGGGGAAAAGGTACGGGTCTTTGCTCCACGGTTGTACACTCTCTGCTGTGCCAACTGCGCTTGGGCCAAATGTTCCTTCACGATGGGCATTACCTGTGCAATTCGATCTTGCATCAGGGCGACATGCTCAATCACACTCCTGTGGGGAGAACTCTCACTTTCCCAAGTTTCCTTGGCAATATCCAACAGCCCTCTTGGGTGTCTCCCATACAGTAACTCAAAGGGGGAGAATCCCGTAGAGGATTGGGGCACCTCCCTAATAGCAAACATCAAATAAGGAAGTAGACAGTCCCAATCCTTTCCATCTCTATCCACCACTTTCTTCAACATTTGTTTTAGGGTTTTGTTGAATCTTTCAACCAGCCCATCGGTTTGGGGGTGATACACAGATGTACGCAATTGCGTCACTTTGAGCAATTTACACAGCTCTTTTATAACCCGGGACATAAAGGGTGTACCTTGGTCCGTAAGCAGTTCTTTACAAATACCCACCCGGCTAAAAACAAGAGATAGCTCTTTGGCTATGGTTTTGGCCGAGGTATTTCTGAGAGGGATCGCTTCTGGATAACGGGTGGCATAGTCCATTATAACCAATATGTACTGGTGCCCCCTAGCGGACTTGATTATAGGACCTACCAAATCCATTGCGATTCTCTCAAACGGGACCTCAATGATGGGTAGAGGGACCAGCGGGCTACGGAAATGTGGCATCGGGGCCGACCTCTGACACACAGGGCAGGAGGAACAATAATTTTCTATGTCCTACATCACCCCAGGCCAATAGAATCTCTGTAATACCCTCTCTCGGGTTTTCTCTGTCCCCAGATGACCTCCAAGAATGTGCCCATGGGCCAACTCCAACACCAACTTCCTGTAAGGTTTGGGCACCACCAGCTGCTCAACGGTTTCTTCTGCCCTTTTTGCCACCCGATACAGTAGGTCCTTCTCTACGCTGAAGTATGGGTAAGTGCAGGTATTATCTGGGTTCACTAACTCGCCATCTATTTCCACTACGTTTTCCCGTGCCTTTATTAGGGCGGGGTCTTTTAACTGTTCTGTGGCAAAATTTTCCCTGTGAACCTCCAGATCAGAAAACTCCACAGACGGTAGGTTTTCGTCTGAGGAGGTGGGCTCCTCTCCAGTTTCTTGAGTCTCCCCTGCAAATACTGACAAGGGAAATTCTGGAGAGTCCTCACCACTCTCAGAGGAGTTCTGGCTATCACATTCCTGGTACATAGGGGCACCAGTGGGGGGCTCAGGATCATCCCACAGTTCCCAGAACTTCGGAAAATCCCTTCCCACAATGGCGTCATGCGGTAACTGAGATACTAAGCCCACTGGATGAGAGAGGGTACCTTTGGGGGTCTCGAAACACACTGTAGTCACTGGATACTCTCGGGTGTCCCCATGCACACAAATAACAGCTACCTTGCTATTCCCAGAGACCTCTGTTTTAACTAATTCAGCCTTTATCAGGGTCACAAGGCTACCTGAATCCAGTAATACCACAACATTTCTACCATTAATACACATTTTGCATAAATGTTTCTCAGTTCCTCGAATGGCAGTGCATGCGACTGTCGCACACAGCGACTGACGTCTGCCCGTCAGAAAGTCACACTGCATGGGTTCCTCCACAACCGGGCAATTGGCTGCAATATGTCCCGGTTGCCGGCAGCGGTAGCAAACGATCCTTCTTGCGGCCTCTTGAGCCGCTGATTTCCCAGGCTGTTCTCGCCAAACTTGGGGTAGAGCTCCCACCCTCTCACTCTCTCCACCCTCACCCCTTGGAATCCTCTTATCCGCCCCTGGGGATGGTCTGGTCTTAGGGTGGAAAGTCCGAGTGTCTCTGGAAGAGGCCGTCAGGTTCTCTGTAGCCAAGTATTTCTCTACACGATCCACAAGACCACCGGCCGTCTCTGGGTCTCCATGGCTTACCCACTTTTGGATGGCAGTAGGAAGAGCTCTCAAAAACCGATCCATTACAACACGTTCCACAATCTCTGGTGCGGACAAAGTCTCTGGCTGTAGCCACTTCCTGCTCAGGTGAATGAGATCATACATTTGAGACCTGGGGGGTTTTCCAAGCTGGAAAGTCCAGTTATGCACACGCTGAGCCCGGACAGCCAGGGTGACACCCAGCCTTGCCAATATTTCAGCTTTTAGCATCACATAGTCTTTTGCTTGGTCAGGCTCTAGGTCATAGTAAGCCTTCTGCGATTCACCAGTTAACAGAGGAGCCACCAGTCCAGCCCACTGCTCCTCAGGCCACTTTTCTCTTTCAGCAGTCCTTTCAAATGTGGTCAAAAATACCTCTGGATCATCCTCTCCAGTCATTTTTGTCAATAAACGACTCACCCCAAAGGACGCGGTATTAGTGGGACGGCTTTCCTCACTGGTCTGCGGACGTTGCTGCATTACTGCTTCCATTTGTTGTAGTCTCTGCTCTTGCTTCTGTAACAGGTCTATGAAGCGGGCCTCAGATTGCTGCTGGGCTTGTTGATGAGCTTGCTGCTGGGCTGCAAGGCTCCTTTGCAAACCTGCATTTGTCTGCTGTTGATTGGCATTTGCTAGAGCCAGCTGTTTCAGTATCTCCTCCATGCTGGCTTAAAAAAAACTGCCACTGGTTCTCCACCAACTGTGAGGGGGTTAACTCGGTAGCGGGTGTGTGTGACCCCCTGGTTGGGCTCCCCACACAAAAACAGGGCCAGCAGACGGAGGTTGTGGTTTTCAAAATCAAAAGGTGCGGTTTATTTCTCTATGTACAGTGACAAAAACACAGCAAAGCCAAAAAGAAACAAACAAAATAAATCCTGGTCAGTTTGACCTCTGACTAAACATGCAGGTTTCCTAAACTAACAACTGGGATCAGCCTGGTGCTGTCCTAGTCCCTAAGTCCCTGGTTTAGTAAAAGTCCAAACAAATAGCCACACAGGCTTTGCCTCACCGCACAGGGGTTCACTCTCCCTAGACAGTCCACACAGGTCTGGTTCCAGGCATGAGCTAACACCTAATGAATCTGGGAGTTCTTATAGAGGCCTAAATGAGCTGACAAGCTTCAGCTGGCCTCATCAACTCCCTGTCTGTACGACGCCCCACACTCTCCCTAGAGGTATGAGTCATCCATGAGCCTACTAGCCTCAGCTGGGATTATACAACTCTCCACCCTAGTTGTATAAGTCAGCATAAAGCCTGAATCTGGGAGAAATATATCCACCCCCCTGGATGCAACCAGGTGACTTTACCTTCCTGCTGTCACAATATATATATATATATATATATATATACACCGTATCCTGTGCAGCTAGATCTCACTGCAGACCGTTGCTGGTGTAGTTTCTAAAATACACTTTCAGGCAGGCAGTTGATTCAGTTAGCTGCAGTGCATTGAATATATATATATATATATATATATATATATATATATATATATATAGTCTAGCCAAGCATATACCTGACTGTAGACCATTCCTGGTGTACGTATTCAAAGACACTTTCAGGCAGGCGACTCAGTGAGCTGCAGTTCATAAAATATATATCCATATATCCACTGCATTGTAGTCCAGCCAGTTTTTAGTAAACTTCAGGCGTTGTTTTGCTAATCTAATTGTACAGTATGTCTGGAAGGCCACGAACGAGAGGCAGATGCTCACAGGCCACTAAAAGAGAGCAAGTAGACTCTGTGTCTACAGCCAACAGTGGTGGTCATGGACGCGGTGCATCCTCAGCACGTGCCCGTGGGGCACGCTTGGCATTTTTTTCGGCATCTGGCCGTGTTGAGCCACAACATGCTGAAGAGTTGGTAGAGTGGATGACCAAGCCGTCCTCATCCTCCTCATCCTCTGTTACCCAGGCTCAGGGTACTTGGTCTGCCAATGCAGCTGCCAAAGCGGCCTCTTCCATCGGCTCAATGTCATCAGTCACTCCTTCCCTAGCCATGCCCTCAGGAGTCCCCCAAACTGTTCGACCACAGTGTAGGGTACATGCTGCAGGAGGATGCGCAGCGTTTTGAAGGCTCTGATGATGGTACCCAGGTTGAGGATGAAGGTAGTAAAGTGAGCCCAGAGAGAGGGGGTGCCCAAGAAGGACAAGAAACTGGCAGTCATGTTCCCCCAGCTGCAGCATACTGCCAGGTTTGCTCCAGTGGCGAGGAGGGAGGGGATGGGGGGGTGATGATGTCACTGACTCTACGTGGGTGCCTGATAGAAGAGAGGAGGCACATCAATGAGGCAGGATGCCCTCCAGAGGCCAGCTTAAGGGCAGCCAACCAACTGCATCACACCGCAGAGCTCCGCATGTGCAGGGTGCGTTTTTCCAAAAGTTCTTTGGTGTGGGCCGTTTTTGAGACGTGTGCAGCAGATCGCACCGTTGCTGTTTGCAAGATATGTCTGAAGCGTATGAAGCGTGGCCAAAACAGCAGCCGCTTGGGCACCACATGCTTGTACAGACACAGAGGCGACTCTAGGCTTTGTGAGGCCCTAGGCATAACTTAGACATGAGGCCCTCTCACGTCCATAAGGGAAAAAATAATTCAAGCAATAAAATTGAATTGCATATATTAAGAGTACTGGTGTCAGTGTCCTCTATTTCAAAGTTGGTGTCAGTGCTGGCATGCTCTCAGTGCTGGTGTCAGTGTGCTCTCAGTACTGGTGTCTGGGAACTCCATCTCAGTGCAGTGTGCTCTATCTCAAAGCTGATGTCAGTAACCTCTCTCTCAGTGCTGGCGTCAGTGTACACTCTGCTAGTGCTGGTGTCAGTGCTCTGTCTCTCTCTCTCTTTGCTGGTGTCAGTGCTCTGTCTCTCTCGGTGCTGGTGTCAGTGCTCTGTCTCTCTCTCTTTGCTGGTGTCAGTGCTCTGTCTCTCTCTCTTTGCTGGTGTCAGTGCTCCGTCTCTCGGTGCTGGTGTCAGTGCTCTGTCTCTCTAGGTGCTGGTGTCAGTGCTCTGTCTCTCGGTGCTGGTGTCAGTGCTCTGTCTCTCTAGGTGCTGGTGTCGGTGCTCTGTCTCTCTAGGTGCTGGTGTCAGTGCTCTGTCTCTCTAGGTGCCGGTGTCAGTGCTCTGTCTCTCTTTACTGGTGTCAGTGCTCTGTTTCTCTCGGTGCTGGTGTCAGTGCCCTGTCTCTCGGTGCTGGTGTCAGTGCTCTGTCTCTAGGTGCTGGTGTCTGTGCTCTGTCTCTCTAGGTGCTGGTGTCAGTGCTCTGTCTTTCGGTGCTGGTGTCAGTGCTCTGTCTCTCTAGGTGCTGGTGTCAGTGCTGTCTCTCTGTGCTGGTGTCAGTGCTCTGTCTCTAGGTGCTGGTGTCTGTGCTCTGTCTCTAGGTGCTGGTGTCTGTGCTCTGTCTCTAGGTGCTGGTGTCTGTGCTCTGTCTCTAGGTGCTGGTGTCTGTGCTCTGTCTCTCTAGGTGCTGGTGTCAGTGCTCTGTCTTTCGGTGCTGGTGTCAGTGCTCTGTCTCTCTAGGTGCTGGTGTCAGTGCTCTGTCTCTCTGTGCTGGTGTCAGTGCGCTGTCTCTCTAGGTGCTGGTGTCAGTGCTCTGTCTCTCTTTGCTGGTGTCAGTGCTCTGTTTCTCTAGGTGCTGGTGTCAGTGCTCTGTCTCTCGGTGCTGGTGTCAGTGCTCTGTCTCTCTCGGTGCTGTACTCACATAGAGCTTCTTGAACTCGGCCTCATAGAAGAGAAGGGGCTGTGCAAAATTTCACCACCTCGGAGGTCTCATCATCCCTGTTGGGCAGCAGTAGGTCCCCTCGGACTCCTTAGAATGGAAGAGCTAGTGGTGGGAGATAGCCGCAGAGAAGCCGATCATGAGCAGTGCCAGCGCAGAATGAAGAGCGCCTTGCCTACCATGGCTGAGGATCGGCACTGGACTGAGCTGGGACCTCCCGACCACCGCAGTGGAGCTCTGGGTGGCTGGGGTCTGGGGATGAGGGTGGGGTGGAGTCAGGTCAGGGGGACCCGGGTTGTCAATCACAGGCGGGCACACTGGGACACTGGCAGAGGACTGAGCAGACCTGACTGTAAACCCCAGTCGCATGTACCCCCCAGTCACATTCGCACCCCCCATTGCATGCCCACCCCCCTAGTCACATGCACACACCCCCCCAGTCACATTCGCACCACCCGTCGCATGCCCACACCCCCCCGGTGACATGCCCACACCCCCCCAATCACATACACACCCCCCCGGTGACATGCACACACCCCCCAGTCACATGCACACACCCCACCAGTCATATGCACCCCCCCTGGTGACATGCACACCCCCCCCAGTCACATGCACACACCCCCAATCACATGTACATCCCCCCTGGTGACATGCACACACACACCCAATCACATGTACACCCCCTTGTGACATGCACACACCCCCCAGTCACATGCACAAATCACCAATCACATGTACACCCACCCTAGTGACATGCACACACCCCCTTCCAGTCACATGCACACACCCCAATCACATGTACACCCCCTGGTGACATGCACACCCCCCTAATCACATGTACACCCCCCTGGTGACATGCACACACACCCCCAGTCACATTCACACCCCCCCCCAATCACATGTACACCCCCCTGGTGACATGCACCCCACCAATCACATGTACACCCCCCTAGTGACATGCACATACACCCCCAGTCGCATGCACACCCCCCCCTATCACATGTACACCCCCCTAGTGACATGCACACCCCCCTGGTGACATGCACACACTCCCCCAGTCACATGCACACCCACCCAATCACATGTACACCCCCCTGGTGACATGCACACACACCCCCAGTCACATGCACACCCCCAATCACATGTACACCCCCCTGGTGACATGCACACACACCCCCAGTCACATGCACACCCCCCCAATCACATGTACATCCCCCTGGTGACATGCACACACACCCCCAGTCACATGTACCTCACACATAGAGGCTCTGTCCCTTCACAGCTCAGTCAGCGCATCCTCAGCTCAGCAGTCAGTCGGCTGCACACAGACAGGCTACAGCGAGTGAACTGGAATTGGCTCTGCCTACACCACAGAAGTTCCGCCCTGCTAGCTGCGCCCGCCCCTTGCACTGTGCACAAGATATGGCTCAAGGGACGGACAGCATTTTCTGGCGGAGCGGGGTGGGTCGGTGAGGGCGGGGTAGTTGTCGATCTCTGTGTGTGTCTCTGCCGGTGTCCTGCCGAGAATTGCCCCCCAGCGGATTCTGCCCGCTCTGTACTGCGCAGGCACGGCCCTTGCCTCTGAAAATAGCCGAACATGTAGAGCTGAGAGTCAGCTCTAGATGGCGCCTGTGCACACCAAATTGTGCTACGCTTCTGACATCCAGGCTCTTTCTTTACCATCCCCGTGGACATGGAGGATGTTAGAAAAAGAGCCAGGAGGCCGAGTGAGCGTAGCGAGCTGTCCGAGCGAAGCGAGGACGTGAGGCCGACCGGCCACTTACAGCTAGGTCCACGCAGGCGCCGTCTAGAGCTGACTCTCAGCTCTACACTTTTTAGCTATTTTCGGAAACTCATTCACGTTCGTACTGCGCAAGCGCCACGCCTGCGCAGTACAGGTGGGGGCAGAATCCGCCAGGGGGACGTTTCTCGGCAGAACACCGGCTGTTCCAATTGAGTTTTATTGACAGGAGTGGAGACTGGGCAGTGATCTGATGGGGCATGGTGTTACAGAGCAGAGAGGAAGAGGAGGACTGATTGTAAACTGAAGGAGGCGGGCACGGCACGAAGCTCCCCTGCGCTGACTGTACTAGGATAATAGGATTGATGCAGGAGGATAGCAGAGGCGGCTCTTTAGGCAAACTAGGGGGCGAGGCCTTTAAAAGGGGCGAGGCCTCAGGCAATCGCCTAATTTGCCTAATTAGAGAGCCGCCTCTGACCAGACATATGTCAAACTCCCATACAGTCCATTGGCTAGCGTACTTAAAAGACCCACACCAAAGAACAAGGTGGACCTCTCCTTGCTCCTCATCAGCTGGGATCTCCAACCCCACTATACCTTCAGTTCTCTCGGAAACCTGCACTGAGAGGAATGAAGGTGTAGAATTAGGTCTGCCAAGTACTTGCGTGCAATCTGCTATCGCTACACCAACGTCCGATTGTAGCAGGCAAATTTCCCTACCCCAGTTGCTAAACCGGCGAAAGAAATTTGGTTCCAGCCATCCACATGCCCAGCGGTTGAATGCTAGCTTGGCTAAATTGCTAGCACTCCAACTGCTGCCTTTTCAGCTGGTAGACTCTGCCCCCTTTCATGAATTTGTAGAATGTGCGGTACCTCAGTGGCAGGTTCCCAAACGCCACTTTTTTTCACGGAAGGCGATTCCAGCTCTCTACCGGCATGTGGAAGGCAATGTCTTGGCCTCGCTGGAGAGGGTGGTCAGCGGTAAGGTGCATAATACCGCTGACTCATGGCCCAGCAGGCATGGACAGGGACGTTACCTATCTTTCACGGCGCACTGGGTGACTCTGCTGGCAGCTGGGAAGGATGCAGGACAGGGCGCAGTATTGTTGGAGCTTGTTCCGCCACCACGCCTCCAAAATGCTACTAGTGGTGATTCTGACACACCTCTATCTTCCACCCCCTCCTCTTCTTCTTCCTCCATGGCCTCTTCCTCTATAGATTTGTCCTCGGAACCAGCGGTGCTTCTGTCAGCTCTGCAGGGGCAGGCTCAGAAGTGGTTGACGCCATCCCAGCTTCAGCCAGGAATGGTGGTTTACGACAATGGCACCAACCTCCTCTCCGCCCTCCGACAGGGACACTTGACCCATGTGCCCTGTTTGGCTCACGTCCTTAACTTGGTGGTGCAGCGGTTCTTGTGCAGGTACCCGGGCTTACAGGATTCTCCTGAGGCAGGCCAGGAAAGTCTGTGTGCATTTACGCGGGTCATATAATGCCAGTGCTCGGCTGGCTGACCTCCAAAAGGAATACAACCGCCTAATCTGTGCCATGCCCACCAGGTGGAACGCAACGTTGGCCCTTCTGCAGCGGCTGCACACCTAGCAGAGGGCCATCAATCAGTACCTGTGCGACTTTGGCACCAGGACAGGGTCAGGGGTGCTTGGCTTTTTTTCGCCACGCCAGTGGGTACTGATCAAGGATGCATGCACTGTCCTGTCACCATTTGAGGAGGCAACGAGGATGGTGAGCAGTGACAGTGCATGCTTCAGTGATACTGTCCCTCTTGTCTACCTGTTGGAGCATACGCTGCGTGGAATAATGGACAGGGCACTTGAGGCAGAACAGAGGGAGGAAGAGGAGGACTTCCTTACCTCTCAAGGCCCCCTTTATCCAGACAGTGTTCCTGTGGGCCCGCCGATCACACAGGAAGAGGAGGAGGAGGAGGAGGAGGAGGAGGATTGGGTCAGCATGGAGGTGGAGCCTAGCACTCAGCATCAGCAGCAGTCTTCAAGGGATCGTTTACAGTCCCCATAAACCTATGGACTTGTACGTGGCTGGGAGGAGGTTGCTGCGGATCATGTCGTCCTTAGTGAACCAGAGCACTCTGGACCGAATGCCTCAGCAAACCTACGCTGCATGGCCTCCCTGATCCTGCAAAGCCTGCGAAAGGACCCTCGGATTCGTGGTATCAAGATGAGGGATCATTACTGGCTGGCAACCCTTCTTGATCCACGTTACAAGGGTAAGGTTGCGGAACTTATCCAGCCATCGCAGAGGGAGCAGAGGATGAAACATCTTCGGGAGGCCTTGCAGAAAGGTTTGTGCAACGCGTTCAGACAATTTTTTAGTCCGCAGCCCCAAGGTCTGATCGGTTCCAGCAACCATCGCCAGCGTCTGATTTACATGGTGCAGGAATATCTAGGGGCAAGATCAGACTTGGACACCTTTCCAACCGAAAATCCACTGGGTTACTGGGTCTTGAGGATGAATCACTGGCTAGAGCTTGCACAGTATGCAATTGAGCTACTGGCCTGTCCTGGATCCAGCGTTCTTTCGGAACGCACATTCAGTGCTGCTGGAGGCTTTGTAACCGATCACAGAGTGCGCCTTTCCACCGACTCGGTTAATCGACTCACCTTCATAAAAATGAATCAGTCTTGGATCACCAGCTACCAAGCACCTGATGCTGATGTAACGATTAATTTTTTTATGAATGTGAGATCCCTTCAAGACTGCCTATGCTGATGCTGAGTGACTATCCTATTCCTCCTCAGTGTTCATGTTGATAGCTTGGAAGAACATTTTTGGTTCTGGGCACCACCACCAGAGGCTAAGGCAAAAAATTTCTGCCCCTGTTTAACAGGGGCGTGTAACTACAATTTTTTCTGTAATATTTTGCAGTTGGGCTTGTTCCTGCGCTCAACAGAATCTGTGAGGGGTTACAGTGTTGTGGCACCATCACCACTGCCTAAGACCCAATTTTTTTGCCCCTGTTTAACAGGGGCGTGTAATTACAATTTTTGATCTAATATTTCACAGCAGGGCCCGTTCCTGCAACCACCAAGAGTAACTGTGAGGGCTTACAGTGTTGTGGCACCACCAACACCTAATGCCAAATTTTCTGCAGAATATATAGGGCAGGCCGTATAGTATATACAGGCGGTCCTCTACTTTCAAACATCCGACTTACAAACAACTCTACCTCTAGGAAGGGAAATTCTCTCCTGTAAAGCCGTGTACACATGATAGGTTTTACCAATGAAAACAGTCCGATGGACTTTTTTCATCAGACAAACCGATCGTGTATGGGCCCCATCTGTATTTTTTCAATCGGTGTTTAAAAATAGAACCCACGCATGCTCAGAATCAAGTCGACGCATGCTCAGAAGCATTGAACTTCATTTTTCTTGGCTCATCGGAGTGTTTTGCGTCACTGCGTTTGGAACGGTCGGTTTTTTGACTGATGGTGTGTAGGCAAGACTGATGGAAGTCAGCTTCATCGGTTTTCCGATGGAAAAATCCATCGGTTTAAAAACCATAGGAAATCCGATCGTGTGTACAGGGCTTCAGAGTTAATATGGGAAAAAGGTGTCTCCACTGATGCTTTATCACCAATCCTTGTTTCCCTAATAACCCCAAATTTTCAAAATCCAATTGTCATTGGGACAGAAAGTGAGCTGAAATCTTCTGAACAGGGGCACAGAAAGCAAGACAAATGTTACAGGGGTGATAACCATTCCCTATGTTATCCAAAAAGCTTAAAAATAGATTTTTTTGTCTGGAGCTACACTTACAAAATGTACCTGTTCCAAATTACAAACAGATTCAAATTAAGAACACACCTACAGTCCTTGTCTTGTTTGGACCGCCTGTATACTGCTGTTCAGTATATATAGGGCCTGGGGGCCCCAATGCCTTTTCTTTTTTTAATTTGGGTGCTGGGTTCCCCTTAATATCCATACAAGTCCCAAAGGGCGTGGCAATGGGCTGGGCGGTTACCCATGCCGTTTTTCTCAATAATTTTCATCCATATTGCCGGGACCCGACATTACATTACATTACAGCCGCAAGCAGTTTTAAATGATTTTTATTCCTTTAGAATGTCATTTTGTGCAGGGACTGTTCTAAACATGGGAAACACGCGCCACTTTACAGGCATACTATAGACACCCCCCAGGTACGATATTTAAAGGAATATTTCACTTTTATTTTTTCACTTTAAGCATCATTAAAATCACTGCTCACGAAAAAAACATCAGTTTTTAAAACTTTTTGTTTCATGTCCTCTGGGGCAGGACTCGGGTACCTAAATACTTTTTATGACAATAACTTGCATATTAGCCTTTAAAATTAGCATTTTTGATTTCTCCCGTTCGAATCCCATAGACTTTAACGGTGTTCGAAAGTTCGCGCAAACTTTCGGTCCGTTCGCATGTTATGGATGCGAACCAAACCGGGGGTGTTCGGCTCATCTCTAGTTTTAACTACTAAGGTTAAAGTTTTTAGTTGGATACATTATGCAAATATACAGTATTTAGAAGCCACATCACCATGGCAAGATACCTATAATTAAAGTGTTTTATAACTGAATTATGCGAGTTTCCCAATTATGCAAACATATATCCTGGTGGGTGCTTGCACCGAATCCCAAAAAAATCAAAGATGGTAGCCCGCTTTGATCCATTTGAAACTAGTAAACGGCTGTGACATTGTTCAACCGGTTTCTCTTTGGGATTTCTAGAGGAGTGCATTGATAATAGGATAACAAAATCTTTTCAAGTTCCAAAATGTTGATTGAAGGCGAGCTTCCTCCAACGACTAAGCCCCTGCACTTATAGGCTGTTCTGGACTGCTCCCCAGCTCAACAGGTTGGACTTTGGTGTGATAACTTCTGACATCCATGATAATGACTGTGAAAGAAAATAATTCCCTAACTGCACCGCTGGGTTGGAAATCTGCCATGTCAATGACAGTCTGGCCTTGGGGTTCAGACACGTAGGATAGTCCAAGGACCAAGTCTGTTTGTCCCATGCAGCCAGAGTTGCAACAGTATGGAGTGAAACTGGGTGTATGGCACATCCTTGAATGAGGCCACCTTGCGACCCAAAACCCTCATGCAAGAACAAACCAAGGGATTTGTCAGGGAACTCCTTTGAGAAGTTTGTCTCACAGAAATGTGCATGCGCGCAGCAATTTCCACAGAATGGTAACCAGGAGCGAGCAGGAATACGCATGTTGGAGCCAGACGGACTATTTAATGATGCTTCTGCCCGGGCTCAAGTGCCGATTGGTCTTCAGCTGTTCCTGTGCCCTGCGTTCTTTCAGTGTGTTCCCTTTGTTGCTGACCCAACTTACTCCTGACCTCAAATTCTGCTTTTGTATGGTCGCTTGTTCCTGACCTGGCTTTTTCTGACATCAGCTCTGCTTGTGATTTGGTACCTCGCTGCCTGCCTGTTGATGACCCTGGCTAATCCTGTGACTACGCTTCTGTCTCTGATCCTGACTTCCTGACCTGTGCCAGCCTGGCTGTCTGCTGTTGCAGTTCTGTGAAAAACAAGAAAGAGAGGCGCTTCTGGGTGCAGACTGTATGGAATATTTAATGCATGTAAAATTTAAAAGTGATAACAACTCACATTTGCGAAGTAAAAACAGGCATGTATGAGTCCCATAAGGCAGGGGGCATCAGTGTAGGCTGTCAGGCAATCGCTCATGGATATGGTGTCCTCAGCGGTATACTCCTATACCTCTAGATGGTGCGCGGTCCGCTGTGTAGAATGAGTGCCAAACCGAGGCTTGGGGAGCAAGCTGAGATCCAGGCGAAGGACGATGACGTCACTGGAAGTGTGACGCGTTTCTGAGCGTGCTGGCCGCGATGACGTGAACGGCTGCGCTCCTTTGTCAAGCAAGTGAATTCAGATTATCACTTTTACATTTTACATGCATTAAATATTCCATACAGTCTGCACCCAGAGGCGCCTCTCTTTCTTGTTTTCTACAGTATTTGGGACTATGGTCTCTGTTCCCCCTGGATGGCTGCTGTGATTGTGGACTAGTCCTTCTCTTCCCTGCACCCCCTCCGCCACTGCCTATGTTTACACTGAAGCCTATAGTGCTTGTATTGCCATTTGCACTTTGTATGGACTTCCCTTTTAACAGAGAATGGACTAACATTTTCCTGTGTATGCCAACGTTGCAACCTCAGCACCTTGTTGTTTTGCATAATTTAGACATTGGATATCACACCGGAGTTTTTTTTGCGCCTATTACTTGTATTTGTTGCAGTTCTGTGCCCCGAGTGTTCCTGCTGCAAGTCTGCTGAGAGCTCCGACTAGCCACATGCCCATAGCCTGCAATGCAAGCGGAGTGCTTCTTTAATGTTGGCTGGGCTACTGTTCCTGAACTGATGGTTCTCTTGTTCCCTTGGGACCACATCCCCTGTTGCAAGTGCCTCTATCTACATATGCAGGCACTCTTGTTCCTCCTGTCTCTCAGCACCCTCTGTTCCACTTTCAGTGGGCCCTGGGCTGGAGATACAAGAGAGACCAACCTCATCATTTCACTTACTTCTCAGGTATCTTACAGGTTTCCTCTAGGCCCAAAGGACCCTGCTAAAAGGATGAAGGGACATAAGTTTTCCCTGTGGTTGTGTACAGCATTAGACCCAGTTACTCCAATCTGTGAGATGTGTCTAGCAATGACTTTTGGAGGTTAAGAATCCAACCAAAGCTCTGCAGAGCCTGTATCGTCTGTTGGATGTTGTGTTACAGGGAGAACAGGTCCTTTAAAAAAAGAGATTATCCAGATACTTCACAAATAGAATCTTCTGGGAATGAAGCAAAGCCAAAACCAGGGCAAGCACCTTAGTAAATGCCCAGGGGGCTGTGGACAGGGTAAAGGGCAGAGCAACAAGAATGTGAAAATAGGCGTCCTGGTTATCTATTGAACCCTGAAAATCTCCCAGAAAAGGGGGAGGCAATGAGCGACTTGGCATTTTCCATTCAAAACTCCTAAACAACATGTAGGAACAAGTTGAAAATCTTTAGGGCCATAATGGTCTGGACAGAAACCTTGAAAGTATACTGTTTGTACAAGGGTAATGCCCCCTGATCAAAGAGCTGTTGGACAGCAGATCATCTTACCATGACAGGGAAGGAGACAAGTTGGAGAGAATGAAGCGGAAGGGAAGTAGATTGGAAAACTCCAGTTTGTAGATCCTGGAAATAACAGTCTGGACCCAGGCATCTAGGATTTTCTGATTGGCTGAGAAGGCCAACAGATATCCATCACTGTGAAGAGGTCTCAAAGTGTTTGTGAACACATCTGAGTAAGTCTATGCCTCTATTAGAGCTAGGCATAGCGCACTGTATATGTTTTAAAAAAAATGAGGCTTGTAAATACTGTTTTATGGTGATCTTCAGGTTGTAAAGCGGCCATGGATCACGTGACCATTTCTGATACATGGATACTGCAGGAGGGGCCGAGATCTCCCTCCGACGTCAGCCAGGGAGATCACATGGCCGCTCAGCCCCTCCTGCCGTAGCCCTGGAAACTGGCCGAGAGTCACATGATTGGCCTGAAGAGCGCTCCAAATCGGTATTTACATGCCTCGTTTTTATAAAAGGCATGTACAGTGTGGTATGCCAGGCTATAATAGAGGGGCTGGCACTGAGCATTTAAAATATTTGAATTAGAATAGTAGTGGCGAGGGAAGGGGGGGCGGAGAAAAACACAGGCACGGAACTAACAGATAGGGAGGGAGGGGGGTTAGGGGGAGAGAGGAGAGCAGTTTTTTTTTTTTTACAGTTTAGAGGGGGCAGATTACACAGCACAAACACTGTGCTGTTTAATCTGCTTTAAGGGTACATGATCTCTATTTCTTCGGGGTTAACAAACACTTTAATGGCTTGGATGGTCACGTCTTCTGTAGGAATATGTTCCTGTCCTAAATTTAACATTGAAAGACTGAGAGGGAACCCTTTTCAACCACAGGAGTAGAAAACTTACTGCTAGAGACACAAGTCTTTTTATTTTGGGAAGGAGAGTACTCTTGCTCCCTGTAATCTCCTCGATATACTTATCTGAGGGAACAAAAGGGGAATTCACCTACAAAAGGGTAACCACACAAGGTTTTTCTTGCAAGGTAGTTCTGCTGACCAGCATTTGAGCCAGAGAATCCTGTACATATGGTCAGATGAAAGGCTTCTTCTGGAAATTTGATAAAACATATCTGTCAAATAATTCACCAGTAGAGTAAAGCTTTTCAAAAGTTTCAGCTGAAACTGGACAAAGGAATCTGAAAACATGGAGCTGGGGTTCCATGTGCGTAATCCAAATTGGTCCTTATACAAAAAGGACCAAAGCATCACCCTCACACATTTTGGGCATATTACACCATATTTATTATGCCATTAATTTACTATATTTGGACCAACATTAAGTGTGGTGTTCAAGGCAACCTGGAAGCAGCCCTTTCTTATGTACAGCAACACACCAAAGGCTCAAACAACATGAAGTTGGGGTTCCATACTCTTAGTCCAAACAGCACTGGTCTGACAAACTGTCAATTCTGAAAGCTTTCCTCAATTGAATATTGTTAGGGGAAACACTTTGTAGGAGAAATACTTTGGGTGAGGTCAGCCTCCATACGGGTCAAGCTCAACCAGCACATGGACTGGGAAGGTCTTAGCTGGTGTAGAGAATTTTAGAGACCCCCACATTAGAAATTTTGGCTCAGGCTGCTCTAGCACTAAACAATACCATACAGTTTTAGTAAGAATAGCAATAGTGTCATTAGTCTCCAAATGTCGGTAGGGGGCGTATCATCCTGATCTGATCTGGAGCAGCTGCAGAGAATAGTAATACTCAAGGCAGGAGCGGAGGGGAGGAGATCAGCTTACACATAGACTACAGACATGACAAGAGGGGGAGATGCAGAGACGCTGAGAAGAGAGCAGAATGACAGAGGGACATAAACTGACCATGCTATCATGGATCAGCAGCCAATATAAGCGTGGGCAGTAAACACAGAAACAGGCAGGATCCACCAGGTTTTGTACAACATGGAATGGGACAAATGACACTGCAAATGTGCTGTATATCATGCCTTAAAAGGGGAGCTTTTTTTAGGTTTATAAAAACGAACTTTTTCACCAATTTGAAGTACAGCAGCTTTTTTATTGGATCAGACTACACGACCTAGCCTTCGCTCAATATGTGCATCAAGGAGCCTTGGCCGCCAATGACACTGTCACCCTATTGGCTGGTTTTCTTGGACCACGTTTGGTAGGTTCTCACCACTGCAGACTGGGAACATCCCACAAGAGCTGCAGTTTTGGAGATGCTATGACCCAGTTGTCTAGCCATTACATTTGGCCCCTGTCAAAGTTACTCAAATCCTTACAACTTGACCGTTTTTTCTGCTTTCAACACATCAAGTTCAGAGACAACATGTTCACTTGCTGCCGAATAGATCTCATCAACTTTCAGATGGTTATTGCAATGAGATAATCAATGTAATTTATTTTACTTGTTAGTGGTCATAATGCTATGGCTGATTGGCATATATGGCAAATGGTACGTGACGATCTGACTCCCTAACCATTAAATGTGATCCTTAACTAGAAACCTAAAACTTAAAGCAAAACTTTTTTTTACTGTCTGCAGTTCAGCTGGTCACTTCCATCTTGTTTTTTGAATGATGAATCACAAGCAATAACTTCTGTCCAATGAGCAGGGAGAATATCCCCCCCCCCCCAAAAAAAAAACGCTGGACCACAAGTTATACTTCGATCTTCATGACTGAGCAGTGTGACAGAAATGTGTAAGTCACAAGAGTAGCTGAACGGAATTATTAATCCAGTAGCAGCAACTGTACCTCTTGTGCCCACTTGATGTGAGAGCACTACACAAAATTTAATAAGCCGATTGTTTTAAATGCTCTTTTAAGTGTTTAGATGAATAGAAATCAATACTAAATTGATTAAACCGCGCTCCTTCCGTATTAAAGTGCAAACGTGCAAAGTGATTTCAACTAAACACCAACATGATAATGTGTGTAAAAAGTCCAAACACAAAATGAGTTCAATAGTGCAAATGGTGAATGTTCAAACAACGTATCAAGAGTCCTCAGACAATGTATCAAATTCTTCAGATAGTGTACACACAATCTTTTAAGTGTTTGTTTCCACTATTCATTTGAGTAACAACATAACCAGATTTAACAACTGAAATACATTTTAATCAGTCTATAAAATACATTTCATTCCAAAAGCAGAATAAAAAAAAAAAAAAAAGTTTATACAATAAAAGAGAAACTTCTAAAACACAAAGTACTCATTTTTTCTCTTTTTTGAATTTGTGCTTTTTCTTGGCTGAAGAGTCCGCCTCAGGGGTAGGATCACTAAGAGCATGTTTTATAAATCTCCGTGCAGCCCCTTTGTCAAGTTTGGCAGCTTTCTTACGATCCGTCATTTCTTTCACTCTGTTCATGTACTTTCGTATTCTTTCCTGCAATGCAAAAAACAAAGCTTGGATCAAAATTCACAACACATTATTCTTCATTTCACTGCAACAATGTACACATCATACTTATTCCTCAATGCTTTCCTATTGTTTCAAATTACAGACATGATGGTGCCTGTCATCCCTGAATTATTTCAAAAAGAAAATTTATTAATTATAGGCCTCAATAATGCTCTAAGCAAACTAACACATTTAAAGCATTTATTATAGGTAAGAAGAGCACTGAATTAAAAACCAACATCCGCAAAAAATAAAAAAATAAAGAAAAAGGGATGCTAAAGTACTAATAAGTAAAATATTGTTAAATATACATTAAAGGATAAGTTCTCCTTTTTCAAAAAAATTATAAATGCACATCTTTCTCCTGGTAAAAAAAAAGAAATTTGCATTTACGATAAAAAAAAAAAAAAAAATTAAACTTGGAGCCTGTAAAGCATTGCAGTCATGATCAGCAGATTGTGGGTGCCATGCAGGACTCTTGCAGACTTGTCAGTGTATCTGTCTGCTTGTACCTCATATGGGCAGGCAGATAGAGACAATGAACCACCAGAGCGCTCAACAGCGCCATGGTAGTTTATTGAGAACTACAAGCCGAAAAGGCTGTCGGTACTTGTAGTTTCCCATTCATAGAACTCTAAATGGATTTCTTGAAATAGTGGCAGCAAGCAGGGGGAGAAGATCCCCACTTGGCGTCACTAGATGCAGCGAAGCGGCTGCAGGAGTGGGTACATGTTACATGTCCCCCCCCCCCCCTAAAAATGGGTGAAACAAGTAACATGTTCCCAAAAGTTAACTTATCCTTTAATCGTGACAAAAAAGCAGTAGGTTTTACAAAATGGAGCCAGATAAAATGGTTAAAGTACATTTATCACCAACAACCTAAAACCAGCTGCTAATGAGAATACAATCTAGGTACCTATAGTTGCACATACCAGCAGCAGCTTTCAATGCCCCCACTCTTTCCAAATGCCAGGCCATTCTGATTATGCAAAGCATTAGCAATCCCTGGTAGGGACAGAGCTTGCCTGTCCCATCTTGATTCCAACACACATCTAATGCCCAGCAAGGAAACCCCATTATATTAATGGTTCAACAGAAAGGCAACTCAGACACTACCCAAAACCTCATGGCTTTAGCTATTGTCAAGTTAACCTTGCCCTAAACTGTAGGTTTCTTTCTTATGCAAGTTTCTCTTTTTCTGATTAATGTTTGCCCAAGGAGATGATTAAATAAATCATTCTGAATTCTGCATATTAGGGATGCACCGATATATCGGCCGAAAATACGGTTATCGGCATTTTGGCAATAGAAAAAAGTTGCTGAAAATAAATATTAATTTAAATTCATGATATTAATTAAAAAATGTTGAATATAATACAACTAGATATAAAAAAAATGTATATACCGTATTTATCGGCGTATAACACGCACCCCAATTTTAAGAGAGAAGTTTAAGGAAAAAAAATTCACAGCCCCCTTTACAGTACACAGCCCTCCTCCCCCTGCACAGTACACAGCCCCCCCCATCCAGAACACAGCCCTCCTCCCCAATATACAGCCCCCCCATTCAGTATAAAGGCCCCTATCCATTATTATTATACGCGATTTATATAGCGCCAACAGTTTACGCAGCGCTTTACAATGTATAGGGGGACAACACAATTACAGTACAGTTCAATACAAAAAGGTACAGGAGGACCCTGCTCGTAGAGCTTACATTCTAAAGGGAGGGGTGGTGGTACAAAAGGTAATAGCTGCAGAGAATTTGATGGGGGTGGCTCGGGGATAGTTGTTAGGTAGGTGTGGGATAGGCTTCCCCGAATAAATGAGTTTTCAGGGATTATACAGCCCCCCTCCCCAATACACAGCCCCCCATCCAGTAAACAACCCCCCCATCCATTATACAGCCCCCCTCCCCAGTACACAGCCCCCTCCCTGCACTCCCACGAGACCCCCAGTCTCCTGGGACAGCACTCTTTACAGTTAAGAAAAAAAAATCACTGCCACTACTACTCCTCCTGTATCACTCCTATTGTAAAATGAAGCTTCCATATAACTCAATAGCCCAGTTTTTTTTCACTGACCTGGTCACATGACTGCTCTCCTCTGACGTTACATAGATGGTCATGTGACCGCTGTCCTCCTCCAATCTAAAGCTACACTCAGAGGAGGTGGGAGGAGAGCAGTCAGAAAAAACTGAGCTATTGAGATATATTTACAAGCTTCGTTTTACAATGACACTGACACAGGAGGAGCACTATAGGAGAATATATATATATATTTCCTACTTTCTGTTATAAAATATATCCAATAAAGTCAAATTTCTTGAAAAGTTTAAACCAGAATGTATTCTGCTTGTCTTTGGAAAAAAAATAAAAAATCCCAGTAAGTGTATATTAATTGGTTTGTCTGAAGGGTATAATACATACATTATATATATATATATATATATATATATATATATATATATATATATATATATACACACACACACACACAGTATGTATATATATATATATATATATATATATATATATATATATATATATATATATATACACACACACACACACACACACACACACACACACACACATATATATATATATATATATATATAAATATATATACATATATTTCAAATTGATTAATTCTGATGTACTGATGGCCTAGCTAATTTCTTGAGGCTGTAAAACGTCGGAGCAGTACAGTTACCACCCAAATGACCCCTTTTGGAAAATAGACAGTCTGAGGCATTTAGTAAGAGTGGTGAGTTTTTCGAAGTTGTAGTTTTTTGCTACAATTGTTTGCATATCACTATACGACTGGTGTGGTGGTGATCAGGGATACTGACTGATGAAAGCCATTAATGTCTAAATCACTGGCAACAAAAGTGAGTACACCCCTAAGTGAAAATGTCCAAATTGGGACCATATAGGCATTTTCCCTCCCCGGTGTCATGTGACTTTGTTAATGTTACAAAGTAACAAAGTACAAAGGGTGTACTCACTTTTGTTGCCAGCGGTTTAGACATTAATGGCTGTGTGTTGAGTTTTTTTGAGGGGACAAAGTGTCATTTCTTCAGTGTTGTCACATGAAAAGATATAATAAAATATTTACAAAAATGTGAGGGGTGTACTCCCTTTTGTGATATACTGTACATTATTATATATACACGGCTCAAAAAAATTAAAGGAACACTTTGAAAACGCATCAGATCTCAACGGGCAAAATCTCATGCTGAATATCTATACTGATATGGACTGAGTAATGTGTTAGGAATGAAA